>CM033629.1:34796552-35474841 GCA_019453435.1 Rhinogobius similis
TCCGTCATGGCCGTCCCAAAAAAAAGAAACGAAAGAGAAAATACATTAGAAGAACAGCAAAGCACAACAAAACTCGCCCAAACCTCGACTTGAAAAAAGCTTGACCGACTACAGAAACGAGGGTAAGAAGAGAGTGTTTTTGAAGTGGCTTACAACAGAGGTTCCCAACCTTTATTGCCTTGAGGACCCCCTAGGCTTCTGAGTCATGTCCCGAGCACCACCTGGTCCTATGTTTTTACGAGTTGTATTTTAAATTCAACACCAACAGAATTTCAAATAATCATAGTGGCTTTTATTGCAAAGATTGTAAATAAATCAGGTTCATTTATTTAGCCTAGGCCTATGAAACGTTTTCAGACATTTAAAGTTCAGGGTGAAACACGAAATAATGATTTGCTGTAGAATGAAATGGACCTCAAAGCAAGTTTTTTTTTTTTTTTTTAGTTTTTTTAAATATATAGCTTCAGTTAGAATTTTCAGTTCAAAGGAAATTTTATAATGTCAAATGCCAAAACCAAACTGCACACGAAAACCTTACGACAGGTTATTATTTTCTAATTTTTACTTTATTGAATACTTCTTGTGAATATAAATTATAGTTTTACATCAATCAGGTCGCTATTTGTGGAAAAAAGGTGAAAAATACAGTTTGTAAACAAATTGATGACATCACACTAGGGAGCCAAAGGTTATGCATAAATTACACAAAAGATACTTTTTTGACCCTTTAGACATTGATTCAATACAATTAAGGCGTTTACATGTATTTCTCTGTCAGGGAATCTTTGACAAATAAAAAAATCTGTGACATTAGAGTAGTTTTGGTGCAGTGCACAGGATGATTTCTTGGTACTTTTAGTCATCATTTACAACCAGGAAGTAAAACTTAAACCCTAAAAGAAATGCCTAAACTCTGGTAAAATGTAAAGATTTTAAATTTTAAATATATTTGTCTTAACTGCATTTTAGTTAAATGATTAATCCAATCTGTCATAGGCAATAAAAACTGCTGCTTAATCTATTTCTCATTAGATTAAGTTTAAACACAACTGCAGTTAATGATTTTACTTTGGCCCTGAAGGGCAGAAGAGGAGCATAAAACTAAAACTTGCATTTACATCCTCCGCCAGCCGCCAACAACAACGGTAACATAGAGTGCGGCTGACTCTCCGGTCTGGATGGTCTAAACCTGAGCTTTGGTCTTGGTCCTGTACTATTGAGCAGCGGCCTCTGGTCCAGATGGGTTTGTCAGGCTGTTGGTGTGCGCATTCGCTGGTTCCAGGCGTGGGAGAGAGACAGTGTCCAGGTGGGTTCTGTCCCGTCCTCCACGCACATGTCTGGTTATGGCTTGGAGTGAAGCGTTCTTAGGCCGTATGCTCAGATCCAGACCAGTGTGCTGTGAACCAGTCTAGGTGGGTACAGCAAATTGCCGCCCAGTTTGAAGTGGCTTGTCTTCCATGCGCCTGTTATCATTATTCTTCTACAATCAGTTCCATTTATATTGCAAATCATTTCTAGCTTTACTAGCACTAATAAAAGTAAGTTGTGTGAAATGAATAAACACAATTTCCAATTCTTTCCCCTGCAACACCCCCCCAGTGAGAAAGACTGGCTTACTATACTGTGAGGAATCTTATAACAACAACATCAAAGGTCACTCAGTCTTGGTTTCTGTTAACATGTTCACCAGCATGTAACGCCAGCAGGAGCAGACATTGCACCTTCTGCTGAAGTGTTTTATAAAAAAAACAACATGGCACTGAAAAAGAAGGCACTTTGTATCAAGAAAAAAAAAAAGACACAAAAGCATTAAAGGTGCTTTACCTAATTTTACCTTCTTTAAACGTGAAAAACAGAACTAGTTCAAGTTAAACAGTTTGAGACAGTTCAAACGTATTGCTTGCATAACTAATGCATTCTTACAATCCAAAGCGCTTTTCAAAACTTTCAGAGGCCAGAGCAAAGGATACCATCATCGCAAACATAACAAACAATATCAGTATGCAAAAAAGACAGAATTTACATTATTATAAGGGGAAAAAATCGAGTACACCCACTTTAAAGTTGTAATTTGAGCACAGGAATTATCAAAACAAGGGAAGAAAAAACACAGGAGCCTAATGGACTGCCACTTGCTGACATATGCAGGATACTGATGAGCATACATTATAAAGTTTCATAGTGCTGTCAACGGATTCAAAACATTAATAAGATTAATCACGCTTTTGAAATATGATTTAATCACCATCAATCACACAGCGCGCTTACAATAGTGTCTTTCATTAAACACAACATAAAACTTTCTTAATTTGAGGTATTTGAGCAACTCATCCGGAGCAGTGGGTCAATCAGTCACTTAGATAGTTTGGCATCAGAGGACAAATCATCTGTAAGAAAAAAGTAAAACATAAATGCTCTCCAAGGTCTGGGATTTGAACTCATGACTCTTGCAGTGAGAGTATAACAACTCTGCCACCATGCTGTCATCAGTGTGCATCTATCTGCGTGTTCATGGGCTACTAGGGTACTATTCTTGGGGCGTTTTGCCTTGTTTACTTTGTTGTAATACACATTTGCACAACCAGAGGGCGCCTGAGTGAGCACCCTCATGCAACTGTGACGTCTGAGTGAAAACAAGTTCGCTGACAACTCCAAAATAGTGTATATATCCCATTAAGATGGAGCAAGCTTGAGTGACACTGCACTATTTATGAACTTATGACAATCTTTTACCTGCACAAGCTAAGGTAAGCGGCTAACGTTAGCAACTGTGTGTCAAAACACCGTGTATAGGAGCTTTCATTCAGTCGTGTTGTGTAATTAGATAGAAGACACCCTTAATTACATGAAGACAAACTTAAAATTGAGATATTAGAGTTGCTGAAATGCCAATGCCACTTACTAGTCTTGACAAATTGACTTTGACTAGCTTCGGAGGTCTTAAAACTGGATCTGAACATTTTCTCCTGACGCACAGTGGAGCAGGAAGCATCCACCACATGCACGCGCGCAGGAGGATTTATAAAATGTGACAGCTCGTTCTGGCCAGCACAGTGGAAGGTCCTTCTAGGAGATAACTCATCGCTTTCACTGGCAGATTTACTCGTGCCAGAGAAGAGAAAAAGCCCTGGCCCTCGCCTTCAAAACACACTTTTACCCAAAGACCTGACAGCTGCTGACTTCCCTCAGAGATGGTAAAGATATGAAGACTAAAGAACAAAGTGATGTTTCTTCTACAAGGCATGTGTTGTAGACTATCTCATTTTATTTCAAAACGTCTGACATGCCATATAACGCAGGTACTGTACTGCATAGATAAGACAATATTTTTCTGATTAAACATTCTGTGTGTGTTTTTAACGTTCTAGTTAACCTGTTAGATCTAAGGCCTATTTTTCAGTAGCTATTTATCTTTGTTATTGTTATTTGACAGCACATTTTTATATTCTCTTGCTGTCCTGAAATGTCCCCAGGGTGGGACAAATAAAGGTTTTCTTTTCTTTGTCTTAATCTTGATTATTCATGTCAGAGCATAATGTCATGGAACTAAAACTGTACAATTTTAAAGGAGAAAATATTATGTGTTTTTATATTGGTATTAGCCTTTAAACATGTTCTTCTTACCTTACGTTTGGCACCTCATGTTTTAGAAAAAAAAAAAAAAAAAAAATTGTATAAAAACAACATTGAACATCTGTATCTGGTTCTGCTTGCCCTGGCACTTACTGAATTTAGGCGCCATCTACTGTCTGCATAACTCTAACACAAGCATGCACAATAAATGCGAGTGAGCTAGTTGGTTTGTAGTAATCATGTTTAGACGGCAGAACAAGTCTGTGATGATTTAAGGGCTTAAAACGGCAGAAGATTCTCGGATAAGTGACGTTTAATTTTTTTTAAAAAACGTAATCAATCGAGGAGGGAGTTCCGCGGGAGAGTGTTTTTGACGGACTGAGAGGATTTTCTATCCAGCATTCCTCAAAATAGCACGAATGAAGCTACATGCAACTGCAGGTGTGTATTTGATGACGGAACATTGTTAGAACATGGTTAAAAGCTAAAAAAAGTCAGGCAGAATATGTGTCCTTTAAAAGCAAATGCAAGTAATTTCAATGTACTTTGTGCTACAAAAAAGCAAACTTGTTTATTTATTTTTTTCTGATTGTACATCAACTTTATTGAAAATAATTCATAAAGCTTGAATTCATAAAACGTGTCCCACACAAAATAGGAATGGTGCGCTATTAAATTGTGTGAATCAAAGTGAATCAAGGGATTTCACGGTTGTTTGGAGTTTGTGAATAATCGTTAAATCATTGTGTTTCTTCTCACAATAACCGTAAACTTCAAATTTGATATAATGACATCCCTAATCGGATGCATATCCAGGGTAATGCAAGTGGCTCAGTGTTCAGCGGTTCAATCGTTGCTTCAACCTGAAGTTTTTAAGTTTTTAGGCAAGACACATTTAATTAATGTCAGTAACTCCCAAAGTTGGCCAAGTAAAATCCCCAATTGCTTTATATTACATTTGCTGCCCACCCATCCCAGAACCCTTTTAACTTTGACAAAACATTCCCAAGTCTTATCCATTCACATTGCCCTACATCATCCTATTCTAGACTCTGAAAACAATATTATTATGCGTTCTTTAGTTGCTCCCAGGATGAGATTAAAACCTGAAGTTCAAATCCGTCTCATGAGTCATGCTGATGCCTACATGAAAGGAGAGGGAGGTTTTCACAGTAAAACGTAGCAGTTGGAGCAAAGTCCTTCAACAAAATATAGCAGTAGAGAGAGACAGACAGCCAGAGAGAGAGAGAGACAGAGAGATACAGAAAGAGAGAGGGAGACCTAGAGAGAGAGTGCAGAAAACTCATAAAAAGTGACAGGCAGTGATGGCCAGCCAGCAAGCAAGCCCTTCTAGGAGATAATTAATAGGTTTTCACTGGCAGATTTACAGAAGGAGGCAGGGAGAGAGGGAGAGACATAGAGAGACAGGAAGAGGATAGAGAGGAGGATAGACGAGAAAGACAGCAATGGAGTGGGTGAGGGAGAGGAGAGGGAGAGCGAGAGAGAGGCACAGAGAGAGCCAGAGCGATAGAGAGAGGAGAGAGGTGTGAGGAGTGAGGGAGCAAGAGAGACAGGGAGAATAGAGAGAGAGCGAGAGAGAGTGAGAACAGAGCAGAGGGAGAGACAGAAAGAGAGTGAAGGAGCAAGAGAGGAGAGAGAGAAAGAAAGAAAAAGAATAAGCAAGAGAGAGATAAGCAGAGAGGGAGGAGTAAGAGAGAGGAGCAGGAGAAAGAGAAAGGAGCGAGAGAGAAAAATAGAGATTGGAGGAGAGAGAAAGCGAGAAAGGAGTGAGAGAGAAAGAGAGGAGCAAATAGAAAGCAAGAGAGAGAGAGGAGAGAGAGAAAGAAAGGACAGAAAAAGAGGAAAAGCAACAGAGCGAAAGCATGAGAGAGATGAGCAGAGAAAGAGGAGCTAGAGAGAGGAGTCAGAGAGAGGAGCGGGAGAGAGAGCAAAGAGTGAGAGAGAAAGGGGCAGAAAGGAGGTGGGAGAAAGTGAGAGAGGAGTAAGAGAAAGAAAGAGAGGAGCTAAGAGAAAGCGAGAGAGGAGTAAGAGAGAAAGAAAGAGAGGAGCTAAGAGAAAGCGAGAGGGGAGTAGGAGAGAGCAAGAGAGAGAGAGTGAGAGGAGAGAGAAAGAGAGAAAGAAAGGAGCGCAAGAAAAAAGGAAAGCAAGGGAGGGAAAGTGAGAAAGAGAAAGCAAGAGAGGAAGAGAGAGAAGGGAGAAAGGGAGAGAAGGGAGAAGGAGATCGAGAGAGAGAGGGAGAAGAGAGAGAGTAGAGAGAGAGATGGGAGGGGAGAGAGGAGTAAGAAACCGACAGAAAGAGAAAGAGAGAAATGATACTTGTAGTATTGTAATAGTTCCATTTGTACTCCAAAAAGTGTATTAGATTAAATGATTTGAACACTAAAGATGTAATTCCATTATTGTTAACTACGCAATTCTATTATTTGAAAATAAAAATGGATGACAAACTTTTATTTTCTTAAATGAAAGTTTAAACTGCCAGAAAAGTGTGCTGCTTGTGAGTAAACAGTCTTTGCATTTTGGATTAAACATTTTAATGACATACAGTAGATAGAGGCACTTCTGTTAGAACTTTGTCAGAACCATTC
The DNA here is from genome assembly GCA_019453435.1 of Rhinogobius similis. Classification (NCBI taxonomy): domain Eukaryota; kingdom Metazoa; phylum Chordata; class Actinopteri; order Gobiiformes; family Gobiidae; genus Rhinogobius; species Rhinogobius similis. Next base: position 34,802,735 of record CM033629.1, read on the forward strand.
GTGCCATTTTTAAAAAACTTTCCTCACAAACCACTCATGTAAAGCCACGATAATACAATCCGCTCAAACAAAACAATAATTAGATAAACATCTAAACCTGTTATATGCACTTTAAAAGTCTAAAAAACTGGTCTCGCTCAATCCAAACATCCATCGGAGCATCTGTGTGTGTTTGCGCGCTCAGGACCACCTGTCCGCTGGAGATGGGTTGATCCAAGTGTGACAGCGAGAGAAAAATAAATAAAGAAACAAAATGGTGGCTTCACTGACTCGACATATGGGAGGCATTTTATAACAGTTGTTCGGAGTAATGACGGAAAAGTTCTGCAAGGCGGCGGGAGACGGAAAATAGCACGGTTAAATACATATCACATGGTTTTGATTGTTTTTCAGATGATTATTATGGTCTCGCAATATTCTCATTCTCAGCGTGGATTGTGGAGAAGCGGTCCATGGAAAGGAAAACTCCACAAGCAGCTGTGTTTTGAGAAAGTACTACCTGAGCCGGGAGCTGTATTTAAGATGTCAGGTCTTATAGAGAGAAGAATGCAAATGTATCCTTTTTTTTTGTTTTGTTTTGTGGTAGAACCGCAATACCCGCGTACAGCTGTGTGAGGAGCCCACGGTGAAGGAGGAGAGAGAGACACGAGAGAGAGAGGAGAGAGAGAGGAGAAAGAGAGGTTAAAGAGAGAGAGAGAGAGAGAGAGTGAGAGAAGAGGGAGAACAGAGAGGAAGAGAAGAGGAGAGAAGAGGGAGAATGAGAGAAGAGAAAGAGGAGAAAAGGAAGGAACTAAGGGCAGGGAGGCATATAGAGAGGAAAGAGAAGAGAGAGGGGAGGGTAAAGAAGACACAGCAGGTGAGGAAGGAGAGAGAGAGAGACAGCGAGAACAAGAGAAAATGGAGACAGAGACAGATGGAAGAGAAGGTAGGAGAATAAAAAGAAGCTGCTGAGGAGAGAGAGGGGATCAAGACAAGGGGGAGAGAGAGAGGCGTGAGAGAAAAGACGCACAGGGGACAAGAGGGGAAAGAGAGAGAGAGAGAGAGAAAGTAATGGATGAGAGGCAGAGAGGAAAAAGAAGAGAGGGGAGAGAATAAAGACATGCGTTGAGGAGAGAGAGAGAAGAGAAAAAGAATGAGATAAGAGAAGAGAGGGAAAAGGAAAGGGGAGAGAGACAAATAAGTTAAGAGATAAAGTTAGAGAATAAAGAAGAGACAAAGGGTGAAGAGAGAGAGACAAAGAGAAAGAACAAGAAAGAAAGGGGAGAGCGAGAGAGGAAAGAGCGGAGAGAGGGTTGGAGAACAGGAAGGAGACGAGTGAGGAGAAAAAGAGAGAGAGGAAAAAGAGAGAAAAAGAGAGGTTAAAGAGAGCGAGAGAGTAAGAGAAGAGGGAGAACAGAGAGGAAGAGAAGAGGAGAGAAAGCAAAGAGAGGGGAGAGAGAAAGGAGAGAAGACGAGGAGAGAAGAGGGAGAAAGAGAGAAGAGAAAGAGGAGAAAAAGAAAGAAACTAAGGGGAGGGAGGCATATAGAGAGGAAAGAGAAGAGAGAGGGGAGGGAGATAAAGAAGACCCAGCAGGTGAGGAAGGAGAGAGAGAGAGACAGCGAGAACAAGAGAAAATGGAGACAGAGACAGATGGAAGAGAGGGTAGGAGAATAAAAAGAAGCTGCTGAGGAGAGAGAGGGGATAAAGACAAGGGGGAGAGAGAGAGGCGTGAGAGAAAAGGTACACAGGACGAGAGAGGAAACAAGAAAGTAATGGATGAGAGACAGAGAGGAAAAAGAAGAGACAGGAGAATAAAGACATGGGTTGAGGAGAGAGAGAGAAGAGAAAAAGAATGAGATAAGAGAAGAGAGGGAAAAGGAAAGGGGAGAGAGACAGATAAGTTAAGAGATAAAGTTAGAGAATAAAGAAGAGACAAAGGGTGAAGAGAGAGAGACAAAGAGAAAGAACAAGAAAGAAAGGGGAGAGCGAGAGAGGAAAGAGCGGAGAGAGGGTTGGAGAACAGGAAGGAGACGAGTGAGGAGAAAAAGAGAGAGAGGAAAAAGAGAGAAAAAGAGAGGTTAAAGAGAGCGAGAGAGTAAGAGAAGAGGGAGAACAGAGAGGGAAGAGAGAGAGAGTGAGAGAAAGCAAAGAGAGGGGAGAGAGAAAGGAGAGAAGACGAGGAGAGAAGAGGGAGAAAGAGAGAAGAGAAAGAGGAGAAAAAGAAAGAAACTAAGGGGAGGGAGGCATATAGAGAGGAAAGAGAAGAGAGAGGGGAGGGAGATAAAGAAGACCCAGCAGGTGAGGAAGGAGAGAGAGAGAGACAGCGAGAACAAGAGAAAATGGAGACAGAGACAGATGGAAGAGAGGGTAGGAGAATAAAAAGAAGCTGCTGAGGAGAGAGAGGGGATAAAGACAAGGGGGAGAGAGAGAGGCGTGAGAGAAAAGGTACACAGGACGAGAGAGGAAACAAGAAAGTAATGGATGAGAGACAGAGAGGAAAAAGAAGAGACAGGAGAATAAAGACATGGGTTGAGGAGAGAGAGAGAAGAGAAAAAGAATAAGAAAGAGAAGAGAGGGAAAAAGGAAAGAAAGGGGAGAGAGAAGATAAAGTTAGAGAATAAAGAGGCAACAAAGGGTGAGAGAGAGACAGAAAGAGAGAAAGAACAAGAAAGAAAGGGGAGAGTGAGAGAGGGAAGAGCAGAGAGAGGGTTGGAGAACGGGAAGGAGACGGGTGAGGAGAAAGGGAAGAGAGATGAAAGAGGGGAGAGCGGGGAAGGAGTGAGAGAAAAGAAAGACAGCAGGGAAGAAAGAGAGAGAGGAGAAAGAGGGGGAAGCGTGGGAGGAGTGAGAGAAAAGAAAGACAGAGGGGAAGAAAGAGAGAGGAGAAAGAGGGGGAAGCGTGGGAGGAGTGAGAGAAAAGAAAGAGAGGGGAAGAAAGAAAGAAAGAGAGAGAGAGGAGAAAGAGGGGGAAGCGTGGGAGGAGTGAGAGAAAAGAAAGACAAGGGAGAAGAAAGAAGAGAGAGAGAGACAGCTCGAGAGAGAAAATTCAATTAAGAAAACAGAGAGAGATTAGAGACAGACAGAGAGAGAAGGAGAGAAAGGAGCGAACAGAGGGAGCGAGAAGAGAGGGAAGAGTGACAAAAATGTGCTCGTAGATCCAAAATGCATCAAACAAACAGATGCCAAATGAGACTCCAGTCAGCGGGTTGGACTGGCACCGCGGCGCTGTCTCATGACTGGCACATTATCCTGCTCATGTCTGGCATCATCTGGGCATTATCACACTCCGGCGGACCGCGAGACAAATCACACACAGGTACCAGAGCCGGAGGAGCAGAAGAAGAAACTTTCAAGAGGAGTACGAGGAGCGACTTGTTAAAAACTGTGGATGGTTGGAGAATAGGATGTCTGAATAGTGTTCTAAATACCACTTCGTAATCACTGCACCATAATTGAACTTAATAAAGCATGAGCAAATAGTTTATTAAGAATGATGTAGGCTAAGAAACTACTTAATTAAAGCTGAGGTACCATTTGTTTTGTTTTCCCACAAAGAGTGCACTTTAAAGAAACACAAAAATGAGACCACTGTGTACTGTCTACAGCTGATAATACAGTATTTTATGCCAAGTTGACCAGGAAATAAGAGCCGAAAGCAGAGCTCTGATTGGTTGTGACTGGGGCGGTCGCAAGACTTTCTTTGCCATCTCAAAAAAGCTGTTGTAAAGCTACGCTGGCACTGAAAATGAATGTTTGTGGATGTGAACAATGTGCCAAAGGGTTTATGAGAGCTAGAAACACATTTAAATACCTTCAAACACCTACAGTACTTCAAGTTTTACTGTGTGAAAATTAGGAACCCCAGCTTTAAGGAGTAAGGGTATAGCTAGGTCTGGGCTATTCAACTTAAAATATAGAAAATATTTGGTAACGCTTTAGATTAAGGTTCCCTAGTAAACTATTTATAATGCATTAATAAGCACTTGTTATGCGTTTATAAGCACTTATAAGGCATTTACAAGCATTTATAAGCATGGCAATTGAAAATAATGTAATATGCAGCTCATTGACGCTCTGTACATGTGGTTTATTAACTCAAACATATTAAGGCTAATGGATTATAAACAGGTATAAGGCGTTATAAGTGCATAAACAAACTATTAGTGCTTATTAACATCTTATAAATAACTAAGGAACTAAGGAACCTTAATCTAAAGCGTTACCAAATATTTCATATGCAGTTAGTGGCTTTAGTCCTGGTATTAGTCCTGGTTTTTGTTCTGTTTTAGTCCTGATTTTAGTCCTAGTTTAGTCCTGATTTAGTCCTGATTTAGACCTGTAGATGTTGTTAAAGTCTTTCATATTACATGTTTGTATTTCAATAGCGTTGCACACATTTCTGGCCCCAAGGACAAAACTACCCGAAAAATCTGGCCCTCGGTAAATTAAAGTTGAATGGCCCAGATATAGGTTATTTCAGTCTTTGTTCATGCTTAATTCAAATAGATATAGTGTTGTTATTATAGTTTTAACAGTTTCAGACCTAATTTCAAACCTGATTAAAAAGGTTAAGATATACTCTAGTGCAGCAAGATTAGTCACAATCAAATCAAAACCGCTTTTTGAACGACTGCAGTTATTCAAGTACCATAATTTCATCCACAAACGAATGGGAATCTTTAATTTGTTTGTCAAAATGTTTAAAATGTGGACTTCTAATAATAAGATGATGTTCAAATATAATAGAATATCTAACAGTAATCGCACTTACTTAAATTACGATTAGACATTTTTCCCAAATCGTGCAGCTCTAATTTATTTATTTACATTTTACATCTCCACATCTTGTCAGGATTATTATTATTATTTTATTTTTTTCACTCATAAGGTGACACATTTATTTTGATGCGGAGTGGCCATGTGTTTTCTCTGATTAATCACGCTGGAGCTGCAACAAAATCTAGCAATTTTTTTCAATTAGTCAACGAGTCAAACGATTATTTCTATAGGACTCTGAGATTTTGTGAATACATTTTAACAAGATAAAGGTTGAAAAGGTTCTTATTCTACTTCTTTTCTACTTTTAGCATATATTTTCTAGTCTGCACAGTTCAGACGACAACTAACAATTATTGAAATAGACGACGATTATTTTACGCCAGGCAACAATTGGCCACTGAAGTACAGAAATGTCACCTAATACGCTTGTTGGGAAGATTATACTGAAAGTTTCCGTTCTTTTTTTATTTGTTTTCGACTCGTTTTTGTAGATTTATGACCGTTTCTACAGGCAATACATTAAAGGGCTGAAAAAATCTGCCTTTTGTAGCTGTGGAATATGCCGCGATCGAGAGCCAATTCAAACCACTGGAGCTACATCATTTTCTTTTGCATTTGTTTCCATCACCTCCCACCTCCATTGGATGAAATGTACACAAGGGAACCGCTCACTGAAATTGTAAAGAGAGTTGCGGTGCCAAACAAAATATCCGCATTTAAGTGTAGCCGTAGGAACAATAGGACTTTGATTATGTAGCTGTGTAACATTCGACCAACACACCAAGCAATTAGAGTATGCTTTTATAGCAAACGACAAAGGTCAAGGTCGAGGTCAAATTTATTTATATAGAATAGTATATAACACAAGACAGGAAAGGACAACTTAATACTGAAACATACCAATTAAAAACACAATGTAGGTGTAATAAATGTGTAGCTCAGCTTGAATTAAAAGCCAGTGCAAAAAGATGAGTTTTTAACAACAATTTGAAATTCTGAGCAGAAGTAGCGGCTCTAATGTTCAGGAAAGAGTTCCATAGTTTAGGACCAACAACAGAAAAAGCTGTGTCTCCGCTAGATTTGAGTCTGGACCTCGGGTAGTCGAGGAGCAGTTGGTTAGCCGACCCTGTTCCTTAACTTCACTTAGGCATTTACGAAGTGTTTCAACAGAGTCTGATTGTGTGTTAAGAGGTAAATATATTTGCACATCATCCGCAAAACAATGGAAGGACACATTATATTTCTGAAAGATCGATCTCAGAGGCAACATACAAAAAACAATAGTGGGCCGAGAATCGAGCCTTGGGGAACTCCACTGGTCAGGGGGGCACTTTCTGAATAAAAAGGGGCAAAGCTGACTGAGAAATATCTTTCAGACATGTATGACTGGAGCCAAGACCGACAATGGGCTAAAGTTATGTTTATTGTATAATTTCTTGTCACGGAAAATGCTGTAATATTCATTTAGGCTAAACAACCTTATTTTATGGTTGTGTGGTTTTATTGATACTCGGATATTAATTATTACTGAAAAACACAGTATCAAAACTAAATATCTGAAGTATCGACGCTGAAAATCCCATAAATAGTCAAATTTGACCTTCTTTGAACACTTCAGGAATAGTCTTGATCTATTTCAGAACAAGTAAAAGATCATATGATAATGTTAAAGAAATAGCAGTTATTTTGAGTAAAAAAGTTCATTGACTTGAGTTTGTTTTTCAGTATCATTATGGCATCGAAATTGAGTTTGCAGTTTTTGTGTTGACTACCTCCCACAGCTTTTATCCTTGTTATAATGTTGTTTTCTCTTCCAAAACATACCTGGCTCAATGTTTCAGTTTGAGAAATGCATCACTGCTAGTTATTGTTATTCTCTTGTTATACTCTTGTGATTCATTTCATATACTTTGACTCAATACAAAGTCCTTTTGTCCTCTGAAATCCTTGTTCTCCATATCAGGGTGGTGCTTTGGGGTGACTTGGTGGGGCACCAGGACCCCAAAAGCCCCACCAAAGAATTTTCCGTCTTTTACATAGGACATTCAACCTCATCTACAAATGTACTAATGACAAACAAATAGTGTTCAAAATAAAGCTAAAAGAAAACTAGAAATTCTGCGTTAGGGTCAATTAATCAATGCCAACTTAAAAAAAAAGAGAGAAAAAGAACAGCAAGGCAAACATGGAAGGGGGTGGGGTTAAAAGGCTCTAAATATCATGTTATGAGAGCACCCCCATGCAACTTAACTCAACTTTTTTAAAGCAACACAGTCGACCAAAGTCCTGTTTGATCGACCAAAGCCAATCAAACAGGACGAATAAAGAGTGATACAATTGTAACTAGGCAACCTTAAAACGGAGTTGTAAACCAAGGTTTTAAAAATTTGTCTCAGGAACTAAAACACTTAAACACAGGAAGTGAGTCGAACAGTCTGATAAGAGAGCTAATTCTAATAAACTGTATAGTGCCCTGTACAGTAGATACTTAGTTTTAATTTATACAATGTGAAATACCGCACTAATGCTTACTAGCATGGTCTTTGTTTGATGTCGGTATAGTCCCGATGCTGATGTAGACTTGATTAGGTTCTGGGTTTGTCCTGGTGTAGTTCAATGTGTGTCAAAGTAATAAAAAGTCTGTATAGTATATTGCGAGTGTGAACCTACACATCATTTTTAAGGTACTCTGAATGCATTTCACGTCACACTCAAGTAAATGTCTAAATTGACACGAGGTAAGCAATGGGCTTCAAGTGCTCAGGTATAAAAAGATGTGCTCGTGTGAGGGTTTGACTGCACCGGACGATGGGTGTGGGATTAATCCACTGTGCCATTCCCTGTTATGATAGGGAGGGAATAATAATACAAACGTACCAGTTCAGCCTGGAGTTTGAGAATCAGCTCATCCTTCTCCCTCAGCTGTTGTAGCAGGGCCTCTTCTCTGCCGGGATCCTGAACAGAGACACAAACGAGCCAATGTTACAAACACTCTGGACTAAAAATGGGTGAAATTGACAAAAATGGGTGTCAGTTTTTTTTTGTGTGGATGCTTTCGATAATAATGATCATATAGTGTTTTGCAGTAGATGTGGGAAAAAAATGCTAAAACTGCTGTCTCATTGAACACAAAAAGTTAATGGACTTATACATTAAAGTATTCTTACAGGAGGTTTTTGTTCTTTTCTTGATGTTGCGTAACCTCAATACTACGGCAATTTGCTGTTTGTCAGATTGCAGATCTGTTGAGGTGGTTTATGTTTAAACTGTAATTACTGGGTCTATCCATGTGACATAAAAACTGGCGTGAAGTTTCATGTCTTTTTTTTGTCAGAATAAACAAACGAAAAAGGATTGTTTTTAAAAGAAAAGGTTTCAGAAAGTGTTGCCATTATTCAACACCAAAGATGTGCTTGTTAGTTGAAAAGACTTTGAGCCAGTAGATTAATATGGCAATTTTGTGGCGCAAATCTCATCACAGAAATAATGATAAGGTTCAACAGTTGCCATGGTGACACAGCACACACATTAGGAAACACAGCCAGATACCATGGCGGCACAGAAGCGCAGCTACTTTCTGTGTGGAGTTTGCATGTTCTGCCCGTGCCTGCGTAGGTTTTCTCCAGATGCTCCTCTACCACTAAAAACTTGTACAACAGTATTCTGGTATGACGGAGCGTGAATGCAGGACAACGGATGAAAATTAGCCCAGGCTATAATCCAGTTTGTTTACTGCAAGTGTATCAAGTATGTTCATTAACATCCCCTGTCCCGAACAAACAGACAAACAACCAAACGTTTTAAAAACAGCTACAGCTCATAACAGAGCACCTGTTGTAATCGCAAATCCAAAGTCAGTTCTTTATAGTCAGATTGTGTTAAAACAAAGCTCAGATTGAAGTCTGCAGCCTGGAACACATTTCAGGATAATTTTATGGACAATTTATGCCCCCAATTTGCTTCTCCTTGACTTTGGGGAGAAGTGACCTAACTTTCGATCTTCATAAGCAATTTCTAAGGTGCTGCTTTCCTAAAGTGTGCTGTGTCTGTCAGCGCAACTCTGATCTGCTCTGAGATATTGTAACCATAAAACACACCGTAACAGCAACAGCCAATAAAGCCAAGCGACAGGGGCTGAGGGAGTGACGAACACACAGGGAAGCAGGATTACAAACATGGGAGATACTATAGCAAAATACACAGTAAACACTTAAGGGGTTAAACTGTAGTGTTCTCAACCATTTCTCTGCAAATGTACGGCACCCAGTACACAAAACATTGCGATCAATCCAGTTTGAAGCATTCTTTAAAAAATAAAAAGGGAGAGAAATGCATATGTAAAGTGTTTACATGCTTTGAGGATTGGTGGAGCAGCTGCATGTTACCATCACTACTTCCTGTGTTGTCTATTAACCAGCTCTCTGTGCAAATATTTTTATGACCCATGTTTTATGAAATATTAATAACACAGGTCTGACTTGACATCTAAACTAGAAGTGCAGTGCTCTAATAGTAGCTCACTACCACCGTGGAGTGAAGTGAATGCATAATGCACTCTAAAGTGCTTTGAGTGTCATAAATCCAATTATTAATTGAATTAATTAATCATTTTTGAACACTTAGTCATCTGAAAGCGAGTCTCTTCACTCTAGACAGGAAACATCTCATGCTAGGTGCACTAGTTTTGTTAGCTCATTACTTTTGGTTCAGCAGTCTTGTGCTCAGAGAAAAATAAGATTTAAAATCTCACATTCAAAAATTGTTTTTTAGACTCTAAAGTCCTGTAGTGTGTTGAGTAACTTGAGTCCCGCTCAGATGGAGGGCTGGGGTCTATACAACTCTATGGGAGATACTGTTCTATTTAAACGCATGACACACAAAGGTAGGCCCTAGTCAGTATTTCTTAGGAATGGGCTCCACAAATACATTCAGTATGTCTCTTAAAGTCCTTCTAAACCAAAAATATTATGCATTTTTTGCACTGTTTTTAGCCTTTTAACATTCTCTTGAGTATCTGTAATTTGCCATATCATGTTTTGAAACAGACAAAAAAGGTTTATAATTAAATAATTAAAGCTTTTCTCAGCAGCCTGAAAAGATACTTACTTAGTGCATCAAGCCAGTAGATGGCGCCAAGTACGTAGCTATATTATATCTATAAGCGAATGTGCTACATGCAGTTATGAGGTCAACATCAGCAGTGATCATGTTTAGACAGAAGAAATACTCAGAAAGAGTCTGGTGACGATTTAAGGACTTTAAACAGCAGAAGATTCTCGGATAAATGACGTAGATGCTCTGAAAATACGTCCCAGATACAACAAGTTCAGCATGAAGTGTTTTTGACGTTCGGAGGGGGTAGGATTTTCTAACGGACATTCCTCAAAATGCAGCGCAACTGAATGCTACTCCAGGTATGTTTTTGATGACGGAACATTGTCAGAACATGGTTAAAGGCTCAAAAAAGTCACTGTAGCTGGATATGTGTCCTTTAACAGGCACCACTTCCTGAAGCCATTGTGGAAAAAAAAGTGAATATTTATAGTGACAGAGAACACGTTGAACAATGTGCCAGTTTTTGTTTCACGTTGTTGTTATGTGAACACAACCTATTCCTATCTCGCCACACCATACAGACAACAATTTCAATATTACCCTGCAGACATTGCACCTCTTCTCTGGACAACCACAGACACTTGAGTGATTTATTTAAGGCTTCATATTCCCGCAAAAGCAATACATCGAGCCCAAAAGGACGGCGTAGGATGTGTATTTGGCAGAGCGGTTTCCATAAATGTTTATATGTGTTCTATGTGGTTTTATGAGCGGGTTTTGTTACTGTGTGTGCGTGTGTGGGTCTAATAAAGTTGTCATCTGGAGCATGCTGGAGGGACTCTGATCTCCTCTCCTTACTATGTGCAGTGATAAACTTGTAAGTGTCCTACGGTGCTATTGCCTCAAGCACGTGCCACTTTAGTATGACCTTGTGTTTTCACGGATTTTACAGTAGAAAAGACGAGCACAAGAACCAGGGACAAGTGCGGCACAGAATTATAATTATCTTTTTTGTATGAACAACATACAAAGGCTGTTGTTGAGATCAGACTGGACAATATGTTCCTGTTTTGACTATATAAGCAAAAACATACTTGTTTTGTTTCATTCTCTCATTCAATATTTTTTGCATTTTTTTGTTGTATTCACAACTGTACAATGCTCCTGCCAATTATATGCTGTTTTCATTAACATTCTCCATAACAATGACCACAATAGTTAAATATGATACTTGCAATTAGGTTTATTTTGAGATATCTGTCCATTTCCTTCCCAAAAACCAACTATGTAAAAACTGGAGTCTATTTGTAAAGTTTGCGTGTGACTGCTTAAAATACTTTTGTGTTGATTGCTCATTTTTGCATTCCCATAACAAAAACTTATTTTTCAGACTTTGGCTGCAGAATGCAAAAATAAACAAAACACCTGGTTTTAGGAGAAAGGGATTATGTGCAGCGATCATGACGCAGGAGGAATGTACTAAAATATCCAAGGTAAAATAAACTTTGAATGTCTTGTCGTTGGTGTGTCATAGTTATAAATTGAATATATTTGTTTTATCAGGGGGTTACATCTGTGATCGATGCATAAAGTAGTGTCAGATTCTTGTCAAAATTACAAAACAACAGAATGGATAGAACTTGATTTTGTTTTGAAGATGTATGTGTACAACCTGCCTCAATTTTTATTTCCTTAAAATGCTGTAGATATATGCTGTTATGCTCTCATGTATGCAGAGTGGACATTTAATGTGTGCAGAAAACAATACAATACAAAAAGCAGCTACACTCTAATTGGTCAACGGTCGACATCTGAGGGAACGCCCACAAACGTACCTCTGTGGGGGAAACAATCCATTAATTTTAATGTGTCAGAGCTGCTCTTTCATCCACTGTTCAGCGACTACAAGAGCAAACGCTGACTTGTATTTGTATTGACACAAAGACATGGGGAGTGGTCAATACTAGCACCACCTGCTCTATTTTAACATCTACAAATCTACAGAGTTTTCTTTTCTGGATAGTGCCATGTCAACATAGTTTGTTATGGCTCTATTGTGACTCGACTTGAATTAGTTGTGCTTAAAATATAGATTAACAAGAAACAAACAAGAAAAGGGAAAAAGTTGAGTTTCCAATTGAATCAACAGAATTTATTCCATGGTTATCCCCACAGCAGACCACGCCCCCTAATATGGAGCTTGCTAATATTTATATAAATACATCTACATTTATGGAGTATTCTGACAACTATAATCGGGATATTTTGTCAATCCAACAGAAATTAGATAAAATGTGTCTTTGAGTGTATTAGTTGAGGTTTAAGAAATGTGAGAAATGTGAAATAACTGTAAAATCACCAAAAAAGTGCAGAAATATCACTCTAGAACCCTTGTATGAAAGATTACATTGCAAATTTGTCCCATTTGTATTTGAAAGGTCGTCATCTCGACACTGTTTTGAAAATCTAGACGGTTTAACTTCCATCTGAAAATTATTCTCAAGTAGTAAAGCTGGTCTGAGAACTCTGCCTTATATGCTACTCGGAGCTGTGAGAGCCCCGCCCACAGGAAGCAGTGCCTGATGGCCTATCTATGTAAACTGCTTAGTTTCACCTGAAACTAAACTATTGTTATCATGTTAGCCCTGTGAACAATCCTATTGTTCGCTGGATGTAGCTTCCTCGTCACTATTGAGTACCTGATTAGCATATGACTGGTATATTAATTTAGACCAGGGTGTTAGCAGGCTACCATAAACCTTTGCTAAATTGAATCTTAAACCACCATTTCTGTTCAAAGAATGATTTCTCTTTTCACAAAAAGCTTCCTTCACTCCTCTTTCAAACCAATTCTTCTCCCTGCTCAGAACCTTCACCTCACTGTCTTAAAACGAGTAGTTTGTGGCTCTCAGATGCAGATGTACTGCACTTTGGGGCCCACTTCTTGCAGGTCTTCTCTGCTGATACAGCCTTCTGTGCAATGGCTGTTTAGTCTCATCTATACACCACTCTTAGCAGCCGTCCTTTCTACGATGGAACACTCCTGGGGTGTGAGGGGTTACATTTACTATATTTGCCGTATTATGTTATATATATATATATATATATATATATATATATATTTTATTATAAACTATATTCAATTTTGGAATATCTTCAAAACAACATTAACAATATTATTCATAATTCACTATATTTCCCACATAGGTCAGAAAAAATGCTTGTACATGCCCAGATGCCATCAATCTTAACCCTTTACATAAGCACAGAATGGGAAAACAACAAACAAATATAAAATAGCAAAAAGGGTCAAACGTAGGAGAAGTTCATTAGTTGTAGGTAACCGTAAGCTTCAGAGGGGAATAGAGGCTATTTTGAGGAGCAAGTCTAAATTTAAAAGACAATCCCAGCTGGACTAGTCTCTCCACACTGGCCAATCCCAAAGACACAGGAAGAGTGGAGAGACAAAGGAGATGAGTCGAATATTAACGTCAGTGAAGATGGAGAAAAGTAAATGACAGCGAGGCGGCCATTACCTCCTCAAGGACGACTAAATGGGGGCGAGATAACATGAGCAGAACCGCAAGCGAAGGGGACAGGAGAGGGGGACAGATAGGAGGAGGCAGAGGACACACCAGGCTCCAGGCTGATGCTTTGAAACCACAGGGAGCCAAGGACACACACACGCACACACACACACACACACACACGCACACACGCACACGCACTCACACACTCACACACACAGACGAAGTGCACTCATATCCTAACTTTGACCTGCAGGATGCCAGTGTAGATTTCGTCTACAATTATGGCTATATTTGTACTTTCATCAAACTTGTAAAGTAAAAACAGATACAGTATTTTCTTTGACTAAAAGAACAGATATTTTTGTCAACAAATGAATATAATGGACGACGGAAGACTAGATCCCAGCTTCTCTTCAATCACAGAACCTGGAACCAGACTAAAAACCAAAACATCTAAGTCTATGTCTATGTCTGAGTCTATGTCTATGTCCAATAAAGCAATGGTTAGATCTCAAAATTAGACAAAAAAAAGTTGTTTATTGTGTATTTTGTTGACCAACGCATGCAGGATTCAAATGTGCAGAATAATTGCAAATAATCCAAACAAAAGAAAGAACTTATAATGCACATTTTGGAAAAAAATTAAGACTTGCATCGGTGTCTTGCACAAGTTAAAATAATAAACAGTAATAAACAAGTGCTTGAGTTTAAAAGGGAAAGTTTGGTTGAGGTGTCTGGCGCCCTCTGCTGTCTGTAGTGGGAAGTGAAGCATTTTGAAAAGACAAATTAGCAGCAAAGCCTGGATGAGAACAAGTCAGAACAACTCCTGGACTTGGAAAGGTATGAATAAAGAATAGGCTACAGTTATAGACAACTATAAATTGACTCAATTTCTCAAGCAGCATAACGTTTACTTAAATTCAGATTTAGAATGTATCTTTTTTATTCATATTGTAACTCAAATGTGCAAGAAAAAAAGGCAAAAAAGTTGAAATTCAATCAATGTTTTATCATTTTCTTGATCATTGAAAGCCTTTAATATGGGAATAGGTTTCAATTTATGCAGCCAACTAAGCTCTTCTCAGCAATTATGACTTCCATCTAGAGACAAACCGAACAAACACAGAGCTTCATGGGAATTAATTACACAAAATAGAATAATACCAGCCTCTGAGTCGACAGGAGCAAAGCCGGTGCGACTGTCACGGGCCTTAGTCATGGGAAAGGTAATAGTGGTGTTTAGTCTTTAGAACACAGAGTACTGAGAGTGAAGACGAACACGAGACAACAGAAGAAGCTCTAACTCAGTCTGACAAATACGGCCTTAGTCAGCCTCTAAAATTAATCTCACCAGGAACGCGGCTATAACGAGCAGTCTGGCTCGTGGCTCTTTGCCCTCTGCGCGTGGGCGAATAAACGCAACACAAACCTTATAGGCACAAATAAATACAGTATCAAGTGGAATAGGGAAAAAGGAGACAGTAATTAGCAATGGGTCATATTAAAAAGAAGAATAACTTGATAAAGCCAACTGATTACATTTTTGGAATGCATCATAAAAGTACAAGTGCAATAAAGTGCTTGGTTGAGGTTCAAGTATGGCACAAATGTGAATGTAAAATCAACAAATGAATCTCAAAAGTGATGTCAATATTGGGACATTGACACAGTTCTAATCTTTTTGGCTCTATTCACCTTATTTCGGAAGTTGCCGTGCGCACCGCCATCTTCTTCCGTTGTAGTTTACACGAGGCAGACGAGCTCAACAGAAAATAAGTTCTACAGGGACTAAAAAGCCGTTTTCAAGTTGCCCAGGACATCGGTGCGTTGCTGACTTGTTTTTGCATGTGTACATTAAACATTTTAGACAAATCAATCTACTTCATATAATGTTTTAGTGAGCGACTTTTCCCTCGTTCGCCATTGCCGGAAGTCCCTTTACATAAAGAGGCAAAAGTGGGTTTGAAGGTATTTACATCCAAATCAGGCGAGCGGTTTCGGAATTACAAAGTCAAAGGGACCTATATCATTGTATTGGTATTAGCCTTTAAATATGCTCTTGAGTACCTTAAGTTTGTTTATAAAAAACAAAATGCGTGAATGAACTTCTGTATCTATGCATGTATGCAACTCCAGGTATGTTTTTGATGATGGAACGTTGTTAGAACATGGTTAAAGCTCCAAAAAGTCACTTTTGCATGATATTTATTTATATTTAATCAGCTGTAAACAGTATCTTTTTGACAACCGTCTCGATATAGATGATACTCAATATCCTTATTTTGCAAAGATCTAGTTGACACCTCTAGTAGTAATGCAAATGTCCTCAAGAACCAATTCAGTACAACACAAAATGTAAATGCTTGCTTCTATTGAACTATTTACGGCTTTTACAGACTTATACAGGAAGCAAACAGTATAATTTTTCATAACAATTTATTGCACAGCTTGTTTTAGACAATGGGGCACCACTGTAATCTCCTCTAAAACGAGAAACAATAAATCTTATCTACAAACACAGAGTTAATGCACAACCCATGCATTCCAATTTAAATCCATACAATCGGAGAAGAGTGTGTGAAGCTACAAGAACACATCAGTGAAGGATGCAGCCTATTAGGAACGACCAGTCCTGTGCATTAAGCCCCCCGGAGGCATTCCAAGGTATTTTTCAAGGCTGAGTGAATACAAAAGGCTGAGGAAGAAAGTGCGCCATGTGAATTCAGTTCTAATGTGATTGGAATAATCTTGGTGGGCATAAATCTGATCAAAACCAGTGGAGTGCAACCACTTCATGTGATTCTGTACAAAGGCTGGGCTCGCCCTCTTCTGCAATCAGGAGCGAGCTGAAGAGAGCAGGGAAGGATTACGTCCCACTAGCAAGCCAAAGTGAATACATTTTATTTAAAAAACACGACAAATGCAAGACAAATGAGTAGGCATCATCTAAAAATCCTTGAGTAGTGCTGAATGTAAAAGTATACTTCAAAGTAGAGGTCAGAAGAGTTCAGGTCCCTGGTGAAACTGATTATAATGAGTCAATGAATGTTGTGCATTTGCTGCATCAACACTGGGGAATCTCTTCTTGTACGTGAGTCAATTTAGATTTCCCCTTTAGAGTCTATTAGAGTATATTGAAAAAACAGAACTTCAAAAATCTAAATCAGACCGATGTGCGCTGTCTATACGTCTAACCTGGAAGAAAAAGAAAGCCTTCAACCACTGTTCACTCTGCTGTCTGAATAAAATTGTAATGTTGTTGTGGACGCATCAGAAATTCATGCATGGGAATAGACTTTATAAATGAGAAGACAACACTAGCCCCGCAGCCGCCGCGTTCCAAATAGGAAGTGCGCTTGGGTGCTAATTGACTCCTTCAGGTCCGGCTCTCATTCACTTTCTATTCAAACATCTTTCTCTGTAACTGGTGCTGTCAGACTGATTATTCTGGACTTGAAAGGTTTGTTTTAAAAAAGCTCTATGTGAGCCTAGTGTTTTAATTTTGCTATTGTCTTTGAAAAACAAGATATGAACAAAAATGACAGCAATAAAAAAATGACAAATTGGGTGTCTTCTTTCGGTGAGGTGCGCTCCAGCTTAGCAGGGTGATATGGCCAACGTTTTTTATCTGAATGTAATTTTGAAAATTTGTGATAACGATATAACTGATATAATTGATGTTGTACAAAAAAGGAACAATTTCTATTCAATTTAAAGACAAGCTCTTCTATAATTTTGTACCAATAGCGCATGAGTAGTTCAATCAAAAGGCATAGGAAATAAAAATACATACGTTGACAAATCCTGAGCATAAACATGGTACTATCCTCGGTATTATTGAGGTATTTTATGTACCGTAGCTAATGCAATAGTTCTGGGCAATGATTTCTACTTATACCAAAAAAAAGGTGCAACAAAGTGCAACAGTTAAAAGAAATTTAAAACTTAAAAAAAATTGCTGTTTCAGGTCCAGTTTAGAAAACTTCCCCAAAGCAATGTCCAGAACGTCACACTGTCTTTTTTATATTACTGCATAATATATATAGTCTATCAATTATATCAGATATCTGATGATTGATCTGATGGTTTTAAAAGGAAATGAAACATTACATCGCTCTTTTAAAACATTATTTGAGGTAGAATATAAAGCTGACGTTGGTTGTGAGAAGCAGAATTGTGCTGTGATTCTCACCTCAGTAGACTCTGTGACTGACTCTCCTCTGGCCAAAACTTGACACCCAATGCAGCTGATTGGTGCTACATGCAAAAACCCTTTCCACCTTTACACAGAGGGGGATACCTGTGGAATGTACTTCTGGCTGTAGCAAAAAAAGAAAAAAGATGACAGAGAGGGAACCAACTGTCAAGGACTGGACTGAAATAACTTTGGACATATACAAAATGGAAAGACTTACTTTTGCAGTGAACCTGAAATTGGACAAATCTGCCAGACACAAAAGAGGACACATGCCAGACTGCCTTTACTTGGATTACTCTTTCTGTTTTTGCTTTATTGCGCTCTGCGTCCTGTTCTGCTTGTTTTTATTTGCCACATTTTACAAAAACAATAAAACGCAAAAAGAAAAAGAAAGAAACCTTGATACGATACCAACCACCATGATGAAAAAGTATTTAAAGTGCGGTCAAAAGTTCTCAAAACAAAAAGATTATTCTGAATTGAAAATACATGTCCATGGAAACGAGCAGTGGGCAGGCCAGTCACCAGAAAAGTTAGATATAGCCTAGTGCTCCTTTAATGCACAGGGACGCTTTTTTCAGTGCGGCTTGAGAATATTTACAGTACGTGGGAGCATAAGAGAGACATCACCTGTCTGTGCAGCCTGAAGCACCGCGCCTGAGCCAGGAAAACGTCTGATCCCTCATGGAATTATCAAATATAGCCCAAGTGGTGATGATAATGATAATATTATTCAGAGGCGCCTGGTGTGGTTAGAATTCATTTTCCCTCCACAAAATCAGCTCTCTAACTCATCTGTTTTCGTAGACTGTTGCTTGGTCTAATGGGGTTTTGTGAAGCCAACCCCAGAGATGACACAATGTTAGCATAATGAAAGCCCTGAAATGCAAAAGACCTAATCAAATGTGACTCTCCGGTTTGGTAAAGCTTTTAGATTCAGATCACAAATACATTCGCTTAGGATGGGGCGTCGAAGGCTCCGGTGTACGCGAGAAAAGGCTGGCAATCAGTTGCATCTGAGCGAGTTTTTGAAGAAACTGTACTTTGACTTCGACTCGAGTAAGTGACAGAAGCTTTATGTTGACTGTATAAATGATTTTAACAGATGTATTTGTTGCACCTCGCCTACTTTTGTCAGACTTTAGTGATCCTGGGAAATACCACAATATTTCGTGATTTCACACCAACTTCCACTTAAGAAAACACTGGGCCTTCTGAGTAGCACGAGATCTAAAACAGGCCTGCAACAGGACTATTCCAGGGCTAAACGTGGTGTAGAATAGACTTACAACGTTTGTAGAGTCTTTCCCAACCCAGACTAACCCAAAGAGAGTGAACACAGATGTGAAAAAGCAACACTGTACTCGTAAATAAACACGTAATACCAGAAGGAACAACCAGGAAACATTTGCCAAACAGCTGATCAAATACTTGAGACCGCAGCACTCGTCTTTTATCTTGTTACAGCCCAGCTCGAGAAGTAGCGACAAAGAAGGTGAAGAAGGTGGAGGACACATCTTCAAAGGCTAAGTTCGCTGTTAAGAGTGTTTATTGATACGTTAACGGTAATTATGAGCGATATATACTTGGAGTGCATGGTGGCAGTCTGTGGCAGGTGGAGTGGAGCCAGAGGAGCCGCAAAAGAGCGTGGGAGGTGAGTGCTTTTTACAGGCATCCGGATGCGCTGAGGCATGGCACATTCGGTGTAACAAGCCGTCGTCCGGTCACCCCAAAACATAAACATAATTATTAATGATGAGATGTAATAATTGAGACGGCACTGTAGGGACCGTCGCAGGAATAAACCACAAAAAATTGGGAGACCGTGCGAGGAGCTAGCTATGGAAACGCAACAGGTTTTTTACAATACAAGCTCCTCCTCCTCACGTACAAGTCCCTCCATAACCTGGCCCCTTCCTACCTCACCGACCTACTCCAACCGTATTGTCCCACCCTCCTCACTCCCATCACCCGCACTAAGCACCGGACCTTGGGGGACCGAGCCTTCGCCGCTGCTGCCCCCACCCTCTGGAACTCACTTCCACAACACATCGGGAACTTGGACTCACTGCAGACATTCAAATCACTCCTTAAGACCCACCTGTTCAAACTGGCATTTGTGTAAATTTATGTTGTTTTGTCTGTTTATGTAAAGCGTCTTTGAGTGTCCAAAAAAGCGCTATACAAGTTTGATGTATTATTATTATTATTATTATTACACCAAAAGAAGACCTTCAAGTGGTAACATTTGGAGGGAATGACAGCCTCATCACCAACTGAAACAAGCAACCAAGTCTCCAGAAAAATATGTACATAATTTACACTTTTGCATTTACGTAGCTGTTGTACGTTTTTGTTGTCAAAATATGTTCAATAAGTATGTTTGTGGTAAAGGTACACATTTGCAAATTAGGGTTAGAGTCTGCGTTGGGGTTAGGGTTTATTATTGATAAACTGTAACACATGTACGTTTTTTGATTGACATTCTTATGTAACATATTTTCCAAAACATGAAATACGTACATTATCCGCTGACGTACTCATGCGGCATCATGTCCAAAAACGTAAAATGTGTACATTTTCACAGACATACTTATTGTATGTATTTTGACAACAAAATTGTACCATAGATACATAAATTGAATTTAAAAAACGGAAATTATGTACGTATTTTTCTGACGTCTGGGCTGTTGGACACTGAGGAGTCTTCTGTCCTGAGGGCTATTACTCTCCTCAAACTGCCCTGATACACAATCTGCTAACTCTACTTGACAAATCTTTCTGTTAAAGCTGCACTGAGACAAAAATGACTGAAAAACACAGTGAAAATGTTTCCGCAGCTGAATTTGAATCAGTAACGAACAGTATGAATCAGTGAATCAGTCTGAATGGTTAAATCAGCCAACCTCAAACACAATTCGAATATTTAACATAATCTCCTTTGCAAACAATACATATCCTGTCCTAATAGGTAAAACCCTGCTGATCCTGTAGTTTAGACCTGTACAAACATGTTCTGAAATGCATGTAGGTCTATCACAATAAGTGCGATAAATTGCCACAGAAAACATCACAATACAGGATAATATTGATACTACTTTATGCCACTGACAGCTGGAGAATCCGCCAAAACAGTGCAATTTTGTTAAAAACCTTGAGTTGCGATGAGCAAATGGCAAAATAAAACACATGTAGTTTGTTCGTGATCATGAGTCATAAAAGTTGTTTATTTCACTCTCTACAGCTCAAATCGTATCAAAAAAGCAAAGAAAAGGTTATCCAAAGTGCATAGAAAAGGCATATGTCAGTTTTCTCTCAAATGTTAATGTTTCCGGACATGCACTCTTTTAACAGAATCTTACTGAGCATAAATCAAACTATAACTGCAGTGCTTTTCAAGAAAAATTACAATCCGATCATTTTTCAAAGTCATGCAGCCCTGCTAAATACTTTCCCTCCAACTTGAGTAATCATATGGGTCACTTCTTTTGAATTCCATTTGAGTTGAGGGCAACAGCGCTCTTCCTTGATTACAGTTTTGTCTTCTCCACCTTCTGCGCTAGTGAAGCAGCCCATTTTCTCATCCAGTACCGTGTGAGGCTTTGACCAGTGCAGCAGCAGCGTGTTTGCAGAGGGATTATGTAAGCCCAGCCGTCCTCGGGAGCAGCCCATAAACGGGGCGGAGGGGCAGAGGAGAGTGGCAGCTTTACACTGTCCAAAATGACATTTATGACTCTGTTTATTTTTATCCATCTTTATTACTGCCGCTAATACACTCCCTTTACCGGCTTTCTCGGTGTCCTTGACAAAATGCTCTGGGCAAAGCACCGTGCAGAGATACGTCCGCGCAAGTTAAAATGACTTCGGAAGAAAAATAATACATGGCGACGAAAAAAAAAATCTCTGAAAGGGGATAGGTCACGCTTTATTGTATTTTATGTTTTCGAACTTCAAATCTCCATTGTCAGAGAACAAAATTCACAAATTGTGTTTTATGATATCCCATATCGCCAAAGCATACAATGATAATAATGAGTAACATGCAAAAACAAACTTAGCTTCTCTTAGCAATGAGAATGAGCAGCATGCTAATATACTCAGAGTGAGTCCGGTGATGGTTTGTAGACTTAAAGTGGACATATCATGCTTTTATTTTCACCTTTTGAACATTTAAAACATTTACCTGGGGTCTAAATAAACTATACCTGCAATCTACAGTCTGAATTCCTCCTAATTGTCTTTCTACATGCCTCTCTTTTACCCCTTTTGTAAGGAGCGCTTTTGAGGGCCTTGTTTTGGCACTGTCTCTTTAAATGCAAATGAGTTAGTTCGCACCCCCTCCCATGCGCATTGCACGCAGACTCCGCCCCGTTCAGCCATTGTTGTAGTCCCAAACACAGTCCGTCTGTCGGATCCAAAACTTCTCCAAAGTTAGAAAAAAACGTAATGACAATCGAAAAAATGGAAACAAGCGAAGACATCAACATCCAGCCACGAGCCAGAGTCTGACACAGACCAAGAGGAAATCGAAGAAGACGATCCTCCACAGCAAAGACTTCAAATGGCTGCATCTCAATGGTTTGTTTACTACTATGTAATTCGCTATGCGCTCCGTTAGCTTAACTGTGTGAGAAAGATATTAGCAGGTTGTCTAATGGACCCTCACTTTACCATCTTACTACAACAACAGTCCGGGGTAAAAGGCTACTGTCAAGTCAGTCAGTGTAGTTAAGGTGCTGCGGGCTACGCTTACTGCGCGCTAATGCTAGCGACATGCTAACGCTAGCGACATGCTAACGTCAGCTACGAGCAGTCTGATGTGAGTTCTGCCTTATGAAAACATCAAAAATAAATGTATTCTATGTATATATAAAGACATGTGCCCTAAGCAGCTGGAAAACAGCCGAGTAAAAGATGGGCAGCTCCAGGTGTAATGCTAATCCCTCACAAATGGCCAGAACACAGGTAAAGAATGACTGGATAAAAATAGTTCTAATAAACAGTGTTTGAGCGTTTCTTGACTTACCGCTCCACTATATCGTCATCTCCATAGACCGAAGGAACTGACCCTTCGATCAAATGCAATCTTTGAGCAAATCCCTCGTTGTACTGGCGGAGGTTACTGAAGCACTCCTCTTTGAAGTGCTTAGCACACAAACTGAACTTTCCCCACTGTCGGTGGTACATTACCACGAAAAATAAAACGTAACCAGCCGATCTCAGTTGTTCAGATGCAGGCGGTCGGTGTAATGAGTTGTGCTGGTTAACACAACCAAGAACAGAGCATTTTAACTTGTCCACTCGCACCTTTGACATCTTTGCGCTTGGACTACAAAATCGCTACGAGGAAAATAAAGATGGCGGTCTCTGCCGGAAGCTCTTGACCTTGTTTAGTAGTTCCGCTGTGACGTGATAGACAAAAATACGTAACAGATAATGCGGATATTCGAACGAACTGAGAAATATGTTGCAAAATTTATATAAATATATCTCTGCAGCTACTTAAGTGATTAATTTCACCTTTTAGCCACTACCAGACACCCACAGTACACAATAAAGGGTATCTAAGGGCCAAAAAAGATTTTGCATGATATGTCCCCTTTAAAGCAAGACAATATATGAGATTTTCTTTGATAAAATGAAAGAAAAATGTAAAGTGTTGCAACAATTATAATATAAATGCCAAAAAGAATTAAAAAACATAGAAGACGAATACAGATTGTAAACAGCCTATTAAATAAATCGCAGAGTGCTTTTGCGTGCATGTTTTTGAGATATAACCGACAGCCCTGTAATTATTGAATTTGCAGCGATACAACCACACATTAGTCATTCCTAATTGTGCCGTTTTTTGGACACAATGATGGATGTTTTAAGTAGGCAAAGTTGCAGGGGTGAATGTACACAATGTCATCGCGGTACAGTAAAAATAGACTCTTCCGCCTCTCGTTCTAAATACACCTATAGCGGGAGAAGACGGGGGCTCGCGGAATCTTCTACAGTAGAAGTCTAAACTGGGGCAGGATCTAGCTAAAACGTGTCATGTGCATTGGATCTAAGAGAAAGTAGGGCGCGCTGTGACACTGCAGTCTCTCAGGTGGCTGCGGGTGGATTATTTTTACACCAGTGGAGACGATTTGTAATGGGCCAGGACAAACCGCTGCTTATATTACATCCTTTACCCTTCTTCTTAAACTACTCCCAGGCTTTGTGTCTCCCTCAATTTCCAAGTCATCCAGGTCAAATGCTAACTTTATCCAAATCCAACAGCCTGTCGCTTACTTTTAAAGCTGCGCTGTGTCGCTTTTCTGGTGGGATTGTCGGTTGCATACGGTGTGTTTTGATTGATTAAAAAACATAGATTCTTATGGTCACCAATCCACAAATGCTGCTTGTCTCCATGGTGATACCAAAGTTTAATGCAATACCATGGAACACTTCACAATCAGAATCGGTTTATTGTCATTGTCAGTGATCAAAATTCACAAACATAACAACTTGCTTCGGCGTAAGGTGCAACTTAAAACAATGAATAAATTATAATAAAATATAAAAGATGCATGCATAAGATTAAGAATAAGATAAAATAAAATAAGAACAGACTAAGATAGACTATGACTATATACAGAAATGTATATATGTCCAGGCAAAGCAATAACATCTCCACAGATAAAAGTTTACAATTGTATCTATATCACTTTATTGATAACGCAAGAAAATAAATGCATTGCAATAAGTCTTGCGTACATCTTAAGGTACAGGGGAAAAGGAAAAAAATCTTAACTTTAAAAATATCAATTGTAAACTTCTCCTGTAGTTTACTCACATAAATGTAAGAAAAAAATATATTACGTAATATATTAAGTTTTTCATTATGTAATATTTTCATATAGAAATAAAGCATTTTGTATGTAAAAAACGGCCAAAATTACACATATTTGAGAACTTTAAATCTGAAAATGGTCAGAACCAGGTTTACATTTTTGGTTCATTGTGTACACATATTAGTTACAGAGGGGATTTTGGATTTCTTATTTAGTTTTTGCTCTGTGACCTCTAACAGGAACAAGTGGTA
The DNA here is from genome assembly GCA_019453435.1 of Rhinogobius similis. Taxonomy (NCBI): domain Eukaryota; kingdom Metazoa; phylum Chordata; class Actinopteri; order Gobiiformes; family Gobiidae; genus Rhinogobius; species Rhinogobius similis. The sequence continues at coordinate 34,827,352 of CM033629.1, forward strand.
GAAAATCAATGAATGAATATTTCATGAATATTCCAAGCGCTATCTCTGTCCTGATACATTTTTTTATACAACGTTATGATGTGCAAACCTTAAAACATCCCAAAATTGTTTTTATTTTTGGGTCTAGCACTCAAGTTTTGAGGACGCGCAACTTTCACCATTTGACAAAGCTGAATGAATATTTCGTTTTGGAGTAAACTAGATCTGACAGAAAATTGGCCTAAAATTTTCAAATTACACCTAAAATCTTGCTCAGTACAAGATAATGCAGTTTCGTGTTCAGGAGTTACTTGTCTCTCTCGGAGGAAAATGCATTTTAAGAAAAAGTCCTTGGAAGTTACAATGTCCCTGAGAAATCTATGGATGAAGTGGATTCATTAATAAAGCACCTTTAGGAACAAATTGGACATGTTTGTTGTTTCCATATGAAAGCCTTTAAGTGGAGAGAACAAACTGACCAAAAAAACCAAAACCGTTTCATTTCTTGTAGAGTCTCTCCTTGAGGCTCATTTATGCTCTACATTCTAGACACATACGGATCCGCATAAGGGTTTCTGTCTGTCCTCGGCGTTGTTCTGTCGTCATTTGGTCCGTGTGTGATTTGAATGCTCACGGCTTATGGATGCGTCGTAACTGAGCTGTACATGTGCTCAATACTGGAGGCAGAAGTGAACACAGCGCAACAGTGCGAGCCCAAGTCTTTAAAAAGTAACTATAATGAGCAGCAAAACAAACACATTCTTGTCTCACCTGGTTTTCTTTCTCTTTTCTAACAAATTGCTGTGGGCGCCTCCATGTTTGTTTTTCTAGCTGCACCTATCCTTCTTTTTTGGTCAATTCTCTAACTGACTTTGAGCGCCCTTAAGTGGTTATTTAGCAGAAAACACTTGACATTAGAAATGGTTGGAAGTATAAATGAAGCTTAGGTAAATACACTTTGAACACACAGAGCTGTTTAGCACGAAAATGCGTCTGAACAGATACAGAGCCTGAAACGAAATCATGTTGTGACCAAAAACATAAAACATATGGTAACTCTTAACTTTTAAAAGCCTGAATAAAGATTTAATTCATAATGAACAAAAGGGTTTATTGAGAATGATTCAGGTAATTGATGGATTCGAGTATAAATTATGTCGTTCCTAAGCCTGAATCCTTCTTAATAAACTATTTGTTCATTAAGAATTAAGTCTTTGTTCATAGTAGTAGTAGTAGTAGTGATAATGCCTTTTATTCCCACATTTCAATTTCAATCTAAAGGAGCTGGTCTGAGAATATTTCTCTAAAAACATTGTCAACCTTTGAATTTTTTTCTACAATGGATCACTCTTGGACGAATGAGGGATTACACTGACTTGTTTCTAACAGTTATAGTGAATATGATTTGAATTTATGTTGTTAATGCGGTGTCAAAACATAATAAAAGCAACATTAAACTTTCAAATGTCATTTTTTCCTCTTCTCTCCTCTTGTGCAAGCTTATTCCCTTTTAAAGCCATGTATTTATGTCTCCCTATAGTACACATTCAATTCCCAAACTGCAACATTATAATAGTCTGACTTATAAAGTGCCATGCTTTGTTATTATTGTAATCTTACACTGGAGATACGCTGGCTAAACGTCTGATAGCAGTTTGCATTTCTCTTTTCTCACAAGTCGCTTTTAGATAAAGTTCGGCTGTTACAATAACGCCCCCGAACTTACAAAAAGCTTACAGGCTAACTTTTTGCATTTATATAACAAGGAGAAAACTAAGCTATAAAGTAGTAACGCCAAATGTTCTCTTCCTGTCTCAACAAGATGCACTTTTAGTACTTGAAACAGTATGTAATTAAACCTGTTCTCAAGTGTCAATGTAAGAGGTGATTGTAGGATTTTTTCACGATGAAATGGAATTTTCTGTAAAAAGTGCTAACTCTCAGGTTGTAATTGCCAAATTGTAAAGACTGCAATTATTGAAGTCCTTTGCAAACAACAAAACATCCTGTTCTATTATGTAAAAAAGCTGCTCTGTATTTGTATGAATGCTGCTTCTAAAAGACAGAAAACGTTCTTTTTATGCTTATTATTTATCTATCTTTTATATTTTATTTCATAAAAATGTCTCTCCTCTTTACTCAACAACAACCAATAAAACAAATTACACATGGACACGCACGCAAACTTGTGGCGCCCAATTATGAATATAGTCCCAACTCGTTTTTTGTCTTTTAAGGCAACAAAATGTTATGTTATGCGTTTTAATGTTTGATTTGGTACGTCTACTATTTTGTACGGTTAATGTTTGTGAACTGTCAGCCCTTTTGACTCGTCTGTCTTGCAATAAATAAAGAAACAACCAAAAAAACAAATACTTTAGTTCGTTCGTTGTGTGGTGGAGTACGTGGACGATCTAAATAGATTTTCTGGTTTAAAAGAAAAATATATAGATTAATAAAATTAATAAATGTAAGCACCAAAATATGACCAAAATATGCATAAATAAATGTGAAGAACACTTTAGGGTATGCTACGGCAATGCTTCTAGTCATTCACCGATCTTATTAGTCCTTGTTGTGGCTCTGCTGTCCACAGTCGTGTCCCGTTTGCTTTCATGCTGCGTCCCCAACTTGCCGTTTTAATTTCCACTTATCGACCGGACACAACTGATCCGTCATGTAGGTCATTAATGAGGGCGCGCAAATTACAGCACACACTGAAGATTTGAATACCTCCACGCGGGGAAAAAATCTAACTATTCATTTTAACGTAGAGGAGCTGCTTTGACCCCGACTGTTCAACAACAACAACAACAACAAACGTGGACTTTACGAGTTAAGGGCCCAAATTTGTCGAGTTTTCCGAGAATGCTAACTGCAGCTAGAGCCACCTGCTGTATTTCCACATCAACGGAACAATTGATTTCCTTTTCTGGGGTAACGCCAAGGCAAAAATGTGTGTTAAGACTCTGTTGTGACTCGACTTGAATTAGTTGTGCTTAAAATACACATAATCTGACAGGAAACATGTCAAAAGAGGGAAAAAGAACAGTTTCTCATTGAATTTAAGGCACTATAGGCAAAACTCTGTAGTTTTTTTCAACTTCTTTGTTTTTTGGTCAGTTTGCTCTCTCAACACACAGACTTTCATGTGGAAACAACAAACTTGTCCAATATGCTCCTTAAGATGTCTTATTGTTTTATTTGATCCACATCATCCATAGATTTCTATGAGACAATGTAACTTCAAAGGCCGTTTTCTTAAAATGCATTTTTCTCCTCTAGGGACATAAAGATCACCACTTAAAGTTCTTAAACTTAACTTAAAGCTCCTACACACATCAAACCTTACAATCTTGGACTCAACAAGATTTTGACGAAACATACAGAGGGATTTTTTGATATCTAATTCTAAAATGGATTTATTTGAAGTTTTAGATCAAAAAATGAGGCGAAATTTGAATTTTAAGGACAATTTTCAGTTTCAATTTTCATCTAGTTTACTTAAAAACTAAATAAGAAATCCAAAATCCTCTCTGTAATTTTTTTTGTAACTAATCTGTGTACAAAATGAATCAAGAAATTTAAACCTGGTTCAGTCCATTTTTCAGTTTTGTCCCAAATATGTGTAGTTTTGCCATTTTTTCACATAAAATGCCTTATTTCTACATGAAAACATGACATGATGAAAAACTTCTAATATATTTTTTTCTTACATTTATGTGAGTAAACTACAGGAGAAGTTTACAATTAATATCTTTAAATTTAAGATTTTTCCTGTTCACCTGTAGTGTCTCACCTTAAAGAAGCGAGTATTTTCTCCCTCGCCAGACCATCCCCCTCTTCTATGACGCATTGCCTTTGGATATCCATTTATAATAACATTAGATCAACTCTAGAAAGTGTTAGAAAGTTATGAGATCTAATATATTGTAAACAACACAGCAGCAGCTTCACATTTTTCAGTGCTTGTGTTTGTCTGACAAAGATGTGGGGCAGAGATTTGATTCTTGGCCCGAGCCCGAACCCAGATTTCCCCACTTCGCTGTAGGTTCAGAGTGAATCTTCCGCTGCGTCACACTCTCTCCATGAATGAGCTGCCCCGTCATCCTTTTTTAATTCTCTCAAGACAAAATGGTTAACTCAGAGGTAAATAAAGACGCCAAATGAAGGGAGACAGTGCTGAAAAAATGATTAAAGTGTGAGAGGCTTGTGTCTTATGATAATGAATGCAAGCATCAAAATGTGTCCAGTGACAGTGTACAGTCCTAAAAAAGCAACTCACCTCGCTATATAAATTACTCAAAGATGCACGAATGAAACAAAAATCGTCCGGGCAGGATTTTGAACTACAGACGACATTATACCGCGGTTAAAAGCTCAAACGCCAATTTAGCATAATATGTCTCCTTGAAATGATTCCACTTGTGAACTGAATATATACAGCAGTAAGTGTGTCACATACAGGTAATGTAGTCTGCGATTGTCCTTGTGCTGAAGTACAAGGCAAGTAGATTTATTTTTGTTCAAGTCAAGGACAAAATCTGGGAGCAGCTATAATGACGACGACCTGAAAGAGAAGCTGCACAGGTCCTGGTCTCATCCACCGCAGGAAAGGATTTAACTCACAACGGCCGTCGTTTATCAGCACTGTGGTGAAAATGGTGTAAATGTGTTTGTACGTTTGTTCGTGTGCCAGGGGTCGCGTGGTATTCATGAACCCGTGCGCACAGCTCCGATCCTGCTTAAAGGTCCCATATTCTGCTATTTTCCCCTTTACACAGTCTATTCTAAGGGCTTTGTTGATAAAATTTTGCGTTGTGCAATATCCATAACATAACAGTTTACAAAAAACACCCATTTCTTGGACTGGCCCCCCTCCTTGCAAAAGCAAACGGCTCACTCTGAGATCTGACCCCCCCGAACCGAGAGCAGGCTGCCTCCCCCGCCCAACTCGCGCTCCTCCCCCGCCCAACTCGTGCCGAAGCCTAGAGCGGAGATGGTGCGCATGCGCCGTGTGCTCCGGTAAACAGCGATACACAAACACGGGAATAAACCTTTTATCCGTCCTGACGGTGCGTCGTGCTGAGTCCTACATCCTGGATCTGACCTGGAGTTTGACGATCATGCAGTACCTCGACGACGGACGCTGCCGTTTGGTAAATAACAAGCTAACTCTTCGATCTGTCGTATCCATCGTGTAATTACTGTGTAGCATTAGCATTAGCTGTTTTTATTCTGCGGCTGCGCTTCGGAGGCGTGGCTTAAACACGCGTCATCCATGGGAAGCGCGTCATCCATGGGAAGCTTGCGTCATCCATGGGATGAGCCCACGTCTGCCTGCTCAGCCGAGGGGGACAAAAAAGACAGTTCTCTAGCGAAAGCATGCGGGAATCAATCAAAAAACCACTTTGGGCACACATACGAGGCCCAAATAGCACTGCAGCATTTTTGTTTAAGCTCAACCTACTGATCAATAGGTTAAGGGGCAGAACGTTTTGTGCAGTTGAAAGTGTTTTTTCAAAGTGGTGTAGTGACTCGTACACCCAATATGCACTTTGTCTTTGCTGTACAGAAGTTTGATAAATGAGGGCAAAGAAGTTTTCTGAAGTTAAATGTGGACTATGAAACTTTTGTAGTACAGGGTCTGCCACCTGCTCGTCTCATGGAGATGTTATCGCTTTGCCTGGGATGTTCCACAGTATGGCATTATACTTATTTCTTCATGGAGGCAAGGGTTCACCATTTCGAAACTCGACTCTGCTCACAGTAAGATTCCACATTTGTGAAAAGAAACCCGTAATTGAATAAATGCATTCATTATGTATTATTAATGCTATATTTTATGATATTTAGTTGTCACTACGTTGACATTTATTGAAGTTGTGCTTATTCTGAAATGTCAGTTGAGGAATGGGTGACAGTGACAAATATTTTAACTTAAAGCAGCACCGCCTAAGATTCTTGACAGCGGGCGCAGCACCTACATGTCATCACGGAGACAGAAAGTTAAAACTAAACTTTGGAACATTGTCTATAGAAAGAGATCACTTTTATACATTTTTTGGAATGTTCAAGGCAAACTAAAAACATCACCATGGAAACGAGTAGGAGAGAGAGCCCCGTGGGTCCACCGCCTGTAGAGCAGTCACCGCGCACAGACTCTGACGGCTGTGCGCGAGCTGCTTTGTCATTTGAGACATGAGCGGGACTCAGGAGCCGAGGTGTTTAGGTCTGACTGCTTGTTGCAGGTGTCTGCTAATGCTACGGCTAAAGCCCAGAGCAGCAGAAACACTGACGCTCTAAAGCAACTAAAACAGTAAGAATGGCAGAGACAGCATTTGTTTAAGACTAAAAGACAAACTTTGGTCAAATCTGCCATGTTCTCTGGGGCGGGCTTCTCCTCATTTTACAGGTATAAAAACAATGCCTTAAACAGAGGGCTAGTTTTAAAACATAACCTAATTTCTTTGACACAATGAGTATAATGATCTGAACAACCTTTAAAATATTATTTTGCAATATGATAACAAATTGAGCTATTTTTACACGTGTTTTGACATTTTTATTAATAGACAACAATTCCAATATTATTCTCCCACCTCTAATTAAAGGTGTTTGCAAAATATATCTGCTGTATATATTTGCTGATTCACTTGCCCAAATCAGAGAAGAGACAGCTTGACTTGAGAGTAGAAGAGTAACGAGCCAACACACACACACACACACACACACGCACACGCACACGCACACGCACACACACAGATGAATAAATGTGTTCTTGATCTTACAGCCCTGATGGACGAGGCCGGGAGCGAGGGCCTGTCAGAACGAGCCCCCCTTTCATTCAATTTACCCTCTCCCCTCCGACGTTTTATCCTCGCTTTCCTCCTGCGTCATCCTCCTCCACCTCCTCCTCCTCTTCCTTTTCAAACTGCGTGTGATTCATTAGGCCCGGATGCAGAAAAGCCATTTTATTGTTCTCATAAGGCTAAAAACTGGTGGTGACGCGTGGATCAGAGGAAGGCGTTATCCTCGGCAGTGTTTGCTCGCTTGGTCGTCTGATTAAAGCAGAGCCCGGCGCGGGAGCTTTAATTTTCGACGCCAAAGAGCAGTGTGCAGCGTGAGTGATGTGTAGTTTACCTTAAAGGGAAGGGACTTCTCGCTGCAGGGGCTGATTGGCAGAGACTGGAGGCTGCTGGCAGGACTGGTCTCTGTGCTCTGGAAGAGATAACAAGGTATAAATGTAGAGTGGAGCAGAGATCTTTCATCTGATCTAAACATTCATTCAGACCGGAAAAGAGAACCTGTTTTCAAGAATAGTGAGTCACAAATAGCGCTGGGCAAGTTGGAAAAAAACTGATTGCATTTTTTTCTATCTTTATATTGAACACAAACAGTATTACAAATATATTTACAGCTGCAAATACTATTGTTGTCCCCATGTACAGAAGCACAGGCGCATTATCCGTGCTAAAATCAGTTGATGTTTAGTTGTGTGGACACTTTTGGTTGTCTGATAGCCATGACTTGTGTTGTTCGGAGAAAGAGCGGAGTGTGCGCAGCTCACGTATTGTTGCAGTGGTGGTGTCCCAGGTTTGAGAGGCTCGGAGGCTTCTTGATTGAGTTTTACATTTCTGGAGCGTGCTCTCGTTGATCCATTTTGACTTTATTTTCTGAAGTGGGGCAGGGGCCAGGCCGTGTAGAATGTTGTACACCCAAGTATAATCTGAACATTTAGTCACGTTTTCCCACCTAAAATATGATGTTCTTTAAAACGATACAGTGATGATGAGTCTTTGTTTGTTTTATCTAGAGTTATTTGAATATTATGCATTATTTGTATTGTTATTGGCCTTTATCTTGAGTACCTTTACTTTGGCATGTCAAGTTATAGAACTAAAAAAAAGCTAAAAAAACAGCTAAATTTCTTCATGTCACTCGTTCGTCTCCCACACCAGGAATTGACTTTGGGCTCCATCTACTGGCTGCGGAGGGAATCACATAAGTAAGATAAACAAATGCTAGTTTGCCTCTGACATGCTTATGTACGCATGCAGATGTAATGAATGTGATTTTGACAGCAGAAATGCACAGAATGTCTGGTGATGATTGATGGACTTAAAAACAGCGCAGAAGATCTCGGAGCTCTGCCTATGACATCACAGACTGGAAATTCAGAATGGAGTGTTTTTGTTGCTCGGGGGGAGAGGAAACGATGTTATTGCACGGTTAAAGCTCAAGTCAAATTTGCATAAGTGTCTTTAAAAGTGCGTATGACGGGTTTTTATGATTTTCTAATTTTGACTTTCTTCAGTGTATTAATACTTTGTGTAAATACAAATTATAGTTTTGCACCAAGCAAGTCACTATTTGTGGAGAAAAGTTGAAAAATCTGTTGACAATTACAAGAAGTAAACAAACTGATGACATCACGCTGGGGAGACAAAGGTTAAGCATAATTTACACAAAATAAACTCCTTTTTGACCCTTTAAACATTAATTCAACAAAATAAAGGTGTTCACATGTGTTTTTCTTTGTCAAATGAACAAAATCTGCGATGTTAGATGAGTTTTGGCGCAGTGTACAGTGTGGTTGCCATGGTAATTTCCTAGTGTGATGTCATACTTTATAACCAGGAAGTAACATTTAAAACTTAAAAAACAGCTAAACTGGGGTTAAATTTGTAAAGATTTTAGTAGAAATTTGAATATATTTATCTTAACTGCATTTTAGTTAAATGTGTATTTCAACCTGTCATAGGCACTTTAAGGACTTATTTGTAGACAGTTTAAATAGGTTTCAAAGTGGTCCTGACGCCGACTCCCAGCTTGTCACACACTATGTCATATGAGACAAACATAGCATTAAAATACTCTTTAGCTGCTTCTGTTGTTAAACTGTCTCTTACATATATCTAATTTGATTTCTACAATTCATTCACGCTCAAAACTCTGGTTAGCTACAACAATAGCCACAGCTGCCCTTGGGTGAACGACTAAAACGTGGCTGTCAATTTGTCACACTTCCTAGACAGTCGATGAGGGTAAAGTGACTAGACAACAGCAGCCTGCACTGGTCAGAGCTGAGATTATACGTTGAAAATCACTGTATCATGTTAACCAAGACATTGTTCCACCCATTTGTCTTGTGAAAGCTCAGAGTGGTAGTGTGCCAGCTGTGACCAGACCGCCTCTCCTGCACACAGGTGTCTAATGGCCCCAAAACCAGGAGCCGGAGGGGGTTCCACACTAACAGGACGGAGCCAGGGCATAAATCCAGCACATACTGTCGCGCGCACACGGGCACGAACCTGCAGAGGAGCAGCGGTCTCTGAATGTCACCTGTGAGAGCACGTCTTCTGACAGATGGGCCAGCGGGGGAGGAGAACATCGTGTCTTTAGTGAAGGCGGCGGCTATTTACATAATGCAGCATAAAGACATGACAGTTCACAGCGTGGAAGCAGATGGAAGGAGGGATTAACCGTAAATGGCTACATTGTACTTTTTTTTTTAGACAACAGAATGTAATTTTCGACATAAAAAAAAGTAGTTTCTTCAATATTTTCATGTGATTTTATACTTGTTCTGATTTAGATCTAAAACCATTCAGGAAAGATCTAAATGTGTCCTGTTTAAGTTAGGGCTGTAGTCCTTTAGTCGTTTAGTTGATTAATCAGTCGATGGTGTCTTAGTCGACCAACAATTGTATAAGTCGACCAATTTATTTGATCTAGATCTAAAAAATAAAATCTTAAATAAGATAATAAATTAGTAAGTGTTTGAACTAAGCATTATTTATCTTGATTTGAGGATATTCTTTAAAAAGACTTGTGAATGGAACAAGCACAAAATGTCTTACTTTACTTAAAATAAGAAAAACTAATTGAGAAAGAATAGTAAAAGAAAAAAAAGCTACTACACTTGAAATTAGAAGAAAAAAAAGACTGCTTGTTCCACTGGCAAATCTTATTTTAAGATGGTTAAAATATACTAAAATTAAGATAAAAATTAATAAACTCAAATCATTAGCACATTATCTGATAGATGAATGGCGAAAACAGCAAAAATGAGAAGGTGCAAGTCAGTCAGCTGAAACTTTTGGAGAGAATCTTGAGTTTAATCAAACTTGTAACATCTAACACATAAATACACTGTTTACTAGTACTTTTCAGCATAAATAGTTGTTTTAGTTTGGTTTTCTTGAGTGTAGTTTGGGTTGGAAACATGGACAGACTTCATAGTTTAGATATATTTTTGCCGCACCCCCTTTTAGTCGATTAATCGGTCAATAAAACAGGTCTTTAGTCGACCAAGAATTTCTTTAGTCGACTACAGCCCTAGTTTAAGTTAGTTTTCTAGTTTTGATCAGTCTTTTAATGAATATCTATAGGGTTACACAATTGCGAGTTTTCTGAAAAGCATTGGGATTAGATTTGTGATTTATGTTTTAATAATACGACTCTGTTCAAAGTTCACATTTTGACAAAAAGACTGAAATAGCTATGAATTTATGAACTGAGAAACCAATAAAAGAACCACATTAGCATTTCAGAACAGGTTTGTACTAATCTACTAATCTGTTTGGGGATGAAATTTTGGTACATAAAAAACTGCAGCCTTTGCCATTTGCTAATTGCGTCCATTAAAATTGCATTTTCCATTCGGTTGCGATCCATCTTGCGGCCCCAAATCTTCTTTATGAGTTTAAGGATCAATAAGAATCCAGGTTTAGCTTTACACAACCCAAATGCATGTATAAATGCATTTATACAAATAAACCTCATTTACATTTCATAAACAATCGCGCAGTTTGAAGTGAAAGTTTACACAGTTTGGTCATGTTTTGAAGACTTTGACAGAGAAACACAGGCCAAACTCCTGTCAGCACAAACTTGGCCGACCTTTCAAAGCAGTATACCTTCCAATCAGAATTATAGGTGTACTATGGCATCCGGCCCTCAACGTGTCAATGGTGATCAATGCCTCCCTCCCATGTACAGAAACACACTACGTCAACACACCACGTTCTCTTTAAGGTCACCCCTGTCCCATAGGCCTTGCCCATAAGTGTCCCTACAATTAGATGTGCTTGAGTAAAAAAGCCTCTCAGATTTAAACATGGCCAAAGCTGCCGACAGCGACTGGATTTAATGACTAGCGCTCCCCACAAGCTAAACGTCTAAGGATGATGAATGGTGCGCGAAAGCAAAGCAGCATTTGTGGCCTGGCGTGCCCCTATAATCACTTTCACCGATCAGTTAAATAAAGGAATGAGAAACCTCAAATAACTGCAGGTGTATTAATGTCCAGTCGCTCTCATTGACGTTTGGGTTTCTGTCAAAAACAGCATGCGCTCATGACATTCAGCGACTTCTCAGGCAAACACAGGCTGATATATGGCTCCAAATGCCACCGCTAGTGTGGAATAATGGATTTTTGTTTTTTTAAAAGCTCACTCCAAGGCTCTATGCGGTATATAATAATATCAGTGAGTGGTTTGCCGCTAATAAAAAGGGAGAGAAGCAGACAGTGAATGCTAAAACCTGTTTGGAGAGTTTTTAAAGGTTGTGGCGTTTTTTAAAACTTTGCACAAAGAATGTTGAGAGATTTATCCAGGCCATAAAAAATGATAAAGGAGCATTCTGTGGATTCGAGGACAAGTAATTTAACTCTACAAATTAAGTTTGAGTCTGTCTGTTGCACAAGGAGACTTGGTGTCTCTCGCCCTCTGCTGACAACAGTGAGTATTTAGCAATGTCATAATAGCATCGTGGCTATTGCCAACATGACACTGGCAGATAGATGATTGGAGTGAAAGCATGAAGAGCTGACGTAATTAGAATAAGTTCAGTGTGATAAGAGAACCTAGAGACAGTAGCTCAGGTGGCTGCTTTGTCCTTGGGCAAGACACTTAACTCGCTTCGTCCTAATATGTACGTTGGTGTATGTGTGGTTGTTCTTTGAGGCTTTGAGTTGCATTCTAATTGATTCTACATAAACAGTGTGATTTTAACTCTTTATAGTGGAAAAAGTTTCTGACTAAACACTAAAATAAAACAGATTTATACTTACTACAGCCATAATCCCAGCTAACTGAGTTTTACAGCAATTAGAAAGCCATGAATCATATGCACTTACCAATTAATTAGTGACTAAAATAATTTTCCCATGTCCATGACTCTGAATATACGGTGTGAGTGCAGGTGTCTGTTGAAACAATGCGCCATTAACATCTGCTCAGATCAAATTAAAACCTGTGTGAAAGAAATAATTGGAATAATATTTTATGCATTGTTTAGAGAAGAAAATAACACCACATTGTTATTTTAATTCGGTTCAAATCCGTTTTGTATTCATCAATTTTAATAAGCTAAAAGCGTCATTCTTTATCAGTGTTACCAGTGTAAACATGACAAATAATAAATGTATGAAAAATATCAGCAAAGGAGGGCAATGGTGGCAGTGAAGTGGTAAAGATGACGGTGCATATGTCTGAGATTGGCTGTTAAAAAGATAGCACTGTCCATGGTTAATCAATTAACCTTACGCATTAGTTAGCAAGAGTTAACTGGCTACAAGTAAATTGCCATAAATGTCTGACAATTTGCCCAGTAAGTCAGTAAGTCGTTTTATTTCAAACCTGCTTGCAGTTTACAACACAAATTCACATCAATCACATACAACTGCCTGGTTTGAAAGGGGGATGGTGGAAGCTTTCGCTTTTTAGAAATCCAACCCCCCACTCAACTCCACTTACATATTATTACAACAATATTATTGTATAATAGATAGAACATGCAACATACAACATTTATTATACATCAAGACTACATATAACATATAACATATAACATAACACAACAACACAAGGACAGGCCCAGACACTCTCTAACCTCTACCTCACCCCTCCTCATCTACACACTCACTGCTGAAGGCATCATTCACTCTCTTCCTGATACTTTTCCATTGTTTCTTTTTTAAACATTCGTTTAAACTGAACAAGATTTAAACAATTTTTCATTTCCTCCGCTAACCCATTCCACAAAATAACCCCCCGCACTGAAATACACATTGATTTTAAAGTAGTTCTTACCTGTGGTTGATAAAATTTATCGCTACCTCTAAGATTAAATTTGATGATGACCATCTCGTCCTGAAAATACATTTTGAATACTGACTGGAAGAGAGGATTTTGATGCCTTAAACATAATTTGAGCTGTTTTGTAATTGACTAAATCATGTAATTTTAATTCACAATTTTTAAGAAAAAGTTGATTGGTATGACCATTGTAGGGGACTCTGTGGACAATTCTAATTGCTTTTTTTGGAGAGTAATCAGAGGCAACAGATTTGTCTTATAACAGTTTCCCCAAACTTTTAGACAATAATTCAGATATGACATTATGAAAGATTGGTACAGTAAAAGTGACACATTTTGACTGAGTACATAACTACATCTCTTCATGACACCTACACATTTAGCAACTTTGGAACGTAAATAACTTATGTGAGGTTTCCATGAAATCTTCTCATCTAGAACTACACCCAACACATTTTGTGGAACTCTTTCAATAATTGAGCCATCAATGTTTAATTGCACTGGTATTTCAGTTTTACGGTTTTCAAATAGCATAAGTTTTGTCTTCTTCAAATTTAGTGATAATTTATTTACATTGAACCAGTTTTGTAATTTTTTAAACTCATGAGTTATTAGTTCCAAAAGTTGTTCCAGATTCTCCCCTGAAGTAATTATATTTGTGTCATCTGCAAAGAGTACAAACTTCATAATTTTGGACATTCTGCATAGTTCATTTATATACATTATAAAAAGTGTGGGCCCCAATATTGACCCCTGATGGACACCACATGTAATGGTTTGACACCCAGATCTACATTGGTCAACTTGTACAAACTGTTGCCTGTCTCCCAAATAGCTCTTCAACCAGTTTTGTGGTATTCCCCTGATACCGTAATTGTCCAGTTTTTGTATTAAGATGTTGTGATCAATAGTGTCAAATGCTTTCTGTAAGTCGATGAAAATTCCAATAATGAATGTCTTCTTTTCAATGCAGGTAGTTATTTCTTCTACGAGATCTATCAGGGCAAGTGAAGTTGATCTGTTACGCCTAAAACCATATTGACTGTCAGATAATAAATTGTGTTTTTCAATGAAGTTTTGTAGTCTTTTATCAAACAGTTTTTCTAAAATTTTTGAAAACTGTGGTAAAAGGGAAACAGGCCGGTAGTTTGAGAAACAATGTTTGTCTCCTGATTTGAAGAGTGGGATGACTTTAGCTATTTTCATTTTGGATGGAAATTGTCCACTCTGAAATTATAAATTGCTTATATGTGTAAGTGGTTTTATAATTTATATAAAACCACTTACACTTATCACAGATAGAAGAAAAAAATTGCTGAAAAAAGTTAGTTAGATACTATTACAGATTATTTTCGCTCTTTGCTCTTGATGGATCAAGCTTTAACAGCTCAAACTAAGGTAAGCAGCTAATAACTTTCCATCGTAACTCTTTATTTAAGAGTGCTTTATTCCTAATCAAGACAAAACCACGCTTATAGGTAGTCATTTCAACTACTTTTAAAAGACCTGCCGCTGTGCACTGAGGGCTATAAGGTCTACCATTCGTATACTTTGGTGGACAATGTATTTTTAAATCAACACTATATTCTCTTCCTAACAAGTGCATGATTGGGCAGTGTTAAACAACTTGCCAAATGTTGCTGAGCCATTGAGTCACAAGACGAATAGCACTTTCTCAAATGCAATAAGGAGCCACATTTAACCTTATGTAATTACAGCCTGAAATCACCCCTTCAACAATGCTACTCTGCGAAAAGAGATGTGTCTGGGGCAGCAAGAATAAGCCATAAGTCAACGAGCTGCCCCAGGGGTAGGAGGATGGATAGCGACACAAGCTAGCTAACTCTGTATGTGTGGATACAGCACAGCAATGCCCGCAAAGACTGTGAGTGTACGCTATGACAAATGAGCCGGGCGCGGTTTTGCTTGAATCCCTCTACTGACGTTGACAAATGGACATTACCATGTTCAGCATCATTAATACATGCGGACACTGGCGGTAGAGAAGTTTAGTGTGACCAACAGGAGCAATGACTCAGGAGAAATAAATCAAGGGTAAATAGAAACCTCACGACAGTTAAAATGCGCTTACTTCTGTGGACAATGTTTTGTTTACGGATGTTCTGCATAATTCAGGAGTTTTAAACTACTCTTGACACCTTAGTTTGTGGTATTCCATGTTATTTACTCAACTTTATTTGCAGAGCGCTATAAAACCAACACCGTGCTGCACACAAATTCAAAAGAGACACTTAACAAACAGTGATAAAATAGTAAATAGTCAACCATCGTGCAGAGTTAAAAGCCACGGGGAGAAACGAGGAGGGGACTTATAAAACGGGAAGTGAGTCGGCCAGCCTGAGCTTATTCCACAAATGCATGACCACTTTCTGGTTTTCGAGACATGGAGAAGAGCCCGATCCGCAGACCTGTATCACTATGTTTATACACACACCAGGACATTTTGCCTAGTCTAAGTAAAACTCATTTTTTATTAAATGCATGTAAACCTAGGAAGTACTGGGAAGTGTCTCGATTTGAATCTTAAACATGCCAAAAACACAGCTAGAGAAGTTTGTGTGCACTTGTATTTGTGCTGCATGTAAAAGTGCAGCACAATAGAGTGAACGATTATTTTGGTAATAGATTAGTCTAGCGATTGTTCTTTCGATTAATTATTAGTTGTTTAGAACTAGAAGGCTGTGAATATGACATTTTTACTCAATTTGACACCGATAAAGTTGAAGTGAAGTGTTCGATGACGTCCTGCCGGAAAATAGTTAGACGAAATAGTATTTTTCATAAAAAACACAACCTTTACATAATTCCCATGTCATTTTTGAGTGATCCTTGTAGAGTAACAAAATCTCTTTTCGAGTCTGTGTATAGATCAGTTAACGATATTCGATTACTTAATTAGTTGACAAGTATTTATATAATCAATTAGCTGTGATTAATCTTTTAACTTGTTGCAGCCCTACAGTCCAATAAAGACTAGAGGCATACAAGGAGTGTGTGTTTGGGCATGTGTTCACGCATTTAAGACCCTTTGCTATGGACCGGAATGAGTTGTTTGGTTCTGGTCCGCTATGTTAAAGTGAACGTAAAAACTGCTGGAGCTTCAATGCGTTTATTTGCACTGCGTTCAGCAAAAGTTGTAAGTGGAAAGGTTTTTCTGAGACCAGTATAAAGAGAATTGCAGTAATCTAAACAAAAGGTGTCAAGAGTATGAATTTAAAATTTCAAAGTTGTGACAAGATAAGATCGGTATTTTATCTATCTTCATGGAGAAAAGCCCCAGTCAGTTCTGTGGAGAGATGACAGGGGCGCCTATATGTTTTTTGGGCCAGGACTCCCCTGAAAAAGAGATTCTCAGTGGGACTTTCCCGGTTAAATAAAGGTCTATAAATAAATTTTAAAAAGTCTGAAAGATGACTGGACCATATCATATTGCTCAGGATATATTGCCATCTGGTTTTTGGTCAGTATGAAATTTGGAACATTGCGGTACAATTGCAAGCATCATCCTCTCGGTTGTGATGGGAGGGGGGCAGAGATTGCAGTTAATTGTTATTGCTAATGACAAGAGCAGCTTAAAAACTGACTGTGGAGGCTCTGCTGGTGCTAAAAACACAAATAATGACATGAGTAGTGGAAGCTTAGACTTAATGTATGTATTGTTATGGCCTCAGTTGTATAGTTTTCTTTTATAACTTGATGAAATTGTTTAGGTCATATCCCTCTGCCCTATTCCGAAAACAAACATGAATAATAATACAAAGAATGAATGCTGATAACATCATTTGAAAAGTAGCAATAGTCAGTGTAGCTGATGGCACAAGCCTAGTATATCCTTGCAACAAACTACAACTACAACTAGTAAATTGCAGAACTTTTAAAAATTACAATACTGCCAAAAACATTACTTTCCTCTTCTTGTCCTCTGACTCCAGTTTGTGATGCTAATATTACACTTGTATGAAAACAAAGGGAGGAACCTGGAGTGCGCAGCTCAATAGCAGAAGGTCACGTAAATAAAATGCAAAGTACACGCACATGCAGAGACATCCTCTTGGCCCTCACTACATTATGGATTACAAGCACCCATGGAACGGAGCGTAATCTGCAAGTTAATGATACAACACAGAGCAAAAGGCCCCGAGACTCTTCTGTTACATATTCAGGCAGCACTTCTCCCACTGTCTGCCTGTTGCCACTTGTCTCTCTTCGCTATTTATTATTTTATTACATGTACATCTCTATTCTCCTCAGTGCGGTCCAACGCTAACCTTACACAAACAAAAATGGCAAATACACCATTGAATAACTGGTTGAATTAGCCATTAGCAAAAGAAAATCAATTCATGAACCTGTAATCTGTCAAATGATAACTGTATCTGTAGTTGAAGCTACGCCAGGGCCTTTCTGTGCAGAGCTTGCATGTTTCTCCTGGTCTTTCGTGTCTGGGTGGGTTTTTTCCGTGCTCTGCGTTTCCTCATCGACCCAAAACATGCACAATAGGCAAAAATCCTCCAGCTCAAGATGTAGAGATGGGTCCCCGGGCGCTGCACTTGGGCCTGACCACTGCTCCTTACACTGAAGATTGATCGGTCAAATGCAGAGTCTGTATTTCTCCATGGGGATTATATCACTGGTTTCAGCTTCCTGGTTTAATGGAACACTTTGAGGACTTTTTCCCCACTCAAAAGATACAACATCTTGTTTTAAACCTCGCTGAGGCAACGGTCATAATTTCTCATCAATCTGAAACACTATAAATCCTACTGTTTAAAATTGAGCTGGAAGAAAAGTCTAAATTCTATGGCAAAATGTATTTTTTATTTTTGTATTGCTATTAGCCTTTAAGTGTGCTCTTAAGTACCTTAAGTTTGGCATCTCAAAACAAAACAAAATGTACATCTGTATATCTCGGCTTTTTCCCATCTGCTAGCTGCATGGCACTTACACAAACTAAGAAGGAGCTTTGGGAAGAAATGCAAGTTAGCCTAGCAACTGTAGTGATCACCTTAATGCTCAGAACGAGTCTGGTGATTATTTAAGGACTTAAAACAGCAAGATTCTTGGATAAGTGACGTCACAGATCAGAAAAACGTCATTCATCAAGGAAGTTCAGTAGGGAGTGTTTTTGAGGGTTGGAAGATTTTCTAACCAGCATTCATCAAACTAACGTGAATGAGGCTAAATGCAGCTTGGGGTATGTTTTTGATGACGGAACAATGTAAGATCATGGTTAAAAGCTCAGGAAAGTTAATTTTGATAATATTTGTCCTTTAACTGTCACAATACAGATATTTGTCCAGGTTTATGGTTGATATCTCTGTAATTACTGGCAAAAACTGGCATGACGTGCAAAGTCTTCTGTCACAAATGAAAGGAAAAGTAGAGCCATAATTCAACTTAAAGACATAAATGTGGATTTTACTTTCAAAAACAAAGTCTCCCAAACCTCTTCCCTCGATCTGAAATTATCACATCAAATCCTACGACCAGAACGCAACCTATAAACTATCTGTTAAGTACAATATTATGAATTCAACTGATTTTCCCTGAGTTTTTGCAGTGTATGAAAACAGAGCCAGTGCAGAGACAAAGGAAACGCCACAGCGCTGTAATCCAGGTCCAGCTTTGATCTTAGTTTAGAGGCGCTAATGGAGCTCTCTGCCGCATTTAGACACCTCTTTGTGCGTTTAGGTGTGTGTGGGGGGACGGGGAACGCGGGTGTATTTGGGCAAGCCATGCAGATTACAAGAAAGCAGCAGGCAGACAGCGCTAATGGATGCTCTTTGAGTCCAGTCCCGGAATTTGTTTTATTAGAGATTTACCTCTTTGGTATGTTAATGTAGAAAAGCCTTTCAAATCAAGCAGTGTGCACATCAGTAAAATATGATAAGAATTATTAGAGGTATTAGAGCCTGACTATCAATATGACTCTTTCATTTCATTCTCCATAAAAAGTAGTCTGCTTAGTTTGAATGTAATGTAAAAGCAAGGCTTTGGTCGATTTAGGAAATGAAGATAAATGTAAGAAACTTGAGAGTCATTTAGTATTATCTATATTGCAACATTTAAACAGCATAAAGACTCATTATTTAACTTGTGAATGCTCTTATGCCAATTGTTGGGAGACTGAATAGTTTAAAGATAAGCTTCAAGCGTACTTTCCTTACTTAAAGAAGACTTAGGAGGGATTATTATCTTATATTTTGGAGATTTCAAATTGCAATGTTGATGTAAAACGAGACTTCCGGATTGAAATCTGAGGTGCTGATTTCTGCCCCTTTACTGTAAATTTCAAGCAGCCAATTTTATTCCGTGTTAACCAAAAATACTACATTATGATGCTAAAGCCTATGTGTATCACTCCTTAAGGGAGAAAAAAACAACAACAAAAAAACTAAAAGAAGCAGTGTATAGTATAGGATGTAGATGAAAAGAGATTTTCTGAGCACAGAAATGCAGGACATGAAAGACTACTCAAACAAGCATGAAACGGTCTAAATAAAACTTCAGGTGGGTACGTGACAAAAAAAACTATTATAACATTGTTAAAATCTTTTAAAAGGAAATTTTGCATAATATGTCATCTTTAAATATACGTGCTATGTACATATAGGTACGTATAGTTTAACACATTATGACCCAAGTCAAATTGTTTTGAAGAACCGCAGTAAGTATAAAGCCATGGGCGTGGACGTGAATGCAAATTATCTGAACCCTCACGCCTTGAAAGGACAACAAAAAATGTCAATCGAATCAAAGTAAGCTAAAAAAAAAAAATAGGGAAAACTATTATAACATCTCATAAAAGTAATATCTCCAAGTTGTTTTTTTAATACGTTTTTCTATACACAATACCAGTGTGTTTTCAGGGCTTGTGTGACAGTGCGCTCTCACCTCCTGCAGTGTCCGCTTGAGTCGGAGCAGCAGCGTTTTGACAGCGGTACAATCCTGCTGCATCAGTCTCAGTGGCAGCGCCTCCATCCCCGGGGCTAGAGGCTCATCTTCTCTCCCCACGGCCAGCCCCGAGCTCCCCTCAGCGGCCAGCAGGCTGGTGGGCCGGCTGGAATCTCTGGAGAACAAACCAAAGAAGCAGAAAAGACAGATCTAATGTTACTGGGAGCGGCGTAAAAGGAAAACATTTTCGCTCCGCAAGCAGCCGACGGGATCAATCGGTGGTTACTCCAGAGATGATGTATAATACAAGAATATCCAGACATCAGATGCATAAGCGATTCAAACTTTCCTCCCTGAAGTGATGCATTAATATCATGAGCCACTGCGGACTGGAATAAAAAATGGACAAGCAAATACACTACCTTCCAGATCGTACCTCGTAGGGCTGTTATGTGAATCGCTATAGAATCAAAATTGCTGGGCGCTAAAGGCAAAGCGAGCAGTTATTTAAGCAAAATATCTTCTGCAAACAACAAAATAGGACCTCGCAATACATGAAAAACACTGCGATACTGGAGCGTGTGATATGTGTACAGCAAAGATGCGCAATGATTTTATATTATTTTATGTATTAATCAGCGTTTATTGGATGCATAGACTTGTTTTTACTTTTTGCCTTTCAGACGGGACCCCCGAAGAGTTGCCCATCGCTCCGACTCTGCAGAGCAACATCATTCCTCAAAAGCACTGTCTGTAATACTGGAATATTACTAAGGCTTTAGAATAGAGGACGTTTCACAGAGGGGGAATATTGTAAAAGCGGACGACAAGAATACCCAGGGTAATCACAGGGAGAAAAGTTTTAGACATAAAGTGATGTGCTTTTCCTTTGCCGGTGTTTGTGAAGGTAGAGTGCAGAGGGCAATGCTTTGAATTTAAAGTAAATAGCGTAAAAGTGCAACTCATTATTCCACATCTCCATTCTTCCCATTGATGTGAAAGCGTGAAGACACAAACAAGGCCAGGTGATGAACACAAATGGATCAATTAAAAATGTCACATTTAGCTAAACGAATAAAAAAGCTGCTTTTCTTCATGTTGTACATCAGCCGTTTGGGTTATTGTTGTTATTGATTGTCCTTGTGTGTGCAGAGTGCGAGTAAGACTATTACTGTTATTATCCTTTGTAAATAATATGACTTGTTTTCGGTTTCTAAGTGGTGATTTAGAAATAAAATCACGGCAGAACAAAACAAAATACTGCTAAAATCAGCAAATAAACAAAAACTGACTGCAGAGAAAAAGCTCATTATACACTGAATACTGTTTTGTCCATATGCAGAACATTTATTTTGAACTGTGGAGTGGGGCTGAATAATAGTGGAGAGATACCCAGACATTACAATTTGATATATTTTTTACTTATAAGATTTATTCCATAGTTGACATTTTAAACATGTTAAAGAGGATTAACACCTAACACCCATCAACCTAAAACATGCAATAATACACTAATCCTCCAGCTAAGCCTAGCAAAATTAATTATGTCTTCATTTCAAATTGCTTTTGTTTGTTTTTAAGACAAAATTGGTTGTTTTGACCTTGCGGCTGTCACGTTCCTCAGAAGCGTCATCTGACTGCAGTGATGACGCTTCTGAAGAACGTGACAGCTGCAAGGTAAGAGCAACCAGTTTTGCTTTAAAAACAAAACGTAAAGCTCAGCCTAGCTCAAAACGAGGGATGGGTGCAAAAGCAGAAGGAGGGCTGTGCAATTAATCAAATTTCTATTACAACTATGAGTATTAGTCTAACTGATTACTGAAATAATGTAATCAAGTATTGGAGATTATTAATGTTACCTTTAAGTGCGTTCAAATCACACGTGTTTAGTTGAGTGGTAAAAAACGTTCACAGATGTGTATTTCTACTTAGAATTTGTAAAACAGTATTGCTCTGAGAGTCGTCTCCTACTTTAATATCTGCAAAAATGCAAAATAAAATATAAATACAAAATTATGAAGCCAAAATTATGAACCGGATCACAAAATATATAAAGTATGTCCAAATCTGGGAGTTGCTGGGACAAATATATCACAAGTGTGTGTGTGTGTGTGTGTGTGTGTGTGTGTGTGTGTGTGTGTGTGTGTGTGTGCGTGCGTGTGTTGTGTGCAAGCGTGTGTGTGTTGTGTGTGTTGTATGTGTGCGTATGTGCAGTGTGTGCGTATGTTGTGTGTGAGTGTGAGTGTGTGTTGAGTGTTGAATGTTTTAAAACTTAAGAACAAGCGTCCTTACAGTGAGCAGGTTTGCATCTCCACAAACCAGACTCGTTTCCATGGAAATGTTGTTCCTTTGACTATAATATTCGACATACAGCATAAAACGTATCGCAGAGTATTCCCGCAGCATGCTTTTAACTTTGTTCATGCTACTTTGTTCAACTATGTTCATGGAATCATGCAGGGGACATGCCACCATCAGAGAGTTTCATACTGTAAAAACTCGGTTCCAGTGACGGTTCTCTCCCAAATGGCCTCAGCAGTTTCTTTTTATGCCCTAGGCCCCTCCCCTAGGAAAGCGCACTCTGTTGGCAAGTAACTCTCCTCCTCCTCCTGCACCTCCTCAACCGTTACACAGGCAACAGTGGATCCCTTTTTCCAAAATGAAATGCTTAAATGAAACTAGAAAATCAAAAAATGTTGAACCTCCAGCTAAATTGAAAGCAAACTGAACTCGAGCAGTTCTCTCCTCCACCTGCTCTGGTCCATAACCCCTCCTGAGGCTACAAAAATGGCTGCCATAAGGCCTGCCTCCTCTTTGACCAGACCATGTGGTGAATCAGGCAAGTACAATAAATGGAGATGAAATGCAAATTTAGACAAATAAAACATATTGAAAGGAACAAACGTGTTGTGTGGTAATTAACGAAACAAAGACTAAACAAAAACAAACCCAATATAGTTGTGTTTAGCGGTTTAGTTGGATGTAACAAATAGTAAATGAAGTAATACATCAAATTAAAGGTGATTAAAGGGACAAAGAACCCACTGTGTCACACTCTAACTCCTAAATTAGTTACTAAGCTTGAATTATTTTTACTAAACTCTCTGTTCATTATGAATTTTCATTGAGTGATTTGCTCATGTTTTATTAAGGATAATTAAGACGCGGTTATTTAGATGTTATCAAATATTTTTCTGCCTGTATTACAAACAGTAATTGCAGACCTGGCGATTTGCTAATTATGACCATTCAAACTGCCTTTTCAATTTAATTAACCATTTACCCTCATCTACACCTGGCAACACAGTGGTAAGAGAGGCTAGCACTGCATTTGAACTACTTCTGGACAGACTCTTTAGAAAAAGGTCAATAAAAAGTTCATTTTCATTTGTTTGCGCCCTATTTACCATGAAGTTTACTCCAATACGAATGAGCGTCACTTTCGTAGAGCCGCACCCTGAGACACCGAGGAGATTCAACCATCGAGCTCTTTAAATTAACTGTCCTATTTGTGAGCACAGTCCATTAACCACTAAACACGTTGCTGCAGTGATGCTTCTGCGGTTTGGCCTTTTGTTCTTTGTCTCACCTTCAACGGCTACTTAACACAGCGGCTAGGGCAGGCAATATAAATGATAATTAAAGATGGATATTATGTTGAGACAATCTGCCAAAGGGCTGCAAAATTAATCTCAATTCAATCGAAATCACACTTTAAATGGTTCCAAATTGTAATTATACAGGTAATATCGTGGGTTATTTTGCAACACATAACCTGCTAATCCTGTACTTTAGAATACTACAAACGTGCTCTGACAATGCATGAGATTCTTGTTTTGATACGTGGGAAATGTATATTCTCCAGCTGTTCTTGTACTTTGACGTTGCAACACTGAAATGTCTCCCATTGAAGGACCAATATTACATTATTCAGAAACACCACAGACAAGATTCATTATGCGATCCTTATCCTTATGCCAGAGTTCGACCACGCAAAGTACTTGGGTGTGAATATTAGTAGAGATTTGCAGTGGGAGACACAAGCGAACATAGTGCCACAGAAGGCAAGCAACACTTCATCAACAGGAACCTGAAGCGTTGCCCCCCAGAGGCTAAGACCGTCACCAAACACGTAGTGCCCTTGAATACCGTGCAACTATCTGGAATCCTTATCAAGCAAAGGACGAGAGCAAACTTGAGTTGAGAGAACCGCAGCTCACTTTGCAACTTCTGACTAAGGTCTCAAAAAAAAAAAAAAAAGCAATGTAACAGATATGGTTCAAAATTGTGGATGGAAAACGCTTGATTAACGTCAAAAACTTTGTCGTCTACTGATGTATAAAGTATGTGCATTTGGAATCAACCCAATAATCAACAAGTTTAGTTTAGTTTCAAATTCTATTCAATACTACGAAATATACTGTATTTTCTAAACCAGTTTCAACACCACAAGGATAATTACAAATGCTCCTTTTTAGGTCAAAGTTTTAGACAATAGACTGAAATTTTCAAAACTACTCAAAAGCACTTTCTTTATTAAACATGTACTCTTATACTAGCTCAGATTAATCCCAAGATCATTCAAAAACTGTTCACAAAATGTCAAATTTTGTCCCGTAGAAGGGATTTCTCTAGTATTGATACTTGCTCAAATGAGTGTCTTGTTTTATTTTTAGTACTGATTAGAATCTGATTTTCAGTTCACATTTGAGTCTTTTCTCTGTTGACAGAACAATAATAGTTAGATTCTTTTCCAAAAACGTTCAGCTCTTATCTGTCAATCTGGATGTTATATACAACTTTTCTACTTAATTTTGGTTTAATTCTCAACTACAGGCATATGCCATTACTTTTCCCACCCACTCATGCCACGTGTGAGTGACAAATGGATTTAGCCAAAATAACAATTTTTTTTTTGCTGATGAACGTCTGTCTAAAATGTGACCTAAACACAAACAAACACTTTTTTTTGCCATACTGCCCGCCCCAAACAGGAGACTATAGATTACGAACAGATCTGTCACCAAGAGGACATGGAGGTGCATTCAAAGTCACACCATTATTCAAGTACCTTACAGCACTACGCATCCAGCTAAAGCACCGACTATAAACTATAAACACTGACCTTATCTATAAAAACTTCAGCTGCCTAGTCATTCATTGCTTGCAGCCCATAGTTTACAGTTACAAGGCACACAATTACTTTTAAAAGTAGCGGTAGTGGTCGAAGAGTCCGACGCCGCAAAACAGAACAATGAAAATGTTGAGCACTTGAATATAAACATCACGATTGCACTTTAAAACTATGCAGCGGGGACATAAAACTCCATCAGTGGACGCAGTGGATGGATATGTTTGGAGTGTGCTTTTGGGGGCGTGAAAGGAGGCCATCGCGGAAAAATGGATGACGCCGAATGGGCCAAACTGTCAGGCCCCAGTAACGACGGACAAACCGAAAATGATGCTCTTGTTTTGCTCAACTGCTTCCTCCTCTGTAACTTCTCCGTTTGCATTTCCTGTCAAATAAAAAAATGGAAATAAAGAAGAAAAAAAGACACGCCAAGCACTTTGAATATCTTCATTTCTACAGCGCGAAATGGCCGACAGCAGGACATACAGATAGTCTTGCTTTTAATAACATATTGTTTGCTAATTTTATACCTAATCCACTGACTAACGCTCTTACTTTTCCTAAATCCCCTTAATCCTAAATACAATATGTTAAGTGATTTCGTGGAGGAATATTAAGCCATTAAAGCCCAGAATGTTACATTTCAACCTGGATTACACGTCCTACTTGAAATGTGTCAGAAGCTACACTTAATATGAACTTGTAAGTCAGATAGGAAAAAGGTGGAAACTGTGAACTCAAAAATACTATAAATGTAATTGGATTGGCCTTTCTTTCAGTGAAGAGGACGGCCCTTATTAACTGGAATGTGCGAAAGCTGAAATGTAACAGGGACCTGCAGCAAACCAGATTTTAAGTCAGGCCTGACACTTTTCATCTTTTCCTGGATGAAATGTTTGGAATATGTATACAAAATCTTGACCTACATTGCAACTGTTTTCAAACCATTTTTATTGATCATGAACCAGGAAGTATGAGCTGGGACAAGGACTGGGCAATATCGGAGTGGAATAAGTTTCTTTTTGTCTTCATATTGGTCAATTACAATGGTTTTTGATATATCTATTTATTGTTTGTTATTAAAAAAGAAACCCAAACTCTGAACTCCCAACCATGTGCTCTGTAAGCACATGGTTGGGAGCAGAAGATTGGTTCTAGATGTTGTTTAAAAAGCCCCAAGCTGATCATTGACAATTTGAAACCGCGACGAAAGGGAGTGCCTTGGTAAGGTTTTGCTGCTGAAGGACACGTGGGAATTTTTCTGGGCATTTCTGTGACAGTAAACAGTCCTTTTCACTCTGAACATTGCAAAACAAATGTGTTTTGCAAGACTCAAATAAGTCTCAAGTCTTTGGCGTCAAGTCAGTGGCCCACAAGTTCAAGTCAAGTCAAGTCCTCTACTTTGAGTTTCAAATTCTTTCAAGTCTTTATACCAAATCATCTTTTTGCAATTCATATGTTTGCTTTTGTAAATGGTTCTTCTCCAAGTACTGGTCAAACCTAAGTATTGACTGTAAGAAGAAAATGGTTTTATAAGCACATTTATTGACTGACTCCACAGTCCAAGTGGATGTCAGTCCTAGTTCATCTGCAGCCTGTCCGTCCGTGGGAGTAGGATCTCTCCTTCACTGTGGTTCTCCCCGAGGTTTCTACTTTTTCCCATGGGGTTTTTTGTAGTTTTTCCTCACCGCGAAGGAGGGTCAAAGGACAGGGGCATTCTGGGACAATTATCTGAACTGCTGGCCCATCGAGGCAACTGTTGTTGTGGGACAGTTATCTGAACTGCTTTTACCTGTGGCCCATCGAGGCAACTGTTGTTGTGATTTTGGGCATTATAAAAATAAATTGATTTGATTTATTTTTTTGAGGAGAAGCAGCAAGTCGTCTCAAGTGCAGTTCCGAGTCATTGGCTTTCAAGTCCATTTTATCAAGTCAAGTCTCAAGTCATCAAGACTGTGACTCAAGTCTGACTCGAGTCCAAGTCACGACCTGTAAGTCCACATCTCTGACGTACATATAACTTACTGCACATTAAAAAATGTCCAGAAGGGTTTGGAAGAGGTATAAGCAAGGTGATTTATTTTGAACTTCCTCCTTTTGTTGCTGCTTAAATGTATTTGTTCTTAAGTTTCATGGGCGGAACTTCAATTCCAATATCCTTCAACAGCCTCTAAAGACACAAAGTTAATCGAATGTTTGTCAATGAACCAAAGCATATGACACTTTTCTGCCAAGTGGTAAAAATTTAACATAATGGCTTAAAAGTACAGCCTTTCTCACCTTCTTAATAGCATTCCTGAAAGGTGAGCTAGCGTCATCTGCACGCCACAAAGACAAGCGGCTGGATCGCTGTCTGCATACAAAAGAACAGCACTGAAGGCAGAGACACAGAAATGAGGCGCGTTCTATCACTGAAAGAGCATGCTCACTTTGACCGGAGGCCATTTAAAACGGGCGGAGAGCAAATTCGATTTTGTCCCATTGCCTTAGAAAAATCGCAGCGTAAACAGTGTCGGGAGGCATTAAGTTAGACGGCAGATTCTTCAGGAATAATGTTCTTAGCGCAAACAACTCCATGTCACTTAAATATGAATCAACATAATCCAAAGGTGAATTTGAAAGGACATGCAATCTTTTTTTAGCCACAAGCTGTCTCTAAAATGACATGAATTTAGAATTTTATCTTGACTTGTTTAAATAGTAAATGGTCACAACTACTGTATATAGTTCTTTCCTTCCTATAATGCTCTCAAAGCACTTTACATCAAGGAACCACTCACCCTTTCACACACACACATTTATACACCAGTGTACACAGACATGATGATAATCACTGTCCACTTATTTGTTCAATAAATAATAGCTGGAACAATCATTTTCTTTACATTATAGTGGGATGTTTTCTGTTACTTTTGATGCAGTATAATAAAGTTGGAGTCATAGAGAGTTGAATAAGTCACATGACAAAAAAAGTATTGCTATTAGAAAAAGATGTATTCTGTGGTTTTAGTGTTATTGTCAGTAGCATAAAGTGGTTTAAATATTATCATATACTGTGATATTGTGATGAGGCAGTATATTGAACTTCAGAAGGTGTTGTCATGACAGGGCTATGGATATGAATCACCGACTTTCAGATCAGAGGACGAACACTATTAACTGAGCCACTGTCACTGCCAAGCAACAATTTTAGACATAAGATACTTTATAGTTCAACGTCAGAGATCCTCGCTTCATGTCAAGTCAAGTTTCCCAAGTTTCTGGTCTAACGTCGAGGTCAAGCCGCAAGTGTTTTGGTCCCAAATCAAGTCTCAAGTCTTTTGGTCTCAAGTCTAAGTGAAATATCTCAAATATTTGGTCTCAAGTCCAAGTCAAGTCACAAGTCTTTTGGTCTCAAGTCAAAGTTGAAATAATTGTTGGTCTCAAGTCCAAGTCTAGTCTCATGTCTTGGTCCCAAGTCAAGTCTCAAGTCAAGGTCAAATCAAGTTCAAGTCTTTTGGTTGCAAGTCTAAGTCAAGTCTCAAGTCTTCTAGCCTCAAGTTCAAGTCAAGTATCAAGTCTTTTGGTCTCAAGTCTAAGTGAAATATCACAAATTGTTGGTCTCAAGTCCAAGTCAAGTCACAAGTCTTTTGGTCTCAAGTCCAAGTCTACTCTCAAGTCTTTTGGTCTCAAGTCCAAGTCTAGTCTCATGTCTTTTGGTCTAAAGTAAAGTCTCAAGTTTAATGGTCTCAAGTCCGAGTACAGTGTCAAATCTTTTGCTCTCAAGTCCGACTCCACGTCAAGTCTTTGGGTCTCAAATCCAAGTCATGTCCCTGTCTCTTCAAACATTTTTATACAAATTCAAATTATTCTACAATAATGTGCTGAAAACAATTCTACTGTTATTATTATATATTATTATTATGTATATATTATTATATATAAAATAAACTTCCGACAATTCAGAAAGTATGGGTTCTGTAACACCAAAGTGCATTTTAAGTACTGCGTTGCTGTATTTGTATTGTATCTCTCTCATCTTGTGTTGATTTCATCTTTTCTGTCTTGTTTTTTAGTTTGTCCTCCCTTGCCCCCACCTCAGTTTCTTTCTGCTCCTCTGCTCCAGTGTTGTCTTCTCCTCTGTCTCTTTGACAAGCCCCACACTGCACTGATGCTGTATCAAAGCCTGAGGTGGCCCCAGAGGAGTTTTCTAGACAAATGTCAATGAAGTCTCTGCCGTTTGAGGACAGGTGAGCTCTGTCTGTCATGCAGCAACTTTTCCGCCCTCAAAACTGTAGTCTTTGTAGCTTTTGTTCTCGCCTGGCACCATGGGTAGAACTGAACTTTCTCCTTGACTTGAAGTGTTGCGATCTAGGCGGCATGAGAGAGGCAACATAAATGACATGTGATCAATCATGCAGTTTTCTGTCTGACAGCTGGTGTCAAGTGGTTCAGCTTTCTGTCACAAACTCCTTTTTGCTTTGGAATTTTTGTAAGACGTACTGTTATTAAGGTTTACGCTGTCTTACTTATGGCGCACTTCAAATCTACTGGCTTAAAGGAAAAGGACAAGTTACTTCAAATCTTAAATTCTGAAATAACAAAAACAATAGTGATAATACAATTGATTTGACTTTTGAAAACACTGCTATGTAAAGCTATATAAATGCAAAATTCAGAGATGAGCACTGAAAAACAATATTAAAACAGTCCACCGAGTGAGGCGCAGACACACACGGTCAAATGCGAGCATCAAATTACTATCATATCTCTTACGTGCTCATGTGCATGCGACCTGCTCGACGGCACTTTGATTACGCTTTGATGGTAAGAGAACTGCACCAGTGAGCAAGACGTGGTCAACAACGTGTTAGCATTTCCCACAAGAAATCAGGTAAAACATTTCCCAAAACAGCTGTAAAGAATGCAGAAAGCTCACACGTAGAATATGATAAGCAAAATGCTCTGTGCAACAAGCTATTCCCCTATGAAGAAGATGTAGCCTGACTTTAACTTCAATATGAGAGAGACCCCATCAAACAAGCTCTCAATGAAATAAAATAAATGGCTGCAGTTGTGCAATTTTGTACATGTTTACAGAAGTTATAATTAAAGACAAAATGACTTGTGACATGAACATTTTCATTGTTCCTGTGTATCAATATATGAGTTCATTGCAACAATTAAGGAGGCCTTTAAGCTAGATAAAGCTTTATAGATATATATAAAGAACTTTATAAGTGGCAGAGGGGTCAGCCTTGTCACCACACCATTCCCCCGGCTGGACGGGATTGTTTTTTGTGGAGTTTGCATGTGCACTCCTGGCTGAACAGCTAAAATCCAGAGATGAGTCACTCTATGGTATTGAAAGTAACATCTCCTGATAATGAAGACTGATACAAAAAAGTGATACTGTGTCTAATGCCTGCAGACAGGGATTTTCCTTTCGTTATATCAAAAAGACCTCTCAGAGGAGCTGGAGGAAGTGTCCAGCGTGAGGGAAATCTTAAGAATAAAATGAAAGTTAGACGAATTAAAAAAAAGAAAATCGAAATTCTGTCGGAAAAAGTTTAAGCAGCTTTAACTATGTACTGTTCTTTGCAGTCACTGCACTGAATGGAGTGGACCATATTACTCCGTTCTGTCCTTCGGGTGTACCAGTTTTTGTCTATGGAACTTGCCTAGATTGAGGGACAACGATTGTTAAATGGACGTGTGTGTAGTAACAACACAGAAATCGACACTTGTTATAATTGCCGAAAGTGCATAAAATAGCATTTGAGACTCAAACATAATTTGCTCCTATAATAAAAATATTAAGTCTGATTGTGGAACAAATTAATTAAAAAATGACCTTAACCAAATGTCACTTTCAAACTGCAAATCTCCCCGCTAACACAAAGGTCATTCCAGTCCTGCAGTGAATTCTTCTGACAACTAAATAAAACAGGCAGTATATCAGTGAGCCCAATCAAAGTGACTGCGGCTGTGTTAGTGATTACCATTTACTGTGGCGATACACACACTATTAAGCTGTCGTTGTATTGACACAGGTGAGAGGACACACTATGGACAGGCTCTGGGCTCATCTGCTGGTAATTACATCCACGCTGAGAGCAGACAGTGGGTGCTAAACAGACCTGGAAGTGGCAAAGACAAGTGTGTCCAGTGGTGATGGATGTAAGGCTGGGGGTGGAGGCTTCACTCTGGGTCAGCGGTCTTAACTGTCATTCTAACTGCAGCAGGCCGGTAAAAGGCACCTCTTGGATTGAAAGTCAAGTTTAAGAAATACTGATATATAAAAAGAATGTTGATATCGAAAACAGCTGCCAAAAGAGCCTGTTTTTGATAGTAAAAAGAACCTGTTTTTGATAGTAAAAAGTACATGTTTTTGATTGTAAAAAGTACCTGTTTTTGATTGTAAAATGTATGTGTATTTGATAGTAAAAAGTACCTGTTTTTGATTCCAAAAAATGCCTTTTTCCATAGTAAAAAGTACCTGTTTTTCAAAGTAAAAATGAACCTGTTTTTCACAATATAAAGAACATGTTTTTCATTGTAAAAAAAAAAAAAAAAGTGCCCATTTTTCATAGTAAAAAAAAAGAAAAAAAAAGAAAAGAAAAAAAAATCATACCCCTTTGGAAAATAATCTGGCTCAGAATCAAAAACACTCAAAGAGATTCAAACGAAGATACATTTCCAGATTAACTATTTTCTATTCATCTAGATTTTTTTTTTTTTGCAAGGACTCAAGCTACTTCGATAGCCACAGCTGCCCCAGGAATAGACGGACGGAAGTGAGGCTCCACCGGCCCCCTGTGACAACAAACATTCACTCAAAACACAGGCAAAATCATTATTGTCCAAGATGAACTCCTACTGTGTTTAACGAAAGAAGGGTTGGCCCCTAATAAGGTTAAGGTACACTTTATTGTCCGTGTAAGGAAATGAATCCTCTGCTTTTGGCGCATCCTTCAGTGCCACAGTGTGCAGAGAGAATCCACTGAGACAAACCACCACTACTAAGGCTGTGCGATTAAGTGTATATATAATCCAAGGTCTACAGTTTTTGACTGTGCTTGTGCTGATTATTGCAGATCAAATGAGGAATTATATCAGCTGTGGAACTTTTAACCTGTAGACTTAAATAAATCAGCATCAATATAAAAATGTAAGCCTGGACATTGCTTGCATTCAGCACTCTTGCACACGTCAATCACAAGGCCCAGGCTGCCACAGTGACAAGCCTTTTTGATTTGCAACAATAAAAGCAATAAAAGCAAAATAAGTATTTAAAATCTACTGCTGGTTACGGTGAATTAAGCAAAATGCAAATAAATGATCTATGTATGTGATAGCACTACTGTGAATGTTTACTGACAACAGAAAATATGTTGCAGTGTCCAATTTTGTCTAACCTCAGAAGCTAAGAAAGGTTGGGCTCGGTAAATACTTGGCATGGGAGGCCGCTGAGAATACAGGCGCTCGCTAGGACAGACATTTTGGTCCGGAAATATTTCCTGTTTCCCCGATTTCGGAGGCGTAGCCAGATTAATCAATTAGGTAAAACGAACGGTCCATTTGTGTCTTAACAAATGCTAAATGCTAACAAGTGCTAAAAATAAAATATGCTGTATGAAACTGAAGACAAGATGAACGTTACCAAATATGCTGTATTAAATGGCAGGCAGTTAAATGTTAAATTGGTTTATACGTTTTTTTAAAAAGTATTATTGTTATTAAATTATAGGTCTGCAATCTGTTTATATAGCTGAATTATGTAAAAATCGATAATAGGCAGATCTGTTGTTTTAAAGTGACTTTGAGCATCTGGAAAAAGCACTAGATAGGACTAATGCAAGGGGTTGTTTGTTTTATGTACATACTGCAGAGCTCAGAGTCCATAGTACACATGTAGAAACCAGGCTCCCAAAGAAACATGATTCTCTTTGTCACCGTGTCGCTCCCCTCGATCTGATCTGCATTCAGCACCTGAGGCCTCCTATGTTTTAACACTGCCATTAAACTCCTCTCCCACATAAAGTGCATCTGTGACTAAAGAGTGCGCACAACCCGCCTCCAGGCCGTCGGGGTAATGGCCAATTCCAGGCGTCTGACACAAAATGGGACACAACATCAAACTAATGTCATAGAGAATGGCTAAATGCCCTCTGTTTTGCTTTTCACTTAGCGCACTACATCTGAACTCATTTTCGAGTCCATTTGTCTAAAACAGTTATTTTCTTGTTTTAAGCCGTGCGTCTCTGTGGTGGCTTTAACCCTCAGACTGGCACGGATCTGGCACAGTTCTGCTCACAGCAAAAACTGAAGACCAAGTTAAAGTTACAAATTCAGAAAGTGTCTCGAGTGTTTTTGACTAGTACAATACCATTTTGGTTTTCAACTGTATTTTTCTTGCAATTGTCCTTCAATCAATCAGAGAAGAACATTTCAGAACTAACTGTTAGCCCCACCGACTTAGGCCCTGTCGACATGAAGACAAAATGATTATAGTTTACACTGTAATATGTATTCCAGGCCAGTGTGTGGCGCTGTGATTCTGCCACAGAATGTGAGTAAGTAGAAGAAGAGAGCACATTACCAAAAAAAGAAGAAGGGAGCATGTGCAGAAAAGGGTAACTTAGCAAAGATTGTGAATGTACAGCAGGATGTAAATGTACAGAAGAGACAAAGAGAGCGACGCAGGCTTCAGATCTCACTGGAATATAATGACAAAGCTTCAAAACGGACTTAATAAACACAAACTCTGTGGTGGATTGATTTATTTATTTCTCCGTGTCACGTGTGGTTGACGGTGCTGTGGAGGATTCTGAAGTCAGTAAATTATGCAGAACAGACGCAGTGCTGGGGCTGTCGTGTCATCATCTATTTAAAGTAGCAGATTTGCCGTAACTACGAAGACGCGTAAATGGCAATTTTAAATCTTTGCAGTCTGGGACCTGGTTTCAAAAAGGTTTGAAACGCTTGCTCCATGTGGATGATACAGGGTTTAGATCAAATATTTCCACAGATTCACCTGAGCTCCACTCCGTGGGGACACAGTGCTTTTCTCTCTGGTGGATTACAGAGACAGGAACAACAAGGACCGTGCCTAGAAGAAGGTTAGCCAGAAGATTGGACTGTTTGGTAAATGCAAATGTGCATTGGCTACGTCTGCAGGTGACTATTTTTTTTCAGCTTCCAAGTTGCGCAACCAAAGCGGCTGTCCTCGCCTGCAGAGGCAAATTTGACACCGCGGTCTGAACACAACATTATTCATGCATTTGTTTGCAGTAGGCTAGATTACTGTACCGGCCTGCTCACTGGCCTCTCCAAATGAGCTCTGAAACAGCTGCAGTACATCCAGAACGCTGCTGCTCGGGTCCTGAATAGAACCAAAAGTACTCACACATTAGTCTGTGCTCAGGTCGCTGCACTGGCCTCAGGCTCAGAGAACAGACTTTAAAGCAGCTCTGCTTGTGTTCAAGTCTCTCCACGACCAAGCACCAAAGTACATCTCTGACATGTAAGTGTCATATGAACCATCTCGCAATCTGAGGACCTCAGGGACGGGCCTCCTGCTGGTTCCCAGGTTCAGGACTAAACAAGGGGAATCAGCGTTTCAACATTACGCAGCTATTCTGGAATAGACTTCTTGAGGTTGTGAGAGGAGCCCTTATTTGAAAAATGTTTAAATCTAGGCTAAAAACATCTCTTTTTATATGCATATCTGTTTTAAAATCAAATCAAATCAATCTTTATTTATATAGCGCTTTTCATACATATAATGTAACACAAAGTGTTTTACAGTGCATTAAAAACATTCCCACATGCCGTTTCCCTCCCAACCTCCTCCTTTCCTCTCTTTAATATAACTATTTATGCTTTTAATTTTGCATTGTTAAGTATTTTCTACTTTTGTATCTGTTTTTAATAGCTGTAAAGCACTCTGAGATACGCTTTGTATGAATGGTGCTATACAAATAAATCTTGATTGATTGATGATAAGTGAGTTGTTAAGTCTTACAGTTGTACCAAACCATTATCTTTCCATCGCACCTTATTTACAAAAAAAAAGTAAAAACTACTCAAAAAAAGTTAACTATTGTGAGTTCCAGTGGTTTAACCTGGTGTAGCTCATGGTTGTTGCAGTGCTTCAGCGCCTCAGACGCCTGCAGGCTCCCACCACACGCGGCTGTATGTGCTTTATGTGGAACAGGCTCGGGGAGCTCACTCTACATTGTTGCACTAATTACCAGCACAACTTCTGCAGGAGTCTCCTCACTAGAATCCCATGTGCGACATTACATTTCCCTGTTTCATAGAACAACGGCAAGCCCCAATGCCCAAAAATGTTCTGCTGTATCAAATGCCCCACAGCGGTACTACATCAGTTTTATAACAAAGATGTCTTCCATAGATCACAGAGACCACAGAGATTTGGGGAAATTTAGCAGACAAATTTGCAGTTTATGAATCCAATAAACTGCAAAGGAGAGAGAAAAGTTAAAGAAAAAAAAAACACTTTCAGCAAGAATTAAACGCTGATGCAGAAATTTGCCTAACTTAATCAATAGCTAAAATTAAACATGTGTAATCTAATATTTCTGAAATGAATTATCTCCCGCTGCTGTGCAGTACATACAAGTCTCAGGAGAAAATGTGTTTTAAAAAGGCAATATTATACTGTACATAATAGGCTATTTGATGGAGTTTTATATAATAACTTGAAAAGGTAATGCATGCGCTCATGTGGTCTTAAATGTGGTCAATAAAATAACAGCCTAAGATCATTAGCATTAGTCATGTACACAAAGCACATCATTAGGGCTGCAATAAGTTAATCGAATAATCGCAACTCATCACTCATAGAATTCGTTGTCAACAAATTACTTAACAGAATAATCGTTAACTGGACTATACATACAGTAGACTCATAAACATAACATGAGCTGAGAGAAGAGGTTTTATGACTCAAACAGAGCAGGAATTACACACATGGGAAATGTGTACATTTTGTCTTTTTGATGGAAACACCCTTTTCATTTGTGAATATTCTCCACCAGGGCGTCCTCAAATGGCTTCACCTCATCTTTAGCTAGTTAAAACCAAAGTGAGGAGCCATATCTGTTTCCTGAATGGATAGTTAAGCATGAACAGTGGTTTGCTTTTGGTCGTTGTGAATTAATCTGCACTCAAATTGTTATCAGCAAAATCTTCATTTGATTTCACATAGGTCTACATATTAATCAAAGTGGATAATACAGGTTTTCATGTTTTTTTTTAATAATTACTTTCTAGGAGAGTACCTGGAGTGAATATGTCTGATATACCCTAGTCAAGGGGAAAACAAGTTGAAAAGTACAAAAACTATGAAGAGTCCCTCCATGTATGTAATAAATAAGTGACATTCATTAAAAAAAAAAAGGAAAAAAACGACAAATTAGCTGCAAGAAACACAACAGTTTACCCAACAAAACATTTGTATGAGTCGAACAATTGCCCAAGATAAAGTTTTGCCACCTTTTAACATGGTTGCTAGGTAACTCATGTCAAACCAGGAAGTAACATTTTAAATATTATAAACCAAAAGCATAAAAAAAACAAAATAAAGTTTAAATACAATACAAAGACAATAAATATAATCTAAACTTCAACTTTGCATAGGTCCAAAACAACTGTTGCATTATTAAGAGAAGAATTTAAGAGTTACTGATAAAAAGATTCTTTCTTCATAATCAGCACGTCTTCCGTTCACACAAATGGAAAGGTAATGTTTTTTTATATGAAGTCATGGGAACAATAAGACTATAGTTTGGCTCTGTGGGTTTCCTAAACGCGCTCTTATCGCAGCATGTAACTTCAAAAAGTGATGAACATGCAGTGCACGGCAGGACAGCGCACACACAGACAGAAGAAAAAACAATGCCTATGAAGTTTGAAATGCCTGTTGAACCTGACAGAAGGCCGTCTTTGTTGTTGGAATAATTCCCATATGCTGCAAAAGGACATCAAAATGAAACTCGCAGTACGTCTGTTACAATCTGCCTACAAAGAAGAACGGAAAAACAGCATGAAATAAGTTGTAGTTGCTTGAATAAAGACTTTTTTGATACGACTAGTCCCTTGCCAACAGAATGAGATTATTATGCAGTGTATACATATATAACATTTTTTTTTCTTTTTTTTTAACCAAAACGTGGAATATGACTTGTTACAGTTAGCAAGAAGAACTGTTATCAAGTCTAGATTAAAACTCTTATAGCTGGGATGCTTGAGTTTAAAAAAAAAAAAAAAAGAATTTAAATCTAGTATTCACCTGCATAAAATTTTGGACGTGTGCAGAACTTAAGAATAGCTTTTTCAGACAACAAAGCAGAACAGGGTTGGTCCGCTCACCCCACAATGTATCAAGGCAAGTTGTTAGAGCACAATTCGTACAAAAAGTAATTCAAAGTCCTTTATGTAGGAAGAAGGGCACAATAAAATCACAATACAAACAATTGTAAACATTTAACAATCTAATAAAATATCAATCATTATTATAAGAAGAGTGCAGGTAAAAGAGGCCTGTCTCACACCGACTGTTCAAGGTTTCAGCTGCATCAAACTGAAATGCTGATTCCTCATGTTTAGTCTCAACTCTGGCACCAGCAGGAGGCCGGTCCATGTTTAGTCCTGACTCTGGCACCAGCAGGAGGCCGGTCCATGTTTAGTCCTGACTCTGGCATCAGCAGGAGGCCGGTCCATGTTTAGTCCTGACTCTGGCACCAGCAGGAGGCCGGTCCATGTTTAGTCCTGACTCTGGCACCAGCAGGAGGCCGGTCCATGTTTAGTCCTGACTCTGGCACCAGCAGGAGGCCGGTCCATGTTTAGTCCTGACTCTGGCACCAGCAGGAGGCCAGTCCATGTTTAGTCCTGTCTGGCACCAGCAGGAGGCCGGTCCATGTTTAGTCCTGGCACCAGCAGGAGGCCGGTCCATGTTTAGTCCTGACTCTGGCACCAGCAGGAGGCCGGTCCATGTTTAGTCCTTACTCTGGCACCAGCAGGAGGCCGGTCCATGTTTAGTCCTGACTCTGGCATCAGCAGGAGGCCGGTCCATGTTTAGTCCTGACTCTAGCATCAGCAGGAGGTCGATCCATGTTTAGTCCTGACTCTGGCACCAGCAGGAGGCCGGTCCGTCCTGACTCTGGCACCAGCAGGAGGCCGGTCCATGTTTAGTCCTGGCACCAGCAGGAGGCCGGTCCATGTTTAGTCCTGACTCTGGCACCAGCAGGAAGCCGGTCAATGTTTAGTCCTGACTCTGGCACCCGCAGGAGGCGGTCCATGTTTAGTCCTGACTCTGGCACCAGCAGGAGGCCGGTCCATGTTTAGTCCTGACTCTGGCACCAGCAGGAGGTCGGTCCATGTTTAGTCCTGACTCTGGCACCAGCAGGAAGCCGGTCCATGTTTAGTCCTGACTCTGGCACCAGCGGGAGGACGGTCCATGTTTAGTCCTGACTCTTGCACCAGCAGGAGGTCGGTCGATGTTTAGTCCTGACTCTGGCACCAGCGGAGGCCCGTCCAAGTTAAGTCCTGACTCTGGCCCCAGCAGGAGGCCGGTCCATGTTTAGTCCTGACTCTGGCACCAGCTGGAGGCCGGTCCATGTTTAGTCCTGACTCTGGCACCAGCGGGAGGCCGGTCCATGTTTAGTCCTGACTCTGGCACCAGCGGAGGCCGTCCATGTTTAGTCCTGACTCTGGCACCAGCAGGAGGCCGGTCCATGTTTAGTCCTGACTCTGGCACCAGCAGGAGGCCGGTCCATGTTTAGTCCTGACTCTGGCACCAGCAGGAGGCCGGTCCATGTTTAGTCCTGACTCTGGCACCAGCAGGAGGCCGGTCCATGTTTAGTCCTGACTCTGGCACCAGTAGGAGGCCGGTCCATGTTTAGTCCTGACTCTGGCACCAGCAGGAGGCCGGTCCATGTTTAGTCCTGACTCTGGCACCAGCAGGAGGCCGGTCCATGTTTAGTCCTGACTCTGGCACCAGCAGGAGGTCGGTCTATGTTTAGTCCTGGCACCAGCAGGAGGCCGGTCCATGTTTAGTCCTGACTCTGGCACCAGCAGGAGGCCGGTCCATGTTTAGTCCTGACTCTGGCACCAGCAGGAGGCCGGTCCATGTTTAGTCCTGACTCTGGCACCAGCAGAAGGCCGGTCCATGTTTAGTCCTGACTCTGGCACCAGCAGGAGGCCGGTCCATGTTTAGTCCTGACTCTGGCACCAGCAGGAGGCCGGTCCATGTTTAGTCCTGACTCTGGCATCAGCAGGAGGCGGTCCATGTTTAGTCCTGACTCTGGCACCAGCAGGAGGCGGTCCATGTTTAGTCCTGACTCTGGCACCAGCAGGAGGCGGTCCATGTTTAGTCCTGGGCACCAGCAGGAGGCGGTCCATGTTTAGTCCTGACTCTGGCACCAGCAGGAGGCCGGTCCATGTTTAGTCCTGACTCTGGCACCAGCACCAGCAGAGGCACGGGTCCATGTTTAGTCCTGACTCTGGCACCAGCAGGAGGCGGTCCATGTTTAGTCCTGACTCTGGCACCAGCAGGAGGCCGGTCCATGTTTAGTCCTGACTCTGGCACCAGCAGGAGGCGGTCCATGTTTAGTCCCGACTCTGGCACCAGCAGGAGGCCGGTCCATGTTTAGTCCTGACTCTGGCACCAGCAGGAGGTCGGTCCATGTTTAGTCCTGACTCTGGCACCAGCAGGAGGCCGGTCCATGTTTAGTCCTGACTCTGGCACCAGCAGGAGGCGGTCCATGTTTAGTCCTGACTCTGGCACCAGCAGGAGGCCGGTCCATGTTTAGTCCTGACTCTGGCACCAGCAGGAGGCCGGTCCATGTTTAGTCCTGACTCTGGCACCAGCTCAGGCCGGTCCATGTTTAGTCCTGACTCTGGCACCAGCAGGAGGCCGGTCCATGTTTAGTCCTGACTCTGGCACCAGCGGAGGCCGGTCCATGTTTAGTCCTGACTCTGGCACCAGCGGAGGCCGGTCCATGTTTAGTCCTGACTCTGGCACCAGCAGGAGGCCGGTCCATGTTTAGTCCTGACTCTGGCACCAGCGGGAGGCCGGTCCATGTTTAGTCCTGACTCTGGCACCAGCAGGAGGCCGGTCCATGTTTAGTCCTGACTCTGGCACCAGCGGAGGCGGTCCATGTTTAGTCCTGACTCTGGCACCAGCAGGAGGCCGGTCCATGTTTAGTCCTGACTCTGGCACCAGCAGGAGGCCGGTCCATGTTTAGTCCTGACTCTGGCACCAGCAGGAGGCCGGTCCATGTTTAGTCCTGACTCTGGCACCAGCGGAGGCGGTCCATGTTTAGTCCTGACTCTGGCACCAGCAGGAGGCCGGTCCATGTTTAGTCCTGACTCTGGCACCAGCAGGAGGCCGGTCCATGTTTAGTCCTGACTCTGGCACCAGCAGGAGGTCGGTCCATGTTTAGTCCTGACTCTGGCACCAGCAGGAGGCCGGTCCATGTTTAGTCCTGACTCTGGCACCAGCAGGAGGCCGGTCCATGTTTAGTCCTGACTCTGGCACCAGCAGGAGGCCGGTCCATGTTTAGTCCTGACTCTGGCACCAGCTGGAGGCCGGTCCATGTTTAGTCCTGACTCTGGCACCAGCAGGAGGCCGGTCCATGTTTAGTCCTGACTCTGGCACCAGCAGGAGGCCGGTCCATGTTTAGTCCTGACTCTGGCACCAGCAGGAGGCCGGTCCATGTTTAGTCCTGACTCTGGCACCAGCAGGAGGCCGGTCCATGTTTAGTCCTGACTCTGCACCAGCAGGAGGCCGGTCCATGTTTAGCCCTGTCTGGCACCAGCAGGAGGCCGGTCCATGTTTAGTCCTGACTCTGGCACCAGCAGGAGGCCGGTCCATGTTTAGTCCTGACTCTGGCATCAGCAGGAGGCCGGTCCATGTTTAGTCCTGACTCTGGCACCAGCAGAAGGCCGGTCCATGTTTAGTCCTGACTCTGGCACCAGCAGGAGGCCGGTCCATGTTTAGTCCTGACTCTAGCATCAGCAGGAGGTCGATCCATGTTTAGTCCTGACTCTGGCACCAGCAGGAGGCCGGTCCATGTTTAGTCCTGGCACCAGCAGGAGGCCGGTCCATGTTTAGTCCTGGCACCAGCAGGAGGCCGGTCCATGTTTAGTCCTGACTCTGGCACCAGCAGGAGGCCGGTCCATGTTTAGTCCTGACTCTGGCACCAGCAGGAGGCCGGTCCATGTTTAGTCCTGACTCTGGCACCAGCAGGAGGTCGGTCCATGTTCAGTCCTGACTCTGGCACCAGCGGAGGCCGGGTCCATGTTTAGTCCTGACTCTGGCATCAGCGGGAGGCCGGTCCATGTTTAGTCCTGACTCTGGCACCAGCAGGAGGCCGGTCCATGTTTAGTCCTGACTCTGGCACCAGCAGGAGGCCGGTCCATGTTTAGTCCTGGCACCAGCAGGAGGCCGGTCCATGTTTAGTCCTGACTCTGGCACCAGCAGAGGCCGGTCCATGTTTAGTCCTGACTCTGGCATCAGCAGGAGGCCGGTCCATGTTTAGTCCTGACTCTGGCACCAGCAGGAGGCCGGTCCATGTTTAGTCCTGACTCTGGCACCAGCAGGAGGCCGGTCCATGTTTAGTCCTGACTCTAGCAACAGCAGGAGGTCGATCCATGTTTAGTCCTGATTCTGGCACCAGCAGGAGGCCGGTCCATGTTTAGTCCTGACTCTGGCACCAGCAGGAGGCCGGTCCATGTTTAGTCCTGACTCTGGCACCAGCAGGAGGCCGGTCCATGTTTAGTCCTGACTCTGGCACCAGCAGGAGGCCGGTCCATGTTTAGTCCTGACTCTGGCACCAGCAGGAGGCCGGTCCATGTTTAGTCCTGACTCTGGCACCAGCAGGAGGCCGGTCCATGTTTAGTCCTGACTCTGGCACCAGCAGAGGCCGGTCCATGTTTAGTCCTGACTCTGGCATCAGCAGAGGCCGGTCCATGTTTAGTCCTGACTCTGGCACCAGCAGGAGGCCGGTCCATGTTTAGTCCTGACTCTGGCACCAGCAGGAGGCCGGTCCATGTTTAGTCCTGACTCTGGCACCAGCAGG
This sequence comes from Rhinogobius similis, assembly GCA_019453435.1. Taxonomy (NCBI): domain Eukaryota; kingdom Metazoa; phylum Chordata; class Actinopteri; order Gobiiformes; family Gobiidae; genus Rhinogobius; species Rhinogobius similis. Next base: position 34,869,570 of record CM033629.1, read on the forward strand.
AGGTCGATCCATGTTTAGTCCTGACTCTGGCACCAGCAGGAGGCCGGTCCATGTTTAGTCCTGGCACCAGCAGGAGGCCGGTCCATGTTTAGTCCTGACTCTGGCACCAGCAGGAGGCCGGTCCATGTTTAGTCCTGACTCTGGCACCAGCAGGAGGCCGGTCCATGTTTAGTCCTGACTCTGGCACCAGCAGGAGGTCGATCCATGTTTAGTCCTGACTCTGGCACCAGCGGGAGGCCGGTCCATGTTTAGTCCTGACTCTGGCACCAGCAGGAGGCCGGTCCATGTTTAGTGCTGACTCTGGCACCAGTAGGAGGCCGGTCCATGTTTAGTCCTGACTCTGGCACCAGCGGGAGGCCGGTCCATGTTTAGTCCTGACTCTGGCATCAGCGGGAGGCCGGTCCATGTTTAGTCCTGACTCTGGCACCAGCAGGAGGCCGGTCCATGTTTAGTCCTGACTCTGGCACCAGCAGGAGGCCAGTCCATGTTTAGTCCTGTCTGGCACCAGCAGGAGGCCGGTCCATGTTTAGTCCTGGCACCAGCAGGAGGCCGGTCCATGTTTAGTCCTGGCACCAGCAGGAGGCCGGTCCATGTTTAGTCCTGTCTGGCACCAGCAGGAGGCCGGTCCATGTTTAGTCCTGACTCTGGCACCAGCAGAGGCCGGTCCATGTTTAGTCCTGACTCTGGCACCAGCAGGAGGCCGGTCCATGTTTAGTCCTGACTCTGGCATCAGCAGGAGGCCGGTCCATGTTTAGTCCTGACTCTAGCATCAGCAGGAGGTCGATCCATGTTTAGTCCTGACTCTGGTCCATGTTTAGTCCTGGCACCAGCAGGAGGCCGGTCCATGTTTAGTCCTGACTCTGGCACCAGCAGGAGGCCGGTCCATGTTTAGTCCTGACTCTGGCACCAGCAGGAAGCCGGTCCATGTTTAGTCCTGACTCTGGCACCAGCGGGAGGCCGGTCCATGTTTAGTCCTGACTCTGGCACCAGCTGGAGGCCGGTCCATGTTTAGTCCTGACTCTGGCACCAGCGGGAGGCCGGTCCATGTTTAGTCCCGACTCTGGCACCAGCGGGAGGCCGGTCCATGTTTAGTCCTGACTCTGGCACCAGCAGGAGGCCGGTCCATGTTTAGTCCTGACTCTGGCACCAGTAGAAGGCCGGTCCATGTTTAGTCCTGACTCTGGCACCAGCAGGAGGCCGGTCCATGTTTAGTCCTGATTCTGGCACCAGCGGGAGGCCAGTCCATGTTTAGTCCTGACTCTGGCACCAGCAGGAGGCCGGTCCATGTTTAGTCCTGACTCTGGCAGGAGGCCGGTCCATGTTTAGTCCTGACTCTGGCAGGAGGCCGGTCCATGTTTAGTCCTGACTCTGGCACCAGTAGGAGGCCGGTCCATGTTTAGTCCTGACTCTGGCACCAGCATGAGGCCAGTCCATGTTTAGTCCTGACTCTGGCACCAGTAGGAGGCCGGTCCATGTTTAGTCCTGACTCTGGCACCAGTAGGAGGCCGGTCCATGTTTAGTCCTGACTCTGGCACCAGCGGGAGGCCAGTCCATGTTTAGTCCTGACTCTGGCACCAGTAGGAGGCCGGTCCATGTTTAGTCCTGACTCTGGCACCAGCAGGAGGCCGGTCCATGTTTAGTCCTGACTCTGGCACCAGCAGGAGGCCGGTCCATGTTTAGTCCTGATTAAGCACGAGGCCAGTCCCTGAGCATCATGTAGTGCGACCTTTACAATACATATGTTGGAGGAAAAAAGAAAATGTTAATAACACAAATTGAGATACTTATAAGTTAAATGGGGTTGACCATTATAGATCTATTGTATTTTATTTTTATTTTATATATATCTTATTTTGTTTATATACTTTACTGTCTCTACTGGTCGGTTGCACTTGTAACAAAAGGAATTTCCCCTTGGGGATAAATAAAAGTAATTCTGATTCTGATTTGATTTGATTTAAGATCATGGCTTTTGCAGTGGGGCAACAGGGCATGCCTCTCAATAAATCTTTTCAATACTGGAGCAGACCATTTGAAAAGAAGTGAGACTTTTTTTAAATTAGAGGCAACCGTTCCCAGTGAAAGCAGGAGGAGGAGGAGCGGTGGAAGCCAGAACTAATTAGTCTCTCTCTGTTCAACATTTAATAAACTAAAAAAAAAAAAAAAAAAAAGATGTAAATGAGGAGCCAAAACTGAGCATTGTACAAAAGCAGCGCGTTTGACAGCAGATGTTGAGCCCATTAGGCCATTCCCTAAACATCACACGATCCATCTGACTGCACTTTTCAGAACTGGAAAGAAAAACCCACACCAAAAGAATCTTTTAGTGTGGGTCACTGACTTTTGTTGATTTTTGACATCAAATACAATGAAATGTATAGAATTAAAATACATTTTAAGTAGAGATAGGATGTACTCAGTAACATTTAATAGAATATAATACTTCTCGTGTCACAAGGAGAAAGTCGGTTTTAGAATAATAAAGATTTAAACATCTGTGTTTGTTGTGCCTCTCCTTTAAGCTGGGGAACGCAACCTTTTTCTTGTCAGTTGTTGATTCAATTTCCCCCTGAAGAGTATATTTTAAAAGCAGTACTTTGTGTCAAAATCAGACTGCTGTGCTCTCTACATCAAAATGTAAAGCAATTGAGTGCAAATCGAGATCCAGATCTGTGGTAGTTGTGTTCTGAAAATGAAAGGATGTGAATACAATGTGCCAAAGGGTTTGTGAGAGCTGTGAACAAGAGCTACAGGTAACAGTTATTACTATTGAGAAAAGAGGCTCTCACAGTTTGTACCTCAGCTTTAACCTTATGCTATTGTATGAAACGCCAGCCGAGTGAAGTTAAGGCTAAACTAAAAGCATAGCTTTTGATTCATATTTAATATTTGTGTATTTATTTATTCATGCTATTTATTGTGTTCACTTATTTTAGATTAATTTATGTCCTAGTCTTACTCTATTTTTACCCAATTCTCTATTTATTTGTGTGTGTGTGTGTGTGTGTGTGTGTGTGTGTGTGTGTGTGTGTGTGTGTGTGTGTGTGTGTGTGTGTGTGTGTGTGTGTGTGTGTGTGTGCGTGCGTGCGTGCGTGCGTGCGTGTGTGTGTATGTGTATGTGTGTGTGTGTGAGGGAAACGGCATGTGGCAATGTTTTTAATGCACTGTAAAGTACTTTGTGTTACATTTATGTATGAAAAGCGTTCTATAAATAAAATTTGATGATTTGATAAACTTAGCAGCAGCTTAAGTTCAGGTGCATGATGAGGGCGCTTTGTGCACTGAAATTATTAAAACAACTAGGTATGTGAAAGTACTTTAAAAACAAGAGGAGAACAATTGGATTACAATTCACCTTATTCTGCTCCGCCCACTTTTGCCGTTTTTTTGCCACAGATACGCACTTTTGTTGTAAACGCACTTCCGTTAGACGAGAAGTCCGATAAAGCTAATGGCGAACGAGGGAAGTCTTGCCGCCAAAATGTTACATAAAGTGGATTGATTTGTGTAAAATGTTTAATGAACACGAACAACAACAAGTCAACAACGCACCGATTTCCTGGTCAGTCTGAAAACGGCTTTTTAGTCGAGTAGAACTTATTTTCTGTTTAGCTCGTCTGCTCCATGTAAACTAATACTACGGAAACAAGACGGCGGCGCGTACGGCAACTTCAGGAATAAGGTGAATACAATAAACTAAAATGCAAACAGAGTCAACAAGAAGGAGACTCACACAAGCTCTAGATGTTTTTGTACAGAAACAACAACTAGTGGAAAATTCTGAAATTTAAATCCAAAATCTACCTCAAATAATCTAGTCCAATGATTTTACATTTTTTGTGTCATGGCATACTTTTGAGTAAGTTTGAGCTTGAAAACAACAATGAATAGGCTGGAAATAGGCTGTTCTGCAGCTGATCAAAATTTTAGGACAACATGCCTTTAAAAGCCCAAATGTGATGTTGCAGAGAGCATCCCTCATGACTGAGGCCCTCGTCTGAGGTAACCACCAGGTTTTTCAACAGGATAACACTACAGTTCACAAAGCCTGCAAGTCCTACAACTATGCTAAATGTGACTTTTGCCATGTATTCAACTGGTCTCGCACAATGTTGATCGGGACTGTGTGACTAAATCACACATTTGAGCAAAAAAAGTTATAACTTGGCAAATATTGTCCATGTCATTGTGTCAGGTTCTTTCTTTCACTGATTTAGCTTTCTTTTATTGATCAAGTGTTTACTCAAGACACTCCAAAATGGTAACTTCTTCACACAATAGAGTTCCCAGGCATGAAAAGTGCCTTTAATCTTATTTCCTCAGTACGAGCCATTCAGTTTTGGAACACAATACCATCTCATGTATGCAATGCTGCAGACATTATTAATGATAGTCAGAATAACTCAATAGCTAATAATGTTATTCCTTCCTTTTATTTCCTCTGTTCATCTGTTACTAGTCTAAGGTTGGTCCCATGTTGTTGACATATGGTGTTGTGTACAAGTCAGTCTCATTAAAAAAAAATTCAATCAAGGTCTAAGCTTTATGTAAACAACGTCACAATGAGGATTTGAATTAGAGACACCTGCAAAGTCAGTCAGTCCATAGGCTGGACCAAAATTGGACCCATTCGATTACTTTTCCTGTGGCTCTTTGAGTTAAGGGGCGTTCACACCGCCGCGACCAACGCGACCAGTTTACATGTAAAGTCTATGGTGTCGCGCGAAAAAAGCCTCCTGCGATTTTGCGGCGCGACCAGGGCGACCGGCGGGACGCGAATCCTGCGATTCTGTCGTGTGGCGCGACGCGACAAGAGCGACTTTGCGGCGGCCGCCAATTCGGTTCATTCGCGCGACTTGGCGACCGTCGCAGAAGATAAACAAAGCTGAACTTTCTGCGGCAAACGTAGCGACCGCCGCGGATGGCAACCAATCAGAGACCACGCTTGAGAGACGTTACTACGTATATCATTATCCGGAAAGAAGGACGTAAACAAATCAAACGCATGATTGACGAACAGACCCGAGCCGCACGAGTAGAACCATAAACTGGGTTCCGTGCAGAGTTTTATTGGCAGAATAAGCGCCTGACAGAGCTTAAAGTGTTTAGTGTTCTACCTGCACCAACGGGACGTCTCCTGTTCCAGACGTGCCTGTCCCTCCGCTGACGCTGGACCAATGATCCCGCTCCCTCGCTCTTTTCTTCAGCTTTTTGGGAGGGCATCCGTGGCTCTCTCTCCCTCTCTCTCTCCTCTGCTCCTGTAGCAGCCGCGCACTTTTATTATGGTGCTGTCACATATTTTGACCACTTTATCGGAGGATGAGGAGGAAAACAACACAGTGCTAGCTGCACACCGCGGCCGTGGAGCGCATGTTACAAACGTGACACCACACGTGCTCGTCTCTGCCCTGAGACCGAGCCCACACGGCCCAGGTCCGCGGCCCGCCCGACAACAGAGCGGAAAATGTGGTCCCAAACGCCCGGCTCCCAGGAATCTAAACTCTAGCAGCAGTTTAGCTGTGCTGGTTGCGCCGCGTGTGTCGCTGGTGACTTTTTTTTTTTCGGCGACCAAGTCGCGCGACTAAAGCGACAAACTAGGGGCGACAGGCGCGATTTTGTCGCTGCGGTCTGAACAGGGCTTTACACTGCAGGGGGTGCTGTTTGGACAATTATGCTCCAATCAGGAGAATTCACTGACTATAGACCCAGATGAACCCCATGGTGTTATGTTTTATTGGCAGCAAAATAAACAGCTAAAAGAAAAAGGAACGAGAAATACACTTGAGTTACTATAGCATCAAGCCAGTAACCTGTAATGAGGTTGTTAAGTGATGACGTCATGGCTCTTGTTTCCGGGTCCAGCTCTATTCATTATAACGGCACTTGTAGTTTCAAACTGCCCAAGGGTTTTAATCAAGCCGTTTTCGAATGTAAAATTGCACAAAAATGATCAGCGAAGTCTGGTGTTCCTCTAGAGACCATTTTTAGACATAAATTATCTTTTTTCATTAAAATCTAGGCGTAAAAAGAAAATCAAATAATGATAATAGTTAGACCAACTGTAGTGTACTTTGGCGTGAAGCAGTTTCTGTCAGTAAATTCATTAAGTGGCTCAGACAAACTGTTTCTGCTGCGTCAACAGAACTCGGAACATTTGGACTCGTGATGTCTTACCTAACAATCCATTCCCTTGTTTTTCACAAAATGGCACAAAATGATAATCCTACAAAACATACATTTGCATTAAACGGTGTATTTAAATTGTGTTAAATAATCTCAAAATTAGTGAAAGGGCCTTTAATTAATATAGTATGATAAAGGCCATTGAAATAAGTTGTAAGTTAGTTATTATTAGTTATTAAACAGGGAAAAAAAAATAAAAAGAGACTATTATGTTGAAACCTATTCAACACCCCGGGTCTAAACAAGCTGGATTTCAGCATTGAAATTGTCATCCCAGATTAAAGGCTCATGTAAGGCTCATTCTACCATACACATATTAAAGGCACTATACCTGATTTTTACTGTTTTGAAAGGTGAAAAACAGAATAGTTTATGTAGTAGATTTTTTTGCATGTAATAATGTAAAACTATTTCCAAGTACAGATATATTGTAAAAACATCTATTCGGATGAAAATGAGACCACAGCGCTTTCTCTGCATCTATTTAGAGTGCGGTTTTATCTACAAGAAGCAGGAAGTGCGCCGTTAGCATGCAAATGTTTGTTAGCTTTACCCGGGACGGCAAAACAAGCTCTGGGCTCAAAGACTGAAAGAAGAATCACGTTGGATATTTAGAATGCTCAGAATGCATTAGAAAAGTGAGCGATACATGTGGACTATTGCGACCAATTTGAAATGAATCAGTTTTGTTTTTCACAGTATAAACAAACGGCAACAAAACAGTAACAATCAGGTACAGCACCTTTAACACCGGTATTTCTTTGTTATCTATCAAAACAATGAATAAATCAAATGCTTTTCATAAACATGTTCGTTTTTTTTCTAAAATAATGTAAAATATACCTAAGAATATACGAAATAATACTGAAGGCAATATATTGATACAGCAGCTTCTTATTTGCAACTTGCTCTCCACTTTGAGCTGTTATTAAGAGCCACAAATTGTCTAAAAGCTACACTAGTGTCAACATGGCTTTTATAGCAATAAGAGCTGCGGTAGGAAAACGTGCCTAAGAGCATTTTCTCTGCGTAATTATTAATGCATCACATCTATCTAAAATGAAAGTAAAAGTGTCAGCTCACCATTTTATAAAAGCTAATGTAGAGCATGATTTTGTGGTAGGACACAGTTGCTAGGCGACAAGTGGACTCCCAGAAGTTTGCGCTTTGAGGCACAAAAATGACAGGAGTGTATTGTCTGCGCTGACGGATCATCACATTCACTGGTACAACGCGCTCTTTGTTCAACAGCCCCATAAGTGCACAGACATGTTTCAAGAAGCATTGTTTTTCCTGCAGCCTTTGTATTTATAGTACAATTCTTTGTGGCTTTTTCAGTTGTGTGAAGGATAATACGTTTATTGAATATAGAATGGTTTAAAATGGAGCTGGAGGGAGGTCTGGATTCTGTGGAAGGTTTTGCAGCTTGACTGTCAAAAGGCAGAGGTTTTGTCCTGGTTTAGGGTTTATATCTCTGTAATTACTGGGTCTATCCACGAGAAACACATTTTCACAATGCCATTCAACGACAAAGACATGATTGTTGTCAGTTAAAAGGACTTAAAGCCATAAGATTTAAATTGCAGATTGGTGGAGCCAATCCCAAACAAATAATGAACATCAATACAACAGAAAACCCAACAAACAATGCCCAAATGGATAGGCAGAAGCAAAGACCTTAATGTGAACCTACTGCCTTTGTTAGGCAAATTCACTTTTGGACTAAAACCTGCTTTACTGATAAATACATGCTCAAAACTGTTATTAAAGATTAGATAACAAAAGAATTGAGAACTCTGACTTCAGATGTAAAAACGGCTGCTTTGATGATACTGAACAAATAACAACAACTTCTGTTTCTCTTTATAAGAATAAACTCTGTGAAACTGTCCAGCTTTGATGAAGCTTTATTCTACTCTTACATTGTTCTCTTTTATGTAGGTTTGCAGTGAAATAGAGCTGTGGATGTCTGAAAAGCTCTGCTTTTTCATGTGAAGTACTACATAATAATTTCAGTTTGGAAAATGATCAGCCCATATATTGGCCTCAAAACATAAAAGGTGTTGGCCATTAGTTGCTCTAGATCAGTGGTTTTGTTTCCTCACATCATCTGGGAACCCCCAGAAATCATTTTGCGATCTCCAATTTGTGGGGTCTCTAGATTCTTTAGATTTAGATCTTTATTTAGAATGGACAAAAGGCCTCAAAATAGTGTTCAGAACAGGAAAACGTCATGTGACTGTAATCAATGAATGGGATTTTTAAAGCTTCAACTATGTAACTTTGTAGTCATATACTACAATTGTTATAATTTTATTTTGGATGTTTTTAACTGCACTTGAACACATAGTAAAACGAGCATCCTTCCATTGAGCAGGTTTGCTTGTTTGAAATGTTTCTTTTGGCAATAATATTCTATATATAATATAATATAATATAATATGAACTTCTCAGTCTCCATGGAGTATGTTCTGAGGTATGGTTTTAACTGTCTATGTCCATTGAATTATGCAGGACGTACCAACTCCAAAAAGTGACACACTGTTGCTTTAAGCTGCACTGTGAATATTAAGCCTGTTGATCAGAGGCTTTTGCAGGTCTGTGAGCCTCCCCTCACTCTGGACAGAGTGACTGACAGCTGCTCATGTTTCCTGTTTGTGTTTTCTCTGAGTCTCAACAGAAAAGAACTTGCTTTGCCTGCAGCAAATCAATGTCCCCTCGAGGGAACAACGAGCCTGAGAGAGAAAGAGCGAGACGGGGAAACCCTTGGGCAACACACTTTGCTCTCTATCCTCTGCTTAATCTGCATTCTGCTTAAACTCGTACATTCTATATATATTTTTTTTTATTGTTTTGTGAATTAAATTAGAAAGAATTTAAGGATTAGAGCTACAGGAATCAAAATCTACATTGCAATTTGAATGGTCTCAATTCTAAATCATAAAAGCCACTTTGAAAACAACAAAGCATCCTTCTTTTTTTTAAATATAAATACTGCTAACCCTGTAGTTTAGACCTCTACAAACTGAAATACATTAGATTCTTGTATTAGTTTAGCACTGCATCATGTATTAAACCATAAATCACAAATTCAGTTGCTATCCGAATCGTTCAGTTACAACCAAATGTGAGGAAAAACACACTTCCATAATCTTGGGGATTGTGTTGTCACAAATGATCAGAATGTTTAGTGAGATTTTTGATTCTAGTGACACTTATAACATTAAACCAATGGAGGTTTTAAGATACTAAATACTAAATGAGTCAGTCATTCAAAAGTATTCTGACAGAGTGATAGAGTGATACATGTGTTGCAAATTTTATCTATGTGAAAAGTAAAAAAAAAAATCATAGTTTTAGAGCTATAAACTTAAACTTCTTCTGTAGTTTACTAACATCCATTTGTAAGAAAAAAATATTACAAGTTCTTCATGTAATGTTTTCATATAAAAATAAGAAGAAATGGACAAAATGACACAAAGGTGACACCAAGACAGTTATATTATTCATTTTGACATAATAGACAAATACAAAAATGGATAAATTATTTAGTAAGATTTCCAAAAGATTCAAATTGTTGTCATGTCCACGTGAAATCTCTTAAATTGGGAGCAAGCTGACAAAAAACCTTCACGGCAAAGGAAAAAATAAAGGAATCAAAAAATGAAAACCAATCTTTTCCCAGTGGATGGAGACATCTGTTGAATTTCTCACCCACCTGATGAAGTAAAGTGTGCTCCTGTTTATGAAAGTGTAGCAGCGTGTTCCGTGTGGAGTTAATCTGTGGGATAAACAGTGATTATCTGACCATCGTGACAAATCCTGTGCCTTACTGTGCAAACAACGGACTTATCAACAGGCGCGGAGCTCACACCTCTGTACAATGTCAACATGGAATCAACCTTTTTGCTCATATTGGACATTACTACATTTTACCACTACTGCGCATTATCAAAAGTAAAAGTACTGCTTTAAGTTTATTTTGAGGGTATCTGTAGTTGTTTCAAATAGGCATAAGATTTGGCCGCGCTAGGTAAAACTATAATGCGCAGCGATGGAATGGAGTAAAAGTACAAGAGCAAAAATGAAATAAATTCTTAGGTAAAAGTAAAAGAACATTCAAAATCGAAAAGTGACACACGTAGGATTTGGCGGTGTCACGCAGCCATTTTGGCACCATTTTTTTTTAAATCTCTGCTCTATCGTGAAGTGCAGCTCTCAGAAGGCCGACGTAAAGTTAAGCCAGAAGTCAGCTGGCTTACTTTTTAATTAACTTGTTTTAGATCAGTGTTACGAATTTAATTTAACTTAATGATGACGTGTCATAGAGTAGAACAATACAGTAGACAAAACCACTAGGTCTGCTGTAAGTACATTTTACAGTGGACACTTAAAACTATCAGTACTTTCTATGCACAGTATTTTTGAACTGCACTAAAAAAATAATAGTATTTTTCTCATAGTTTTAGATCTGCTGGAATGGCTGAGGGCTTATTAAAAAAAAAAAAAGTTTATGGTGAGATCTTGTCTTCATTCTTTGAGTTCCAAGTGGTGGACCAATGTGGAAATTTGGGGCCAATTTTGTTGAACTGGTTAGAGCCGATAACCGATATTGGGCCAGGATTTTCTTTTTTTTCTTTTGAACACTTGTGTATTTCCATATTAATATAAAAATATATATATATATATATATATATATATATATATATATATAAATAAATCACATAATACTATATATACTAATACTATTACTAATATTTGTGTATGTGTGTGGTGCAGCCTCCGGGTCTGCAGGTTCACCCTCCTCCTGTAACCCTCTGCAAACACATGCTTTTCACTTCTTCTTAAAACCTCTCCCAAAAACATGACTAAACTGGTCGTTTAGGAGAAAAACTAGTCAAATAATGTCTGAAAAAAACATGTCATTTATTGCAGGTCGTGGGTGAATCCGCCATGCATATATTTAATGATAAGTTTTGTCTAAAACTTTTCTTGAGCTTTTAAAAGCCCATAACTTTGTCGGTTCTGGGTTTTTGTAACTCGGCTGGTGTTTTCTTATGTTTCTGTGAAGGGACGGCAGAGTCAAGCATTCCATCACCGGAGCGCAGTATCGGAGCACTGTTATCAGTGATTTTGGGCTGAAACCGATATCACTCAATGAAGTGAATATCGGCGATACCGATACTGGGCCGATATATATCGGTCCCCCCTAGTTCCAAGTCCTATGAACAGGCAAAATTAGGCTAAACAGATCACCAACAATCAGGACAATCAGAGCACCATTTGATGCTTTATGTTGTCAAAATCTGTGTGAAATACTTTAATTTTTAACTCAAAGTATATATTTAAAAGTGTACTTTAATACCTTTACTCAAGTCGACTTTTGACACTTTTAATAGACACTTTTAATAAAAGCTGAGTGCTCTATGTAATAATGTTCTTGTTTGTATTATTTTATCCTTGTTTTACTTTATCTGTGAAGCACTTTGGGCACCACTCTTGTTGTAAATGTGCTATATAAATACACTTGACCTTGACTTTTACTCTTTTGTTCTTGCACTTTTACTTAAGCAACAAAATTGAGTACTTCTTCCACCACTGCTTATTAAAGTTTTACTCAGGATGCCTCAATTACGTGAAAATCATAATTGTTAATTTAAATTATGCCTGTTTGGAACAATTCAGGAAGTATTTTCAGTAATTAGAAATGCTTTATGTTTTAAAGCCACTGTAGATTAACCTGTTTAGATTCCTTAGTTACTTACACAATTTTTGAATTGATATAGCTATAAATAAAATAGTATTCATCGTGCAATGCTTGAATCTCCACCGAGACATTGTTGCATGTTTTAACATATTTCTGATGAATTGCAAAAATATGATCTACATGACCAGGATACAACTGAGATGTCGCCCTGTCCTAGACCTGCGTTGAGAAATTTATAAAACCATTTTTAAGAGAAATATGAATATACGCTTAAAAAAAAAAAAAAAAAAACCCTTTCAATCAGATGACTTTACTGCTCCAATATAGAGTAGTTTTATACAAATGTAACAAACTGTCAGACAAAAGATCACTTTCTCGCTTCTTTGATTTACTGACACCGTCTAGACACTGAAAATGTGTGTTTGAGGCTCCGGACGAAAAAACACATTGAGAAAAAGTCAAGGCTAACAGCGATAGCGAGAGTCTCTCAACCTGTGATTCAAACTGGAAATAGTACTGCTCAGGCTAGTTTCATCACTTATACGCATTTTAACTTGTACAGGAATAACACTGTTTTTGAAGTAACAGTAGTCTGGCCCGACCAATTTGTCTTCCCACAGTCCCATTGTGTGTAACTCAACAAGTGACAAAAGAAGACGGTCAAAAATGAAGATAATCAGATATAGAGATGGGCATTATATACAAATTTAAATAATATTGTGTTGCTTTGAAGCTATACAAAGTTTAAATATTGAGTAGGTGGTTTAGATCTATCTTTATAGAAAAAAAAGATACAAAAAGAAATTATTCTAAGTAAAAATGACAAAAAGTTATGTTTTATACTTTCAAAAAATGTATATTTCTGCACTTTTGCGATACATTTACTCAACTAATACTAATGCAACGCTAATTCTTCATCATTCATTTACTCACAGTTGTATTTTGATTCCTGCATGTTTGAGTTAATCCTGTACTGTCCTACAACTGAGAATCCGGTGCTCAAAAAATTCCTGTTTTCACCTACACCTTATCCCCGCCCACATCCCGGCATTTAGTTGTTTAGTTTAGTTATTTGAAAAAAGAAGACTTACATGCTGTGTTCTAAAGTGTTACATAGACACTTTTCATGTAAATGACAATTAGTTGCTTGTTACGGTGAAATGTGACTATGAAGAGTAGTCCTGCAGTTTTGGGTCAATGGGCATGGTTCCAGGCAAAATTTCAATTTACAATGAACAAAATGTAAAATGATGATCTACTTGTGTTATAGCTCAAAACTAAATACCTGGAAAAAAGCATAAGATGTTTCCTTTAAGTTACAGTAAAGAATCAATCAAATCACCTTATGACACATTGCATTTATCAGAGAGCATAATTATGTAAATATGCAGCCAGATGTTTAGCCTAATTGCTCTTCTATTTCCATTTTTACTCATTAGTCTGTTCAGAAAAACAACTCTGATGCAACTTTAGAAAAAAATGACTAAAAATCCATGCAAAAATCTGATAAATTTGCAACATCAGGGGAAAACCCTACATCACCGGTGCTGATATTGGACCTCATGTATTGCACACGAAAGACATCGGGAGTTACATTTTTGCCAACATTTCCAACCCTTACTCTTCTTTGCTTCCCGCAAACTCACATAAATCTACTTATATAGTATCTGCAAACAAGGAAGAGATTGGATGAACCGCATGTTTATCTATCTGGGGCGGCAGTAGCGAAGGTCGGCGGTTCGAATCCCACTCCAGACATGGAGTAGTTGAGTGGTCAGATCCTCTGACCCACAGGTTGGTGGTGCGATTTCAGCTCCTTCAGATGAATAATGCCGTTGTGTCCTTGGGCAGGACACTTAACCCACCTTGCCCTCAGTGTCTGCGTACACTGGTGTATGACTGTGTGAGTGGATGGGTGACTGGTTCCTTGATGTAAAGCGCTTTGAGTGCCTTAAAAAAGGTAGAAAAGCGCTATATAAATGTGACCATTTTTACTATCATAGTGAGAGTAAATCAAAGCATTCCGAGCCACAGAAAGGTGTGTACCGAGAGCTGAGGTAATAATCGTCTACTGACAATAGCCCTGGTAATACAACTCCTTTATTACCCTCCGGCTCCATAAAATCAAATAAGCTTTATCCACAGAGCAGAGCGAGGACTGCACCATCCAGCAAAAGAGAAACGAGAGGCAAGGTTCAAAGTGACAAGTATAAGTAATTAGGAGTGGGCAATATTGACAAAAATGAAAATCTTGATGTTATTCTTTGGACAATAATCAGATCCCATTGTTGCAGTTGTTGAGTGAAAATGTGTCGGGAAATGTGTTGGTCACAAAAAAGTGTGAACGGACTGTGAAATGAAACACAAATAAGCGAAAACATCAGGAATCTGCAACCCTTTTCCCTCTGAGTGCTACATTTTCAAAATAAAAATGGCTACTCCTGTTAGCAGCAGCAAGAAACTGAGTTGATGCAACAGTGACAGCTACTCTTACATAAAGCGTAGTTAGATGCCTTTAAAACTAGAGCCGACCCATTTGGATTTTTTGGAACTGATATTAATGCCAACTCTGCAACAGCAAATCATACAACGATAACCAAAATGAACCAAAAAGTGCCTTACATGATGTAAACACACTTGAATAAGATCTAAGTCCCCAAACATATATAATGTCTAGGACTGTCTTGTACACGCTGGGACTGACAGATTCCTTCCTTTTGCTTTCCTAAGGATGTCACCTATTCTAACACTGTATTTTAAGCGACAATTAAACGTTGTTATTAATCTGGTTGTCAAATGTATCGAAAATACTGATACAGATAATAAGCGATACTAAAACTAGCTTTAAATGTAAAAAAAAAATCCTTTTCTTAACAGTTTTGGATGCAATCTTGAGCTTTACCAGAGTTAGTACAAGATCACATGGAAACAAAGAAAGAAAGAATATGTTGTGTTGAAAGTCTATTGTCCAAAATCTCAGTTATCATTGTAGTCTCCAAATCAGAATCGAGGATTTAGTCTATTCCTTAGTATCAAAATCTAGTTTGAAATTGTATTACTGTGACAACATAGATTGTAAAATAAACTCAGCGACTGAATTCAAGAGGTTCTGATTATTAAAATAATGTATGGCATTTGGCGGCTGAACAGGGCCAGTTAATCCAACTAATACCCGTCCAAAACATCGGCACAAATTGGCAACATTTTGATCGCTGCTGGACATTCTCACCAGATCTTTTGCCCCATTTAAAACATAAGACATGTCTTAGTGCACAAAGTATCCATTTACAACAGTAGCAGGCATTCAATTGGAATTATTCAGGAAATATATCTAAACCCTTGAGATTAGCATCTTTATATTACAACATAGTTCACAACTGACTGTGATTAGTTAAACTGGTTAAGTGCTCGGCGCATGACAGAAGCTGACCAATAGGAAGAGTGGGTTTTAGCATAGGGCTGCATTAAAAAGAACTCAGAGAGGAATCAGATTTCACACCAGCCCTAATATAACAAAAATGACAAATCAACACAAAGTCATACAACAACAACAATTGATGGTGTTAAATTGCTTAAATATACAATAAATATGTGATTCCCGGTTTTAACCCGTAGGATTGAAAGCAGACTTTACCTGTGGCTGTGCTCTCTTCCCAGGACGCGCTCTCCAGACGGGTCAAGGGGCGAGGGCAGCAGGTTGAGGCAGGAGGCCAGGGACTGACTGGAGTTTTCCCGGGACACTAGACACACAACAGCACAACAGTGTGAAGTTTAGATTTCATTGATATCGGCATTAAGATGTTGTGACTCATTTTTACACAAGGGCAGATTATTATGTGTAAACTCATACTGTGTGTGGACAGAATGGCCAAAACGGATGAGTCATAAGATCTAGCGACACAAAATGGGGACTCATTCTACTTTCTGATTGGTAAATAAGCTTTTTTGCGTTACAATTGTTATCAGTATTGACAGTATTGACATTTGTATAAAACATGGTAACTGCATATCTGAGGACACAAATATGTTAGTAAAATATTCAAGAAAAATCCCAAATTTACCATCTTTAAAGAGGGCTTCAATTTCATAATATAGAAGTAAAAAATAGGGCAAAGCAATGACGCGAAATCATTAAATTATATAAAATAATTAATTAAAATATTCTTTGCATTGATCAAAACACGGCTTTCAATCCAATTTTATTTTTTCTTATAAAAAAACATGTTTTTCAAGATTGCACAGTAAAAGTACATGAAAAATACTCTTAGTTTCTCTTGTACGGTGGTTCTCAAACTTTTCAGGCATAAAATAACCGAGTACAACCAGATCTAAACTAGAGCTAAATGTGGTCTGAAAAAAGACTACACCATTGATAAGGTAGTTCTACAGAGGGCACTGCACTACCAAAGACAGCCCACGTACCACCGCTTGAGAACCACTGCTCTGAATGAATACAGCCGGCTCTCACTGTGGTACTGTAGGTCTGAGCCAAAATGTACTCAAACTTTGTCTGAGTGAGTCGTATCAGTGACTTGACATTTTCCTCGAATGTGTGTAAAGGTGTCTGTGTGCGTCCTGTCTGCTCCACAGTGTGAGTCACTGATCAAAGAGGAGAATCAGCACAATTAAATTAAGTCATATAAAATGGCCTTTCATGCCTTTGCTTTATGTTTATTTGACTGGGGCAAGTTTATTTAATGAACTAATGCCAAATGTCGCTTAAGGTAGCTCAGATTATCTATGCTAGACTGATATTTATTTGTAATATTATGGTGCCGATAACAAAAACAAAAATTGAATGATTACTAAAACTGAAAATGTAGTGAAGGTCCACCAAACAGAATAATATGATGTCATACTTTAATAGAAATATATTACATGCACTTCCTTCATAAACAAAAAGTAGATTAAAAGTTAAACTATTATTTTAGTAAATCTAGACCAGGATTCTCCAATTCTTTTCAGCCGGAGAGCTACTTTTACGAAACAAAAATGGCAGGGAGCTACTCTTTTCAGGTTTCGAAGGTCGATGCAACAGTGACAATAAACCTTACATGGGGTACAAGTGGATGCAGATGAGTAAAACCTGACTCAAACATTCTGCATCAAGTAACACCTAAGAAAATATTTGGCTTTCCGATTATCACCAGATCTAAATTGGTCATAACATAAACTATAACTGACAGACTAAAGACTGAAAGTGGCCTACAATGATGCTTTAAGACTTTAGTTAAAAAAGCCCAGATTGACCAGCGCCAGTGAACTGTTTGTGTCTTTAAGAATCAACACACTGCAAGCTGTCTTAAGACACCTAATGCATAAATAGGTACCACTTTATAATAACTGCACCTTATTTTGCCTTAACAAAGCATGAACAAAGACTTATTTCATACTGAACAAATAGTTTATTAAGCATGATTCAGGATTAGTTACCGCTTAATTAAGGTTAGGTTAGGGTTAGGGCCAGGAATTTGGGTTAGAGTATTAGTTAAGTAGTTAATAAGCCTGAATCGCTCTTAATAAATTCTTTGTTCACTATAAATTAAGTCTTTATTCATGCTTTATTAAGGTAGGAATAAGTGTAGTTATTATAACGTGTTACCCATAAATTTAGTCTGAACAATTAAGAAACTATTGTGATTTTATCGTTATCTAATATTGAATGCAGAGCCATCCGTTATTCTTCTCAGCTGTGGAAACACTGGTATAGTTGTCTCCTTAATGTTGCTTTTTATGTTTTTAAATTGCTTGTCTGTTTGTCTTTTAACAATGGAGTCTGCAATAAAGATCTATCTATAACTATATTTTTGGTCTCAACTAGTTATATTTCAGGTCTAAACTAGGATGAAAACATTCTACCCTGTTGCTGCAGTAGATCTGACGAAGAACTAACCCGAAAATGTCCAACGAAAACTGCTGGGAAATCTGCGTGCTATCTGAAAGAGCTTGCCGACTACAGTTTGATAAACACTGACATAAACCATTATCTATTTATTAGTTAGTAGGCATTTAAGGTATACATTTACAACGGTGAGAGGACTGTGATTAATCAATGATTCATAGTCATATGTGTTATTCCTAAATCCTTTGAGGAGCTACTTGGAAGGGGGTGGAGAACTACTGGTAACTCCCGAGCAACAGGCTGGACACCCCGGATTTAATCTAAAACAAAAAAAAAGATTACATCATCACGATAACATAAACTGTCTTTTGAGTGACTCACAAATGTTTAATAGGGTTTAGTTTTTACTTATTCTCAGCCCACAGCTCTGTACTTACGAGTCTGGGTTGTAAACAGCCCTCTTAACACTGTAAAGGAAAATGAGCTGCTTTCTACATTGAAATGCCACAATAAAGAGGTGGGGAAGCCAATGAACCCATTTCTACAGCGTTATTAAAGGTAGGGTGTGTAGCCGGCGCTCTTACTCGTTTAAAAAGGGGCCACAATCACAAATGAGCCCGTTGCCAGTGCATTAACCTGCAAATTGATACATGTCTTCTTAAAAGTTGCCCGTGCGAGTTCATTTATTTTTCATTTTCTGATACAATATACCATACAGCTCTATGCCTGTCTTGCAGTGAGTCAGTGTGTGTGCAGAAGTCTTTCAATTAGTACTTTCCAAATTGAGCGAGTGGAAGAACCCTACTGTTCCTCTCTCGGCACAAAGTCCAGTCCCTAGACTTTATGAGCGCAGTCCATCACGGCTTTAATTTAAGCTACAGTCGGCGCAGCATTTTCCTGATGACAAGGTGAGCCAAACTGTTAGAGGCTATTACTGCCCAATTTCAAGTCGCATCTGTTCTATACTTGTGTTTAACTTACATTTTACTGCTTAAATTACAGTATAACAAAAACAGAACTTAAAGCCAGGGGCAATTACAAAGAGTTACATGCAAGCTTCTTTGTTGTGAGGAAAATATTGTTGACATTTCCAGATAATATTTAAAGTCAGCCAAGGAATTAATGTAGAATTTCGTTTCGGGGATCAGTGGATCAGGCTGTTGACGGCAGTTAACCACGAGAAATTGAAATCGCAAACAAAGTGAAACAGCAATTGAATAGTTGCAATTGTTCGGTGCTTCACAGAGATGGGGAAATGAGCTTTTTCCTACTCTGCACCGTGGTCTTGGAATAATTTGCAAAAAGACCTTACAGGACAAATATTATTCATTATCTGTATTGTTATTGGCCACATGCTCTTGAGTACCTTCAAATTTGATATCTCATGTCTTAGAATTAAAAATAAAATGTTTTTACAAGCAACAATACAACTTCATCATAGACTTGGGAGACGCCATAGTAACTTAGCTGTGGCTCCATCTACTGGCTGCAGAGGCAATTACACTTTATATAGACAATGTTTTGTTATGCTAGCTGTGCTAAGCCATCAAGCAGTTGTAATTATCGTGATTAGATGGCAGAAATGCTCAGAGCAAGTCTGATTGCTGGACTTAAAAACGACTTAAAAAAAGATTCTCGAAAAACGTCATAACAAAAGAATGTTTTTGACGGAGCGGAGAGGATTTTCTAACCAGCATTCATCAAACTAGCACGAATAAATGTGACTCCAGGTATGTTTTTGATGACAGAACAATGTTAGAACAGGGTTAAGAGCTCGACAAAGTAAATTTTACATAATATTTGTCCTTTAAACGGAAATCTGCAGCGTCACTTAATAAGTTCAAGAAAATTGTAAAGGGTGAAGACTGAAAATTGTTTGTTTTTCTTGAGAGAGTCGGTTTTACACTGAAATATTTTGTGCCTTTCTGTACTGTGTTGATTGTGTTGGCTGTGACCTTGATTGAGATTGCAATACGGTGCTCTGGTCAATGAGAGACAAAATGTGAGCTGCTGATCTGTGACTTTGCTTCGGATATCGGTTTTGTTTATGTAATATTCAAGTTGTGGTGGAGAATACATCAAAATTTTGATGATATTGTGAATACTGTTTTGAAAATATGCTAAATTTGAATATTGAGCGTATCATTTATAGTAAAAAAATACATCAAAAAGAGCTAATTAATAGGAGTGAAAAAAAAAAGATGTTGTTTTCCGCCTGCCCCTTTACGGTACGTCAGAGTAAACGTCATCACAACAAAGTCGGACCACAATGACGGCCCAAACTCTGGAGAGAAAAGATCACGACATAGAGCCGTGGATTTTGTCTTTATTATTTGTCCCAAAATGACTGCTAGACACGGCTGAATCCTACTTGAATCACCAATGAATGGGTAAAAAGAAGAAAAAAAGAACAGAGAAGTGAGCGTGTATCAAGGGTTGGCGAAAACAGGAATTTCAGAGTCTTGCTGGATTACACAAACATGACATGAAACTAGGCTTGTCAAAAGTATCGAAAATCAGACACTAATCAATACTAAGACTAGAATCGAAACTAGATACTCATTTGAGCAAATCAATACAAAAATAATAACATGAACAGGACAAAATGTGACCTTTCCTGAACAGTTTTAAAATGCTCTTGAGCTTTATCAGATCTCGTATAAGACCACAAAGGACTATTATTTTGTATTGAAAATGTCAGTCTACTGTGTAAAACCTTCACCTAAACAAGATATTTTTTTAAAATAATGGTAGAATAGAATAGAGTATATTCTTTCGTAGCAATATAAGTTTGAAAAACACAAATTTGAGTGGATAAATGAGAAG
This sequence comes from Rhinogobius similis, assembly GCA_019453435.1. Taxonomy (NCBI): domain Eukaryota; kingdom Metazoa; phylum Chordata; class Actinopteri; order Gobiiformes; family Gobiidae; genus Rhinogobius; species Rhinogobius similis. Next base: position 34,890,128 of record CM033629.1, read on the forward strand.
GGAAAAGAATTACAACACGGTTAAACGCCCTTCGAAGTTGATTCTGCATAACACGTCATAATATTTGTACTAAACCATACCGTGCCGATGCTTCTGATCATCCGACAGCTCCAGGTCCAACATCAGATCATCCTCATCGAGCTCTGACGAACCAAGGTTGTTGAGAACATCCTGCGAAACAGAAGGCAAATATTTCCCTTTAGAAATCCAAAAACTGTGAAGAGAAAAAGAATGACTGTTCAGCATTTGCAGATTAAAAAAAGTCTAGACTTGAGTGGCTAAATGATATACGTTTTTTTCATTTAGTCTTAGAGGAGCCCTGCAAATTAAAATGATTATGATGTGACAGCACCCACATCAATCACTCCATGACTTTGAGGAAGAGAATACAGGATTCATTGGAGAGAATTTTGATGGTCTATTTAAAAAGTTATGTAAGATAGGGACATTTATTCACTGCGTTTGACCCAGTTTCAACACCGCTGGGGGAAAGTATTACTAGTATTTTGTCATGTTAACTGCAATAGGCTTATATTGTGTACAATTAAGGTAATAGTATGTTCCATGTTTTTCATATTGTGTTGAAGTACAGGGTAAGGCTATTAAATGATTTGGACAAGAACATAAAAGCCTGTAACTTTATTGGTCAGTGGGAAAATGTGCAAAAGCGAGAATTTGAGAGTTGTAGAGTAACTGATGAATGATATCAAAAATACTGTGTGCATATTTTGGCGTTTAATGAATTGCATGAATCATGTGTAATTATTTTGACTGAGTCACTAGTGACCTTATGCGGCGACTGTGACGGCAAAACATCTCTATGATTGGTTGTTTGTTTAGTCTTAATTATATTTTTGCTGAAATGTATTATTGAATTTGCATGGATGAATGAAACCAATGAGAATGAATAAAATGAATTTCATTTGATACAAATTTGCAGAAATAGCTGTTAAACCGTAGAGTCCTTTTTTGTACACATTTTGGTACAAATTGAAGGTTTTCTCAGCCTAGAGGTGCATGATCTTCAATTAGATTACTAAGATGGTTTGCTTTTTGTCTTAAATTCATGTATAACATTAGAAATAAGTAAATTAGAGTCAAGTACAACCTTTCATCTCTACCTGATAAAAAATACAAAATTAAAATAGAAAAATGCATTTTATGCTATGATCCTGGGACAACAAATAAGAATGACTAAAATACATGGAGATGGTAAAGGAGTGCGCTTAAATCCATTCTAACTTGAGTATCCCAGTTAGCATATTATATGTAAAACATCACATTTAAGAATGTGTTTTAGAGCGTAGTGAAATAGCTGTGATACTTCAGTGTCTGCAAAAGGTTTGTTTTTTTTTTTCTTCAAAGAGGATACACTGATCCTCTATATGTCAAACCAACCTTTTTTGAAGTGATTCATAGTGTAATGCTGCCATCTAGTGGTCACAGTAAAAATATCCAAAGGTTTTGGGAAAGTACAGTGTTGACAGGTGATGATTTAGTTTTTTCCTTTTTTTTTTAAAGTTGACTAATTTAGATGAATGGCCCAGTTGATAAAACACATTATGAGGAAAGTCTGTGTTCAGGTAAATTATTAAAATAAGTGTAGTTTATGATTAATAACCTTGCGCACATAAACTAAGGTGATTTTCTTCATAATAGCTAAATAATGTGGTTGGTTTCAGTTATAATATAATTGTATTGTCAGTCAGGATTTCCCATTAAAAGCGGAAACTATGGCTGCCCCCAAGGTCTAAAATTCTACCCCATTGTGTAAAACAAGTTGAACTCAACTGGCACAACTTCAGACTTTGTTGCATATTATATTGACAAAAACAGGAAAAAAGGACTGCTTGAATATTAAACTAAGGCAATGAGTAAGATTAGCTTATGGTCCACAAAAGGCATAAGATAAAATGGTCTCAACCAAATCTGTGGGAAACACTGTGTGCACTACGTATCTTTTCTGGTGGAGGGGTCCAACACCTGCTTGACTCGTATTATTGCTTTGCGTGTAATTTTCAGCAGTATGGCTTAAAAGTTATCGCTCTAGCATTAAACGAGTATTGTATGGCTCAGTAACTCCTTGGCAAACATGCTTTCTCAGTAACATAGTGCACCTTTAATATTATATGACCCTTTAAAAGTTTGTACATAAAAGATTCTAAATTCCAGAATAGAGGCAAAAGTGAAGTGCAACCTAAACCAGTCTGAACGGAGAAATCACAAAATACATCAAGGGGGTTTGGTGTAAATAATATCAACATCTGAAAAAGGTTTGAAGATATTCATAATTTTATTATTTTGACTGTGAAAAGTCTGTTGATCTAATCCTGATTTAACTGCAAAAACACTTACAGAAATGTTGACCGCAGAATAGTTTTTCATTTTACCGACAGATATTACATACTTTATATGAAATGATAGGTTTTATAATAGCTCAAATACTATTTTAAGGTTAGAAAACAGTATATTTTTCCATGCTTTGTAACAGTAAAGTGAACTGACTTACATTTCTACCCAGGAAATATAAAACTATTACTTATTTTTCATTAAAAGACTTAAAACCATTCGCATTTTTATCTGAAGTCAGTTAATCATTGAAAGTATATTATGCTCTACGTTATTTGCCTCCGAATATTTGACCATTCTTATGAGATAGTAGTATTTTAAAGCTCCTATTACAATGACAAAAACACTGAGGAAGTATTACAGCACTGCAATGCAAATGTACCCCACACTGGTGCTGGAGTGTCTGATGCCGGATGGCCGCTCTGCTCTCCTCACTATTGTTTGGAGATAAACAGGCTCACTGCAGCGTCGGCATTGATCTCCTCGCTCTGAGAACAAGAGCCTGAATGCTTAGTGACCTCCGACTATTCAGCCACACCTCGCTGCCTCTGCGTGTGGGAGCGTGAGAGACTGGAGATATCTGCAGGTAAATCAATGTGCTCCAAGGCTTTAGCTTCAGCTCAGCCTCTAATGGAAAGTCGTTGCCATTATGTTGTGTACAGAGACATTATATTGAGTTTTATGGTTTGTATAACGTGCGGTCAGGGAAAATTATCAGAAATTTGCCCTGAGGTGGACAGCTATGGAGGTGTTAAGGTCCTATATTAAGACTTATGTTTAAAAGAGGACATTGTGCAGAGGGTCCATTGACCTCAAGGTGAAAATGTTGTTTATTTATTTATTGACAGGGACAATGCATTCGTAGTTATAAGCAGAGCATGCAACTGATGTGGCATTTGTAGTGTAGAGCAGTGGTTCTTAAACTTTTTGTCTGGGGACCCCACAAAAAAATCTTGTGAGGTCTGGCGACCCCACATTACTCCCACGCCGTTTTTGGGCAGACCTATAGTTATTGACACTCCCTCAAAAGGTTTTTGTCATTCCGTCAAACTAAATCAACTAAAAACCAACTGGCAATGTAAGAACTACAAAAATGTATTTCACAAGAAGTGGAACAAAGTGAACAAATAAACGCTGAATAATTATGACATTAAATAATACACTAAATAATGTTGTATTTATGTCTATAAAATACAGGGGTCACTAGGTCAAATGCCCTACAAAAAAAAGTACTGTGGGATTTTATTTTCTTTACCTCACTGTGCAGTAATTTGTTCACGGTCCCTAAAGAATAACTTATACAACCGCAGTAAAACTAACTTTCACTTGCACTTCACTGATGGCCTTATATCTGACAGATTTCAATGTCAACTATAAACTTACAATGCATATAAACTAAAACACTTAAAATTGTACATGAAATAATATGCTTAGAAATGTACATAAAACTGGAGGTGCAGGTCAGGCTGCGCAGGTTATAGAGAAAGTTAGTATTGGACACATCTCAGTCCTTGTCTGGGACAAGTTAGTTAGCACAAGGTAGTTAGGACGAGTTAGTTAGGATGAGTTAGAGATTGAGCTCTTCTCGTCGCTGCAGTGAGCCAGAGCCCTCTGTGATTTTGTGAAGAGAGAGAGAGAGTAAAAGGCGTGGACCGACAGGAGCCATGAGGCCCAGCCTCAGGTGGGACTTTTCTCCATCATCTGAGTGAAACTGTCTGGAGAATGTGGACAGGGAGCGCACGCAAAAGGCGCTGTGAGGAGCGGAAGACCTGAAGCGCAGAAGCGGGTTTGAATGACGAACCGCGCCGTTCACGGACCGCACAAGCCTCGCTCTGACCGCACGAGCCCCGCTCACGGACCTCACGAGTCCAGTTCACGGAGCTCACGAGCCCCGCTCACGGACCGCACGAGTCCAGTTTACGGAGCTCACGGGTCCAGTTCACGGAGCTCACGAGCCCCGCTCATGGACCGCACGAGCCCCGCTCACGGACCGCGCGCGCCTCTGCCCCCGGGCCGAGCCCGACTCAGCCCGACAGCAGAGCGGAAGGGTCGGTTTCGGGCCGGCTCCGGCTCGGGACAAGAATTTAAGCTCTAAGCGGCACACACAGCGCCTAGGAATGCGAAAACAGCAGCTCTGAATTTGTATATATATGTTTTTTTCATAGTTTCACCTCACAAAATAGCACGTTAATTCCCGACTGGAAAAATAATTTGGCGACCCCACAAAAGTTTTTGGCGACCCCACTTGGGGTCGCGACCCCTAGTTTAAGAACCACTGGTGTAGAGCTTCAGCTAATTCTTCTCAGTTCCCTTCCCTTGTTGGGCTTTTCCCTGGACAGTACAGTTCAAAACATAATCAAAGCTCAATCGTAAACGCATATTTACAAAAGGGGAGTAGATCAAATATTTACACACTGATACGACTTTGGTTTGTGTTTAACCAAGACTTGAGACTCGAGGTGAACGACTTAAACTCCGATCTGCATTTGAGTTCAGAGGGTGGTGAGTTCCACAGTTTACGGTTGATTCTCGCCTTCCCCTACAACGGGCATGTCCAAACTATGGCCCGGGAGCCGAATGCAGCCCTCGGACCATTTTGGTGAACTGGCCCACATCGTTCTGAGTACTTTTTAAAGCAAATTTCACATTTTCTACAATTATAACCTAAATAAATAACATTTTGGTGCAAGACAGGCTTGATATTAAGGCACTAAGACTGACTGCAGGTGTGGTGGCATTTAAAACAGATGAAAGATGAAAAAAGATGAAAACTTTTTTGAACGTTTCAAGATTGATTCGAAACGCTGACCGCTTGGTCAATATTTCAACATGCAGCCATGCTGCAGGACCATGCCTCTCCTACTACTACAGAAGAATTTAATTATTTAATTTAACATTTTTATTTGTAAAACATGACATTTGTAACGCTACTTGTATGACTCAGAGTTTGAATTTTTGGATAAACCTTAGCAAGTGCAGAGTCGTGGTCAGGTAAAGGTTGGTGCAAACAGCTATTTTATGTAAAACATTCATAGGATTGTATCTTGTTGTTTGCAGAGGACAGTATAATACCAGTAATTGCAGCCACAATGACTTTTCATATGGCAATTTACATACAATTTAATGGCCAAAATGTCTGCATTTTGAGTCTTATTTCTGGTAGTATCTAGTAGATTTTATTGGAGAATTTCATTTCTGCGTTTCACTTATTGTTCAACCACTGCCTCAATATGAAAAAGGTGTGTGTTATGTTTGTTGAAATTGAAGATCATAAAAAAGTGCCTAAATGGTTTAAATGACAGTGTTTCTTTTTTGGTTTTCACTCTGCAGTGTTCACACGGCTTTAGGTGTTTAATACATTATAGTGGATAGGATTGGTAACAGGAAGTCCTGCCTCTAGTGACAGCAAACAAACTAACAAATGACTTTAATTCCATCGGAGCCGGAGCATCTTAAACAGGGGCAATTCTATTTTCCACCGCAGTGAAAAGATTGGATGGAGTCAAATTGTCAGACCTGTCAAGAGTAATTGATTGTCTTGAGTGTAAATGTCACTGTTTAAGTGATTTAAATGTTATTTTTTTCAAAAAGATTAAAACATGCATTTCATTCAGGAATAGAAGGGCAATACAACAACAAATATTTTTTGATTAAATGTTTTATTCATTTTATTGATACCTATACTAGTGTAGGATATCGGCAGCGATCCAGAATTAAAAACAACTGGTCACTGTGTAGATACTTAAAGCCAAAGAATCAGTATCAATAACAGAGCTGAAAAGGCTAGATCAGTGCATCCCAATTAAAAATGACTTGCAATATTAATTTCTGAGAATATGACAATACAGACTTTTAATCAGTGCCATTTAACACAAAAAATAGCCACATTTATTCCTCCAAAGTCTGAACTCACGCTGTTACTGACAGAGCATCGACTGTGGACCTCTCAATTAAAAAGAGTCAAGCTGATTATTGACAATTACAAATGACTGAACTGAATCGCAGTTAGAATTTGACTAATTCAGGAAGTTTAATTTCATAAAACTTGTCACAAAGGGTCGTAATAGTTATCCACTGGATGATATGAATTACAAAACAAAATGGGATGACAGGCAAACCATTCAGGAATCACAGACGTTACTAGATAGACTATTACAAAAACTTGAACAATAAATTACCTCAAGCAAGTCACATTTTGTCTAAATTAGACTACAATAAAAACACTAATAAAAAACTTTTCTGCGAGATGTAAAAAAATGAATTCCCTTCATTTCAGCTAAACTTTGCCAGAGTAGTAATCTAAATTCACAACTGTCACTGCGCATTTTATGATGAGTCTGAACACGCAGGCAGATAAAAACAAGCTACAGTTTAGCAAAAGCCTATCAAAATAACAACAGCCATTGAAAAGACGATCAAACAAAAACGTGTAAACCCACTCGCCCTGGAAAGACTCCTTCTGCCTCTAGTAAATGCAACAAATAACTGCTATCATGGGCATCATTACTACGCAGCACCTGGCCTATTCTGCACCGCGACTGAGAATCAGCTTCATTTGATATTATTTCGGTTCAAGATGAGTCTCGTCGTGTCATCTCAGCAGCATTGTGTTTGCATAAATAAAAAGACTGTTTGGGGCACATCCTCGCTATTACAATCTATGAGGCTCCATCTGTTTGTTTGCATACTGTGGCTCTGCTCATATTGTAAACAGGTACAATGTGGCGGTATATGAATGCAGGAGTTTATGAATGCAGTGTTTCATAAGCTGACCTGAAATATAAAAAGCTATGATGTATTGGCTTTATGTAGCGCCTTTCAAAACACCCAAAGTGCTTTACATTGGATTATTCTTTCCCTCCACACTCCACACTGCCCTGAGGTAGACAGACGGAGGCGAGGCTGCCAGTCTGTACCATCAGCCCCCCCAGCCACCATCAGTCACTCACTCTTACACCAGATTCATACTAGGCAAAGTGGACGAGGTGTCTTGCCTAAGGACACAACAGTTTGCACTAAAGCGGCTGTTGCCCCACAAACCTGTTGTTCAGGATTATGAAGGCTTAGATGTGTCTTCCTATGGACATTACAAATATGAATGTTTTTAAATATAGACTTTGTTGGGGATGTATTTTTTACAGTGTTTATTGTCAAGCTGTGACATTTGAACTGTATGTTTTGTTTGTTTTTTAACTCGTGTTTTCACAAGTTAAAAGTACCTACAGTATTATATTAATGAAACATTTAATCAACAGATTGCCATTTCATCATCATAAACACATTATAATAGTATCTTTAATATTATCATGTGGTCTGATGACAGTAATACATTCACAAAGGTCACACACACAGTATCCAAATCATTAGTTTGCCCATCTCCTGACCAAGTCGTTACACGCATGGCTCAGACAGTCAGCAGGTGCTCAGACTGCCCTCTCCACTCTCACTTCTATGCTGCCCTCAGGCCACAGGAACAGAATGCAAAAGGAAGCTGGCACGCTTCAGTAAAAGCTTTGTCCCTTTTGCCATCACTGCTCTTAACAGTTTATAACATTCAACAGATCCTACATTAGCATGTGTGCTATCCTGTGTCTTAAATGTCTATATTTTATGTATTGACAGTGTTTGTGAAAACAAAATTCCCATTGGGGACAATAAAGATCTATCTATCTATCTGTATTACCACTAGTATCAGATAAAGAACACTATTCAGGAAAGGTTCGCATGTGTCCTATGTATTTTTCTTTCAGTATTGATACTTGTTCAAATTTGTATTTAGTTTCAAAGCATCTTTGAGTATAGATTAGTGTCTTGGTCTCCATTTATTTTACAACCCTAGTTGGAAGCTTCTAATGAATTAAATACATCAGTGAAGAGAAGGTCACTGGAGGTTAAAATTTCAGATTTCAGAGATTATCTCATTTGTGCAAAGTGACCCAAACTAAAGAAAAAATAGATTTACTTGTTTAGATTTATATTGTTAGTATGTTAGTAGGTAAGTAGATGATTATTTATGTTTTATTGGTTTGTTTTCCATCCAAGTATTTAATTCCACTTCATCCTGAGGCCGGGTTGTGGGGGCAGCAGTCTGAGTAAGGAGGCACAGACTTCATTTACCCCAGAAACTTCCTCCAGCTCCTCCGGGGGGACCCCGAGGCATTCCTAGACCACAGAGAGAAATAATCCCCCCAGCTTGTCCTGGGTTTTTCCCGGGGCCTCCTGCGTTGAGACATGCTCCCGAGGGAGGCATCCGATACAGATTCCCAAGCTGCTTGTATCTGCTATCCTATCCTTTTGGTCACTGCCCAAAGCTCATGACCACAGGTGAGAGCTGGCATGTACAATGAGGTTTGTCTTTTTGACTACTTCTTCACCACAACGGCCGATACAGAGACCACATCACTGCAGACGCTATACTGATCCGCCTGTCAATCTCCCGCTTCATCCCTCCTTCACTTGTGAACAAGACCCTGATATACTTGAATTCCTCCGCTTCAGGTAGGTGTTTGTTTTATGATTTTTTTTTTTTATGTACAGTGATTTTATGCATTTGTATTGGGATCTTATTGTATGTTTTGTTTTTTTTACTTTCAATTATCTTTTGTCAAAATTGTGCTCTACAAATACATTTTGATTGATTGATTGATGATATGATTGATAGGTCTAGATCAGGGGTGTCCAAACTTTTTCCACCGAGGGCCACATATTGACATATAGACCAAGCAGAGGGCCACAAATCAATCGCGAAACGTTAAAAAAAGCTGCATTTATCTGATATTTTAAGCGCCACCACATCTACATTCAGTCTCATTGCCTTAATATCAAGTCTGTGTTGCACCAAAATGTTAGTTATTTAGGTTGGAATTGTAGAAAATCTGAAATGTGCTGTAAATAGTACTTATCAGGACAATGTGGGCCAGTTCACCAGGAAGCCTAAGGGCCAAGAAAAATTGGTCTGAGGGCCGCATTTGGCCCCTGGGCCTGAGTTTGGACATGCCTTCTTTCAATGATTTTCAGCCTGGTTCGAATTTGGGTGTTTTTTTTTTTCCAGGCAAAGTCCCTTCGTGAAAACCATGAAGACGATTACTCACGGACACAGCAAGGCTAATTATACATCTCACAGCATCCACATTTGCAGTAAACAGTGACAGTGACATACCAGACTCCCCAGTTTGGAGGAGGAGGAGTTGTGCCGATGCTTGACCAGCCCGCATCCATCCAGGCCCGGGACATCTCGAAGGTTTCCCTGGATGTGAGGTCCCCCCGCCCCCTCAGAGGACGAGCGCAGACGCCTCTCCATCCTCATCACCCCATGGTACGGACTCATGCTGCTGCACAGAGAGCCTGAGGCGGGAGAGGAGAGGGAAATCGATTCAGAATGTGCGACGTGGTCTAGGCTGCAGCTAGGCCTGTCACAATACAGTGCGATATACAGCTAGAGCACATATCACAAGAAATGATAATATTGAAACGACTTCAGGTTACTGACACAAGAACTCCAAAGCAGGAGTATCATTGTAAAAGTATTATCTATAAAGTATTGTTGAAAAAAACATGAGAAGCAATGAATAAATAAATAGCACAATGAAACGCATTAGTAGTTAGTTAGTTTCAATAATTAGTCAAAAGTGTTAATTATCCGACCCTTTAGTGTTCAAATGTTAATGAACTACAAAAAAAAAATTGGCAGGATAGTGGAAAGAAAAACACGATAAATGTTGAGCCCAAAAACTATTGTTCCAGTGTTAATTTATTAAAAAATGAGTCAATGCCTAGTATTGCAGGCCTAGCTTCAGCACAAATGGTCTACCTACAGTGTAGTAAAATCAATTTCCAGCCCCGGAAATTTGCTGAATGTCTTTCCCTCCTCTCTTTATTCATATTTCACACTGAGACTGTCCTGTCCAAGAAAGCAAACAGGCCAAAAATATCTATCAAAACAGACAAATGTGATTCAAGTAAGATACAATAAGCTAAAAAAGTTGGTGCAGTTGTCAATGGAAATGAAAAGGAATGTTAAAATGTGGGTGTGATGACTTTTCATCTGAAATTTTGGCATCAGACAGTAAAATATTGTGAATCTATACAATATTTTTCAGTCCTATATTGTTTTTCTCCCCCCTTCCTCTCACCTGCATGTGGCTTCCTGAGGTGGGCCTGCCTGGGATCATGGCAGCCGCAGAAGCTTCCTCTGGGCTCCTGGAAAGAGCGCGTGGTCCTGGTTCTCCGCTCGGGCCCGGACCCCTCGCTCCGGACCACACACGGCTCACTCTCGCTGGTCTCTGTCTGGTAGACCACCCTCCTCCCTCTGCTCACCTCCCTCCTCTCCTCCACCGAGGCCTGTCACAAGAACACAGATGCTGTACATTAGAACAGAAAATAAGAGTGTTAAAAGGTCATTTTGATTATACTTTATATTAAACACTGATTTAATTGACATGGATAATAACCCTAAGATGAATAATCGCAGTAAACCCTTTCTAAATGAACTTAACTATACCCCAAATATAACATGAGCAGCACATTAAATAAATAGCACAATAAAACAATAGTTAGTATCTATAATGAGTCAAAAGAGTTTCCAGACTTTTCAGGCCCAAAACCACAAAATAGCAATACAAACAACTCGAGATCCCCACTGCAAAAGGAAATTTACATTTGTAATAATTCCAAATGGCAAACAAATGTTAAGCGTTAAACTGAGTTTGTCCTTCTGTTATTTGAAAAAATCTAAATTTCAAACATTGTTTTCAATAATAAATGTATTCTCTTTTGTTTGAAATCTCTCTCCGTCTTTCTTCATCTCCCCTCCTCTGTCTCTACTTACCTCCTTTCTCCCTCCCTAGCTTCTTAGCTCCTCTCCTCCTGTCTCTCCTTTCTTCCTTCCCCCTTTTCCTCTTACCTCCTCTCCTCCTCTGTCTCTCTTTACCTCCTCCCTCCTTTTCTTCTTACCTCCTCTCCTCCTCTGTCTCTCCTCCTCCTTACTTCCTCCCCCTCTTCTTACCACCTATCTTCCTGTCTCTCCTTACCTCCCTCTTTTTCTACTTATCTCCTCTTCTTCTCTGTATTCCTTACTTCCTCTCCTCCTGTCTCTTCTTACCTCCTCCCTCTCTTCTTACCTCCTTTCCTCCTCTGTTTCTCTTTACCTCCTCCCTCCTTCTTTTCTTACCTCCTCTCCTCCTGTCTCTCCTTACCTCCTCCCTCCTTCTCTTCTTACCTTCTCTCCTTCTGTCTCTCCTTAAGTCCTCCCGCTCCTCCATTTCTGCATTTCCTTCCTCTCCTCCTCTGTCTCTCCTTACCTCTTCCCGAGCCTCCTTCCTCTCCTCCTCCCTCTCTCTCCTCTCCTCCGCGGTCTGTTCTTTCAGAGGCAGACAGGGGACCGCGGTCTCCGGCTCGGACAGGGACACAGCCGTCTCGTAGTCCGTGTTGTGGCTGGTGTCCGCGGGTAAAACCTTCTCAGCGCTAGACTGGACTGGACTGAAGAAAACCTGCGAAAAAGACATTCTGGATTAGATGCTTGTAGTTTGAATATGGGTATAAGTATAATATAAGTGATTCGCTTGTCTCCACGGAGATCTTATTGCCTTACCTGGAATGTTCCACGGTACGGCATTAAACGCAAAGCAAATTCCAGGCAAAGCAACAACATCTCCAAGCACATGGCAGAACACTTACATGGAGTAATGTTAGTTTGAGAGCATTTTATATAGGGGTGAGCAATATTGACAAAAATTTATCTCTCAATATTTTTTGGCTCATTTCGATGCTGATATTTAGACAATATTGTGTCAGTTAAGCAAAATTGTGCCAAAATGTGCACATTTTACCACAAAGGTGCAGAAATCTTATATGCTTGTTTGGAAGATTAAAAGTGTTCATTTCATTTTTATTTTGGATTAGCTCTTTTTGCTTTTTGACTACTATGTTATGCACTATTCAGGTGATTTTAAACCTTTGGACACTCTCTAACACGTTTGATAAACAAATCTATGGAAAACAAGTAAAAGTACAGCCTTGAATTCTACGAAAGCAAAAATCTACTGGGAAAAGGCTTGCTTTCTGCTGCTGCATTGGAGGTGATGCTTTTCAAATTAAGCTACAAGAAGTAGCTGCTAGCTGAAGTGAAAGCGGTATGAGTGCTGAAACAGCTGAGTGAGTCTGCTGAAGGTGAACTTTTTCATTTAAATGTCTGTGACCAGAAAGCAGAATGCCATCTGAAAACATCTGCAGAATCAGTAAAGTACTTTCACAGCCTTGGCTAAACGTGTTAAGTCTTGGAAGCAGTCCAGAGTATATGGAACATACACCTAAAGGTCCCTGCGCACACCTCCATGTTTTATACATTATGCATTTGTACAAGGCTTTACTTGTACAGTCATGTTGTAATGCAGTTCACATGAATACTGTTTTTAAGAACAGTTAAGCTCTTATTTAATATTGCGTAACATCTGAACATGTCACACCTCATTTGAAAACTTTGAGCCAGCGCACTATGTTGTACAGTGATATACCCCACCAGGAGTTTAAGTAACATTGGAGGTATATGATACTATAAGTGGGAGATGCGTTGAATAATTTATAATATTGCAGATATGGTGGAATATTGACTATGGTATATTTCCTAGAAAATGAGCGATAACCTCAAATAAGACACCTTTTCGTCCCTTCACAGATGTAATGTTAAAATATAGTCTGAATACAGTTATCAAGAGATACAAATTTATTTTATTTTTTTGGTTCATAATAGGAAAACATGGGGTGCACGGTGGCAGAGCGGCTAGAGCTTCTGCCTCTCAATGAGGAGATCGTGGGTTCGAATCCCAGACCACCCCAACATCGTGGTTTCGAATTCTGAACCACCCTAACATCACACGATCTCTCTGGGTGGAGTCTGCATGTCCTCCCCGTGTTACCGTGGGTTCTCTCCGGGTTCTCCGGCTTCCTCCCACCGTACAAAGACATGACTGTACAGGTTAATTGACAACTCTAAATTGTCCATAGTGTATGAATGTGAGAGTGAATGGTTTGTCTGTCCTAGTCTGTCTCTCTGTGTTAGCCCTGGGACGAGTTGGCCACTGTCCAGGGTGTACCCCGCCTAAGGCCCAAAGTCACTAGGATAGGCTCCAGTCACCCGCGAGAAAATGAATGAATGAATGAATAGGAAAACAAAGCTCCACAAATATCTGATAGAATTAAAATGAAAAATGTGCTGTATAACCTTTTAAACAAGTTTTATTTCTACACTGTTGGTTAGTTTTAGAATATATTCACCTTTGAGTGATATCTGAATCTCAACCAAGACATTTAAATAACAGCTTTAGAATTATCCACATTTATAACTGATTCCATAAATCTCATCCGATCATCATTATCAAGAGAATTAGACCTGAACGATTTGAGGGAAATATCAAATTGAATTGCGATTCATTTTGAGATGTTTTAACAAATGGATTGGATTCCAAGTTTTACATTTAAACAGCACGCAAAAGAATTGACAAAAAGACTGAAATATGAACTGACAAACTAACTTTCAGAACATGTTTGTATAGATATAAACTACAGGGTTAGCAGTTTTTATGCAGAAGGCAGGATATTTTGTTGCTTGTGGAGGAAATTACAGTACCCAAAAAACCCAAAGCTCCTGCGATTTAATTAGCTTCTTACGTCCATTCAGATTGTGATTTCGATTTGATTGCAATTAATCTTGCAGCCCTGAGGAGAATCCAATTTAAAAAAGACCTCATCTCTACTTCCATATTAAACAATGTAAGATAAGGAAACCTTTCTTTTGTCCCACAATGATAATAAACTAAAAGGACAATATGTAACTTTTCTGGTGGAACATCCCAAGCAAAGCAATAACATCTCCATAAAGACAAGCAAGTGCAGAGACTCCAATATATACTATACTATTAAAGCTAAGGTACCCGACTTTCACACTCCAGAAGACACAATTAGGTATTTAAATCTGTAAACTGGTTCCTACAAACCCTTTGGCGCATCATTAATATTCACAAACATTCATTTTCAGCCAGGTGCACGTCTTTCAATCAGTCTTTTTCAGATGGAGAAGTGAAGGTGAACCAACCAAGGGCAGCCAATCAGAACGCTACTTTCATCTCTTACTTCTGGGTTGACGATAATAAAATATTTCATTATCAAATGCAGATAGAGCGCAGCTGCGTCATTTTGGTCACAAAGTGCTGTTTTTACAATATACTCTTTGGGGGAAAAACAAAAAGTTGGGTACCTAGAGGTGGGCGGTATATTCAAATAGAATCATGTTTTGAAGATATACCAAATTTGAAAATCAAGTATATTGTTTAAAGTATTAAAAAAAAAAAAAAAAACTTGTTTATAGAATGTAGCATATAAAAAATTCTACAAAAGTAAATAAAAAAGTGATGTAACCTTTCAATTAAGAGTACAAAGTGATATTTTTGTGCTTTGTGATTAATTTTGTAATTTTTTCAGATTTGTTTGATAATTAAATATCAGCTTACACGTTGAAAGACACATTTCTGTTGGACTTACATAATATTGTCCGACTATGATTATCGGGATGCTCTGTTTTTTTGTTTTTTTTTCAGTATTGCCCACTTCTAAGGGTAGCCCAGCATTAATCATTTAAAAAGGTTTTAAATAACATACTTGGGACATCGAGGTGGCCGCGTTGCTGTTCTCTGGAGCCAGGGGAGGGTCTGGGGCAGCATCATCCTCATCTTTCCCAGAGGCGACAGCAGGAGCGGGGGGCAGAGCTGGTACGGGGCTGGGGGTCGGCAGGGCGTCCACAGAATCCGACACGGAATCCTCTGTTATGGGGTGGAACTCTGAGGGCGTGATCGCTGTGGTCCGGTCCTCTGAAATCATGGGCGACTGAAGCGAGCTCTCCCCGCCGGCCCCGGTCAGGTCTCCGGGCCAGGACCCCGGGGTGACGGTGGTGGAGGTGGGGGTCTCTAGAGTCACTTCCGGGGGCCTGTGGTGGTCCGAGGTCTTGGAGAAGCGGTGGTGGGCAGAGAACGATTTGGGCAGGAGAGGTTTCTTCTGGCGTGAGGAGCGCTTGTGGTTGTTACTGGCGCCGCTGTAGTCGTCCAGAAAGCCGGAGTCGTCGCCCTCGTTCACCCCAGAGCCACTGATGCAGTTGATGAAGACGTTGCGGTTTCCTGTGGAGAGAGGGGTCATAACTGAAAATATCTGGGCTACACTTGTTGTGTGAAGAAATATTTGCATTTTCTACACATGAATGAAAACTAATTGAGTTATTTTATTTATATTTTTGCTGGAGACAAGTATGTAAGCATATCAGTATTAGGGCTGCAGCTAACAATTAATTTAGTAATCAGCAATTCATTTTTCAATAAGTCGACAATTCAAACAATTATTTTTATAGTACATTAAGATTTTTACAATACATAAACAAAAAAAGGTTGAAATATTGTGACTGAAGAGGGCTAGATAGAGAACATTTACAAATAAAGTGTATAATTGATTCAAATTAGAAATTGTATGAAATGATTTTGATTTAACAGTGCCACTATCTTTGTTATAAAAATGTCTTGTATGTGTTTATAGTCTGGTCCAGATAACGATGATCAAAATATACACGATGAGACACTTATTTTGTATCAGCTTTTGATGATTAGATTGCAATTTGCCTTGAAGCACTAATACGCTAAAACCCTTTTGCAACCTCTATAATTGTATCTGGAAACAAGCAAAGAGCTAGGATTTCAACACAGCGAGAAATTAGAGAATGCTGTGCTCTAATTTTTGACAATATCTGTCTTTCCACTGTCCAAGAACAAACAGAACAGCAGCTGCCCTATAAAAGGAAAATAACGTTCTTACCTGTCGACGATGAAGATGAGGACGCCTTGTCAAAATCTTCAGTCTGGGAGCGTGTGATCTTCTTCTGCTTGTGACTGCCGAACCCAAACGAATGCCGGCTTTTGGACCTGACCCCACCCTCGCCGAAGCCTGTAGTGGACACCGACGTGGGGACGCTGCCCTGGCTGTTCCCGTTGGCGTCTGTGGTCTGGGTGTTACATGGGGGAGGAGAGCTGAGGTTTAAGTTCTGGTCGCGGGGGTCACTGTTCCTTTTGGAGGAGAAGCCGAGGGACGGGGCGCGGAAGAGGCTGCGCCGCTTGCCCGTGCTGCCCGAGCTGGAGTTGGTGCTGGAGGGGGAGGAGGTGTGGACGCCATTCCCCAGGCCCCCGGAGGACGGGGACGAGGGGAGGGAGTCCTGCCTCTTGCTGCTGCTGCGTCTGAAGATGGGCAGCCGGGACACGAGGGTGGAGCGCCGACCTGATTCACCCATTGGGAAGCTGAGGCGCAAAAAGACAAAAGGTGTTCAAAATACAAGGAATAAACCATTTCATTAAAAAAAAAAAAACTAATTCAAAGTACAGATATTATGCATTATTTTGTTATTGGTCTTTAAGCATGCTCGAGTACCTTTGCTTTGGCATCTTATGTTTTACAATCTCTTATCTTTATGTCTGTGTGTCATTTTCTGGCAGCAGAGGGAACTACCATGAAAAGATAAACAAAAGCTAGCTTCCCCCGACAAAGCTAATGTCAGCATGCAGTTGTAATTCAGCGCATGTCTCAGAATGACCGCTGATGATTTATGGACTTAGAAACAGAGCAGGAGACTTCCAGAACTCTACCTGCAACGTCACAAATCTGGGTAAGTATTTTATGAGACTCAGAGGGAGAGGACCTCGTAAACAGGTTTCCTAAACTAGCACGAATGCAGCCAGATGCATCTCCGGGTATGTTATTGAGGAGGCAACAATGTTATAACATTATTAAACGCCAGAAGAACTTAAATGTCCAAAAAGTCAGTGATTTTTTATTAATTTAATGTTAATTTGTTTTTCTTTCTAGACTTTCTTATCAGATAAAAGACTGCTGTGCACTGTCTGAGTCTAATTGTAGGGATGGCTGAAATTTTGGGTTCCAGTATTGATATCAGCAGGGGTTTTTTTTGGTGGTGCTCAAGGGCTGTAGTCCTTTGGTCGTTTAGTCGATGGCGTCTTAGTCGACCAAGATTTTTATTAGTCGACTGGTTGTTTTATTTACATTAAATTGTTATAAAATGATTTATGGGGAAAAACAAGAAGATATGAAGCGAGCTAGCTGAAGATTTTGGAGTCTTAACGTATAAATGCATTGTCTCCTAGCACTTTTCTGTAGGAGTTGTTGCTGTTGCATGAACCCCTCTACAGTTGTGTTCTTTTGAGTGCAGTTTGGGTTAGTTCCATGGAGATACTTTATAGTTTTGGTTTATTTTGCCCCTTTTGGTTGACTAATCGGTCTTCTTTAGTTACTACAGCCCTAGTTTGCTCGTGTCGTTGTCGTGTCGATGTGTCGTTCCCAGTTTGTCTTCAGTGCATCAGATTTGTCTTTTTGAACGGACTATGAGTAAACAAATATAACAGTAGAGCAATTAGGAAAAAATATAGCTGTCTGTTTGCACCATCACACCACAAATTAAATTATATACCAGTTAAATGAATTGTTATTATTTTCAGTTTGGGTAAATATCAGTTATTGACCACAACAAATTGGATATCTGTATCGGCTCTAAAAAAAATTCCACAAAAAAATAAAGAGCCTGGTATGTCATTGAATGCATTTTAGGAGGAGAGTGGTTGACAGAGTGTTGTTGGTCAACTCTGATTCGCTTTGCTGTGTAAAAAAAAAGCTGTTCTAAGCTGTTCACCTGAATGTGCCAAAAGGTCTGTGAGAGCCAGGAACAATTTAGACAGATTTAAATGCTTACTTCCTCCGTTCAGGCTTGAAAATCAGGCACCGTAGTTTTAGTTACAAGGAAAGATAAGTGCAAATCTAAAAAAGAATTGAAATATTCTTTGCTAAACTAAAAACAAGAGGTCTAAATTTCAGAGTAAGCAGGTTTGAACATAATAAGGCAGGATGTTTGGTTAATTGCAGAGTGAACAAAACATTTCCCCTCCACATTGAAACTGGGGCAAATAAGGGCTTGAAATGCGCCTAGAATGAAAAAATATATATTCTAGATGCATTCAAATCTGAATCAAACTGCAGATATTGTCATTTTAACAAACAACTAACACATTTTAAAATGCAACGTACATTTCTGCTTCGTACTGTTCTAGCTCGTGTTAATATGTTACTTATTGATATATTGATAGTTATTGGGCGGCAGTAGCTCAGTTGGCAGAGAGATTGTCTTCTGATCCGAAGGTTGGCGGTTCAAATCCCGCTCCTGACATAAACATCCTTGGTTGAGCGGTCAGATCCACTGACCCACAGGTTGGCGGTGCAATTGCTCCCGCAGGTGAATACTGCCGTTGTGTCCTTGGGCAAGACACTTAACCCGCCTTGTCCCCAGTGTCTGCGTACACTGGTGTATGAATGTGTGAGTGAACGGGTGAATGGTTCCCTGATGTAAAGCGCTTTGAGTGCCTCGAAGGTGGAAAAGCGCTGTATAAATATGTGACCATTTACCATTTACCATATGAGAAATGACCACACAGAAGCCCGCAGCACAAAAGGTGTTTCTTTTCCCTAAACAAATGAGGATTTGCTGTGGCCAGAACAGTCGAAGCTGCTGCAGAGTTTGTCTGTGGGTGTTTTCTGTAGTGTTTTGTTTTCGCTGTTATCTCTGTGTAATAAGCTTACATTAACACCCTCTAGGAGTGGCTTAGGGGTGTTCTGCAGCCTTAAACGTAAACGTGACGCTAAACTTGTTAGTGGAGTTTGAATTAGTCTATAAGATAAATACAAATAGGCCCAACAAAGGTCAAACAGAATGGTTGATTAATAATTGTGATTACAGTTGTCACAAATATTGATAAGAATCTCAATGTTAGGCAGAAAATGATTCAATTCAAGCTATACACAAAAAGTAAACCTAAATGTAATCTGCATTTTTATCTGGCAGTTTTTGTCACACTAACTTAAGCTAATCATTCAGAAGGTTTGAACAAACAACAGCAAAGGCTAACTATTGGGAATTAAAGTGAATTAATGATTTCACTTGTGTTTGGTGTCAAAAATCAGGTTTCCGCTCATAATAAAAGTAACACATTGTGACATCCGTATTATACAGGTAAAAGCAAGTATTAGACTTGTAAACATTACAATCACCACAATCTCCAGCCACCAGGCACAAAGATTTGATGAAAAACTGATACTAGGATCATAAATCATAAGCTGGACATTTTGGGGGATATTTGTCACGGTTGGTGTCAGCAGGAAATACAGCTATAGAGATACATTATCCCAAAGTACACAATAGGCCTATAAAAAAGTAAACAAAAGTGAAAGTAACTGATGGGTCACACGGCTGGTGTTCCCACAATACTTACATTTTCAAACACAAATTTGTTATTAGGGAAACTATTCAATATATTTCTATAACACAATATAAAATCAATGTGTGTTGTCTTTTTTGTTTTGTTTTTTTATCGGTCCAGATCACATAATGTTCAAAGATCTAGATTTAGTCCAATTTATTTTATTTTATTTTTTTCCAGTATTGTTCAATGAGTATCTACTTTTTATACCCATTTTACTGCTGATTAGTATCCGAGTATTGATTCTTTTTTATTTTTTTTTGTCACAACTACGTTCAGTACAATCTTTAACAGGCTCTTACTGAGTTCCAGGAAATTGGTCACTGGAATTTCTCCTCTGAAAAAATGCTCTGGAACACTGCCCAAACTGGTAACCTTGTGGCACTTGTGGGAGCTGGTCATATTCACTTGAGATCATGACGTGCTACAACAACGATAATAACCACAAACAGTAGTTTTGACTTGTTAACTACCACTACTTGTAACTTGTAAAAGTTACAGGCTAAATCCAACAATATTCTGCCCATTTAACACGTTAGATGACTTTATTTAGCCGTCACATTTATTTAGCCTTTATTAGCATTAGCCAAACTGTTTACATACAAGTTAATTCACTTGGAACTTGTATGTTCAAGTGGGAAATAAACAACTAGCAGGTTCTCACCGCTAATGCTAACTTTTATTAAAATAAATAAATAAAAACATTTAATTTAAAGTACCAGTACTCAATTATTGTCAGCCGGTAAAACAAATAGAAATGCACTGACAGAAAAAATAAAACATGTAAACAAAAGAGCAGTGGAATAATCGCATTAACTGCAGGGTCAATTCTATTAAGCGCTTTTGTTTAGAGTTGAGAATACTTTGGTACTTGGTTGTGGAGTCCTGAGTCATTCTCACGTTCAATGTGACCAGGCTCAGACGGACGGCTTTAGGAAACATCCTCAGACTCATTAAAAAGAGATTAGACACAACAGCGCCGTTTCTGTATTTACAAAACAGTCCACGCATCCCGTGCAAAGGAAATGAAACTGTACGATTTACGATAACAGCTCGGTAATTATAACTAAAACATTTCCCATTACATTTATGTTCAACTTTACCAATTCCTCTTTCAGTATTTAGGGAAGTACTTTAGTTTATCTAAGAATACATCTGCAACAATTATGCAAACGGGAATAAGCATAGCGTGTTGTGATTGTGACACACATTTACTCATTTCAGTAACACTCCATAGGTCCTTCATTTTCAACCAGTGTGCGGGGGTCATTATTGTGCCTTGAAAAAATGTCCACTCTTACACTCCTAGTTAATGGACTCACACATGGTTTTAATTGAATAATATACCATTTTGGAGTGTCCTAAACATATTTCTGTACTAAAACAAGAAGGCAAAACAATCCTCGTTGTCAAACTTAGAGAACCAGATAGTAGCACAGACGTTATTTGCCACATTGCGTCATTTGTCACTTTTTTTTTTCCACTAAAAGGTCAGATGTGGTATTGTTTTAGTAATAGGTAACTGGATTAACTGTGCTATCTTTTCAACCAAAATAACTCAAAAAAATTGAAAACACTGGTCTAATTTCCTCTCTCAAAGTCTAAAACTTGAGTTGAACAATAAAAAAGTGACATTTATACTCTGTAAAATTGTATAAAATGAAAACTACTCAAAAAAGAATGTGGGAAAACGAGAATGTGAATTTGTTGAAGTTAGAGCTGGGCAATATTGACAAAAATGTATTTCTCCATATTTTTGGAGTATCCTGATAACAAAATTCAGACAACATTATGTCAGATGTCTTTAAAAGTATTAGTTGAGGGTTAATTATCTGATAAATGTAAAATGAAGTGCAGAAATATCACTGTATAACCATTAACTTTTTGATTTTTAAATCAACTCTTTTTACTATGAATGATACACTTGTATTTAAATTCTGCATGTATTTTAAACAATATTCATGATAGTATCTACATTTTGATAAATAGCACCTCTAGTTGAAGTTAAACATGTTCAACAAAATAGAAGCAACTATTACAAGTAGTTGCTCGGGCTGCAAGAACATTCGATTCATGAAATAATTCAAGAACTAATAGTAAACATTATTTGTAATTTTGTGGACTATTCTAGAGCAAAATATTTAATTGAGATTAGATTTGTAATTCATGTTTCCATTTTAGAATTGTGACAAAGTGGGTCTTTGTCCCTTTTAATCACTCTTAATTTGTATTTTTCAATTTCTCATATTCAACTGTAAACTTAATCCGATGTTTGTTTTGTTTAGTTTTTAGTTATCACACAACACATATGTTCCTTTTCAATATGTTTATTTGTTTAAATTTGTATTTCAGTTCACCTCAACAAACTTACCTTGTCCTCCACATGGTCTGATCAAAGAGGAGGAGGGCCTCATGGCGGCCATTTTTAAAACCTTTGTAGGGGTCCAGACCATGTGGAGGGGAGAACTGCCATAGTTCAATTTGGTTTTAGTTTAATAAGGTATTTAAAATTTGTTTTTGTGTTTGTAGTTTCAGTTAGACATTTGAATTGTTTTGGGGACATTGGTCCATGGAGGGGGGAAAGTAATCCCATTGCCTCTTTGAGGATTGAGTTGGTGCAGTTACCTGCAATCAAGGTGTACTGTCCTAGGGGAGGGGCCTAGGGCATAAAAGGGTTCTGCTGGCCCATTTCAGGGAGAGACTTCAGTGCAGTTGCGTGCACATGATTTGTTCGTTTTAATAAATCTTGTCTGGTACAAGACTTTTGCATGTCTGCCTCCTACTTCGACCACTTCGGGCCAGCTTCCCCACAAGAATTCTGTTCAACGTTCACATCTTAAACACATCCAGCTTTTAGACAAAATAAGACATGATATTTTGTTTTTTGAACAAGAAATTATGTCATAATTACAGTCTTTGTGATTTGCAAAACATGGACCGCAAACCGTGCCAAAAGACTAAGGAGGACTTTGATGAAAACTGTCTATTATTCTGCTCCACAAAGAAGTCTTCAGCCATAGTTGCTTCTTGTGGTTCAATTAAAAATCAGATCAGACTGGTTAGCATAATGATTGTTAGGTGCTGCCCTACAATTCTGATAACACATTTTAAACTAACCTGAATAACGTCCAACCAAAATGATCCCACAGTTTAGATTCCTGAGACTCAATGAGAGGTGTTGGCTGTTGGGAGTGTCAATAACAGGGAGTTTCCCATTTTACAGGTTTCAAGTGGAATCACTTTCATTTCAACATCTAGAACAAGCAAATGTCTTGTATAAACCTCTGTCTTCAAATTAGTTCAAGCGCTCTTGGTCATTATTGGTGGAGTAAGACAGAAATGTAATAATCTCATCTCATTTTAATTAAGATTGAGTTCTAGTCACTTCTAATTGTCAATGATCAGCTAAAATCAGTAAAATCTTGTGGTTTGGAGCAAAGTTCAGACTTGGGAGGAAATATTTAACTGATTTGTATTAAATGGCAATGATTCAAAATCTTGTTGTCTTGTTCAGGAAATGAATATTGACAAAATAAACTTGAATCAAAGATCATGATCAATAAAAAGAATTTTCATTTTCTACCGCTTGTTCACGTAAAGGGTCATGGGTGACTGGAGCTTCTCCTAGTGACTATGGGCTTTAAGCGAGACCAGACTAGCCAGGCCATTTGCACAATTCAAGAACTCATGCTTATAGATTAAAAATATGCATTTTACAAAGCCAAGGCCGAAACATAATCTGAATTTTAGCATTAAACTGAAAGTATATAATATTAAAGGAACAGTACGTAACTGTGGCATGGCACCTTCATGATTTTATGGATATATAAAGTTAAAACAATATGTCTTAACATTATGTATGCATTTAATGCCATACTGTGGAATATTACAGCCAAGAAAACATTTCCATGGAAACAAGGAAGCTCCTCCAGGCAAAATATGAGTCAGATTTGTGGAGATACAAGGACGCTCACACTAAGGACACGTTTTCATTAATATGTTTGCAATATAACCATCTTTAAAAAATAATAATAAAAAAAGAAAACAAAACTTAGGGGGGGCCAATGAATGCAAAATATCTCCTCCTTAAGCCTTTGCCTTAATATTACATAAAAAAATATATATATACACACATACATATATATATATATACATCATATATATATATATATATATATATATATATATTTTTTTTTTTTTTTTTTTTTTTTTTTAAAAAATATGAAGCTTTATTTAGAATAGGCCTATAGCGTGAAATCCAATATTATCCTGTCTACATAATTATGTATCTAAGGCATTGAAATGAATGACTCAAATCAGCACTCAAATTTGCTAAATATTTTAATGTGCTAAATTGTAAAAATATTGCGAGAATTCAGAATGCAATAAGAATATAAAAACAATATGCCTCTAACAGAATGGGTTAAATAATTGTATTTCTTGTATTTTTGCAATAAACTGAAGATATGTGCATAAATCAGTTGCATGTTTCATTATCATGTTCCACAGAAAATCAAACACAAATGACTTTATTCTATGCAAAGTATCTCCTGTGAGTCAAATTGTTATATAATAAATACAATATGAAGGATTTATTAAGAATAGACCTGTATCGTGAAGTTGAATGTCGTACCGTCTAAAACAATATGTTTTTATAGCGTAAATAATATTATCCAAATGTCATCCACAGAACAGCAAGTGTCTGTCAAACAGTGATGTCAACAAACGAGCTCATCTTCTCCCAATGCAGCCTGCTTAGCTAGCTTTTATGAACGCATTGTTCTTCCAACGCTTACAATTAAATAAAAATTAGTTGTATGATTTATAGTTTATTCATTTTGTCCATTAGGGTCACTTGTGTTGCGTTAGAAATCGCAGAAAGGTAGTAGCAGAGCCGGGGTTAGCTAGCACAAGCCCTTACCTGATCCGTATCGCACAGTGTTTTACCTTTTGCAGCGTCTCCAACGTGGAACCAACAAACAATCTGCGTGAAAGTGTCGGATATTATGCCATGAATAAATCCAAAAACATGTTCAGATGGTGATTTCGGTGCCGTGGTCAGGTACAGTGACAGGTAGTAGCGCCTCGGTGGCACTGACGCCGATGTTACACCTTCGTGACGCACGGTGGCGTTTTTTCGGAGCTTTTCTTCTTCCGCGTTACGGCAGGTCGCATGCATGAACGGCGTGACGTGACGTGCCCCTCCTCCCAGTCTCCCAGCATCTTCTTGCAGCAGGTGAATCGACCACATGGATCTATAATATTATCTACCAAAGATTTATGTTGGACAAAGGTTTTTCTAAATAAAAAAATACCTAAAAATGACATATAGCAATTAAGGTAGGATACTGCTGGTGAAAAGGAAAAAATATTTAATTTAGAGATATCGATTTGACACGTCTCATTTTTTCCTCATGTAATGTTTTGATATATTAACATGGCAATTTATGAGTAAAAATGTCCGACACTGCACAGATTTGGAACGTGTAAATGTGAAGAAAAAAAAATGCTTGGACCAGGTTTAGATTGACTCATTCATTTTGTTGACATATTCATTATACTTATACGGTATAATATATAATACGGTATAATATAATATAATTAAACCTAAATGATTTACAGAAAGGATTTTGGATATTTTATTTTGCATTTGATTTTGAAGTTTCAAATTTCACCAAGTTTTTAAAATAAATCCTTCTGTACAATAGTATAATAGTATAATATTGTGTGGTGTGTGAAGGTGGTTTAATGACAGATTGTTATGTCTCTATGTTAGAAAAATGCATTTTGAAAAAACAGTCTTTAAAGTTACAATGTCCCATATAAATCTAGGTATGATAGTTGATTAAGTGAAACAATAAAACAGGTTAGACAATGTTGTTGTTTCAAGGTGAAAGTTGAGTTAAGAGCAAACTGATCAAAATGAACAAAACAAAAAAAAATGTGCCTGTGGTGTCTTGTCTTTAGGCTTTCAACAAAAACTATAAACATCTATATCCTATTCATTTAAATAAATAATAAAGCCAAGAACCAAAACAGTAATTCGCCTACATGCATCTTGCACTGTACATGGATGCCTGGATCACTGTCATTTTCTGAGCATCGACATGCTGGACTGTTATATAATGCTATAGCAGACGGTTGGGTGGCTTTGACCTTCATTGCTTCCACTCAGATGCTCAGAATGCCTCCAATGGGAGAACAGTGCATAAGATTATATAAGCACTGCACAACTCATAGCACTGTAGACAATTAGATTTCAAAGGATTTCTCTCTGTCCTCAAGGTTTGACGCAGATTCTGTACAGGAACAAGTTATTTACTTGATGTTATTGAAATTCTGCTTTTACTTGTGTCAATTTGTAGTGTTGCTTTATTCACAATCTAAAATCAAATTAAAATACAAAACATTGCCAGCTAATAAGACTAAAATCGGCTAGAAATTAACCTAAAATAGGCTGCTAATGTGTCCAATGTGAAAACTACCCTGATTACATTTCCATTTCGAAAGCAGAAATAGCACATGCTACAACTTTCAAACTATTGAAGCGTTGGTTTGAAGCAATTTTTATTAAAAGAAATTCACAGCAATTAAAAAGTGTAGCGCTTTCAAGAACCATATTTCACATCTTTATGTACAGTTACACAGACAATTGTATTATCCATAATATATGCTCCACTTTACCTCCAGAAGTCAGTAAGAAAATTATAGTTGTAGCGTTCCACTGCATTTATTCCTTTGTTTACAATTTTTACGTAACAGCTATGGATATGCAGCAAATTTGGAGTGCAAGCTTTGAACTGGTGGCGAGTTGGGGAGTAACATTTTTAGTTTAATTTCAACAAGAAACTGTTTTAATGATGGCAAGTACAAGGGAGATGCATTTGCAGGAGTTAGAATTGAGACATTGAGGTGGGCGATATGGCATCTAGTCTGCACACAAGATATTATCGAAATTGTTTTAAAGCTGTGCAAAATTATAATGTAGCTTATTGTGAAAAACTGCAATATAAAAAACTTGCCTGGCTCCCAAGTCCCTCCTACTTTCTCTTTGAATGCAGGAGGATCTGGAACTAGGCCATTGAGCACACTGAACAAAATATTTGTTTAATAATATATGTTTTTCAGTCATTTCTTCTTTTTCTCTTAAGCCGGAATGTTCGTTTTGACACCGATGGTCAATGCTTTTATGGTTTATCATCATTTGGATTGGTTTGGTGTAGGACAACAGTCTTGTGTGTGATATTTGAACCTCAGCAAAGACAATTATAGGGGTATTTTAGCACCTTTCTGAGGCCATGTAAAAATATGAACCAATTATTGCCATCTAGAATGTAAAAAGACAAAGAAAAAGGTTGATTTTTCTGTCTGTATCACCCACCTTCAATCGTTTCTACATTCTTATTTCCATTGAATGCACTGGCTCATTTTAAATGCATAGTTATTTCAATTCAGTAGTATTGAAGTTATAACTTTCTGAGAACCGGAGTAAAGACAAAGCAAATGACAGAATGATACAAAGAAAACTACAAGATTTTCGCTTTAAAACAAAAATAAGTTCACTAAAATTATTTATTAAATTAAGATAGCGTTTCAAACATGTACATCAAAAAACAATATCAAAAACGTACTGGAATTTGATAGAATGTTAAAATTCTTGACAGTTTAAACAAGTTATGCCAGTACAGCGGCACAGTTAAAAGCCACGCCAACTAAAACATCGATATTATAAACGGAATAAAGATTCAACAGATTATGTACATGGATATTAAATCAAGGAACAAACTGAGAAAAATAAAAAGCTGCAAATCAAGAGTGTTTCGATAAGAGAAGTTCCCCAGTGTCCAAAAGATAGAGGTAGGTAGCAAAAGGCTTTAGACAACCAATCCAAGAATCAGACGGATCAATTTAAAAACCAAAACATACAGTGACTTCTATCAAGTTAGTTCTAGTTGTAACAGCCCATTAACCAGAGTTTGTAGTCTGACAACTCATTCACTTGTGACATCCCATCTTTGTGTCTGTGAGGCTTTGAGAACAGTACTGAACAGTGTGATAGAGCACTTGTGTAAAAACCTGAAGATTTAGGCAGAAAATGTGATTCTTGAGTCAGCACCAGATAAAACAGGCTACTCTAGAGGCTGTTGGACGATTGGACGTCTGCTACTGAGATGGATTTAACTTGGTCTTAAAGTCACATTCAGTTCAGTGCAATAGTGGTGAAACTTTAGAGAAATAAGCAGGGAACAGTTGCTGTGACAGTCAGAGAAATAAATGTTATGCTTTGTGTGCCTTATAACAATGAAGAAACACAATGACGTAGTGATAAACCGTGTGGAAAGTTAAACTTGTGCATGGCTTTGAGAAAATGTGCAAAACAGCTAAACAAAACAATGAGAAAAGTGTTCAGTGTTTTAGTGTATAATAGTGACAAGAAGGAAAGAGTTAACAGCCATAAAATACCTACACCAGTGAAACTATCCATTGGACTTTACAGTACAATCTAATTTGTGCAATAAAACTAACTGCTTTTCAAGCAAATATGTAACCCAATGTAATCTCCGGTTCCTAAATAAAAGGCACCAAGGTGCAAGCTTCAGTGCAGCTTCAAGGCTCCATCAGGTCCACTAAAACCTCTGCTGCTACATAGACAACACCACCTCACTATGATTATCACATACGTGACTAGAATTGCACACATAATCTAGAAACACAAACTTGGAGTTTAAGTTTAAAGGTGTCACTTGTTAAAATAAAATAAATGTTAAACATACACAACCCTACATTACCAGCTGCTTTCAGCTGCCTGAGAGACTTTGGTATGCACAGAAGGCCTTCCACATCTCAAACATTGGTTAACTGTGTGTCAATGTGTGTAAGTAGACACACAATAAAGATGCTAAAGTCAGGCCTGGGTGTATCTGCCCTATCTGCCCTTTTATTCTACTAGACTCCATATACCGGTCTTTAAAACAGCATAGAACATGCAGAGATGTGAGTCCCTATTCCACATACACTCTTTAAAACGTCAGTCTTTTTGCAGTGATGAACTCCTCCAGCTGAACCTTGCCACTGCCCATCAGGCCAAATGCTGGGTACATGGTACCAGAACAGTCCACCTGCCTCTCATAAAGGCACCTCATGGAGTCGGCGTCGTAAAAGTAAACTCTGCTGGCGTCATAATCCAGACAGACCCCCATACGCTGAGGCATGGGCAGGATCCGGCTGCCGTGGTCTCCGGCTGCGCTCACGGAGCTCACAGAGGAGGAGGCTTTGGGGATGAAGACTTTGCCCATCCCCAGAGTAAGCAGAGTGAAGGGCTGGGACAGCTCATAGCATGTGTCCTCACTGCCACTGTCATGCCCACTGTCATGGTCGTACCTGAGGAGCAAAAAGGAAAAGGTCATACTACGCATTTTTAGATTTTTCAACTTCTCTGAACACATTAGCCCCAGTAGCTCCAATCGCATATCTTAGAATTACTCCTGTCTATAGCAAAAAGCTTAAGTTGGCCTTAGTGTCATGAAGGTTGTATACACAACAGCAACATATAATGCTTGTTCTGCACGCCTCACTCCGTACTAAAGAAAACAGTTCGTAATTTACAATATGCATCAGGAATGTAGTAAAACATGCCTCTAAATGTCGTGGTTGAGATTCGAGTCAAACACCAAATGTGCATGTACCATAAAATGAACTGCAAAAGTGCAGAAATATCTTTAAACCCTTGATTGGAGGTTACACAAGATGTTTCTGTCTATTTTTGAGGTAATTTTTAAACTGTTTTTAATTATAGAAGATATGCTTGATATTGCAATTTTGCATATCTTCAAAACAATTATTGCATTATTGTTTACTTTTTGACACATCTCCCACCTAGTGTAACAAGCCAAAAATATCTGCTCGTGGTAAACCGGGTAAGATCATTAACGGAGGAAATTTGAGCAATGTAATTGTTTGTTGAGGTTTATGGATAGTAAAAATACTGAGCTTAATGGATTTAGTGTGGCAGCTTTGAATTCTGACGAAGAAGGGAATAGAATTCAGAGTGCCCTGAAAAAGCACATTAAAAAGTGCATGAATGATTGTATTAGTAGTATTATGTTTACTGAAAACTTGCATGAATTAAACAAAACAACTCTCTGTATGGTATTAATAAAACTGTCAAGTCTCTTGTGCATAACACCAGCCCTTTAACTTGTTACATGGAATTATAAACTTTTTTTTGTAATTTTTTTTTTGCTTTTATTTGATTGTCGTTTCAGATCAAACTGAGCACTTTGATGTTTTATATTGGTATAAAATATATTATATTATGTTATATTATAGTAGTAAATAAAATGGATTTGGATGTTTCCACACATTTCATATTTTCTCGACCCCTGCGGTGGAAAGTGCATGTTGTCTTCTGTGCTGGGACAGCTGCTTACTTGGTGAGAATGGCGAGCTTTGTCTGAATAAGCTCTTTACAGGTTTACGCTGGCTCTCTTACATCACAGGATTAGGTGTGACTTGGGAAAACTTGTGTATGTTGCAGGAGTCGAGCATGCAAAGATGTGCTCAAGCTTGCCATTAGCAAAAAACATTTTGATAATATTAATTTCTATTAATTATTTTATTATTGTTTTTTGTTTTTTTGTATTTCACAATTTTTATCTTGTCTTTCATCATAAGTTCACTTTAATTTGTTGGTGACTTTATAATCATGTTTGAAAAGTGCTGTAACAGTAAATATAATTTTATTTATTAATTATTATTATATTATTTTATGTTTTTCATTTACATAATGTATATTATTAAGATCGTTTTTGTATCATTTTTATTTTATCCACATTACCTTGGGCTGCTGGTGTCTCGAGGATTATGAAACCATTCCAGTAGCTTTGAGTCCGAAGCCACACCAACTTTAACCATGAAAGAGTACGGCTCCACTCTAAAGGCCCAGAAGTGTCTGCAAAACAAACAAATCGTGGTTTATTTCAAATCTAACCTAATGTGAAGAATAGCATCACAACAGAATAATTAACTACATCACTGAGATAAAATAGTATGGTCCTGTATTAACTTTGAGACAAATACATAGATAGTTGCACTTAATAACAACTGTAGATCTTAAAGACCCCTTTGAACAAACTGAAATGCTGTTTTAACTGAACCCCTAAAAGCATATTTACATCAGTCCATCAGAAAGATGTTGCATTACTGGATGAAAAAATCATTGGTGTAGATATTTTGTCTTCATTTACCTTTCTAATGTGCACTATGTTAACTACAGCAGCAACAACTGATTGTTTTGGTAATCAAATAATCAAGAGATTATTATTTCACTTAATGGATTTGTTGTTTATAGTTTTTAATTGTTTGCGAAAGATGCTTAAATATGAGATATTTACTCAATTGAAGCTAAAAAGATGACGCTTAATAATTAATATTATTTGTTTTGTGATCATGAAAATAGTAAATTATAAATCAACAAACATAAGTAAACATTTTGCTTGTATCAGCAGTTACCCAACCTGTGCTTGCTTACCTTCCCTGAGAGATACCAGTGTCTCCGATGATGTAGTCCAGTCCGATGTAGCTGCCGGTCTGGACCCGGTCTGCGGCCAGGAGGAATCCCATCCCGGCCACACTCTCCACAGCGTCCCTTCTTTTGTTCAGAACCAGGCGCTCCGTGCTGAACCCACACTTATCATTGAACAGGAACCCAAAAGCTGAAAACAACACAAGAAATGCACATGAAGAAAACCCATTTACTGGAGGCATGAGGTTTCATTTTTATAACACAAGAGGGCAGTACAACCACATTTTATTTAGATACAAGGGTACACTTCAATCCACTCCTTGAGAGAGACTATTTTGTATTGACAGATTGACTTTACAATAACAACTAAAACAACATGAATTGTATTATTTTTAGCTTGCTTTTGTAGCTTGCCTTGTATGTTTTATCAGATTGCACTTTGGGTCATTTTTGTCCTTTTAAATGTTTTTTTTTTCTATAAATAATCTCAGCTACTTTCATGCAAATTCAACTCAAACTCAAAAGTAGAATATGCAAGAATCTGTGTTGTCTTTTTTTGTCTACAGATAAAAAGTAAACATTGTTCATGATGTAAAAGAGATAAATAGTTTGGAGTTTGGCTATCGAACAGGTTATCAAATCCAAACAAATCCTCACTTTGGTTTGCCAGTTCCTACAATGGGCTCTCTATGATATGAAGTATGATAATAACCGAGGCATGAATATGTTAATAAAATCATTACAGGTCCCAAAGGAGACAATCAGAGGCAATGGTGCAACACTTAACCTAGAGATCTAGAACTGTTCTTTTGTGACATGAATTTGTAAATATAAATAAAACATAACATAGCAGTACCAAGCAACAATATTTACAACAGATTCCCACAGCAGTTATTTATTATATATAGATGCTAATTTAAACCCAACTGAATCTAGGAAAAGTGAATAATGCACATTTGTATACAGCTGTGCAAGAATGTGGATGCAATAAAAGTGTATACTGTGTCTTGCATCTTCTCTTCTCAGTGCGGCGTGTCCGTGCATGTGTCCGTACGTGTCCTGCCCTCTCAGTTTCACCCTGACCTGAAATTCCACCTCGTTACTGACGCAGACTGAGTCCATCCGCAGTGTAGTGCAAACCGCAAAGAACAGGAATGTGGAAGTACCAGAGCAAACAAACTGACCAGCAGCATCCAGAATAATTGTCCATATACAGACATTCATTTCAGCATACTCTGTACTAGGGCTGCAACAATTTAAAAGGATCAAATGTGACCATTTGCCCAATTAAATGACACACAGATTTATTATCACAATTTAAATATGGCACAACAATCACTGAATCCAAATTGTGATTTTAATCAAAAGTGCTCTTTGATTTGAGTTCAGTTTGACAATCCTTAATCCAGCTCTATGGTGACCAAGTATACACCATTGTGAGCCATGGTTTTAACATACCAAACCACCATGAGCACTTACAGTAATTACAGTAAACACATAATTATGTAACACTATAGACCCTTCCAGAAGTGACGTGTCAGGAATTGTTGCGCACACAGCCTGGTGTTTATAAAGGCTAAAGCAAATTCATTTTAAAAGAGGCGTCAAGATTAAAAAAAAAAAAAAATTCAATTTGGAATTTGTAGACAGGTAGACAAATATATGTTTGCTTACCTGGGGCTGGGGGAGTGTGGAATGTGACCTCTGGGCTGTAGGGGCTGAACATTGAGTTTCTGCAGCTGCGTACTCTGAAGGAGTACAGGCTGTCAGGCTCCAGGTCTGACACCAGAGTACTGGGACCATAGACTCGCTCTGTGGACCTCCACAAGCCACTGTCCTCCCCATCCGCCTGAGAGGGAGATGCACTCTGTCCTCCAAGTCTACACAAACACAAAAAGTGGTCGTGTGAACTGTTGACAAGAAGAAACGTCTCCATACAATTTAGAATCATACGATCATAACATCCGACATTATGAATGAAACCAACATTATCATGACAAATTGCTATTCTTAACAAAAATGACAAGTTTCAACATTTAAGGATTTTCAGTTTGGTTATTTCTTTCGAAACAAAATGCAGTCATAAGTGACATGAACACAACCTATACAAACATTACATCCACCTGTAGTTAAGTTACCTGCGATATTCTAGTACGTGATGGTCTGTAGGTAAACTATCTTCAGACAATCTCCAGTGAATAGAAGCGTCATTGTAGACCCGACTGCTTGACAGGTCAATCAGAGGAGGGTCTGGGACTAGAAGGGAAAAACAATAAATAAATAAAGTTAATATGTATTCAAAGAACAAGTAATTGATCCATGAGATTGAGATACAAATGTTTGTCCCCATCACCCGTCCCTATATGAAAATAATATTTGTAAATCCATTTGTATGTGTTAAGGGAAGTTCAGGCAAGTGGGGCTTCAAGGAAAGAAAGGTTGGGAACCACTGGTGAAGGGGGTCAAAGTGAGGTAACAGTTACAAGTCTCTGAACTGAGTTGTTGGTGCAGACCACTGACAAAAAAGATGTTACATAATGAGCACAAACGCTGCCAGGGAACGCAGTTTAATACAGTTCAATTCACCCCTCTCCAACCTCCAGCCTTTTCACAATATTTTCAACATTTATCTCTTAGTTCCTTAATTGTGGACTCCACTCTCTTAATGGAAAATCTTTACTTAACAGTTCATAAGTGCTGATTTTTTCTCTAAAGGGTGAATCACTTTAAAAGAAACCATGTAGGTCATCGCTCCTCTTTTAGATCAAGGCGTCCTCTAAACACTCAGGCTGTGTCCCAATTCTCCAAAACTGTCTCCTTGATTTCCACAGTTTTAGCCCCTCTCATAACAGAGCAAAGCCCACAGGAAACACCCTTTCTCCCTTCTCCGCTGGTGCGAAAAGAGATTAATAGAGTTATGGGTTTGGGCAAGCCTTTGAGACTTCTTGCTTCTCATCAGCTCTCCATAAATTAGCTGATCCTTCCCTGCACCATTCCTCCAGAAAATGCATTTCCCTTGCCGTTTAGTTTTAGCACTTAGGATGCGCTCGTTTGATAATAAAATGAATGAATTAGTCTTGGACAACGTTTTTCTGGAAATCGTATTCATATTTGCAGTAGCCAATATTGACAAAAAATATATTTTTGGGAGTTTCCCAATAACAATAGTCAGATGAATCCAACAGAAATGTCTTAAAACATGTCTTTAATTAGTTGATGTTTAATCATCAGACAAATGTAAAGTGTCTGTAAAGTTAATCACAAAGGAGCAGAAATACCATATTTTACCCTTATTTGAAAAGTTTCAAAGTTGTTGTTTTTTTTTTCATTTTTATTTTTAATCTGCTCTTTTTGTAGCATTGTTTCAACAACAAAATCAATATTAACATTTTGTAAATCTTCAAAACATTTACAATATTATTTACGTTGATATATTGCCCATCTCGATTTTAGAACGTTGGATGTCCCCATGAGTCCAATTTTGTTGAATAATTTCAACTAAGTATGCATTTGTTAGTAGGAGAGACATTTTCTGAGCAGTCAAACCTCAAATGTAGGACAAACAAAAATGCAG
The DNA here is from genome assembly GCA_019453435.1 of Rhinogobius similis. NCBI lineage: Eukaryota > Metazoa > Chordata > Actinopteri > Gobiiformes > Gobiidae > Rhinogobius > Rhinogobius similis. Next base: position 34,924,920 of record CM033629.1, read on the forward strand.
AAATCAATTGAACTATAAGAATAGCTACAGAAAAATGTGATGTTTTTTGTAGCAATTATATATAATCACAAACAATAATATTGAAATTGGCACAATAATCCTCAAAACTGTTTTTTTACATTAACACTATTAAATGGTAAATGGTCACATTTATATAGCGCTTTTCTACCTTTTTTAAGGCACTCAAAGCGCTTTACATCAAGGAACCAGTCACCCATCCACTCACACATTCATACACCAGTGTACGCAGACACTGAGGGCAAGGTGGGTTAAGTGTCCTGCCCAAGGACACAACAGCATTATTCATCTGAAGGAGCTGAAATCGCACCACCAACCTGCGGGTCAGGGGATCTGACCACTCAACTACTCCATGTCTGGAGTGGGATTCGAACCGCCGACCTTCGGATCAGAAGGCGCCCACTCTACCTACTGCGCTACTGCCGCCCCAATTGTTATTGTTAAAAACCATGAGCCGTTTTACATAAATAGCATAACAAAACACTTAATTTTGTTTGCATTGGTTATGATTCGTAGATTATTTGACTCACTATAGCTTGAATCTTTTCATATTACAACATTAACCCAACTGTGCACATAAGGTGAAAAAAAAAAAAAAGATCTACAAGAAAGCTCAGTCTCATTTATTAAAGAAGAGGTTGGTAGAGTAATGGTAGTGACAGGCCTACAAAAATACAACTAGTAAAAAGTTAATGAGGGATCTAAAGTTCATAAAAAGTAGATTTTGCATCCCCTTTAATGAAGCTTGTCCTTTGTTTGTTCTAAAAGGCTTTATCCCTCTGCAGTGGTCCCTTTGCTGAATCATCCATTAGGAACTTATTAAATTACAGGAGACGGATCAGCCTTTTCTCTGAGTGGAGACTAAAAGCTTGTTAGGTCCCACAGCTCGAGCTAGAGATGCACCTAAGAACACTTTAAAAGCAGACAATTAACGTTAGCTACTGTTAACAACATTTGAACTAAAAAAAAAAAAAATAGTGTATGTATTATAGTCGTTGTCTTACACACAAACGTTTACATCTAAAGTTTTTGTATCAGAAACTATTTCATCTTTCGCCAACACACTGTCATAAGCAGAGTCCTGTTTGACTGAGCGTTGGTGGTCTGTCCCAGTTTCATTTTGGAAAAAGCCGTTCCAAACCTGTGTACGTGCCTGACATTCAATTCGCAAGAAACCTAATGATGTGCCAAAGGATTTGTTAGATTATCAGATGATAAAATTTAGTTTTGAATAGTTAATAGCTTTTATTGGGTTGTTCATTTAAAACTCTACATGTCAGGGTCACATATTTTTCTAATTACTGCTTAGTTTGATAGAACCTGTGGCAAAGATTTATCATAGTTTTATATCTGTGAAGGTGCAGTTTGTGAAGAAATTTTGAAAAATAAATGTTTAAAATTACAGGAAGGTGTGCCAAATTCTAAAATGTAATCCCTCTGTGATATCAAAAGGCAATGTATCATTCAAAATACAGAGACATTGTACGCGCAACTGACACATTTTTCGGACAGTTGAACTATTATTCAATATAAAGGCGTTAGATGCTTTATTATCAATTCTAATATTCAGCTATTGTGTAGAATATATGGATTTAGGCCCTTTTTTACAGTCTGGTTGCTAGGTAACGGTTGTAGAATTAACTCTTCCAATGCTATTTTTGCTCCCCAAATTAGGAAGCAAATCACACATTTTACAAAAACTGGACAAATAGGCAAAATGTTTAGTAAAATCTTAAAAATAATCATGTTCACTACATTTTAGTGAAATGTGTATGTGTGTGTAACCTGTCATATGCACTTTCAGAGTTTGCTAGTGATGAAAAATGATCAGAGCTCCATTCCAAACAGTACCAGCGTACATGAATCTGCTTTTGAAAGAGCCAACAGATGACTTTCAGATCATAACAAAGCTTGTAGCAGATCCCCAGCTCTGTTTCCACTGAACAACTGTGAGAGGTTTCTTTCACTCTGAGGATTATGACCCTGCGCTGAATGGACCGTGTGTGGGACTACAGAATCAAGAATCCCCTTTAGACCGCTCCGAGTGGAAACCCCCGAAAGCCTGAACACTTGTCCGACACGACCTCCACTGAAGCCCTCCACAATGATATAATGTTCACTACAGCTCAGATTGCACATATCTCCCACATATAATCATCATGTTGTTATAAAACTGCATTTACACGGTTGTGAAAGGAGCCTATACATTAAAAATTTAGGGAAAAATGTTGTTGCAATTTTTCTGACAAGCACCAAGATTAGACGATTCGATTTGAAAACATTTTAAAGTTGGATTGGGCAATATAGACCAAATTTATTTATTTTTTTTTGCATTATCTCAACTATAATCTTATTTTACCTTATTTCATTTTCACAAAGCATCAGGAATGAACCTCAAGACATTTACAAACTGACTGTAGACGTCTAAATCGTAAATGGACCAAAAAAATTTACCACAAAAGGGCAGAAATATCCCTCTAAACTCTGGTTTACGCAAGACGCTTCAGTCTCTTTTGGCGCTCATTTTGTTATTTGGAGAGGTAAGAGCCAACAAATTTCTAAATAATTTAGATTCAACTGTAAATAATCTTGCAGCATTAAATCTGAGAATCTTGTTTAGCTGATTCAGTATTCATTACAATACTGCAGCTTGTGTAGCATTTGGACAAAGTTTTTTTAAGAACATTAGCAGAACCTAAACCACCTCAACCCAAAAAAGGCCAATCCAATGTGAACCTGCCTCACAGATAACATTTGACCCCTGAGTGCATCAAGGGTCAGTGGTCACTGCCGAGGTCAGGACATCTGCTCTTTTGTGACCATTATAGACCTTGTCATTTTTAGATGCGTTCACCGTTAAAGCCATCACTCACACACCACCAAGCCAGGCCAGGCACTTTTCAGTACTTTCTCTGTAGCTGTTAGCATAAATAATAAAATAAAAATTATATTTAAAAAAATACCAAATGATCTAGTATTGTCAAAGTAGTTTCCTAAAAGATGTACTATGTAACCTTTCTTAATAACAAGGTGTTATTGCTTTGTCTAGGTTTGTTTTTTTAATATTGATTATAATCTGTGTATATATATTTTTTTAAACCCTTGGAGACTATAAATCAAACATGCCATATACTTTAACACTGATATTGGCTTCAACATTCATTTGTTAAGCAATCAATGCTACGCAACTTTTATTTTAAGGATCATGAGTCATCACATTGACCCACAAAGCTATTAAACTTGTTTAATCTTTTAGGAATGAATGTGGATTGTACAGACATTGATTATGCAAAGATCAGTGGGTGAAAAGTTGTTCGTAGTTACCTCCTCCAAAGCACATCTCCTTGAGCAACGTCTCCTCTCGAGATGTGTCCAAAACAAACTCATCAAAGCAAGGGTCAGCTGCCGGGTGGAAGGTGCGCAGGGACTCTGTAGCCTTCTGAATTCTACAAAACAAAGAAAAAATAAGACACATGTGTATAATGCTGGTCTTTTTATTGAAACTTTCAACAACATGAACTTCTATATCAACCTCTATACTTACAACAACAAAAAACAAAAAAAGACGAATTCTGAATCTTGCTTTGAGTAAGTTTGACTATTTAAGATGTATTAATTTTATCAGGTCAAATTTTTGAGTTATTTCAAAAAATGTCTGGTTTCAATATATTCAAGTTTTCAATACATTTTAACTTTTTGGTAAATATAAAAAAATTATCTCGTACTTGTAAAGCTCTAAATCTCTAGCCCACCAATGAAGATTGTTATGACGTCCAAGCACAGCCAACAGTATCATGGACCGAAAAGTAAAAAAGTTATCCGATAAGCTCAAGCTGCTAATGAAGATCAATTAGTCCGTTCGTTCAGAGCAGTTACATGTTAGCATTAAGTGCACTCCTCCACTTCTTTCCTCAGACGCCCTCAGAAGCCTGGAGCACGTGTGCGAGGCTCAGCTAATCATTCACACACACAAGCGTTCCCTCATCCCTCCAGAAACCAGTTCAGTTTCAGTCTTAATGTCACAATGAGGTTTTAGAAAAGATTTTAAAAGGCCATCTACATTATGTATCAGTAATCGAGCTGAAAAGTAAATCACTTTAATTCAATTTATGATACTTCTCTTGCACTTCTTTATTGACGTCATTTGTATACGGTCTGGTATGGGGCTCTTTTTTTTTCTTTTTTTTTTAAAGGAATACAAAACAAAACACATTCCCATCCAACTCAATTTGTTTTTGTTTAAGTTAACAAAAAACACCTGTACCATAAGTTATAGTTTTAGTCAACAAAGGTGTGCTAGATTTGGTTTCGGAAGCAAAAATATAATCTCGACAAAAGCCATCACTGTATTTATGGTGCAAAGCTGCAATAGATGGGGTCCATTTAACAGCTTTATGAAACAGCAGTGTACCTGACATGAAGTTGCTTTGCTGTCTGCACAAAACACGACTGGTCCGTTTCCTTCAGCACTTCTTGAGCGTATCCCACCAGACCGCTGTTCTCCAACATGCCCTGGTACTCCTCCACCTGGGGACATTTGGCAAATGTTATTCATTACAATAAATTTCTCACATATATATAGTTTAAGCCATGTCCAGGTACAATTAGTGATATGCCATTTCTTAGTTTAGAGTCAATTTATCTTCACCCTAAGTTTGTCCACTCTTGTCTATGTTTAGAACAAATCCAGCAATATTGAAGTTACATTCGAACCTAGATTAGCCCTAATTTAGTTAGACCTATCTAAAGTGTTTTTTGTGTGAGAACCACAAGATAAACTGTTTACTCCAAAAATGTTTTAAAATGAAAATAGATCTTCCATGCTACAGAAATCCTTGAGTTGTAATCACTTTCTGTATCGTGTACCTGTCCCTTGAGTTGGTCCAGGCGTCGGTTGCGAGACTGTTCGATCGACCGGAGCATCTCGGACTTCCTTTCCTGCAGGGTCTCAAACAAACGCTCAAAGTGCTCATTGGCTTTGCGCTCTGCCAACTGACCATTTTCCTGCAATTAAAAAGAACATTAAAAAGGTTTTATAACACTACTACTGAGTGCTACTGGGCTTTGTAAGTTTAAAACTTCTACAGTCATAACTGAACTGGGATGCTATTAGTCATCATATGCAGAGGAAACCTGATTATAGAGTGCTGGCAGAACGCTTGACTTTAACGTGTTTCATACCAGAGTACACGCATGAGAATCCCACATCGAGTACCTTTAACAACCCACAACAATGAAGGCAAATAAACATTAAAATTATGCCTTTTACAAGCACCACAAAACTCATGTACAAAAGAGGAAGCGTACTTGAAAGGAACTAAAATGCATGTAGGGAAAAGAGCATTTCTTGCTTTTAGTTCTGCGCTAAACACTGGTGACTCTTTCCTTTAAAACAGGTTTTGTGTTTAAATATTTGTTTTCCAGACCTCATTTTTAGTACAAGCATTTTAGCTGAACACTGAAGAAAATGATGTGATTCTTAAGTTCAAATCCATAGCTCATTTGTTTTCCTCATATCGAGCTCCAAAGCATGAGTCAGCTCTTACCTCAGTCTGATTGATGAGCGTCTCCAGATCAGTAATCTGAGCTCGGACCTGGTCCTCTTTACTGATGAGGTAATGGATACTCTTGGCCAGCTTTTCCTATGGAGGACACACAAATACAGTATTCAAAACAAAACAAAGAAACAAACTTACAATAAACGTTCATATTCATTAGGGGTGTGAAATGTTGAGAGAAATATGTTAATTTTTCTTTAGTTTGTCCCGTTTGGCTCATTTGACCATTTTGGCTAGATTACAATATTCCATACACACACACATGTACTTTTTTTGCAGTTGTGATTCAAATATTGTACGAAAAGCAATTGGAGTATAAAATGAACCACAAAAGTCCAGGCTCAAACCTTTATGTGAAAGATAAAGACATTAATAATGTTCAAAACTTCCTCACACAATGAACTGTTAAATTGTTTTGAGACAGACATTTCCCAGAAGTTGAAATGAAACTCCAAACTAAATTAAATCGAGAACAAATGGTTCATTAAATATTAAAAAGGCCACTGTTACAAGAGAAGCCAAGATCATATTTCAACAGATTCATACAATTTAGTGCCACACTGATATGAGGTTTAAACTAGAGGTTTCTATAAAGAGACAGGATATTTTGTTCTTTGCAGAAGACATTCTATTGTCTAAATACAAGTTTGATAATTGTGCAAACTCAAGTCAAAATTTCGAGTCAACCGTTTTGTGCATGCTTAACCCAGACTTCCAGCGCCTGTGCAGGTGTCATTTAATTAAAAAGTAAATTAAATGTTTAGTTCATTTTTGAACGTTGGTTAGAAAACAAAGAACAACTTCAATTGTTCCCACCATGTCAAGGTAGATTGCTGTCAGGGCAAAGTAGAGAGCATGTATTAATATTTTATGAGTCTCAAGTACAACTATCAGATGAAAAGGGCAACATGTTAACACCCAAAAAGAATAAGAAGAGGCAAGGTGTTTATTGTTAGTTTCACTAGACATAACAATGTGAAAAATAGGAGCTCAAATAAAAACTGAACTAATAAATGCAGTACCTTGAGGATCTTGTATGCACTGCTCATGGAGGTGACTTTGTGGTTGGCGTGAGACCCTCCGAGTTTGCACAGGTGACACACGGGCCGTTTGCACACCTCACAGTACATGTTCACCTTCTCCATCTCATGCTCTGGGCACATCAGCACCTGACAACGCAAAACAGAAACAGAAACATCAATATAACGTGGATCATCAGGACACAATAAGCAGCATTGCGATTATAGCAGGGTGATATGCCTAACATTGTTTAAATAAAGTATAAATAAAATTTGCAATGATGATATTATATTTTAAATGCCTCAGTTTAGAAGTTGGGTATATCGTTAATTATATTTGTTTTGTCTTGCACTCCTCACGTCTTTTCCCTGTCATTATAAGAGTTTTTAGGCGCTGCCTTCACAGTCAATGCTGAAGCCACTCTAGGCGTAGGCGGTGGTAATAAACCATAATCTCCCTTCAAAGCAGGACAATCAGCTGCAAGGCACGAATTATCCCATGTATATCACAATATATCACCTGCAATACAATATGGCCCACCCTAAGTAAGATTCATGTTTGAAATTAAATCAGGATACAGTTCACGCTGCACATTTTGGGGAACTTTTTCCCTTGTGAAAAGGTAAAATGACCATTTCCCCCAGAAGGGTTGAATGCAGAACTGTGTGATAAAAATCAGACTGCAGTGTGTTGTCTGCATCTAATCACTAAGCTTTTGAAAAAAATCTGACATGTTGGCCATTAAAATTGATTTTGATTTATTAAATCTTGCAGCCCCAATATGTAGTAGTTTTCTCACTATGCAAACATTTCAAACCAGATTTCAATACTAAGGAAAAGGACCAATATTAAAATACAGCTTTAAATACCACAATGATTAGTTCAAGACTACATGAAATTACTTTTTAAAACTCGTTTTAAAATGGATCAAGATCATTCTCAAGCTATTTTGGAAAGGTATAATTTGGTGGTATTTATCTGATTGATCATTTCAGCATTGACATCAGTTCAACTGAGTAACAAGGGTTTATATTTGTTTTAGTAGCAATGGGAATATTCTGTAGAGCGCAGGATCAAGCACCGAGGACATGATTTTGACTGTAGACGTTCATAGAGATGCATTAATCTAAACAATGTTAAAAGTAAACAAAATGTGCTGGAAAAACCGGATACTCTGCTGGGTCACTACTGGCAAATACATGCAAGGCAGGGTCAGAATACCTTTAAATGAATGCCATATTTAGTATTTGACATTAAAATCTCCATTGTTCTAACATTTGGCTGCGTAAAAATTCTGATGTGCTCTATATAAAACCAATATCAATGAATAACAACAAACAAATAAACCTAGATCGTACCTTGGGTCTGAAGTTGGTGGTCGGCCCCACATACTCGTGCTGGGCTTTGGGCGTTCCCCAGGGGTGGTGCAGCTTGAAACACTCGTTGCAGAAGCTGGCCTTACAGTCCATGCAGCTCTTGGTGGCCTCCTGCAGCTGTGGCGGTTTGCATATGTTACACATAATAGCCACAGCCGCCCTGGCCGCCTGACGGTACCGCTCGACGATGCTCTCCAGGGTGAAGTTACGAAACAACATGCTGATGCCGCGTTCGCCCAGGTCGATGTCGTGCTGGCAGCCCGGGCAGGGGATGGTGGTGATGCGGGGTGTGACAGAGCCTCTGCGCCACCCTGGGGAGGACACTGAGCCTGAAGGGGACAGGGGCGGAAAACATCAAGTCAAACAAATGTTACGTTCAAGGGAAAGCTTTGGATAGTCCAGGTCGAAATCCTGTCTGAGGCCCCATTTTCAAATGCACAAGCAGTACCAAATGGGTACAAATTAATTTATAATGTAATTACACAACCATCACTAAATTGACTAAATATGGGACGGTTAAGTGGTAATGTCATAACTGTACCTCTGGGTCCAAAGGAATTCCATCCTCGTTCACTATGATGGCATTTCGGCAGATCTGAACTTGCTCTAGCGTTTTGAACAGTCATTTAAAAATGTATTTCTCAAAAAATACTATGGTCATGAATTAAAAAGGGGCTGTACTCGATTTTTCCATATAATAAGTACATTTGTCTTGCCCCGGTAAGTTTATATTGTAAAAACAGCTCCATGGGTCAGAATGAGACCGCTGTGTGCTGTCTGTGTCTAAGTATAGAGGATTTTATCATCAGCGAATCGCAAACTTCTTCTATGGGTTAATGTGATAGAAAGTGAGGAATAAGATCTAGTTCTGTTTGTGTCCGTGAACTGAAAAGTTGTACCATGACACATAACGGTCCCATTTTTATCCAAGTGCAGTCTTTAGTCAGTAAGTAAGGAGTAAATTGATAGAGCAATCATTTAAAATAGGGCCTCAGTTAGTTACATTGCATTGCACTGTTCCCATAGTCACTGCTACTCTAAAAGGCAGAGGTGTATGGGGCACATCAACAGTGACTTTTATTGAGCAGTCAAATAACAAGGAGGTGAAGATCAAGACTGTTGGAAAGGTTTTCAGGAGATGCAGAGACATAATGGAAGGTGTAGTCTCCTTGGATTTGTAGAAGAATGCAATTTTGCCATTCACTATTAAGTCACTTGCAACTTACTAGGAGTAAGTGCTCACACTGATCTGGACAACAGCAGATGAGGAGTTGAAGTGAAAAAAAAACATGCAAAGCTTTACAATTATTACAAATGAAACATGTCCAGTTCAATGTGCAAACACTGTTCATGACAAGACACAGTACTTTACTTGTTACTTGGTTCTGCCAAAGTAACAAGGCCACAGACAGTCACTACGTTTACATGCACAGCAGGAAACCAAACTGAATTTCTGTCCAACTTCAATTATAACCTGATTTCTAAACAGTGTGTAAAACTAACACTAGGTGAGGTTGTCATTTAAACTTTTGTAATCTTAGTACAGTTGGATGATGTTGTATTTATCTGTTTTTATTGATGAAAAGCCAAATAAAAATGATTCAGTCATGACTAAAACTAATTGAAAAACTAAAAATCTATAAAGGAAATTACTTGCCTAAATAAAAGTCAAAAAGGTGACCACAAATTAAAATTGGTTGTCAAAATGAAATTGTTCAAAACCAAATATTATGACCATTTTGAGCTGCCCAGTGATATAGCTTTATTACCCCCAGTTTGAGCTTTTGGACTTTAGACTGGATATTAGACTGTAACATAATACTCATAGGCATGTAAACATAGTGAATGGCATTAGGTAAATCAAAACAACATCTACATGTGGTCACGTCACAGGTGCAAGCAAAGGAGTGGTTCAGCAACAAACGCAACTGCACACAACTCAAAAATGACACCAAATAAAACAAGCTTCACGTTTTTGAGGGACAGGGGAACCAAGGAGTGCTGGATTTATGTCTGCCTGTGTGCCTGCATTTCCACTTCGCCTCCGCGGACCTGAAAATTAAAAATCGAACACTCCTCAGGAGGACACAAAAAAAACACTCACAGGAAAGAAAAGTCCAACAACACTTTGCAAAAGGTGCAGCAGAGGAAAAAAGCAGTGGCCAACCAGGAAAGCAAAACTATGTAGCCGTGTGCATGCTGTGTGAGCTGAAAACGAACCGCAGCGTGATCGTGAATGGATTTGCAAATCAACACATTAAACTGCTTAACTGAGCATAACCTGTGATTGAAAACGATTTTAAAATGTGACAATTTTAAAGATGGTGGTTAATGAAGAATGACTTAAAATAAATGAATATGTATCGGTGTTGTGATGATATCGCAACTGAGGATTCGCAATGAGTGAATGCGGAAACATAAGATTAGAAGTGTTTATACAGCTGAAAAAGCATTTTAATCAAATTTTTTTGCATTTAATACAGAAACATAAATCAGGAGTCCAAATAACTGCTCAGAAATGTAGTAGTATCAATATTAGAGGTGGGAGCAGGAGTGGGCGATATGGCAAAAATGTTTTATCACAATATTCTTATAACCAGATCACAATTGAAATTTAATCACAATTCAAGTACATTTACTTTTCTATTGGTTTTATGAGATAAATCTAATCATCTCCTTCTTCTGAAAGTTCACAGTAATTGTTCACAGTAATCCAGCTGTCAATAACTGGCAGTAGTTGGGACATGTGCATTAAATAGACAAATAATGAATCACGAGACGATGACACTAAAAATCAGATCAGTCACAGAATGAGATCACTATTTGGGATGTAGTCATTCAGTCTTTTAATCGGTTGATGGTCTTAGTCAACCAACATTTGTATTAGTTGCTTAACAGCGAAATGGAGAAGACATGGAATGACTTAGCTAGAGCTTCGGAGAGTTTAATCTGCTTTTTTACATATACAGTTTCCTTGTACCTTTCTGTATAAATAGCTGTTTTTGCATAAACTCCTGCGCAGTTGTAGTGTTGCGAGTGCAGTTTAGGCAGGAAACATGTAGCTACTTAATATTTGAGAGATTTGCCACGCCCTCTTTTTAGTCGACTAATCGATCGGTAGGGCATGTCTTTAGTCGATCAATAATTTCTTTAGTCGGTTTGTCATTTTGGAGATCTGTCGAATTGGAATATTGAATAGATAGTCTACAGGGATTTTTAAAAAGCTGCGAAACATAGTAATTAAAATAAAAACAAATATTTGCAGCATAATCTTCCAAACAAGGGATTTTTCTGCACTTTACTGGTCAATATTACAGTCTCGATTCACAAATTTGGGCGATTCTTGAACCTAAAGCACGTTCACAGGCACGTTTTAGCACGTTTCTGCATTCTTATGAAAGTGCGGTCTTTGGCTTTTGTCGACATCAGGTAAAGTACCGTTACTCCCACACTATTTTTTGCTTTCCTTGCGTTTCTCAGACGGGGCAAGTGGAGACTGAGGCGCCGGGGGCAGAGTGGGATTGTGCTGAGGCAGGAGTCTGAAAGAGACGAGTCACTGCAGCTGCTTCGCTCGGCTGATGCAAGGACCTTTTGTAGATTTATACAGCGGTGTTTCTTTAATCGTTTCTTCTATAAGGCTTTGGTGGTACAGGCAACCATATTTGAATTATCTGTATTCTAATATATATTCTGCTTAAACTGTTAGATTAACAAGCATTTTCATCTTTTTTTTTGCATATTCTTTTATTCTCCTGCTGTTGCAACATGGGAATTTGTCATTTACTTGAATTTTAGGTTAAAATGACACTCTTATTTTAGCACTCTTATTTTAGCTTTGAAGGAGGCATTTTCTATACTACAGATAGATAGTATAATTGAATACTTCAATGTGAATTATGAAGCAATTTTTTTATTTTGTGTATTTTTTTTTAGTCCACCCTGTTATGAGATTACGAGGGAGAAAATTTAACTTTAGGGGCGTAGATGATTAATGTTTTGCTTGTCTGTTTTCTTTATAGTTTCATCTATTCATTTGTAGAAACCATGGAATCCCAGTGTATCAAATACAAGCATTTAGGATTGATTTTGATTGGATTTATTTGCATCAGCGCCTCATTAGTATCTAATCTCTTCCATCAATGATCCTTCCCTTTAAACTAGCAACAGTGTTATTTTTGGCATTTGTTGAATCGCTTTTAAAACGTCTACTGAGCATGTCTAATTGCACCATTACTTGGCAACCGTAACTGTAAGATCTATATTTTTTTAAGATAAAATAATCTGAAAGGAGCAAATGAAGCGTGCATAATGGTTTTGAAGTGAAATGTGAAGTGGTCCCTGAGGCGTGAAGTTTTCGTTTGGAGAAGCCAGTCAAAAATCCCAGCAAGCCTGAACATATTGCGAGTCTGAGTTTGTGAGACGCAGAGGCAACAGGCCCGTACTGTGCTTAAGAAAACTGCTTTTCCCAGACTATTTACTAAAGAAAAATAGTGTTTGGCTAGCACGACTAGACGGGCAAATTCCACTCTATGCCCAAATCCTAGGAAACATTTTCTTCGTCCCCAGCTAAATGAATGTTGGCTGTGGATCCTTCTTTGGCGAGCTCAATATTGACAGAGCTAAAACACCAAGGTCTAGTCTGAACTGTTTAAACTCTTTTCAGATTCCTTCACCTTTACATTGAATGATGAGGCTTATGTCTTATAGATTTTTTGCTTGTTGTTAAAGGTGGTCAATATATTGTCAAAATAGTCACTTAATTCTTCCATACAAGGGTGATATTCTTTCACTTTTTGTGTTTAACTTTACAGTCTATACTCACAATGGTGCCATATTTGAACCTCAACCAAGATGTTTACGGACACATTTTAGCACTTTTCTAATGGATTTACAAAACATCTTCAATCAGCATAATCCATGATAAGAAAATATTGAGATTTTGTCTATACCGCCCACCCCTACCTGTGAGTAATGTAAATACTGGCAGCTGTTTTGTAAAAGCTTGTTGAATATATTTCTGAACAAATGGACAGATTAAACAGATCTCTTAATTTGTGTTGAAACTGACTTTGGAGAAAAGGTGTTCAAGCCTTTTTGGTCCGGGCTCCTCAGCTTTGGAAGGACCTGTCTGAGGAGATGAGGCTTGCACCAACAGGATCATCGTCTGAATCACTTTTTAAAACTCATTTTTATTAAACAGCCTTCCTGTAACATTGTAACATTTAGTCATTTTGTTGATTCTCGTTTCTGACTGGCTGGTTTGCATTATTCTAAGATGCTGAGTGTATTTTATAAATCCTGTTATAAAGATGAATTATTATTAAAGGTTGAAACTAACAATTCTCTTAGTAGTCGATTTATTTTTTGACTTATTTTTTGAAGTGCTACTGGAGACTTCTAGATTGGATAAATTTGATTATTTAGATAAAATGATTATTATTTAAATGTCTGATTTTCATAAATTGGGAACAATACAGTTTTTTCATTTTGATTTAATAATCCTCCTGTCTTTAAAATATATGCCAAAAGACCTTTGATTATAGAGTCTTTATAATCCAGATATCGACTAAAATAATAAGTGATTGTTTCACTAGTAACAATATTTGTGTCCATTTCAGCCTATATTGAAAACCTGTACGAGAGCATTGACAGGGCTACAGCTGAAAAGGAGCAGGACCAAACTACAGTATCACAGGGTTTCTATGGCAACACTGTACTCACTACTATAGCTACTGAAAACACGAAGCCCGCGTCTACCTCGGCTCGCCATGGACCTTCGCACTGATGCTGCAAGCAACGGACAGAGATGCAAAAGGTGAATCAAAACAAAACAATGCATACGTGAAGTGACATGAGTGACATTTGATCAGTCAGAAATAAAACATGGCATGGCAATTAGAAACAACACAGCCAACAAATAAACATTTGCAATTTAAAGCAGTGAAAAAATTGCTGTTAGAAAGGAGGTTGAAAATGTTGACAGACCAACAGAACAAACTAACAATAAGTTTATGTGACGTTACATGATCAAAAAGAATCCACAGATTAAAACTGAGGTGGAAGGGCAGGTCAAAATTGTTAGAATTTGACTTTTATATTGGAAGTTTACACTTTGTTTATGGTTTGTACATCTGTAATTACTGGGACTATCCACATGAAACAAAAACTGGCACAAAGTTTAATGTCTCCTCTGTTGGATTACTTTTTTAAAACTTTATTTTTTATTATTCTTTTTAAAACTGATCAAAGCCAATCAATATGTGGTCTATCCCTAAATAAAATAAAATGGGTCTATACTTTTTCTACATGTTAAAAGTAATTGTTTGAAACAATAATTGTGACCACAACATTTGTGGATTTGCAATTTTCTGTCACGTATTTCTCCAAAAAATAGTGAACGGTCTATTAGATTTATATTGGCCTGTTCCCTGCTGCCCTCCATCTGAAATTTACAACCTCTTCAAATTGTAAATTGTGAAATTCCACCCATTATTGACTCGTAAATAACCTTCGTAATTAAATGTGCTTCCCTGAGTGATGGGAGACTTGAGTCTATATTTATCAGAGTGGATGAGCTTTTCTGTCCCCTCTCAGACCCCTCATCTAATCCCATCATTGCTATAAGGAAGGTTATATCACCATGACAACCAGCAAATGGGATTTCCTACTTTGTAAGAGAGTTCTGCCCCTTAGAGAACATACATTATGGATTATTTAGGCTTTTTAAAACTGGAATACCTAAGGACATGATTTTAAATTTGTTGTGTCGTGTTACACACTTAATTCATGCTTGTGCACTCCAGTGTATTAGAAGTAAGAATTTGAGTGAAGCAGTGTAAATGAGGCTACAAACAACCACCCATGACTTCAGCAGCTGCTGAACTTTGAAAAGATGAAGGTCTGACCATGCAAGAGTACGGAAACATGTCATCATGAAGTAAAACAGACTCTTAGAACATTTTTGATGAGGAAACAATATTAAAACTTGTCTAATAGCTCATAAGTTAAATGTCTCATATTAATATAGTTTCTCTTTACATGCATATTTGTCAATGACTCTTTTGTACACATTTTTGTGATCTACGCTGGTTTATTTGTCCTAAAGCTACACTCGTTTACACTAAGGGTTTGGACACAGGTCAGTGAAGAAGTGAGTCTTTCAGAGGGAGAACAGGTCTGATGAAGAGGGGCCTTGTTTAAAGAAGCAAAAACCTATTTAGCCCTTCTTTATGGACACTCCTATCATGCCAGGCGAAACAACATACCACCCTTTAATGTACTGGCTGTGGGTGTATGGTCTGTTTTTGTTCATTTCCTCCTGGATTTACCGCATGTTTGTTTCCCCAAAACAGAAGTGGACAAGCGTACAAATGAGTAGGCCACTGTAATGGCACGGAGCCCAGAGCATTCAGGGGCAGAGGCAGTCTTGTTACCTACTGCTACTCCTGAACCAAAACAGAAATGAGAAAGGGCTACAAATAGTACTGCAGAAATTGCATACCTCGTGACAAGTGAATTATCCCATATTTTGTAAAACAGACTTCTTGAATTCAGCTTTTAGCCGCGTTATCATGTTGTTGCCTAGTCAAAAACTTTCCTGGAGTGTGTGAAGTGCATGTTTGAGGAATCTAGCCATCAACTCTTGGAGCATAAAGCCTTTGTCGCCCACCTATTAAAGCTGCCTTACCCAATTTTTCTCTTGCAAATAAGTACATTTTGCATTTGGTACAAGTTTTGAACATTGTATCCATTGCAAACTCGTAAGAAAGAACTGTGGGCATCACTACATGATTGCCAGGCCAGCAAAGAATACACACTTCTCCAATACTTAAGATGAGTAGTCTGGACAGTTGTAGATTAGTTTTTTCTTTCTAGGAAGGATATTGCACCCTTCTGTAGTTGCAATGCAAAAACAATGCATTAAATAATTCTTGCGAGATTACTCTGTGGGTGCTTGCACAAGCTTGAGGCATTTCAAGACACAAGATCTCATGCCACCCCTAATGGACAGCCGATAAGGTTGTCTATTTTGCATGACTCACTGAAATAAACTATCCTGATGCACAGAGAGTACCTGTCTGGATCCCAGCAAAGCTGTGCTAAAGCTTTGCATGAAGTCCAACTTTCATGCCAATACTAGCCATGTGCCAAAGTATTTGAGAGGGATAGCCTAGGAACTAGATTTAAATACCTACATTCTCCTTTCACAGTTTGAAAATTAGTTATAAACTGGTAATCCTGAAGCGCTCCTCTGTGTTTCTAAAGTCCATTCACCAGTCATTTGATTTTGGGCAGATAGCTACTTCTTTTTGCAAGACTTCCTAGTGTGCCAGTTGCTAGAGTTCTTGCGATGTTTGCTGGCAATACTTGTTTCCAATTTATGCATTATTTTAAGTTATGCAATGTGAAATACCAACATGCCACCGAAAGTCTGAATCCTTGAGTACAACTTCCTGAACACCACTCAAATGCAGCTTTCCTTCAGCTCAGTGTAGTTTTAATGACTTAAAATTCCTTAAAAGTAGCTTACAGATGCTCTTTCCCCTTACAAGTGTATAATACATACACATGATGCTTGTTAATCCGATCAAGATTGAGAGAAACTAATCCCACATTTCAAATCGGCTCGTTAGCGCTACTGTACAATTACACTGGATTCTTGATGCCTCTGGGCCATTAGAAACCGACAGCTCAAACAATTATCGCGTCGGAGCTTGTCAACATTGCTTTTCGTTTAGCAGATACACTCGCAGCTGTCAGGTTTGAGTAGACTTAATAATTTAAGCATTAAGTAGCAGACAGAATTAGACAAAAACATGATGACAGACAACGTAATTCAGTTTCAACTTTGTTCGCTCGAGTTTATCTAGGACAGGAGGGGGAGGAGGGGCGCACGCAAACTGGGCTGAAAGATTTGGGGAAAACACATTTAGAAAGTAATGAGATTATGTTTTGAAATTTGGATCTGCTCACAGTGCATATTTTAAACTTGTCCAGAAGAATTAACCTTTGAGAAAAGACTAAAATGTGAACTGCTAAACCAATGCAAGAATCACGTGCCTTTTAAGAACATGTTTGTAAAAGCGAGGTTGTAAAAGAGTTATTGCTTTGCCTGAAATGCACATGACGGTGTGACATTTCCCTGGTATGATAACCGTGATCAAAATTACTGATGACAGTCCACCATGGAGTTATGCGTTTAATATTTATAATAAAAACACAGGACTGCATAGTTTTTATAGGGTGCATTGCTCCTTGGTGATGTCATATTGTGCTGTGAAGAGATCTGGACAAAAAGATCAGTAATTAAGCAAGACTAGCAGCGATTAGGTCTATATGGCAATAACTCCTTTCCATTTGTTGTGATGTGATAACATTTTGTAAGTAAGTTTTACAGTTACAGTTTATACACAAACTCAAGCTGGTGAGATGCTGTTTTTTTTTTTTTTCAAACACAGCACTACATGAGCTCTGTCAATACATTCGGGATGCCCATCCTTTTACAGGACGACAAACTTATCCATCTCCATGGAAACAAGCAGGTGGAGATGTGGCCCCACCCGCAGTAAGAATGCATGTTTTTCCCAAACATATTGTGATTGTGAGTGATAAAAACAGCCATAATGAAATAAATGCTCGCCAATTTGTGGAACATTCTAATAAAAGTAACCAGTGAACCTACCAGTAAACAACTGCAGCCTTTGTGATTTGCCAATTGTGACAAAACATTACTCACGAAAAAAAAAACAGAACAGAAACATAACAGATGCCCTCCCACCGAAACCAACCCGTCCCTTGAAGAATGAATACAAGAACAGAGCATTATTGTGTTTTTGGACAATTGTGTTAAAGAAAACAAAAAACAAAACAAGGAACAAAGCATTTCCTTTTAGACTATATTTTTAAAGTTGAATAAGTGCCGTGCAGCTGCAACCTGTTGAATGCAGCCGCAGACAATTGGATTACAGGGAAGATCATATGCCTTTCATCCTCAGTGCTGACTTCCTGTGATATTGACTTTCGTGGGAATCAACATGGTGGCTATAAAAAAATACTTCATTCTTGCATTTCCCGAGTTCAATTGGAAACATTAGAATCTATAAGCTTAGAATCCAAGGTAAAAAGATAAAATGACCTGTATGTGGGCAAATAATCTTCTTTAGAGAAGTTTTGATTGATTTTAGGATGCACCACCAACTTTTCTGGTAAATGCTATGCTTGAGTTGATGCTTGAGTTGACCAAATCTCCCAGTGGGATAAGAAAAGGTAATCTTCGTTTAAGTTTAATTTTGTTAACCTTTTAGCAGATAATTTACCATGAAAGAGGAGCAGAATGTTGTTAAAACCATAAAACTCTTTAAACAAATTGAGCGATCAACATGCACAACCTAATCAAATAAAGTAAAATAAAAAAATAAAACCTTGAAGACATTAACTTTGTGCAGTGTATAAACAGAATGCCTCGCTCGTCAAAAATGTGACAAATGGCCCAGCTAAAATAACACGAGGCTGCGAAAATCTTTACGACGTGTGAAGCTGGTGCTGTCAATTAACCAGAATAAGTCCTAACATGGACAAATACAGAGTCTGATCTCATTCTCTGTGCACATTTAAACACAAACGGGATTAACTGTGGTCACAATACTATACTTTCAAGCTTGATTTTGGCCACAGTGGCATTTAAAAACACTACTTTTATATAAAGATCAAGACTATTTAGGAAAGGTCCCATTTTTGTGATTGTTTTCAAAATAATTTGCTGAGAGTCCAGTTTTGCAATTTAGATACCAATTCTAGTCTCATTTAGTATACTTATCCAGAAATCATTATTAAAAATTAACATTTGAGAGAAGACCGAAATAAAAACTGCTAAACTAACAAGAATAATGTGCATTTCTGAACGTGTTTGTTGTTGCTTACAGCTTTGCCAATTGTGAAAAGTCAAATTCCATAACAGCCCTACAAAAAAAAAGACGACGAAACATTTAGGATTTGACCTCACCTGATCTGACGAGCCGGTCCAGCCTTTCCATGGAGGGCGAGGGGACCCTGGACCTGGGGCTGCCCGGTAACGAGCACTCGGAGCCGGCATCGAAGGAGTCGTCTGGGTTGAGCATGAGCAGCTCGCGGACACATTTGTGACAGACGCTGTGCTGACAGGGCAGGATGAGCGGGTGAGTGAACAGCTCCTTACAGATGGGGCAAATCAGCTCCCTCTCGATGTTCTTTATGGGGACCTGGAGGAGACAAAACACATTATTAGTTGAGAACGGGGCTTGGAGCTGGGCAGTGCGATGTTCAAGATAGTATCATACAGTATGGGGCGTTGGTCGTATTGTGTGCACCAAATGTCAAAAGCTGCTATGAGTTGATAAAATGAAAATAACTTTGCTGTGAAATCTATTTTTAAACGGTATAGTCATATTTTTCTACTTCTGCGTTTCATTTAACAGATCATTTTGCGCAATACTTGAACCACAACCAACCATTTACAAACACTTTAAGTACAGAGCAAAACAATAATCAGATTATCATTATCAAGGATTTAGAAGGAAAAAAAACTGTATATTTATTTTTGAGTTAAGTCTTTTTTGCTATGAATATTGCTCACCGCCGAAGTCAGGGTACAAACCAAATTTCATTTTAGCAGCAAACGTTTATTTTTCAGATTCTACAATGTGATATGGGGCAAGGGCAAGTTGATTACATTGAACTTTGGCATGACATTTTCAAAGTAAATTTACATTTCAACCCAACAATTTCTATTAGTAACTAGACCCAAGAACTGTATTACAACAAAAACCAGCATTTTAACAATTCTTATTTAAACTGCCCTTTTTTATTAAATATTATTGGCTGATGGAATGTTGTGATGTCATCTGAAACCCAGCAAAATGTGATGAATTAAGAGTTCTTGTTCTTGTTTTCAGATCTAGTAAAGTAATTCCGCAGTCCGATTTTAGACCTGTATCCCTAGAAGGAAAGGACTACCGATTTAGACCTGATTTAGCACAAATTTAGCCCTGGTTTACACCTAGAAGAACCAGACTACTGTTTGAGACTTGGTGGAACTCTGAAGATGAAAAATTAAATGGTTTGAGAACCACCATTTTAAACATCTCACTTATTACTGCTTTTCTTACACTTTGGATGGGATAAATTATTAACATATAAAATAAAATAAAATAAAATAAATAACGTTTTTTTCTTTCTTTTAGCAAAATAACACAAAAACACAAATATAGCACAAGTCCAGCTGGTCACTCTTTAGCACCATTCTGGATCATTACATAAGACAAGATTAAGTCCAGCTAAATATATCCAAATGGTTAAACGCATCCTTCCAGCAGCTCACGTTTAAAAGCTAAAAACGTGTTCCCATTTCCCCATTCCTCTTTCGTTTAAACTATTCAAACTTTTTTTTAAATTACCAACTAAAACAGAAGAGCATGCGTGTCCATTCAGTCCCACCTGTTAACCGCAAAAGACGTGGTAAAAATAGACGATTCGAGCCGGATGAAGTCGCAAACAAAAGAAGAGAAATAATGAAAAATGCCGTTATTGTTGGTCATTAATTAAGCTAGCTAGCAGCTGCAGTTGGCGTGTTTTCAGAGGCTACAGGACCCTGAACAATGACGAGACAAAACAGTCCAAACTTGCACGCATCCTCGTCGTCTTCAAATTGTAGCATTACGCACACGACTTACCCCGATAAAACTGCTACGTCGCCTCTCCGTGGTCATTTTGAGGCGATAAAACAAGTCCCACGTCCCGAAGATGCAACTTTATCCACTTGTTTATTCGTAGAGGGTTAAAACAACTTGCGAGCGCGAGCAGGAGATGCGGAGTGCGTGCGGCTGAGTGAATTTAAATAGAGTGAGAGAGCGCAGGAGAGGGAGGCAGCGTGTGCGCGCAGAGTGCCAGATACAAATGCAGAAACACGCAGCTGGGGCCAAGGAAAAGGTCCGAAACAAGTTTTATCCTGTAAAGTCCTCGCTTTCGTGTTTTTCTAATTATTACTTAGTTTGGTGGGATAGGATAGAACCTGTGGAACATATTTATCAGGGGCGTAGTAGCACCAAATGCTGGGCCCCCAGTACAGATTTTCACAGTGGGCCCCGAAAACCATATTTTGTGTATGATTTGTTCACCCCAGCAAATTCTGTAATTATTATTGTTAAATTGTAGATATTGGTAGAATACATCCAATGGTTTCTACATACACTTAACAGAACATGCTTATTTATTGATTTTCTGTGTAGCTATCTCGAAACGTAATTTTACAATAAGAAAGTACACTAACTGCAAATTTTAATGACTAGTTTTGGCTAACTCAACACCACGCTGCATTTTATTATAACAAAATAGATATATTAAATAGATTAAAGTGTAGAAAAATGTGACTGAGGAAATGCTTTCGAGGGCCCTTCCCTGTCCTGGGTCGAATCTGCTCTATCCAACCAGGAAGTAAGAGTGTAAAAAATTTTACCGGAATTGTCAAACAAGGAAAAGTCATCAACAATTTTTAGCAAAATCTTAAATGCAATCGCATTCAAAAACTAATTTCCAGCAGATAGACTTCTAAACATGACATCAAACATTTTGGAATTTATGGTGAAATTTTCTGAGACACTGTCAGATTGTAGTTTTGTTGACCTTGTTTATGGTTCATCTCTCTGTAAACACTGGACCTAGCCACATGAAACAAAAAACTGGCACAAAGCCCCACGTTTTTGTCTCTGTATGCATAAACAAACAATATTTTTCTAGCAATAACCTCAGAAAGTAGTGCCATTATTCAACCGCAAAGGAGTAATGATTGTTGTCAGTTGAAAAGACATTAAACCATGAGATTATTATTGCAAGTTTGTGGACCCAGTCCCTAACAAATTATGATAAGGCCAATAATCAAATATATAATAATATTTGTTGGTTGCCAAATATAACTAAAAAGCTACCTTTCTGAAGAAAAAAACAACAACAACACACAATTGGTAAAAAGATGCAAACCTGGCAACCCATAAGCTGCATGCTAGGGGAGAGACAGAGGGGCGGGTTTGAGTCTCCATAGAAACCACTGCTGCTGTTTAAGTGCAAATGTGAGCCATAAATCTGAATAGTCAGACATTCATTAAGTGTTATCCACGCAGCAGGGTTCAGGAGCCTTAAATACACCAGGAGCTACAAGTTAAACAAGCTTCAACCCTGAAAGAACAGGCCAACACCAAAGTAAAACTACAGGCTTTTTATTTATCTCCAACAACTTCTGGAGCCAAATTTTAGAATCGGTTTGAGACATCACAGTTCTGTCCTGCGCTGACCTGTGATGTGGTAGGATTATATCAACCACACTAGCTACTGTATTTATGACATTTTAAAAATATATTTTCAATCAAATAAAAGTATTAAAAGTAGTAATAATGGTGTTTGAAGGCTTGTAGATACAGATACAGATACAGATACAGATACAGATACAGATACAGATACAGATACAGATACAGATACAGATACAGATACAGGGTCCTACCTCAGATGGCGGCAGGAGCTATTTTTCCTTATTGATTGCATTGGACTTTGCCATGAAATATCTCAAAGGTAAATTCAGATGATTTGTCCTTTTGATTGATCTAAAAACTTGTTGTATTACAACAAAAATAAGCATTTTAACAATATTAATCCTGCTCCTGTCCCCCTGTCCTGCTCCTGTCCTGCTCCAGTTCTGCTCCTGTCTCCTGTCCATCTCCTGTCCTCCAGTTCTGCTCCTGTCCCCCTGTCCTGCTCCAGTTCTGCTCCTGTCCCCCTGTCCTGCTCCAGTTCTTCTCCTGTCTCCCTATCCATCTCCTGTCCTCCAGTTCTACTCCTGTCCCCCTGTCCTGCTCCTGTCCCCCTGTCCTGCTCCAGTTCTGCTCCAGTTCTTCTCCTGTCTCCCCGTCCAGCTTCTATCCCTCTGCCCTGCTCTTGTCCAACTCCATTTCTGCTCCTGTCCTGCTCCAGTCCCCCTGTCCTGCTCCAGTTCTGCTCCTGTCCTGCTCCTGTCTCCATGCCCTGATCCTGTCCTGCTCCTGTCTCCCTGTCCTGCTCTAGTTCTGCTCTTGTCCCCCTGTCCTGCTCCTGTCCCCCTGTCCTGCCCCTGTCCAGCTCCTGTCTCCTTCTCCTGCTCCAGTTCTGCTCCTGTCTCCCTGTTCAGCTCCTTTCCCTTGTCCTGCTCTTGTCCAACTCCAGGTCCGCTCCTGTCCTGCTCCAGTCCCCCTGTCCTGCTCCAATTCTGCTCCTGTCCTGCTCTTATCCTGCTCCTGTTCTGCTCCTATCCTGTTCCTGTCTCCCTGTCCTACTCTTGTCCTGCTCCTGTCCCCCTGTCCTGCTCCTGTCCTGCTCCAGTTCTGCTCTCGTCTCCCTGTCCAGCTCCTATCCCTCTGTCCTGCTCCTGTCCAACTCCAGTTTTGCTCCTGTCCTGCTCCAGTCCCCCTGTCCTGCTCCAGTTCTGCTCCTGTCCTGTTCCTGTCCTGCTCCAGTTCTGCTCCTGTCCCCCTGTCCTACTCCTGTCCCGCTCCTGTCCCCCTATTCTACTCCTGTCCTCCTCCAGTCCTGCTCCTGTCCCCCTATCCTGCTCATGTCCTGCTCCTGTCCAGGTCCTGTCCTGCTCCTGTCCTCCTCCAGTTCTACTCCTGTCCCCCTGTCCAGCTCCTGTCCCCTTGTCCTGCTCGTGTCCTGCTTGTGTCCTGCTCCTGTCCAGCTCCTGTCCCCTTGTCCTGTTCCTGTCCTGCTTGTGTCCTGCTCCTGTCCTACTTATGTCCCCTTGTCCTGCTGGTGTCCTGCTCCTGTCTTGCTCCTGTCCCTGCCCTGTGTTTACTGTGTTAATTCAATGTTGTTTGTGATCCTAATGGTAATTGTTTTATGAACTTTATTGCTAACATTAAATAAATAAATCCTATGATAACATATAAGGAGTATATATATTGTATATTGGAAAGTAACTAAGTACATGTAGCAAAAATACATTTTTAGTAACTGTATTCCAGTCGTTGCTGTTATTCCAAATAAGTTATAATCAAAATGAAACAATGTGTTCTCTTAATTTAGGTTCAAACTGCACAGCTTTAGGTTGAAAAAAATATTTCATATGAAGTTGCGTTATGTAAGCCAAGGCTATTCATGCACGAATAGCAACTGCTGCCCCCATTTGTAGTTACATTCCAGAAACAGAAAGCAAATAAGACTAATTAGCGTCTCAACAAAGCACAGGCCAGTAATATTATGCATTGTTTCTGCACATTCAGGCCTTTAGCTGTTTCTGAAAAGCCTTTGTTTTAAATGTGTGCAGTGCATTGTCCTAAAAGCAGAGATCGTCCCACTGTAAAGCAGCAGATTTGTGATTGATATGTATGCCAGTAGGTCTATTTGCATGTAGCCTCATTTAGGATGTGGAATGTTAGATATTGCCGGAGCCTACATAAAACCATCTTGTTCATTTGAATGTCAGGAGCAAACAGCACACAAGGAGTCATTAGTTTGGGGTGAGTTTGAAATGGTTTGACAGTGTGGGTTGGAGATAGGGATGTCAAGATTATTTACATTTCAGAACATGTTTGTAGAGATCTAAAGAAAATGTACAAACTGATTTTTGTAGCGTTTTGATAATTGCACCAACCAAATTGCAATTTTGATTTGATTCGATATATGGTGCACCCCTAAAGTAAATATCTGACTGATTATATCACTTTTCTTCATCATTCATGGACTATACACCTGGTTACATATTTGAGAATTGGTAACAGAGGTGAAAGTGAATAGAAGAGCTTTCTGTTTGAGGTCTTGGTGTCTGTAATTGTGAATAATCGCACACTAAAATGAGTCATGTGACATATTTATTGGCAAATGTGACATACAAATAATCTTTTTACATGTTAACAAATAAGATGTCCAAAAAGGAGATGCAAAGATACCATAAAAACCACAACTGAACGTGTGAACATTTGGAAATCTTGCATTTGGCTGACTCCAATATGAACCCGGACCTTTTACAAGCACTATCTCAAAGTGCTTTTCAAAAGCCCATTAGTCATTCGCTCACGCCAAAAGGGCATCTTCCATCTCCCCCCCACTAATCACATGCACATGACGGATATTTAGGCTGTCTTGATAAATGACAGCGTGCTATTCCAGGGGTTTTGCAGTTCAATCTCAGATGCTGTCGTTGGGTTCTTGGGCAAGATATTTTCCCACTCAGCTCATGTATGAAGAGGGTGTGTGAGTGATTGGAGGTGATCCGGGTGACAGTCAACCTCTCACCCTTTTTTTACTGGGACAACATTTATTGACTTATATATTTTGTGATATTTTGCAGAGGCTAACCAAATTGTGGATATGCTACAATTTCATTTTTTTTACTTGAATTACTGTCATAATCCAAAAAATAAGAAGTGCTTTATAACAGTTATTGTCTCAAAGAAATGGAGCAAAGGATCACGGTCTGTGTCAGTTAGTGCTTCTCAGATTTTCCATATCAGAAGAAAACAAATGGCATTCTGGGTAACATCAGACCTATGCAGATCTAAATCAGGACTATTCCCAGTCTAAACTGGGGCTAAAGCACGTCAAAATTATAGGACTACATCATTGCAATAGTATTTCTAACCATGAAACTACTCAAAGAGGACCAAAGATTTAATGAAATATATTAAAATTAAGCAAAAATCAGGGGTCTCATTTGTAAAACTTTACGTGGAATGGACAGGACAGATCTCCTTCTGCCTCATCTTGAGGTTGTTGGACAGGACCGTCTATTTTTACGTGCAGTTGTCTTTTTAGAGATCACAAACTTAATGTAGAAAGTCACATTTGTAACATTTTTGTACGTACACCAGTTTGATAAATGAGACCCCTGAACTGTAGGACCTCGTGTACCACCGGAGGGAGTTTGCGTACCACCGGTGGTACACGTACCACAGTTTGAAAAACACTGCACCGTTTTTCCAGATGCTGTATCAAAAATTAGCTAATATATTAGATATATTGTGACAGTATATTATTGTGAGACTTTTAAACTATCCTTGGGTTTCCAAATGATTAGCAAATAGGACCGTTGCCATAGTGATTAACAATTTCAAACAAAATATCACCTCTTTCTAATGGGATAGGCCTCAAAACGTTGCATAGCCTATAGGAAGCTGAAATCTATCATCTGTCATATTTCGGTTATTGCCACATCGTTTGGATCTGTATACGATGCAAAACGAAGTCTCATGAGTAATGCCCCCTATAGGCAGAAATGAGCACGCACTCCTCATTTCCCGGTGCCCTGTCATTGCCCACAGCTGCTCCACATAATGCAGCCCAGACTGACTTCAGCTGCAGCACGGGACCGAGCCACTGAAGCTGCTAATTCAACTCTTCACATTCACTTTGTTTACTATTTATAGAGCAAGTGCCGAGTGCCCTGCAGCTATGATGTCCTGACACACAAAGAACACGGGCAGATAATACTACGGGATATTCTTCTTCACCAACAGAGTAGAAACTTTAAAGTGGACCACTGAAGTGTAAAGGTGTAACACTGCATAAGGCTGTATTTAAAGATGCAACAACAAAACTGATAAGAACGCATCTTTTACTGTACATTAAATTAAAGGTGTGGTTTGAATTTGAAGTTGATGAAAGCGAGGCTGACAATCTGCGCCATCGGCCTACAACCATCAATCATTTATGCATGCACAAATTTCATACTGGGCAACGTGGGTGAAGTATCTTGTCTAAGGACACAACGACATTTCCACCTACAGCCGGCCCACTGCGGCACCTG
This sequence comes from Rhinogobius similis, assembly GCA_019453435.1. NCBI lineage: Eukaryota > Metazoa > Chordata > Actinopteri > Gobiiformes > Gobiidae > Rhinogobius > Rhinogobius similis. The sequence goes on from CM033629.1 coordinate 34,951,691, forward strand.
GTGTTCCAACGGTCTCACATCCAAATACTGACCAGGCATCGACCTGCTTAGCTTCCAAGGTCTGACGGGATTGGGCATTGGCAAGCAAGTATTAACACTGGCACTGTGGCAAGGACAATACACGCGCAAAAATGTACTTGTTCATAACAGTATGCATTTGTCCACAATAAGCTAAAACAAATAAAAACACAAATGAGCTTGAAAAAGGAACAGATAATTTGGCAAGCCTGATAATATTACAGACTGACAGTGTAGGAAAACAAATCAGGACCAGCGAAAAGAACTCACAAGGGCTGGAGTAAACAAAAAATGTCTTGGTCGACAGGAGACACGCCCTGAGGATCGAATAATTGACTAAAAACTACGAGTAGCTGCAGGGCCAGCCCAAGCCTTCAGGAGGCCCTAAGCAAAATCTGTCTTGGTGGCCCCCAACATTTGCCTTACCGATATCAAATAGAAGTACTGATACATTAAACACAAGAAAATGTGTTTGCATTTGTGAGTGTGAGATCCCTCCCCCTAAAATTTGTATATATACATTTTTTCTTGTTATCAAAATTGTAGGTACTGGTGGGGGGCCCTAGTGGCTTTGGGGCCTTACGCAGCTGCTTATGGGGTAGTGCCGGCCCTGGTAAACAGCACATTCATAAGTAAAAAGGCAGATTAAACTGTTCAAACTTTATGGATTTTCCTTTCTACTGCGGTCCATAAAAATCCTTATAACCACAAAGTAATTAGTCGACAAATACAAAATTGGGTCAACAAGATTCCATGAACCAATTAATTGACTAAACAATTAAAGGTGAACAGCCCTAGAATCCATACAAAAGAAGAAGATGGAATTTGACACTATTTCATTACGTCAACTTTTCCCATTTAATTATTACTATTACTATTGTTTATTCATCCAAAGAAAATAATTTAGAGTTTAGAATAAAACATTTAAATGGAAAAAGTGACATATCAAATGGTCAACATTTCAGAGCTAATCCAGGACGCATCTTCCGATCTTAATCTTGAGCTGTGGAGTATATATAGCTGGAGAATTATGCATGCTTTAGTGGTATACATTTTCACAGAGAACATTCAAACGACACAGAAACATCCCCACATGCAGGATTTAAATCGAATCACTTATGCCATAAAGTTGTCGGTCTGATCCCCCATTACTGGCCTAGCACCCTTCCATTGTATCCTTGAATTCAATGTGTCAGAATACACATCTTGAGTAGCTGTATTCTAGTCTTTTATTGAGTGGTGTTCAGAATAAAATTAAAGGAAGATTGTGGTGTTTTTATCATGCAATTATAAGCTTTAAACTGCACTATATTAATACAAAACACTGCTCTTTACAGTGTGATATCTCCTTTTCAATTTAGTGACGAATAAATGCAAACGGTGCAAGAAGCACAAAGCTGTACTTATTCTGTGTCATGTTTTTACACAATAATATATTGCAACTCCATTTAAAAGTGTTCTAAATATATATATTAAAAAAAACAGATTGGAACATGCAACAAAAAACGTTACAAACAACATTTTAATTCAGGTATTCAAAATGCCAAAGTATTCTTTCCAACACTGCTCATTATTATTGATATAAAAGAATAAAGATGAATTCCAATGCAACCTGATAGAACCAACTAAAAAGGAAGAAATAGGGCTCCAATAATTAAGGCTAATTAAAACTTGGAATAAAACATACTACAGAGAAAACATCTTAACACAAAACTGATTCTCGATCAAAACGCACTGGTTGTGCTCCATAGTTCCAGCGCTATTAATAGATCTAGAATGATGTAATTGCATGCTTTCCTTCCATGTAATGATGGACCTTTCAGTGTGATGTGCGAGCTTCCAGGCCGCTGCCCCGCGCTCCGCTGTGACAGGCAGAGCGCCGCTGTCAGAGCCCCGTAAATCATCCACTCCGCCACTCACCTCGCCCCGCTCGATCCTCTCCACGATGCTGGCGAACTCCGTCATATCCTCCGAGTCCGACATGGCAACAGAAGGCGTTACAGCGGCAGATCACGCGCGATAAAAGACAGAGATGCGGCGGAAAGATGCAGCCCGTGAGGTGGAGAAATGTCCCCAGACAAGCGCCGCTGCGGCTTTAAAGCAACAACATCGGGTTCAGCGGGGAGATGACAGCGCCTTTACTGCCTCCTCTCTTTGGATTGGCTCGCGTGGGAAGCGAGAAGCCCCGTTATACTTTAGTTGGCATCGTCTTGGGGGCGAAACCACGCCCACATCTCCACGGCACCCGCGTCCAAACTCGCGCCCCACGCCGTCTTTACGCACCGACGTGTCCGCGCTCCCCGGTCGTCTATCACCACCGCCCGCCTCCGATAACCCCACTCCCGCGTCCTCCCGTTCCGTCTCCAGAAACACTCATCCCTGTCCAAAGGATTAACGGCGGCGCGGGGCGGGGGGTCTTAAATCAGACCGCGCTGGATGTTTACGCATGGCCGGCACCGCTCACGTGTGTGCGTAACGCTGCGACACTTGCAGATTGCGACCCAAATATCAAACTGTAGCCTTTTTTTTTTTTCTTTTTTTTTTTTTACATTTTGGGGGGAGTGAGTGCTCTTGTTGTTTCCAAGGTAACCACGTTCACAGATTCATAGAGAGTGGGTTTGCTGTTGCTGAGCCAGATTATGAACGGGACTAACGCCAGATTAAGTTGACGCGTTGTTTTTCTCTGGCTTCTCCGCTCGTTCTGCGTCACCAGATGGACTCGTGGCTACACGTGGACGTGATCCGCCCAGCTGAGTACGTGGAGAGGGAAAACGGACACGCTGGGTGTGGAATGAATAGTCAATCTCGTCTTTTGTTCCATATAAGTAACGTTAATTACATGTTAAAATCCTACTCAATATGTCTGTATAATTATAATGTTTTTTGTATAATAATGGCTCAGATATTTTGGCAGTTATACGTTTCTATTCACTTCACACAGATGGTGGTGCTTCTGCTGCATCAACAGGTAGAAATGTGTGCCAAAGGACACCAGTATGAATTAGAATGGAGATAGAAATAAGCTCCTTATCAGGGATGGGGGCTGGGTGGCTGTTTCAAACGGTCATACAACCATATGATTTTTTATCTGGTGTTTTGATGTTTGTCCTGTGTGACCTTTTTGTATAATCAATAAAGAAGCAATGACAAGAAAAGGAAGCTTCACTCATTCTATTTGTGTATATTTTAAGTGCTTAACTATATTTTGTAATGCTGATTGTTGATCACATTGATGTAATGGAGAAACTTATCATTTTCCACCTAATTTCTGTATCTTTCATTAGATTTTGAAAACATCATGATGCACCTGGACTAGGGCTGGGCGATTAATCATGTTTAAATTGAGATCGAGATTCAGTCGTGTCTAATCATCAATAATATGCTTAAGTGGTTTTCATCAAGAGGTTTGCAGTCAGTCCTAAACCAATCCTAAACCAGTCCTAAACCAATCCTAAACTAATCCTAAACTAAATCCAATTATGGTTGGGAGCAGAGTTCCACAAAACATGCATTTTTGTGTGTGTTGTGTTAAATATTTGACAGTCTGTCTTGTTTGTGAAGTCAATTCTGAAAACCAGTTTAAAGAAAAGAAAAAGTAAAGTTGAACTGAAAATCCAAGTCCTTTCCAAGTGTTAATCCTAATTGTTTTTTCAGCCTTTCAACAATCCAACAGCCTAGCAGGCGGCCCAGCTGGGGGTGACCCACCCTGTGTCCAGGTATAGCCTTACTTCACCCACATCACCCCTCTCCTGACCCATAGCCACCTGCTGCTGTCACCAATCTGACGGCCTCCCTTCAGGCATGTTGACTAAAGGGTTCATGTACATCACAACCTCTAAAATCACTTCAAATTGAGCTGGTCAGATTGTAGATTTGTTGACCTGGACTATGGTTCATACATGAAACAAAAACTGACACAGAGATCAATGTGTTCTCTGTCAGTATAAATACACAAAAGAGACATTATTTTTTCTCCATAACCTCAGAAATTGGTGCTATTTTTCAACTCTAAAGACATGATCTGAAAGGACTAGAAGCCAAAAGATCATTTTTTGAAGCGTGTGAACCCAATCCCAAACAAATAACGATAAGACTTAACATTTGTGGATTTCTATTTTGGATATTACTTTCCAAAACAGTCAATCTGTCGTGTAGGCCTCGCCCACCATCTGAGACTGACATCATCGAATTCTAGAGCATGAACGCAACCTATGCTCTGCACAGACCGCCTAAATTGTGATCCGATGAAGTAATTATGTTATCCAATGCTGTACATCATAATAAATCTCAATACAAGAACAAAAACTGTGGCAATGATGTCCAACAAAAACTTGATTTTGAAACTTGGACTAATGCATCAGTAAAGCTCCAAAATGCATCCACAAGGAGCAACTTGTCCCAGCGTCCATTGTTGTTTTTGTTTTGTTGTGTAATGCAGGAGCAACACTTGACGCGTCCATAAAAGGCAAAACTGAGCCACAAGACTCTCCTCTTTACTGAATAATCAATACACCGCATTGATTAATGTGTTGCACCAAGTGGAAGAGATTAAGTAACTGAGTGAGTGAGTGCGATAATGAGTAATATGAAGGTTCACTCTGAGGACACGGCGTGCAGTCACAGGATAAAAGCTGTGTGCTGCAACAACAACATAAGCAGAAAACATACAGCACTCCTAAATTGGTCAGTTACAGTTATACTTTTAAATTGGGGGTTGGGGTGAAGGAAAGGAAAGGATGAAAAAAGGAATAGTGAAATACATAAAGCAATCCAGATAACATGAGACTAAGGACGCCATGTTAGCAGAAAGAGTTGACAACAAGCCAGTTTTTGAAGTTTCTTTGTCATTGAATTAAACCGTAGACCCTTGATTTTCAACCAGTGTGCCAGGGAACACTAGTGTGCCTTGAAGTTTTGTCAGGTGTGCCTTGAAAAAATATCCAATGTGAGTCAATATATTACATAATACATGCAAATGTAGTTGACTGATTTTACATTTTGGAGTGCCTTGAGCAACTTCTGCATCACACTTCTGCATCACATAAATTTAAAGAACTAGACAAGCGCACCGTCATTTTTTGCCTTTTGTTTTCATTATTATTGTTATTTTTTTCATTATGTACCATACTTTTTTTACTAAATGGTCTGATTTGGTGTTCCGTGGTATCTTTCAAACCCAAAAAGTGTGCCGCGACTCAGAAAAGGTTGAAAAATACTGCCGTAGACATCAATTTATTAAACATTAGTGACCCATAGTTGGTCCTTGAGAGAATAGATTGGGAAAATCCTTGGCCCAACTTTTATTCTTCTACAATCAACATTTCAAAGCAGTCAATAATGCAAACAGTGTTTTGGGAAAAGTATTAGGGGTCATTTCTCTTCAAAGGCAATACACAGCCCCAATCCTTTTACTTCAGACCAGTGTTTGTCTGTTGTCATACCTCCACATGTTTTAACTGCTTGGCTGAGGTCATCCTCTAAGAGTCACAAGATGTTGCTGTGAAGTGTCTGGTTGACTGTTTGACATCTTTGCAGAGAGGAAGGATGACAGCGCCCTCTGCAGTCTGGTTTCTTTAGAACAGTATCCCAAGTGTGAGAAAGCATGAACGCCCCCATGTCTCGGTATAGTGTTCTGTGGGCGTGTTACCAGATTTCTATTGCATCTTGTTTTCTATCGCAATGATTTTGGCTCCATTACGATCCATAATGTAGTTTTCCCTTTTACAATGGTCTGAGATTGCAACAAACAACACTTGATAAATGAAATAAAAGTGTTTATAGTAAAAGAGGAGCAAAATGAACACAACCCTAATGCAGTTTTTTTTATTTATGAAGGGTTAAATCATTCCCTAAATAAAGAAAAAACAAAATCATCAATGCAAAATACATTGATAACCTAATGTAAGGCTTGACTCGCTGCCAACCCAGTTAGTTGCAGAATTCCGGAGCTTTGTAAATCTGGGAAAGGCTCTGTGTCTTTTTTCTGCCCTTGATAATTACAGTACAGTACAGACCAGTGTGCAACGATAAAACACAACATCTGAAACTCTGATATCGTTTTATAATTGCTGCGGACGCGGTTATTTACCTGATGTGCCAGGATTGTGTGACAACATGTCCCGTAGTGAGTCAGCAGGGTGAGTGACAGGTGTATTTAACCAATCACAGTGATGAAAAGCTCTCTGATGAAAGTAGATAAGTTGAGTTATCTCTTCAAGACAAAACACTGCTCTGTGAATTGGGACTGTAATGTTCTGAGTTCTGGCATTTTTGACACATTGCCCACACATCTGGTCAGTGATCATGAGTAATAACAGATGAAATGTTTAACCCTCGAGAGAATTGTGCTGTTCGACCAAACGAAAAGAAATGTTTGGCACTAACATTGATAAAGTCTATACTTTCTTCATGACAGGGATATTCAACTTTTTTTTTGATGTTCTTGTCCTCTGAGCCAGAAACATGTGCAACGCTTTTGAAAAACGAGAAAAATGTTATAGGGAAGGCTTTAACAACATCTACAGGACTGAACCGGGACTAAACAAGGACTAAACCACATCTAAGCCAAGACTAAACCAAGACGAAACCAGGTTTAAACCAGGACTAAACCAGGACTAAACTACATCTAAGCCAAGACTAAACCAAGAGTAAACCAGGTCTAAACCAGGTCTAAACCAAAACTAAACCAGGACTAAACCGGGAGTAAACCAGGACAAAAAGAAGATTAAACCAGGTCTAAACCAAAACTAAACCAAGACGAAACCAGGTCTAAACCAGGACTAAACCAGGTCTAAACCAAAACTAAACCAGGACTAAACCAGGAGTAAACCAGGACAAAAAGAAGATTAAACCAGGTCTAAACCAAAACTAAACCAAGACGAAACCAGGTCTAAACCAGGACTAAACCAAGACTAAACCATGTCTAAGCCAAGACTAAACCATGAGTAAACCAAGTCTAAACCAGGACTAAGTCAGGCCTAAACCAGGACTAAACCAGGAGTAAACCAGGACAAAAAGAAGATTAAACCAGGTCTAAACCAAAACTAAACCAAGACGAAACCAGGACTAAACCAGGACTAAACCAGGACTAAACCAGGTCTAAACCAAAACTAAACCAGGACTAAACCAGGAGTAAACCAGGACAAAAAGAAGATTAAACCAGGTCTAAACCAAAACTAAACCAAGACGAAACCAGGACTAAACCAGGACTAAACCAGGACTAAACCAGGTCTAAACCAAAACTAAACCAGGACTAAACCAGGAGTAAACCAAGACAAAAAGAAGATTAAACCAGGTCTAAACCAAAACTAAACCAAGACGAAACCAGGTCTAAACCAGGACTAAACCAAGACTAAACCATGTCTAAGCCAAGACTAAACCATGAGTAAACCAAGTCTAAACCAGGACTAAGTCAGGCCTAAACCAGGACTAAACCAGGAGTAAACCAGGACAAAAAGAAGATTAAACCAGGTCAAAACCATTACTAAACCATGACTAAACCAGGACTAAACCAGGTCTAAACCAGGACTAAACCAGGTCTAAACCAAAACTAAACCAGGACTAAACCAGGAGTAAACCAGGACAAAAAGAAGATTAAACCAGGTCTAAACCAAAACTAAACCAAGACGAAACCAGGTCTAAACCAGGAATAAACCAAGACTAAACCATGTCTAAGCCAAGACTAAACCATGAGTAAACCAGGTCTAAACCAGGACAAAGTCAGGCCTAAACCAGGACTAAACCAGGAGTAAACCAGGACAAAAAGAAGACTAAACCAGGTCTAAACCAGGATTAAACCAGGTTTAAACCAGGTCTAAACCAGGACTAAACCAGGACTAAACCAGGACAAAAAGAGGACAAAAAGAGGACAAAAAGAGGACAAAAAGAGGACTAAACCAGGTCTAAACCAAGATTAAACCAGGTCTAAACCAGGTTTAAACCAGGACTAAACCAGCTCTAAAGCAGGTCTAAACTAGGTCTAACCAGATCTAAACCAAGACTAAACCAGGTCCAAAATCAGGTCTAAACCAGGACCAAAGCATACAACATAAAAATAAAAAAGTTAATACTTTTCTTTATTTTTGGAAGATAAGTTAAGGCCAGATCATAACCCATGAGGGGCCTGATTTGGCCCCCGGGCCTTTAGTTGAATAGCCCTGCTTTATGTAAGTGATATTACTTTCTGGTTGGGCTTGGGCAGCAGATGTGAATACTTAAAAATAATTTACGTTTTAGGCTGAGTAAGATCAAAAGGCTTAAAATCTGAATTGGATTATGTTCTGTTTGAATCTGTGTGGTAAACTGTGGTTTATCTTGTTGTAGAAATGCGAATGCCACTTTTGGTGCCAACATGAGTGTTCTCTGAAGCTTTCCGTTTGATCGTGTGCCTGGCATATTCCCCCATCCCCCAAAGCTTTTAATTATGTCTTAGTCACTGACCTGGCAACGTGCTGTATAATAACTACCAAGCAACATTACCCAGAAGAGGGCTAATCTAGAGCAGGAAAGTGGGTGAAATGCAACTGACATTTATTTAATAGTCGATTAGTCAGTGATTCTTTTTTTGGTTAGTCAAGTCAAATAATTATTCCATTAAGATTTTGTAGATTTTTTTTTTTTTTTTTTTAACACCAAAAATAGAAAACATTGGCTTCTTGCAAAAAGTGAAATGTATTTGCAGGTAAATTCAAGAGTGAAAATCTTAAAGAAAGAAATATAGTGATTGGAGGCTTTTGAATAGAGAATATTTAGATAATAGATAGATTATTGGTGATAATGTTAATTGTTAAAATAATTGTTTGACATGTGATGTTTTTTAGAGTCTGTATAGTCCAGATAACAAAAACAATGATCAAAATAAGATTGAATGATGAATTTTAATAAACGACACATCGTACAACCCTGTTCTACAAACCGAGATTAGTGTAAAAAATAAAAAATAAAAACAGATGAGAATTTTTATTGTGTTCAGATAATTGAAGCTTAAATTACAGGCCGCTCCTCATCAAGTGTGATTGTCTAGAACTTTTCTGCCTTGAATTGTTCTTGAAAGGAAGCTTTTGGTTGCTGTTGTTTCAGCTTCATATGCGCCACAGCAACAGATTCTAAACAGGCGAGTTTGGAGGTGCTTCTTCAAAAGAACATTTATGAGATCTGACCATATTTCCTGTTTGTTGGTGCATTTTAACATATTTTCCAGACTATTTTGTTGGTCTTTTTCTTACACTGTGACCTGTTGCCTAAAGGTAAGTCCTCCACTGCACATGTCTCTTTTCTGGTGAGTGTCTGCCTCCTGTTTGTGTCCATAGAGATGTTATTGTTTGACCTAGAATATTCCACTATATGGCTTTAAATATATCTATCTGGAGACAAGGTGGCTCAACCTGATCAAGTTATAGGTCAGATCTGTGGCGAGGCGAGCCTGTTCACAAACAAATGCATGCAGTTTATATTTATTTATGATAATACAATAATCCTTTTTTTAAACTTTATTTTTTAGGCTTAAACGATCAATCTGAGGCAAATAAATAGCCCTAAAGAAAAAAAATTGTTGAATTCTATATTATAAAGTAGATTTAAGTGCAGAACGTGAAAAAATGTGGTATATTGAATAGTTTGAGCTATGAGATTTAATCAACATGTGTTAACACTGTACACAAAATAAACCATCCACAGGTTAATGTCATTTTAATTGCCATAAAAACAGTCGCATTGGCTCTTCAGCTGAAGTCTCTTTACACACAATTTTCATATGCAGCTGCGTTGAGCACTTGAGCATTAGTTACATATTTATTCTATTTACATGACAATTGTTTATTCTCTACAAAGCATAGGAAAATAAAGTCATTGCTTGCACAGTCGCGTCATTAGTGAGTGAGTGTCCTGAAGGCATTTGGTGAGTGTGACGCTGCAAAAGTGGGGAAAAAAGTTAAAATCACTTAAATCTTTTTCTTAAATAAACAAAAGTTAACTTGTTAAAAGCTAATGTAAGCATGCAATTGTATTGAACGTGATTTGATGCAGAAATGCTCAGTCTGGCAATGAATAATGAACCTAAAACAGCACAGGGGAATTCTGCAGTTAGCTTAAAATATAGACATAAAAGCATTAAAGCATTTTTATACTTTATAATAACTATACTTTCAATATCGTTAATAGAGCAATTCACAAATGGACATAACTTCTAACCTGAACTCATTAAAGGTGCTGTACCTGATTTTCATGGTCTTGTATTGCTCAATGCATTCTGAGCATCCCAAACATTCACCGCAATTAGTGTAAAAGCGTTTTTCTCAACTCTCTGAGCCCTGGGTGAGTTAACTAACAAACATTAACACTAGAACATCAGCTAGCAAAGCATGCTAACGCCATACTTCCTGCTTCGTGGCGGAAAATAACACTCTAGAATTAGATGCAGCTCATTTTCACCTGAATAGATGCTTTTACAATAAATCTGTCTTGGGGCCAACAGATTTTATTACATGCACACAAAAAATGGTACAGACCCTTTAATAAACTAGTCATTAATTCTAAATAATTCATAATACACATTTGTTCACTTTGAATTAGGCCTTTGTTTATGGTTTATTGAGGCTCATTCATTAAGGTGTACCAAATGTTGTTTTCTCCTTTGTGGGAAATGATATGTGCGTCAGAATTGTTTCCCTATTGATTTAAATATAAAGTTTTCTTCCTCTTCTAGCAGATATTTCCTCTTTAAATATAAAAAAACGTCTCTGTCAAATATTGCTGGGTTGATAACAATAAGTCCAGAATATTCAGCAGAGATTTGTGCAGAAAAACAAATACTTTTGAATAATGTTTGAGTCCAAGGCCATGAATATGATGCTATGTAATCAATCAGGCACAGATATGCATTTATTTTTACAGTGTGTTCACCCTTGAAACTTCAGCGCCACAATGACATGACAGAAAACACTCTGGGAACTCCCTCTGCACCATTACATCCTCCGTGCGCTGCAGAGTGAAGCGGGCGTTTATGGTCAGTGTCTCTGTGAATTAGCGCGGCCTGTGGAAATCATTATCGACTCGACATAACAGGAAAGAGGTTCTCAGAAAACAACTTGACCACACAGCATTTTATGACGAGTGGACAGTGCAAAGGCGGGCGGGATGTGTTTCGATTAAAGCCGGGGTAACTGAACTATGAAAGAAGGAAGAATCTATAGCTCTCAGAAACCCTTTGGCACATTTGTTGATATTCACATGCATTAGGCGTTGGAACAGTTTTTCAGAGACACTAAAATATTTTGTTACTAGACAACACACAGAGGTTGCATTTTAAGGCAAAGTGTTGCTTTTGCTTTTGCTTCTTTGGGGATTACGCAAAATGTACGTCATTCACAAAACAAAACAAAAGTAAAGGCGGCTACCCAAGCTTTAACGCCTTTTTATGTCCATTGTTCGTGTATGCGGCTATTTTACGTTTTCCAATGTGGTTTTCAATCTACAAATAGCAAATAATCTTAACTTGAAACTTGATATTTTAACAAAAACGTTGTCCACATGACTACCTTTGAATCCTTGTCCAGATGGACCGTTTCAGGGAATTACACAACCCATTAATGAGGCACAAGTTTTTAGGTGGAGGTGTCCGAATCTTATTTTCTCTATGGAGATGTTGTTTTGCCTGGAATGCTCCACAAAATGATATAAAACCTAGCAACCTCTATGAAGCAATAACATTTTTATGAGTCAAACTTGTGACAAACCCCCAACAGACAACGTATACATAAAGTGAACCTTTAAAAGACTGTATTTATAGTGCACATTAGATCAGTCTGCAAGATTAATCAATAGTCAATAAGCAAGTCGGAAATTACAACTTATAAACAACTTAATGACCACATAATGTACAAAACTCTGCTAGTTTGGAGCTCTGCAAACAGTTGATATTTCAAATGATTTTCTCAAATGGGTTTGTGCACTGTGATACTGTACGTTAAAAAATTGCAATTAAACTTTAACCTAACCTTAACATAGTAAAGCTCAGTGAACATGTTGTTGCATTATGTGAGTTTTTTAGGATTTCCTGTGGTTCAAAGTAGCGCGTGGAGTGTACGTTTGTCGTCTTCTCAGCCTGTGTGTTCTATAGATTCTGTAGTAAGCAACATCCATACATAGAGAGCCAGCTAATCCAATTTCCATTGATCAGACTCCATGGTGCACCAGCAGTGACCCTTTAGCTCCAATGATGAAAAAAAAAAAAAAAAAAAGCAGAGTCAAGACCAGATGGTGTAAACTGCAGTTGTAAATAAAGGCCTTGTAAATAAAGACGCTCAATTATGGAAAAAAGAAAATCGTACTCTTGAAAATGTCATCATTATTTTTAAACCATTCCTAAATTTAAGAGTCTCTATCTTAGTCTTGTTAGATCTCAGTGCTGCCTTCGACACTGTCAATCACAAGGTCCTCTTACAGAGACTTGAGGACTGGGTGGGCGTTACAGGCAACGCCCTAAATTGGTTCAGGTCCTATTTGGAGAACAGAGAGTATTTTGTTGAGATCGGTCAGTGTGTCTCAGACCGTATGTCCGTGACCTGTGGGGTGCCCCAAGGGTCAGTCCTGGGACCCCTTCTGTTCAACCTGTATATGCTAGCATTAGGTTCATTGATTCACAACAGTGGAGTGTCCTACCACAACTATGCAGATGACACTCACTCACTGACAGCTGGTGACAATGGACCAGTAGATTCACTTTGCCACTGCATCCAACAGATCAGTTTGTGGATGCAAAGCAACTTCCTCCAAACTGTTCTGTTTAGCTGTGCATATGATGAAGGGAATTTGACAAACAAAAACATTCTAAATTCTGAATGGAGGCAAAAGTGAAGTGGGACATAACGTGATTTCACTGGAGAAACTGGGATTAACCTCAGAATATCACAAAATATGAAAAATTTGGACGATTTTGGAAAATGAAAAGCACTCAGACATATAAACTATTGTATTTTATAATATTTGTTAATATAAAAGGAGAGTTTATGATAGACACTAAACATTTTGATGAAAGTTATATCCTGATTTTTAGATTTTACTGGACAGATACTGACAGAAATGTGGATTCCTCTATAGTTTTTCACGTTATCGGCACATTAATTTCATACTTTATCACAAATTATACTTTTTGTGAAGCTGAAATACAATTTTGAGGGTAAAACATGTTATATTCTCCATCCCCTGTAATAAAAAAAACAAACAACTGACATATCTACCCTGGAAATTCAATATTGTTGCTTATTTTGTAATATAAAGACCTAAAATCATTACTATTTAGATTTGGTGTCAGTTCATTTTTGAAAGTGTATAGACCCTTTATAAACATTCTAAATTCTGGAATGGAGGCAAAAGTGAAGTGCAACATAATGTGATTTCACTGTAGAAACTGGGATTTAACCTCAGAATATCACAAAATATGAAACATTTTGATGATTTCGGAAAATGCAAAGCCTCAGACACATGTGAGTGACATCAGAGCTGCTTTAAACACATTCACTATTGTGTTTTACATTATGTTTTAGGAAATTATGATAAACTCTTTGCATTTTTGACGAAGGAAGATTCATGAATTTTACTGGGAAAATACTCATACTGCTTTTTTTCCCAGTAGAATGTGAGCGAATCATTGAAACTTCAACTTAATTTTGCCACCAGTCACTTCCATTCCAGAATTTTGATGACATCACATTTTAAAGGGTCTATTATTAGCCACTTCATTTTGCCTCCAGTCGCTTCCATTCCAGAATTTTGAACATTCTGATGCCATAGCATTTTAGGAGGTCATGGTAGACCATCAAAAAACATTATAACAATATAAAGGTGTCACATTTATTTATTTTTTGTTAAATAAAAGTGTGCAGGATGGTCGCTAGGTAATTTCCTAGTGTGATGTCATCATTTGCAACCAGGAAGTAAAATTAAAAAGCTAAACAGTTGCTAAACTGGCATAAAATTTGTTAAGAATTTTAGCAAATGTTGAAATATGTGTATTGCATATTGTTTAGTTAAATGAGTAGCCCAACCTGTCTTAGGCACTTTAATATAACTATTGAATTAGTTAACACAGTTTACATTGAAATTAAAAAAAACAAAACAACCAAAATAAGGTTACAGAGCACTGGATGCCGCCGGCCGACAGTTTACGTTCAATAATGAATGTCTTGTATGATTTATTCAGTGACCTCTCTTTCTCGTTTCTCTCCTTTCCACTTCAGTCTACCTGCTCCGATTTCAATCCTGACAAAAGAAAAGCGACCTGGCAGAGCTTCATTTAAGATGTGCAAAAGGAAATATCAACACACCCAAGAACCGTGAAAGATTTAGTCAGAAAACGCCATCATCCAATACGTTTTTTCATGCCCCTGCTGTAAACATGAGCAGGGCGTGGCTTTAGATCTCAATATTGTGACGCACTAAATGGAGCGCCACAGTGACCACACGCTCGGTTTCCCATTCATTTTTCTTGTAGACTTTCCGTGTATTCTTAAATGTGTATTCAAAGTTTGCAATAGTTTTCATTTGTTTCTTCGACATCAGACAAAAGGTAAGAGTCTGATCCACAAAAAATATGATTTATTAACCAGTGGGGAAAAGGGGGGGACTATTCATTTATATACAGTGTATACAGTCATGGCTGAAAGTATTTCTCCTCATTTTTTTGCTTTACACATGTTTATTCCTTTGTGTGTATTGGGGGGGAAAAAAAAAGAGAGAGAAAAAAAGAAAAAAGGTAACTTGACATAATTTCCCACAGAACTCCAAAAATGGGCCAGACTAACGGCACTCTTTCAAAATTGTGGATAAATAACTTATTTTAAGCATGCGATCCTTGTTTAAACCCACCTGGGGCAAGTAACATGAGTGGGTAATATAAAAACCACACCTGAAAGCAGGGGATATCCTACATTTTATAGGATAGAGATCAGGCGTGCCAACACTTTCAGCCATGACTGTATAGAGAGGGTAAATGTAATGAATTATTAATGTTACTATTGTTGTTGTACTACTGGTTTGTTTAGGTGCCAAATGTCTGCAGAAAAGACCAACTGAATCAGAACGTAATTGCGTTCATTGGTTCATGTTCAAAATATAGACAAACAAACCGCAGGTTTACCACGCCTAAGAACAACAGCTCCCAACCAGCGTGTGACGCTTCCAAGGCAAATATGTCACGGTAATTGCACTATCTCTTACCTATTGCCTGAAAAAAAAAAAAAAAAAAATATTTGAAAAGTAAGAAAACAAGATGAACATTTTTAATCAAAGTTTGCAAGGCTGGCATGTTATTACAACATTTTGCAGAATCGTTATTTAAGAGGTCGCTTTTTGGAGACTGAAAACAACAGCATTATAGACATAAGTTGTAGTTTGTTAGCAAAACCATGTCTTTAAACTTTTAATATTTGCAGAAATGGAAAAAAGATAAAGATCATGTTGATATGAGGTTCAGCAAAGGATCCTTGAGGCTAAACATGAGCAGGGCGTGGCTTTAAGATTTTCATCACACCACAAGGAAAACCAAGGTATTAAGAGGTATTAAGATTGTATACTAAGTTCCCCTGCAGTTATTGTTCCATGGCTCTTTTTTTGTTTTGGTGAATGCAATGGCAAATTTATTGGATTGTTAATTTGATAAAAGGCTCCTTATGGCTCTGGAATAATAAGATTAAATAATGATTGAAAGAAAATGTGTCCCCTGCATTTGACCTCATCATTAATGTTATAGGTTTCCCCTACCACTAAAAACATGTACAATAGGCCTCTGTGTCAGGACTCCCCTCAAAAAGTCTCTGAATCTCAGTGGGAGTATCCTGGTTAAGTAAAGGTCAATAAATAAATAAGGAGCAGAGGGATCCTTCTCAGGTTCTAGTGAGCGTGTTTTAGCTTAATCGAGGGAGTATGCAGAAGAAGCTGACATGGGGTGCATTTACACTCCTGGTTTGAGGCGTTTAACCCTGACATAGACATGCTCGGTCCTGGTCTAGTCCCGGGTTTGGTCCCAAGTCAACTTCATGGAACTGAATTTGGGTTGTTGCAGAGAGAGCGCAAACAAATCTGCCACTTACGGTAAATTGCATCCATTTAAATGACAAAAATGTATAGTATGAATCTTGTTTTGTGTCGTTTTGACTCATTTCTACTTATTTGGGAAGGATTTCTGGAAATATTTCAAGGTATTTTGGACTAGTTTCAATATTTATTCAATTTCAATAACATACTTCTGCCTGTGGAGTAAAAAGAAAATAACTGCACTTAAAACTTACTCCAGATAATTTAGCTTGCATGTAAAAGAAAATCATATTAAAAATAGTCAGAAATGGCTTGAAATAAGTCTCATCACCCAAAGGAATCCAGTCAAAACTACAGGATAAATACTTTAAAATCGAGACATTTAACTCATGTAATACTGAGCTTTTGTCGCCCACCACCAAATATGATAATGCGATATATTTCGATTGGTCGTTTGATGAATCTAGTACACTCTGCAAAGATAACAGAGCAGGATTACAATGGTTGGATAACTTGCTGTAACTGGACTCCCCGTGGCACCTTCTGCTCGCGTGCGTTGTTCTTTGTGCTCCTTTGTGTTCCGAAAATACCACATCAATACTGTCTGCTGTTCAAAGGAAATACTTGAGGCTGGATATCACAGAGTTCGGTTTCTGCTATTGATTTTTGCCAAACAGACCCGTGTTATAATTACTTTTGCATCGGAGTCACGAGATAATATTGGAGGCTCTTTACAGTTTCCCCAAGTTGTGCCGACATACTTTGCAAAAAAAGGTATTCCGCAGTGTTAAAATGGCTTAAATTCAGAATTATGGCCTTGAATTTTTGACTAATTTGGATGAATTTACTTATTGGTCCTTATGATCTAACTTTAAATATGTTTGAGACTAGTTTGTAGACTATTCTGTTCGATTCTAAGCAAATATAGTGCATACACAAGTGGATGTTGTGGGGAAAATGACACTCAAGACTAAAGAATTGCCATCTCACTGAAATAATCCAATGAAATATGCAATACAATAAAAATTAAAACTGAAAAAAAATAAATCGTAAGACTACAAGGTAAATAAACC
The DNA here is from genome assembly GCA_019453435.1 of Rhinogobius similis. Classification (NCBI taxonomy): domain Eukaryota; kingdom Metazoa; phylum Chordata; class Actinopteri; order Gobiiformes; family Gobiidae; genus Rhinogobius; species Rhinogobius similis. The sequence continues at coordinate 34,968,811 of CM033629.1, forward strand.
GTAAAAATAATTAAAAAAAAAAAAAAATCATATTGTCAATCAAGTCATTCTAAATAGGGTTAGAGTTAGATAGATACTTGAGTAATGAAAATCGATAATTAAAACAGAAAAGTACATGTTTTATGGAACTAAACCATATTCTGATGCAGGTATAGTATAAGGTGAGTGTTTTAGTAAGTTGTATTGTTGCAGTCGGTGTTTGTTAAAGCTGAGCCTGCAGTAAAAGTCATTCTAATGCTCCAGAGACAAACTCTGTCAGACTTTAAAGCAGGTTCAGAACAAGACCTTCAGGCTGAGTGGAGGTTTGTGAGCAGGAGAGGAGTGAGGAGACAAATGGAAAAGGTCAAATAGGGAAAAAAACAAACAAAGAGTGCCTCAAAGTCATTTAGTCTATGGATCTAGAAGACAGAAAACCACTGCAACAAAGGGGTTTACAGAGTTCAAAATGACCGAATTATTATAATCTTTTAGTCTCGTTTTGACAATGCAGTAATGCAATCAGGGTGGTTTGACTCAAATGACTCTTTTTTATATTTAAGATAGCAAAATTGACTGCCAGCAGGGGAAGATTTTACACTCAAGTTGGTTTATTAAAGGGGCTGTACCCATTTTTTTTGCATGTAATCAAGTAAAATCTGTGTACAGAAACATCTATTCGGGTGAAAATGAGACCATAGAATTTTCTCTGCATCTAATTATAGACCATTTTATTTTCCGAGAAGGAGGAAGTGCGCCATTAGCGTGCTAACGTTTTTTAGCTTTACCCTGAACGGAAAAACTTGCTCTTGGCTCAGAGACTTGTGAAAAGTGCTTATAAACTCAGTGAATATTTAGGATGCTGGGACTGCATTAGGTAAGTGAGAAATACAGATGACTTTAAAACAAACTAGTTCAGTTTTTCACGTTACAAATAAAAATAAGGTACAGCCCCTTTAAGTGCAAATTCTCCTGCCTGGTCAGCCAAGTATACACACTTGTTCAATACTTTATAAAGATTTGCTGTCTAGACACAGGTTTTATCTTTATCTCTAGTTCAGATGGGTGTGATTGACAGGTGGATTAGCCTATCAGGGACATAAGCGATTGGTCCGTATCAAAACAAACATGGCTGCTTATGAGAAAAGAAAATAACATAGTGGACTGAAAAACATTGTGAAATTCTGTCAATTCAATGAGTGAAGCAAAAAAACGCTGTTAATTTGAGATGGGAAGTGCTTAATTTTGTTCTAAATAATATGACCAATGAGCTCCTCTGTTTCCCATAAGTCAATGACAGCCCCAAAATCAAAAACCCTGATTGCACAGCTCTGTCTGAGATTGACCTGAGAGAAAGAGGTGGTGACAAGACTCAGATAACATACTCAGAACCCGTGTGGCAAGAAATTTCAGACTCCTCTGGCAGATAATATTGCTTGAAGATAGAAATATCTTCAGGCCAAGTAAAATAATCTACTGTCTAATAAAACAAGATAAATATTCAGATTTTCAGTCATTTTGAACTCACATATTACTTTCCGTAGAAATTATCAATGATTTCTTAGTAGTTTGAGACCAAAAGTTAAAATAGATATTGTTTATTTACATTTCGCAAAATACAGGCTTATTTTTCAGCAATGGCCATGTAGTTTTCCGAAATAAGAACGGTAAAAGCCCCTGGTAAGTGAAACAGTAACAGTGCGAGGACTTTGATCTCCGCTAAGCCCACCCCAGGGTCCTGCCATAAGAGAGAGTCCAGGGTTGATCCTGCAAAAGCACTGCAAAAAAGGAATATCTAAAGATTGGAATTCAGAATATGTACAAGATCTGGGTCCGCCAACTGCTTGTGTCCATGGAGATTTCATGTATGGAGGTGTTTTTTTTTGGAATGTACCACAGTATGACATTAAACATATAACACTTGAGAGGGCGGAGCCATGAGGCCAGTTACAGGTCAGATCTGTGGAAACCACTTCACAGTAAGAATGCAAGTTCTTCAAACAACATTTTTTGCAATAAAACACTTGTTTTAGACTGTAGTTCATTCCTTCCAAAGCCGTAACATCTCCATGGGCAGTCTAATATAGAAAATTTAGCGAGATTTGGTGACAACGTTTTTTTTTTTTTTTATAAACTGCTCCAGTCTCTATGTCCTAATCCATCAATCGCAGTGAATCTAATTTGTCTTTTCGAACAGACTAATGAGCAATTGGCAAAAAATATGGCTGTAGGTTTACACAATCTTTAAATCATTACAATTTTGTCTTTCATTTCCAAACTTTGGATTCTACGACACAAACTCTCACGCACCCCGTAGGAAGAAACAGAAGCCAAGTAAACCGAACACCGTGGCGTGAACACGAGAAGAAAAGGAGAGAGTGAAAGAGAGGAGCGAGGCACAAGCGTGTTCACGTGGCGACGGTGCAGGTAGATGCATAAACACTGAATAATATTTGTTTGGACTTTACAGATACTAACTTTAATATCCCGTATTCAATTAAAGACATTCCTTTTTTGCAGTGAGCGGTCAACGGTACATAATTTTTGTCCTAAAAGCAGCAGCGTCTTCAAATATGGATAAAATTATGCAAAATTAAGCCTGGCATAATCCCACAACTTAATTTTGTCTGTGTGGCACGTAGAGCAATTTTGAAAAGTGACGATATTCTCAAGGCAGCGAAACATGTGAGGCTCATATTGCTTAACCCAAAGTTGCGTTTAGCCGGAGCGTTATGCCTTCTCCAAGGTCACTAAAGTGCAACTGGAGACTTCCTGATCCTGCCGTGAGGAGGAGGTCTTCATCACACACTGCAAAAAATACAATCTACAGGAGTTGAAATTAATCTTGTTTTGAGTAGTTCTGATTGATGTATTTATCATTAGGATATAAACGTATTCAACTATTCGCATTACAGTCATCCCCGTTTTCAAGGTAATGTTAGCTTTAAAAAAGAAAGATGCATTTGGGTAACACTTTATAATAATTATAGTATTGATAAAGCATAAAAAAGACTTGTGCTGTTCCAGGCAGTTGGGAGGTTGGTTATTTCCCATTTAAACACTGCGAATCCCAAACTCAAACCTTGTTCCATGTGAATTACCTCTTACGTGATCAATATAGCTAAAGGTAAACCGTAAGCTAAAGAAAAGTAAACGCTAGACGTCTAAAATATGAGAATACTGTCCGATTGAACCTGTAACAACTAGTCAACCAATCAGATCCATTTATCTGGTGATTCTCTTTGTTGTTTATTAAGAATGATTCAGGCTTATGACTACTTAATTAAGGGGTTAGGGATTATTAGTTAAGCATAGTGACTAAGCCTGAATTCTCAATAAACGATTAGTTCATAAAGTCTTTCTACATGATTTTTTACGGTTAATTAAAGCGTTGTTATTATAAACTGTTACCCATATTTACCATTAGGGAAGCTGCAATTTTCTTACCCCACTGCCCGATTTAACATGATGCGCAATATTTCACAAGCCTAAAATATGCAATGGAGATAGAAGGCAGGTCAATGGCTCCTACATAAGCAGATAAATATAACACATAATTATCTTTCGTTCTATATAACCAGTTCAAGGGCATAGGCACTGAAATTAATTATCAGGTTTTCAGTAATGATGAAAATACCATACCCCCAATTTGTGAGTATGATATTCTCAACATATAAAAGCCCCAACTGGCAGATCATTTTAGTTGTAAATGAGAAAAATGCGATAAAAAAGTATAATATAACTTGCTTAAGGTCTAATAAAGTAAATAAATCTACTCAAATCAAGAACTCAAGTCATTTTAACTCCTGTAGATTTTTCGCAGTGCGCACACTCCTGTCAAGCGTCTTTAGCAGGTCCTTGTGTCCTCTCAGTCGTCAGTGCTGTCCATTGCACTTGTCCCTCCACGTCCGCTGCAGCTGCTGGAGGTGCTCGAAGGCCCTCTGGGTGATGTTAAGGGCCGGGTGCACCTTCCTCAAGTTGGGCTCTCCGATCAGGGCCAGGCCGCAGATGCCCAGGTAGGCGTGAAGAGGGTCTGGGAGGAGAAAATATCATTGTATAACATGGAATTACATGTGTGTTTTTGAGGTAATTACGGAGGATTTAGAGTGAGTGAAGATTGACATTATATACTACTCCTGAAATTCACACTGAACACAAAATAAAACACAAAGTTAGAATTCTAAATAAACAAGCAGTCGAAGAAGAAAAACATCAAGAGAGAATAAAAGACAATTCATGTTATCTGGTCTTGTTCATGCTTGTTAAAAACTGTTATTAATAGTTGGTACCACTGTATAATAACCAGACTTTAATTTGCCTTAACAAAGCTTGAATAAAGAAAACGAAAACATTGTTCATTAGGCATGGTTCAGGCTTAGTAACTATTTAAGGTTAAGGAATTAAGGTTGGAGTATTACTTAAGTTTAATAGCAGACTGAGTCATTCTTCATATAAACATTTGTTCATGTTCACTATGAATTATGGCTTTATTAAGGCAGGAATATGTGTAGTTATCAAATAGTTTTGTTTATTATCATTATTACAAAGACATTCTCTATTTTATAGCCATGGATAACAAAATGTATATGTTCAAAATGGCTTTTTAGCCCTGGAATTAAAGTGAGGAAAGTGCATTACTTGATCTGAGAAAGAGTGTAACTATTACAAAGGACATTAATCCGATAATATTGGGAGATGGTGGACCTAAATCCTAACAAAAAGTAATTTGGATCAACATTTGTGGATTTTCTGTTTGGTAAAAATAATAATCCCCTTTCCATACAATTTTGACCCTTGTCTTTTCACTGGGATTTACACAAAACATGAATGCAACAAATATCTGTATTATATCATGACCAAACTATTAAGTGCCACTCAACTGAAAAAAACACAGTGTATATTTTAAAATACATCCAAGAGCAATAACACAGAGAAAACAGAAATATAAACTGCAAATCTAATACAAGAATCACACACATTTCAGAACATGTTTGAAGAGGTAAATTACCAAAATAATCGCTGCCTTTGTGATCTGAAAACTATTCAACTTTCGATTCAATTGTGATTAATCTTACATGGTTCCATATTTTCCACATTGTGTTCATATACCGCCCTGCTCCTTTAAGAACATATAAATAATGTACACTACAGGGATGCCTTATGGAAGCTGCCGTCCCCGGGGGCCTGAGTAAAAGCTCTGAAGGCCCCAAATGGAGGACTGATTGAATTATAATGAAATGACAGCTGATTGTATGTGAACATTAATATTACTCAAAGAACCATTAGCCCACAGATCAATCCCGATGCAGACACTCTAGAAGAGGATACACAAGGCCGGGTATATCTGTGACGTTTTATTGTTGATCTGTAGAATCAATATAGACAGTTAAAATAGAACAGATGCCTGGGCAAGGACTGTATATTGATAAACACATTTAGTTCTTATATATAGCTTGAATTCGGCACTCTGTATGGTGATAGTTAAACAATGCAGCATTACTTCTGGTTTTAACATATTACACAATCTATAGCAGCATTGATTCCAGTGAAAGATTAAATGCTAACTGAATTTGAATGGGAAATCAAATAGGCTACAATTATTCATGCAGTATAATGTCAACTATAAACAACAAAACATCAGGTCTTGTTATACACAAAACTTGCTGACGTTTGAGCTATACAAATATGTTCTGAAATACATGTGACTGTAGTTCATCAGTTCATGTTTCAAATGTAAATGCTCCCGGACAAGTGATATGCAAAGATTCCTTAACTTCAAAACAAATCGCATTTCCAATCACAATGCTTCAAACAGTCAATTTTTTCCATATACTTTTCAATTTCTTCAATCCCTGTCCCCATTTTTTTAAATACAGATATCAAACTGGTCACAGTGTTAATCTCCGAGAGTTCAGATGGGCGTGATTGACAGGCCAATTAGGGACACGCCTGTCTGTATGAAAATAAATATGGCTGCAGTGCTTACGAGAAAAAGGGCAAAACAAAAATGAAATACAGTATATAGCAGAGGGACAGAAAAACATGGCATATTTCTGCAGAATCGCTGAGCAAAGGAAAACACTGTTAATCTGAAGTGAGAGAACTTTGACTACTTTGTTTTAAATGATAGATGACCAATGGACTGTTAGTTTCCCATGCATTATGGAAATTCAATTGCACAGTATGGAGCTGAATCAAAGCTCTGAAGGAAAACAGAACTCACTCTTTGTAAAGAAATTAGTGTATTCTGGATCCCATGTAAACATTTTTGTTCTACCTTAGTCGTTATTGATGGTAATGACTTTAAACCTTTGTTACCAAGGACTACTCCTGGTTGAATGAGCGATTACATCAATTAGTTAGCTGAAACAAAAACAAATTGATTATTCAAAAATAATTATTGCTATCTGGATTCTAACGCTCCAAAAATATGTGCTGAAATATATACGCTTTAGTTTCAAATTGGGAATGTATAAAACGCCTATATATTGTACAGTATCATTTTCAAAGCTTAATTCTAAGTATCTCTAAATCAACCAGAAGCCACCCCTTCCCTGGTATATGTCAATTCAAATTCATTCAAATGCTTGCGCTACAATCACTTCCTTATCTTCCCACACAGGCTGTAACACAAAGAGTCCATTCATACAAGTTGAAGTGCATTCACAACCGACTGTCTTCTCCAAAAACGCCTGCTTTGTTCGGAAATATCCACCATCTTTTGTGCCTTTCCGTTCCGGCTTGTTCTTGTAACGCGAGCATTTCTACCTCCTGCGTCCTCGGGCTACCTATAACAATCATCTCATCAATTACACATAACGCTAAACCCACACACTGGAGTTTAGAGTTACCAGAGCCTTTCCACTGATCTTTGAGCCAACCTGGCAAGCGCAGCCCCGCCCTGAGCCCTCTGCACCTGTGGAGGGCAGGGTGGAAACTGTCCGACATAAAGACGACCAAAACTGGAGATGGAGGAAAACAGCTTAAGCACTCCACCCTTAAGTACACATCATCCAAGTGTGACAGCATATCAGTATTACTCAGAGTTCATTTACACACTTTCAAAAACAGTCAAAAAACCCCAGTATTTAGGCAGACTTTCCCTCAGTTTTTGTAATCTACCTTTAATTTTTAATTACTGTTGTTTTGTTTGTGTTTGTATTCATTATGGTTTGAATTTTATAACTCTTTGCATTTCATAAGTGCTTGTATTTAATTATGTTTTTATGTTCTCGTTGTTTCAATCTGTAATGCGCCTTGTGAGTCTTGGTCTGTGAAAGGCGCTCTTATGGCCCCAGGCCTTCTGTTTCTGCCTCCTTTTGTGAAATGGCTTTGGCGTTCTGCTGGAGAGAGAGAGGGGAGGCTATAGAGGATCGTGATTGGCTGCAGCTGTCTGCTCCCTGATAGGTGTGGCACCTGTGCACATGGCCAATCGTGTGGCTCCACATCAGCCCCTCCCCAATATTTAAAGACTGGCTCCACACCTGTTTGGGGCTCCTGGCCTGTGTATCATGCCAGGGCAGCAGAGGCAGCACATGTACTTGTGATTTTGCTCTTTTGTTTTCTTGGTTTAATTTTGTGTTAATATGTTAATTTACCTTTTCTTCCCTCTTCATTAAATTACATATTTATTTATTTAAACCTTTTTACATATTTCAGTTTTGTTACTTCCCTATTCCTAGTTGAGCCGTGTTGTAACAGGGACATTACAAGCAAAACGCACTTACTTATTTCTTCATGTTTTTATTCTGTGGTACTGTGTTGATTTACTGGTATGAATAATAGTTTAAACTTTCACAAAACTCAACTGTTGCAGTGAATTTTGATGAGTGAAAGGATTCGTTGACGTAAACCCTCATTCGTCCAGGTGTGGTTCATCGTAGAAAGGGTTTCAGGGGTTGTCATCCGGATGCTGTTTGAAGATCGAAACATTTTGACTTTTATCCAAAAGTCATTGTCAATCAGAGAGCTGGTATGGGAACTCGGGCTTATATGCTACTCTAAGTAGTGAGAGTCCTGCCCACAGGGAGGAGTCACTGAATACCTGTCTTCGTTTGGAAAATTGTTTGTCTAGTGTCACCTGAAACTCGATAATTGGCCTGGCTTTGTTAGTTTAATAGTTGACCTTGCCCAGTTTCACCTGTGGCTAAGGTCTATTATTGTCTTAGATCTATTGTTCTATTGATATCTGGCTGTAGCTCCCTCATCACTGCTGATGACCTCATTAGCATTTGACTGGTCTATAGATTTGGACCAGGGTGTTAGGAGGCTGTCAAATCTTAGCCAAATTAAACGTCTCGGTCTTCAAACAGCGTCTGGATGACAACCCCTGAAACCCTTTCTACGATGAGTGAAAGGATATTTGTTGGAGTACAGCTGAATTATTATGTTAAATATTTCATGAAATGTTTGTGCAAGTAACACTAAGTGTCATCATTAGAATGTCCCACAGTGTTATCTACAGTAACTGATCCATCTTGCATCTATTCAATTACAGATTCAGATAATAAATTAGCTATTTATATCTAATATCAATATCTAGATCAATATCTAGTAAGTATTTCAGAGAAACCAGTAATTCCCATTACTAGTCTAACAATTTATTCTGTCCATATACAGGAAAACGCAGTGTCAAATGAAATGGTGATACCTGAGATACTAAAAGCATTGTCGAGAATCAGTGTTTCAACGGGAAATCCCATGTCAGTTATTGTAAATTGACTTTCATTAATTTAATCAATTCAACTCATCTCTTTAGGGTTATTCTTGTAATAGCTAATCGAGCAATTATAGATGGACTTTGTAACACTGCCCATAGAGCGTTTTAAACTTAAAGTATTATGTTCACTGCAATGCTGCAGCAGTGGCTCAGCAGTAGAGTTCATTCACAAATCCCCTGCAGCTGTTGCATGCCGTTGTGCCCTTGTGCAAGACACGTCAGCCACCTTGCCTTTGGTGTCAATCTACGCATATGAATAATTTTGTGTTTATGAATATAAATGTGGGACTTTAGCTAACGGCTAAAATCAAGGTTGTTCACATGCAGTGTCTGACCAAATAAACAAATAAGATGAAACATGGCAACACAACAACACTGCTGGATCAATGAAGAAAAAAAATGTATAGGAGCACCAGTGTGCTGTAGGCTGGGCGTGGATGGGCTTAGGGGAAAAGCATTGTAAGATGTGGGTAAATTATATTATGATCAAAAGTTGATTTTGCATAATATGACTGCTTCAAGTAATGTAACGGTAATGTGTTCTATGCAGGGAATTTCAGTTGGCTATTTATTTTTAAAATGGCTAGCTCATTGTACAAAAACAATGCACAAACTTATCCCTAGTTGATGTGTAATTAAAGAACACACATAATTGTGCAAAATCTGTGCAGAACAGTGCCATCAGTACAGGTTGGAGACGTGCAGTACCTGGATGACTGTCAGGCCACTTGGCGAAGCCCCCCACCAGACGGTCCTGAGTGGAGAGGATGAAACTGCGGTTCCTCTCAAAGTGAGTGAACTGGAACACGTCCAAGAGCTGCGACAGAGAAGAGAGACCACCAGGCAAATGTTAAGAAAGTGGTTCTCGGTTGGAGCTGAAAATAATTGAAGGAACAACATATGCCTTTCGAAGCCGCCCTCCTAATGAGAAACCAACCCACAAAATATTGTTTTAGTCTTTTAGAGCAAATTAACCGCAATTGAATCAAATCATATACATTGTGTTCTCCATTAAACCTGCTGCTAAGCCTCAAGTTTAGACCAGTGTTCCCAAACCACTCTTGGGCATACTTCTGATTGCCAGAATCAAAAAGAAGGCAACATTCAAAGAAAATATCGGTCAACTAAAGGCATCGATCGGCCGACTGGCAAAAGCTCTCAAACCCTTTCAGTATTTCTATGATCTGACCATGTATCTAACTACAACTGCACTATTTGTACTTCAAAGTACTAGGAAACAATGTATTTATATGTTAACGGCAGATTACAATTAACAATTCATGCTCAAATCTTCAGCTAACTCACTCAAAGCCTTCTCCTTTCTGCTGTTTTCCCATAAAAAATCCTTATAATCTACATTAAAACATATTTGACAAATTGTGGTCACCCAAATAATCGACTAAATGACAGCTCTAGAAATGTGCTTTGCAGTATATTTTACAACCATAAGAATATTTTGGAGCATTTTGGACATCAATATATTTTCAAGAAGGAACTATGACAATAATAATTGACAATTTCTACTAAAGTAAACCGATTTAATTGCCTTGTACCCGAGAAAGGGGCTACTCTGAGTGTGAGACAAAGTGTAGGGGGTAACGGAGGCAAATCACTGGTTTACACCTCTACAAACATTTCCAAAATACATGTGATTCTTGTATTAGTTTAGAACTTCATATTTAGAGCCTCCTCTCAAGAGCTAATATACTTATGAGCTATCATTATTAGAATGTGCAATCTGAGTTGACAACATAAGATTTACCACACATATCGTAATGAGATATTTTTCCAGCCCTCTTCTCCGCGCAGACACAAAAGCATTACCTCCAGCGTTGCTCCGACCCAGAAGGAGTAGCAGGTGTCCACAGGTTTATTGGGTCGGCCATGGAAGCCCGTCTGCTGCCTCATGATGCACCAGCGCCGGATCCGGTCCAGCTCTTTCCGACCGAGAGCCTCCTCCAAACGGCCCATCAGACACAGGGAGGCGATGGCGCAGTACGTCCACCCTCCTGGAGACGCACGGAAATACGGTCAGTCTCACAGTATCATAAATGTGGCTTGCAAAATTAAATGCAATAGAGTCAAAAATCCAATCACAAGGCTGCAGCCCAAACAACTCTAAAACTAAATAAAGTCTTGGTCGACCAAAGACAAGCCCAGCCGATCAATAAGTCGACTAAAGAAGGCAGAGAGTGAAACTGAAGCAAAACACAACTTTTTTTTGAGTATCCCGATAGCGATAGACAATATTATGTAAATCTAACAGAAATGTGTTAAAACATGTCCCACTGAATTTATATAGCAGCTTTCGTGACAGCCAAAGGGCTTTACAGTGCTTTAAATGTATTAGTTGAGGTTTAGTTACCAGAAAAATGTGAAACGTCAGTAAAATTAATCACAAAAGAGAAGAAATCACTATATACCCTTATTTGAAAGTTCACCACATAACTAATTTCATTTTTAAATCAGCACTTTTTGTAGGCATTTTTCTATAAACAATTTACTTGATTTTCAAATTTAGAATTCACTCCAATATCTTCAGCTAACTCATGCAATACCTTCTACTTTCTGCTGTTTAAATACTTTGTCTAAATAAACAATTGGTCAAGAAAAACACTTATTCTGTATAAATCATGCTAATCCTATATTTATATTGGTACTGTGACAGCGCTACACTGATATAATCCAAAATTGCAACAGAAGCCATCAAATGCTTATAATCTTTCCAAAATTACGCCCTCGCAGACTTCTTTCTTTCTCCAGATGTGAACTATTATCTGCAGAGCCACAAACAGCAGTAATCCATCACCTTCCTCATCTCCACTGTCAACAGATTTTACAATCTTTGCTCTTCTTAACACATTAAAACCTCCTTATCTGTGTTCAGACATGTGCCTCCAAACAAACAGAAGCCAGGGCCAAGTGTGTGGGCCACGGATATAAATCTGTCGAGACGCTGCTTTGTAATCAACAGACTCAGGCTGACTTTATGCACAAGGTAACGTCTAAAAAGGGAAGCGGAGGTTAGGTGGGGAAATCCGACATAATAAAACAACGTAAGGATGATTATACCTTAACAGTAAAGGAAAAATGTGAAATAAAAAGGAGGAAATATCTCAAAGTCAAAATACCATGAAAGTAAATAAATGTCAGACATGGAACTTGTTTCCTTCTGCACATTAGTTAATTACATGTTGTCTGTGTGGTAAAAAAAAAAAAAAAATACAGAAATGACAAGTATGAAGTCATTTCTTATTGAAAGACAATGGAGTTAAGACACGTTTTGAATATTATCTGCAGAAAAGGTGACACATATGAATCTGAAATGGACTGTTTGTTTTTTTGGTCAAGTCTTCCACGATGAGTGCATTTACATGGCCAGAAAAAAAAACTAGAGTAACTGTTGTATTAAGAAGACAAAATAAAATAAATATTTCAATCTTTCTTATATTTCATTTTCGTCACATTATTTTGCCCTTTTTGCTTCATCGTCCTAGTCAAAACCTGCAAAGATGTGAACAATCCTAAAGAAATTCGATTACTCAGATTAGATGTAACCATTTACATGACATTTCAATAATCTGATGAGAGAATAATCAGATTTTTGGTGTTTAAGTGAAAAAAAATGTTTACACACACATTTAGCAGAGCACACAGACACTGCAGGATAGGTGTGTTAGGCGTCTTGCCAAAGAAAAAAGTAATAGTATGCGCTGGGGAGAGCCGGCTCAAACCTCTGAGCTTTGGATCAGTGGACATAAGCACTACCTGCCAAGTACTACGACAATCATAGTAATGTATGTGATTAAAGTGAGTGCATCAGATGGATGGTTATGGGGTCAAAAAGTAGGAAATCCGGTGCCCTTCAAGGATAATTAGGAAACATGGATTCGCAATGGAATAATTCTGACCAGTCAACTATTGAAATTATCTGAATTGTATTGCAATAATCGTTATTGTTGCTGGACTAAAACATATTCCAAAAAAATAGTAAAAGGCAGTGGTATTATTAAATCAAATTGTCAATCAATACCATCTGTGCAGTGGATTGTGGGAAGCATCATAGCTCCTTAGCGCTGGTTAAGCTAAAGGAGCAATGAAGGAAAGCATATGTCTCCTTTCCTTGCCCTCTCCTGACATCACTGATCAATTCACTGTCAATGTTAAAATGTCTTATAGAACAGGTCAGCTGTCAGCAGAAATGGGGGGACAGAGGGTAGAGACAAACGGTCATGATCAAGAGGCAAACACAACCACAGAATAGTAAGGCCTTTAACCACTAGTGCAAAGCTGATGAGTCTTGACATCCCCATCGCGCTTGTAAAACAGGTCAATCTCAACATTAATCTAAAGACAAGAAACGTTTTGTGAATGTCTACGGTACTATGGTCGTGTGAAGGTTTACTGTGGTATTACTCTGAATATAACCTTATTTCATTACAGCATGGCCTTTCCACACTACTTTGGAAGTGTAGGATCAACCTTTGTGCTGCTGTAAATGGGTTTAATTTGAGTAGGGGATTAATGAGCACAATGTATCTACAGAGACAGGATTTTAATGGATAATCCTTTAAACCAGTTAGTCCCGTCATACACTTTCAACCCTCTAACACAAAACGCCTTGGATGTTTTAACCTCTTCACGCGGAAAGACTAAAAAGGTGACTACATAGAGAGATAAAATAATAAAGATTCTTACCGTGAGACTCCCGGCCTGCTCCCTGACCAAAACCACTGTCATATGACTGGAAATGATAAAAAAGGTTTGTGAGTTTTGTAGTATTTTCCATATGTGTAAAAAGTTTAAAACAGGGTTAACTTAATTCAGTATTAGTCTGATCAGGGCTGGGCTGTGTAACAATCTTGTATCAGGAATGACATTATAATCTGCCAATAAGGAGAGATGGTTATATTTGTGATACAGACAGAGCAACACAGCTCTGTTCAATTTCACTCAACAGTCAAAATGTAACTCTTAGTCTTGTCCAGATTAGGTCTGCAACGACTAATTGGATCAATCACAATTAAAAAAGAAATTCACTAATCAAAATAACTGAAAATTGTCAGGACTTTACACAGTGGGTGCATTTACATTGTCAGAAAAATCAGAATAATCAGTTAACCGTAAATAAAAAGTCTGATTTATTGAGTTGTTCGATTGTTAAAATGTGAACAGCTAAATTAGATGTGCGTAATCATATTTCTTTCTGATCATGGCCCAGATTATTACTCAGATTACTCACATCTGATTACGCAAAATCTGATTTTGCGAATTACATTTTATTTTAACTCCAGAAATTTGATCATAATAATCAGATTTTTTGTGTGCATCATAGCCACTGACTCTTGAGCATGTGCTGGAAAATAAGTTTCATCACAAAGAATGTAAAGTTTTATTAAAATACTAAAATAACACCTTATCTTAAAACCAACTTGGTGAAAACCTCATAAAGATAGCAAGCCGGATGCTGTTGTGTGCAGAGTTCATTGCAATAAAGTTTAACCTCTATAAAGCTCCTAGAATATCCGAACTGGCAAAAAAATGATATTCTTGCCTCGAAGAAAAGTGTGCCATGATTATTTCAGCCACATATTCCTACCTAAATGTTTATTAAAAAGGCATTATTGTACACACTACCAGCGAGAAAAATAAGTATGTAGTAAAAGCCTCTGTTATCAAAAACGTAGGCCAAGAAAAAGAGGGTCATGGCTGTTTTTGTCAAAGTTTACATTACTGCGACTCATTTGACAGCTGGTTTCCTCCCAAGTGTCTTAGCGTGTCATTTTATCAGAGGGAAACTATAGCCTGTAGTATCAACCACGCCCGTGTAATACAAAGTCGAGTAATCAAACACGACTGTCTAAAATGCCAATCCAAAAATAGAATTAAATAGACAAAGAAAAGAGTGGATCTATCCTCCCCAGAATCTAAAAAGACGCTAAATAGACACTTTCAGTTCCTTCTTGGGATTTCTTTTTGGCTGACGCACTTGTGGTAAGTTGATTGTCTCTACAAACATTCAGCGTTCTTAAGCAATATTGATTGTTTTCTTTGTTACTTTGTTTTTTTCTCAGTATAATTTTGTCATATTCACCAGGAGGGCCAACATTTCTCGCGGGCACTGCACTTTATAGATGGCATTTGAGAGTAACTTACCAAACTGCTCCTAATGTACTCGATGGCTTTCTGAATGTCCATCCCAGACCAGTCATCGAGCATGTAGCATATACTGGCTGCACAGTAAATAAAGCGGATGTCATTTTCACTTCCCTCAGGCATTGCGTAAAAACTGGAAGCAAAGGCACAACACACAAACAAAGGCTCCATTAAGAGAAGAATATAGAAGATAAAAAACTCAACTCATGATGTTAGCCTTCTTTCCATGGTACTTGAAGAGGACATAGCATGCTTAATACATTTAAAACTGGCTTTGAATGTATATTTTTGTTTTCTCATCACGTATCATTTATTGACTCTTTACACTTGGCAGTGAGCAACTTTGGTAAAACGTGGATTCCAAATTGACGAGACTATGGTGGCACAGCAAAAAAAAAACAACAAAAACTTAACTCACTTGTTGCCTCTAATGACAACTAGATTCAACCAAATTCCTCTTTTGATTAGTAGACAAATGATTATTTCTATTGCACATTACGACTTTTTCAATACATTTCTACCAAATAAAAGTTAAAATGTGGTCTGGAGGCTGCTAAAAAGAAAATATTTTGAATAAAGTGCATTATTTTTCTTTGTTCTTTCCTTTTTCTATTTCTGTCTTTGTAATAAAAAATCTTTTTGTATTCTACAGTACGATTATTTTTTATTATCTACAAGTCACGATATCGATTCATTGTTGTAGAATCTATCCTTTGTTACACCAATTCATTTTACAGGTTGTTCACCACATTAAAGTCAGGATGGCCTTTCCCACAATAACCTCAGTCGGATCTGTGGGAAACACTGACAAAACTTAAAATGGGATGAATATTAAAATTGCAAGCGTTCCAGTGGGAGGGTATAGGGCGGGCCATATTATAATTTTTTACATGTCCTGACATTGCCTTTGTGTCTGTTTTTTATGCCAGGTTTCATGTGGCTACTTTAAATTTTTTTCACAGCAGAGCTTCCATTGGCCCCGTGTAAATTGAGGAGGCGCTACTGAGATGTCTTTCAGTATTTTTTCTCGGGGTCTTCACTCAAAATCTCACTAAACTGTAATTGTCTATACCACTTGCATATTTGTCACTGTTCACTTAAAATTTTACATTTGCAGTAGGGCTCTCGCAATTGGGCCCCCTCATAATTGCGTGCTCTAATAAAAACATGCTTTTGTGTATATTTTTACCTGCCGTCTTCCAGCTGCAGAACTCGAAGTCCGGCCAAAACCGCTTGTTTGTTCACTCGACTCAGATCATCTCCTAATATCAACAGTGAACATAGACCAGTGTAGGTCATGGCAACATGTCCGCTGTCGTAAGGATGAGGCACTCCGGGACCCTAAAACATAAAGATATTAAACAATAAAGAGGGACATTACTGAAATATCACGATCAACTTTGAATGAAATGCAAGAGCAGTGCTGTGGTTTCCTCAGATCTAAAGCGCATGTTTTCCACTGTTTGTGTGCAACTGGTTTTCTTCCTCCTGTGTAAAGGTGGAAAGGGTTTTGCAACACGAATAAGCCAATCACATCACTGCATTTAGTTTTGGACCAGAGGAGAGTCAGTCACACAGTCCAATGTGTTATGTTCAGTGCAAAAGCAGAATTCCTCCTCCTTAAAACAGCCCAAGTCAGCTTTATATTCAACTACTACACAAAAAGCAATACAATATTTCAGTTGATTGAATACGATCATTCTCAATCAATTGGGAGAGTATATTGTGAACATTTTAGAAAAAACAATACACGTTTTATCTATAATATTAGAGAAACCCTGTGAAGTATGAATCTGTTGTGCCAGTGGTTGGTGGCCCAAGTGGCGCAGATTGGCAGCCTGACGTCAGTCTGTCCCAGGGCAGTTTAGACCACACAAGTAGCTAACCACCACCAAATGTGGGGTGAATGAATAATGCACAGTAAACGTCTTTCAGTGTCCAAAAAGTGCAATATACAATTGATTGCACTCTTATTATTATTGTGTATGTGTTTTAATTATTTTTTAAGGATCAGTTTGAGTCTGAAATAAAGTTTGACTTAAATTCAACATGCATTGATCATAATTTTACATTTTACTAATTAAATCACAATATTGATTAAAACGTCTTAATATTAGAAGCCGTTTATGAGTGAAATTTGACCGTAATAAGCAGCAGATTTTTAAATTTTAATTATTTAAAAATAAAATGCCTTCTTTGTTGACATACCTTTGTGCTGTATGGAATCCCAATGTGTGAAGATCCTCGAAAACCACATTGACTTAGGTTTGATTCTAAAATAAAGGATGAAATTATTAGAACATGTACTTCAACTTTATTTCAAACAATGATTTGCAATTAGAGGTTTAATCTTAATTATTTTTGATAACCCTGACAATATTCAGTCAGTGTTTTAGCAATCCATGAAAAATTGGCCAGTAATGTCTTGGTTGAGGTTCAAGTATTACAAAGTGAATGAACTGTAGAATCAAATCCAAAAGTACAGAAATAAATGGCATTGTAAAGTGTTTCAGGCCCATACTGAAGAAAGATTACTGTATCTCATTAGGAGTGAGGACAGATTTTAGAATTTGGTCTACTGTTGCCCCCTAGTGTTAAAAAATGCCTTCTTGGCAATGGGTAAAAGAACGCTCAAACTGTTTAGGTGCACATATATAATAACGTACAAGGTTTATATTTAAATGTATTTGTTTGATAAGGGAGAATGCACAGAAAAACCTTAACCTTAAAAGCAAAAAAGCTAGTTTCTATAAGGCTGATGTCGGATTACAACTAAATTAAAATGTGCACGGACTGAGTCAGTCTCATTTACGTCTAATTTAGTACTTCAGTTACACAAGCAAAGTTTACATTTTTTTCATGTTTTCCTTTTAAATAATTACCCTTCTGTGACCTGTTCTCACGTTATATTATTGTCTCCAATGCGTAAGTGCAATAACATTATTATAAGCAACTATTCTTGTAATATTTAATAACAATTAATAGTTGTAAGTATCTATTGTAAAAGTAAACAAACAACATAAAAACACACAATAATCATTCATTATTATAAATATATTTAACCACAATCTGACAGTGAATTCATCTGGTGGTTTTAATAATTTAAAAACTGGGCACAAAAGCAGATGGGAAGGAGTGTCTTTCTGGAGACACTCAGACAAAAACATCATTAAATATTTAAACATTATCAGGATAAAAAGGTGACCTGATAGAACTTTAAAAGTGAGAGTTTGGAGAGATTTGAGATTAAATAAAAGGTTTGAATCTTTCAGTCAGAGGCCCAAATGTTTGTCAGTGTCTTTGTGTGTGTGTCTCTTTAATGTTTACTATTATGGGCTTATTGTGTGAATGTTATAACCTTGTAATTGCACATTTGAATATGTACTGTACTTTGGACAGTGGAAAGTTTAATCTGGTCGCTCTCAGGTCCCACAGATGTGCTTTGGATAAGACACTTCACCCACCTACCATTTGATGTATGCTTGAGTATAAATGAGTATGTGTTTGTGGCAGATAGAAATAACGGCTGCATGTTTTGGTCACTTAATAAATACACTACACTGTAGTCATTATTCATTCACTCCCTGTTAAAAATCAATTGATTATTTAGATCATAAGCAAAATCCACATGAATTCAAACAATTACTTCTATTCTGTCAAGAGAAGACCTATTATATTTTATTTACTAGTAATGTTTGTGACTTAAAAGCCATTGTAGATTACAAGTGGCTTTGTTTCAAGTTTTAAGAAGCACAGTGAGTTCCCAAATCCTTTTGAATCTGAACAGAACGTGCCTAAAACAGGTTTGACAACTCGTTCGTTAAAACACAGTAAAAATAAGTATATTTTTGTTGTTCCTAAAAATAAATTTTAAATGTCATCCCAGTTTGGCATTTCTTCAGGTTCATAATTTTATGGTTGACATCACATGTAAAAATTCCATAACTGTCACCTAGCAACCAGCTATATACTGGGCAAAACTCCGCTAATGTCACAGAATTGTGACAAAACATCTTTATTTAGTTAAATTTGTGTTAAAAGGGTAGGGAAAATGTTTTTGTTTTTTTGCATTAAACTGTGCCAGACATGGATGTCTGCATGACGTGTGCCGTCATCCAAATGTTTTAGAACTCTGCTGTACTTCCTGTAATATTCACTTAATTTTCAAGTTTTCTTCAAAAACTGCCATTTAACTGGTGTAAAACTCTGAAAATAACACTGTCTTTCACACTTTTAACGAAGTGTATTACTACATACAGTGTAGTCGAATAGAGAAAATTGAACAGTATTTGAAATCATGATTATAAATTCAATAATTTCAAAACTCTACTGTACATGTATATGGAACGGGTAAACTTATGTTAATAACATGACCAGCTCTACCATTTGAGCCACAGGGTTAGACAGCTCATAATAAAACCAGAAGGAGATGTTATCTAGATGTATTTGTTTGTTTGTGCGTTTAAATATTTAAATAGTGTATTGTGTGGTAGCACACTTACGAATTTCTGTAGGCAGAACCTGGTGTGAGTAAATCCATTCAATCATTGAATTCTTATCAATCACATCCAGAGCGTCCAGAACATCCAGCCCGGACAGAGCGAAGAACACGATAGTTAACCTGCATTCACATGAAGAAAGCACATTAAAAACATTTCGCATAAGCAATAAAACAAAAGTTGGAGGCAAAAATGAAGTGGAACATAATGTGATGCAATATCAATGGATAAGTTGGGATTAACCACATAATAATCAAAAATATGTGAAAAATCAGGGCGGTTTTGTCAAATGAAAACCACTCAGATACTCGAATGACATCAAAGCCATTTCTAGAACCGTCGTATTTTACGCTATTTTTCTTATGATAAGACTAGAAAAATGACACTTTGCATTTTTGATGAAGGCAAACTTTTACTGTACAAATATTTACAGAAACTTAGTTTTTAATCGTATCTACAAATTTACATACTTTACAACAAAGCATACTTTTTGTGAAGCCCCCTCCCCCCAATCTTTGTAAAAAGAAAAGCAAACTGACCTGACTGACATCTCTACCTTAGAAATTCAAAATGGTAGCTTTTTTTGTTTAAAGACTTAAAACAATCAACAATTAGATCTGGTGTCAGTTAATCAGTGGAAATGGTTCATCATGGTCGACTTCATTTTGTTTCTATTCCAGATTTTCTTTACATTCTGATGGCATAGCAGTTTCACTGGAAACATTAACTTTTGCTAAGTGTAGACATTAAATCACCTACATGCTATCCAGTTAGTTAAGTAGTTTTCTACAGCTAATGTACACGAAAAATGACGGTTTAAAAGGCGTTTTTTAATTTGTTTTAGCCCGTGCGCACCTCCATTCAATCAGATGGGAGGCTGCTGTAGCTCAGATGCTAATGATTTTAGCATCAATAAAGCCAAAATAGCACAGATCTAAACATGTGGAGCAGACGTACCTGGTTGTTTCTAGTGAGGAATATCTCTCTGGTAAAATCTGCAGTGTTCTCTGAAAGAATCGTACATGTCTGTCTCGTAAAAAGTCTATTTGTTCAAATTCTTGACACTGGCTCTCTTCTTCCGCCATCTTTGCGTCCGCACCCTGGAAGTGTTTCCGGTGGAGTTTCCGTTTTTCAAAATAAAAGCCCAAGAAACGGTGCGGCGTTTTATTAGCCTTAATAAAACATGAACGGATACTTAAACTGCATATGACAGTTACTCACGTTTTTCTATTTATTTAGTTTGGTGGGCTAATCCATGCGGTAAATGTTTATCAAGGTTTTACATCTATAGTTGCAGTTTGTGAAGAAAACATGAAAAGTAGAGCTGAGTTCTTTAAAGAAATCCCACTATCTGTCATCAATAAGGGGCATTCCATTAAAAATGCAGGGACAGTTTATATACAACTGACACAATTTTCTGACACTTTAAATGATCATTTAACAAAATAAACTGTTATTATTAGGTTAGGTATTATTTGTTAACTCATAAATATTGTGTAATTTATATGGATTCTGGCCCTTTTTTACAACAGGGTTGCAAGGTAACAGATGCAGAATTACCTACAAAACTCATCTGCCCAAGTTCAACCATTCATTTTGGCCACTAAATTTGACTAAATAGAAATAATAATGAAGAAAGTTTAACAAAAATGATTCAAGCACGTCTCCATTTTCCTGCTGTTCTTGAAATGTTGGTGGCAACACTGCATTTTCCCCACAACTTGTACAGCCACCAGAAAGATAAAGTCTACGGAGACGACCTTCATGTCATTTTACCCCAAATAAGACAGACAGACAGACAGACAGACAGACAGACAGACAGACAGACAGACAGATAGATAGATATCGAATTTATTTATTCACGCACAATAAATAACATGTTAACAAACAATATAACTGCCAATTGATTAGATTATTATAAAACAGGTTTTTGTGACCTCAAGAAGACTTCACAGTCCTTGTCTCCAAGTGGGCACGGCTCTGGAACAAAGGAGAAGATGCAAAGGATGAACTTTTTGAATATGTATAGAATCAGATAACAATAATACAATTGAAGACTCTGACAGCTCAAAAAGATACACTTTTACTTTATGTGGACAATCATTCTGTTTGAATAAAAATGGGTATAAGGTCTTTATGGATGTTACCTGTGATACATGTGTAGAACAGGCCCTCCCCCTGACGGACCAATGTCTTTCAGTCGTTCCTCCCATCCTTTAGTGGGACGAGTCAGTCTGGACGGGTCTCTGCTCACATGACCCTCCATCTGTTTGACGTAAAAAATAAAAATAAATAAAATATATATATATATATATATATATATATATATATGAACACTTGCATTGAAATAATGAAAAACAAAATGTCTACCTTTTCTCGAAGCCTTGAAGCTATTCTTCTCTGTCTGTCTTCCTCTTGTTGCTTCTGCATTTGTTTTTCGTGAAACTTTGCCTCTACCTTGTGAAGGTCCTGTAGAAAAACAACATCATATTTTACAAAACTGAATAGCAGTAGGATGTGTTCTTTAGAATTTGATGGTGTCATAATATTATATGGAATGGTAAGGTTTTGAATGAAATATCCAAACAAAAATCCACAAATGTTGAACTAGATTATTAACTAAATAGGGATTGGGTTCACATACTTAATATATTAATCTTGACACTAAAAGTCCTTTCAACTTTCATCAATCACATTTTTGATTGCCTGTGTGCTTCATAGTAAAATAGAACAAATCCAACTAGGGCTTGCAAATTATTGAATTTTAATGAAGATGGTCAATGATCAAGGTTTTTGTTTAATTTTGAGGTCTACAGCCAATCCTTTGTCAGTAAAAATAATGTGGTTTGGAGCAGAGTTCAGACTTTGGAAGAAGAAACAAGTCTTAACATTTTTACACAAATTCTTCTTTCGTTCTTCTTTATTGAAACCTTTTCGTTTCAACGTTGACAACCCTAATTCAAACACAGATAGTTTGTGCAGACTGAGAAGGCGCTGACCTTTGCACCAGTTTTTGTTTGCAGGTGGATAAGCCCAGTAATTGGAGATATTAACCTCCAGCTCATTATTTCAGACTATATTATTCATAATCCTTAGAATCCTGGTACCCTTTCGTTGAACTTCTTGATCCCCCTCGTCGCCTCCCTCCTTCGCTCCTCCGCCTCTCTCATTTCTTCTTGTCTCTTCCTCCTCTGCTCCTCCTCCTCTTCCTCTCTCTTCAGTCTCAGCTGCTCCTCTAGGATTAGTTTGACTTCCAGTTGACGACGACGCTCTTCCTGGGGGACGAAGAGAAGAAAGAAATACTAAACAGATTTGGTTCCAGCTAATCTTTTTGAGTGACGTTAAAATGACTAGAATTCAAAATTCTGATCTTGAAAAAATCTATATTTGATCTATACGGCGTTATTAGTGATAAGTTATACATTTCAGTCTTTTTCACTGTTTCAGGTTAAATTATCTGTCTTCCAAGTATGATTTAAACTTCTTTTTTCTTATTTATCTTACTC
Source organism: Rhinogobius similis (assembly GCA_019453435.1). NCBI lineage: Eukaryota > Metazoa > Chordata > Actinopteri > Gobiiformes > Gobiidae > Rhinogobius > Rhinogobius similis. The sequence goes on from CM033629.1 coordinate 34,991,667, forward strand.
TAGTGACATCTGATCTCCTTTTTGAAATTAGAAAAATATATTTATCGAAACTAGGCTGAAACAGTTTAAACAATTTGCCATAAATCACGACAAACTAACTAAATCAATCTCAACTAATCAACAAAACTAAATGATGACTCTGATTTGGAGTCAAATTAAAGGCACGCTATGTCACTTTTCTGGAGGAATGAAAGAAGGAGGTATGAAGGAATGTTTCGCAGTATGGCATTAAATATCTGTAAGGTATGTTTTAGCCTAACACAATTATTGAAGAAATGCAAGATAGATCATAATGTCACACGTTGGAACAATTCATTTTTTCTGATTTGTCTTTTCGTCTCACCTTTTCTCGTTTCTGTTTTTTGATTTCCTCCACCAGTCTCTGCTGCTCCTCCTCTTCCTCTCTCATCTGTTGTTCTTTCTTCCATTTCTCCAGCTGCAGGGCTTTCTCCCTCTTTTCTTCTTCGGCTCTGGGTTGTAATAGAAATAACATAAATATAAATGTTAATAATCAATCAGTCAAAGTTTAAGTACACACGACAGGTTCTTGTGTTGTTGTTTTTTTTTAGATATTACTTTATTTGGTGGGATAGTCGTTGTGGTGAATATGTATCATAGTTTTACATAAGTCAAGTTGCGGGTTGTAGGGAAAAAAATTTAATTTACAGGAAGTAGGGCTGAGTTCTAAAATCCCTCTGTCTATGTCAACATAAAGCGATATTCTATCAAAATGCTTGGACAACTTACCCACTATGAACACAATTTTTTATTTAAACAGTCACAAAATAAGTCTAATCAGGTATGATTATTGGTCAAAACATACATTTTGTGTATATTATATGGACCTTAATTACAGTATGGTTGCTAAGTAACATTTGTGGAAAAGCCTCTACCTATGTCACATCTGCTGCTCATGTCCAACCAGGAAGTAACATTATAAAATTGGCAAATTGGACGAAAATAAGCAAAAATGTTTGTAAAGTCTTATATATAATCATGTTCACAAAGTTTTAATGAGATGAGAAATTATGGAATTATCCTTATCCCTTATACTCAAGCAACCCTACTATTAAACCTATTTATTTGGCTGTAAAAATCTGATTTGTTCTCACTTTTGTCTCTGGGCCTGGATAATGGCTGCCTTCTCTTTCTGTTTGGCTTTCTCTGTCTCCTCCTGGCTCTGCATCTTCCTCTCATGCTCCATTTGCCGACTGGCCTTCCACCTTTGGATTGCCTGAGGATGTTGTGCACAAAATGATTAAACAATTTCACAGTCAATGAATACATGCACGTGGAAGTTTGTTTGAGCCTGTCCGTGGCAAAATAAAGCTAGAAAATCTCAAAGCTTCACCTCTTTTTTCTTGTCCTGCAGATGGATCAGCTCTCTGTACCATTCTTCATGTTGCTCTATCTCTTCCTCTGTTTTACTGGGCAAGTACAGTTTAGCTTCCTTCCTGTACGCTGGCTGACCACGAAACTTTATCCACACCTGGAGACAAAACAACACAAGGCATGGCGAGTTTATTTGTAGAGCACAATTCATACACAAAGCAATTCAAAGAGCTTTACGGAACAGGAAAAGACAAAACAAATAAAGACACAAATGATCAAAATAAAAGTGACTTTAAATAGAAGAGTGCAGCTAGGGTTAGTCAGAGTATTGTCAGAGTAGAGGCCTGACTCACATCTTCAGGAAGACTGTTCCAGATTTTAGCTGCATAAAAGTTTCCCTTCCTCAAAAGCCTCTGGGGGCCAACCTGATCGATGGACTCATCTCCAGAGTTTGAGGTTTTGTCAGGAGAATTAGCCCAATGTACATGTTTTGGGGTTGGAAATCCAGAAGAAGCTCCCCCAAAATCAGTGCGAACATGCAAACTAGGCAACTCTGAGTGCCAAAAAGGCGCCTAATAAATACGATGTCTTAATATGATAATTATAACTGCACACAAATCAGGCAGGAGGCTATGCACCTACCATGCGTTCCCAAACTCTAAACACAATTCTAAAGCGCGTTACGTTTTCATGGCTTTCTTTACTTGCTACTTTGTTTGGTGGCAGAGTGCTCATGGAAAACATTTATCACAGTTTTACATAAGTCAAGTGGTTGTTTGAAAATGAAAGTTGAGGGGAGGAGTTGAAAATTTCAGTAATAGGGCTGAGTTCTAAAAAAGGAATGCCTCTGTCCATGTCATCATTCCATCCAAAATGCAAGGACTGTTTATGCACAAAAAGTTTAGTTTTAGTTTAAACAGAAAATGAAGATGTTGGGATGATATTCTTTTTTTTGGCTTTTACAGTTATAGAATTATATTAACTAACTAATAACTAGGCAATATTATTAATAAAACCTTAAATATGATGATAATATGATGACTACGTTTTAGTGAAATAAGTTGTCTAACCTGCCATATGCACTTAAAGCATATGGTTGACAATAATGTTACCTTTAAAAAGGCTTGATGGTCAAACTGATCCCAGCCTCCACTGGAGCCTCCGGTCTTGTTCAGATACACCTCAAGAGCTCGCACTTCAGCAGGAAGGTCTCGCTCCTGGAGTTTGGTCTAATGGAGAGATTAGAGAGTAAAACATGTTGTGAGACGAGTCAGGTCACCTCATTAACAGCTGGGTCACTAGCCTGGTAAATATATTTGTCACACTTTACTGCCCAAAAATAGCAAAAAGGTCAGCAAGAAGGACAGAAAGTAGTGTAATCTTCCAAACAGGTCTAAGTGATGTCAGTGCAACTTTGTGTGCAACAATATAATCCATTTGCCTTTCGTGTGAGACATGAACTTCAGTGTTTTTGCACAATTATCAGACGACAGAGACGATTATCTTATGGATTATAATATTATCGCCAATCGCTTGATTAAATATTTATTTTAAAAATGCATATAATTCCATACCTTTGAAATGGTTGACGTGTGAGGTCTGCCTTCTGTTTTAACTCCAATATTCCAGTTTTCAATCTTCTTCTCATACGCACTGATTTCTAGACTGTAGGCCTTCTCCTCTTTTAAAAGTTCTTCAAACCTAACAAGCAAATAATAAAACATTGTAGCATGCAAAATTTTGTTTCATTAATGTCAACTTGGTCTTACGTGGAGCGCTGATCCTCTTTTAGGCTGTTGATAGAGGTTTCTACTTCTGACATGATTTCTTTCAATTTTTCTATCACTGAAAACCAAAATTGACATAAAAAATGAATAGGCTTTGTGCATAAAAGCGCTGGGCTAGCTCAGCTAGCTCAGTTAGCGTCACTACTTCCTGTTCAATTCTCTACTGTATAGGACTTTTGCGGTCAATAAAATTAATAAGTAGTTGAAGATCACACGGGGGATTGGCACTGACAACTGTTAAAGGACAAACATTGTGCAAAATTGCCTTTTTTGAGCTTTAAACCTGTTCTAAGATTGTTCTGTCATGAAAAACATACCTAGAGTAGCATTTATCTTCATTCACATTCTTTTGATAAATCCTGGTTTGAAAATCTTCTCCCCCTTCGACCGTCAAAAAGACGCCGTTCTGAATTCCTTTAAAGTGTGACATTTTTCGACTTATCTGAGAATCTTCTGCTGTTTTAAGACCTTAAATCATCGTCAGACTCGTACTGAGCCCTCCTGCCGTCTAATCACAATCATTGATTAAGACAGCTGCATTAAAAACATTATGGATATACAAATATTTGTCATTGCCTGTGCAACCAGTAGATGGAGCCAAAGCTAAGTTACTCTGGCGTCTCCCAAGGCTGTGATAAAGTTATATTGTTCTTTGTAAAAACAAAAACAAAAAAACCTTACATGTTTAGTTGAAATAAAAACAAAAAACAAAAAAACACAGGTTGTCAAAGTAAAGACTTATACTAAATAAATACAATAAATAAATAAATAAAATATCAATAATGCATAATATTTGTCCTTTAAAGACTTAGAATTGAGGTGCAAAGGGATAAAGGGAGGTGTTTCTGGGTTATGCTAACACTAACGCTCATTTTGAGGCATAAAAAATATTAAAATAAAACAAATTTAAATAACAAACTGTAAATAACAATCTGTAAAAAAAATAAAAAAATATGTTGTTTCTGTATATTTTATGTTTTGATAAAAGTTAGAATTAGCTTTGAGAAACAGTTAGCATACCCAGCATGTAGATGTACACAGAGTGCACATTTTTAGGGTGCGTTCAAACTTGTCTTGGTTTGGTCCTGGTTTTGGACCAGTTTGAGTTCCAATGTAAATAGATGTCCTGGTTGCACTCTGGTCTAGTCCAGGTTTATTTTCTAATTTAGTCCAAATTTAAATTTGGTGATTGAGCAAAGTGTGAATGCAGCCTTAAACATATCCAAGTACATTAACAAAATGTAGATGTCAATAAAATGTTAGCTGGCATTGCAATAAAATTTTACTATAAATATCGTACGACCGAGGTTACAAGTAGAACTTTTCTGCTTGAGACTGCATCCATCTATCTACTTCTACGTTTAACACTCACACTCAGCAGTTGGCTTCACGTCTGTCAACTGCCTCTGGAATTTCTGGACGCCATTTTGGATCTTCGACAACTGCTTTTTAAAGTTCGCCTCTAAAGAAGAGAAAAAAACAAAACAACAAGCCTTCAGAAAAACATGTATTTTTAAAAGTGTAAGTTCTCCTTTAGTGATTCCACATTCTCTTCTCCATGATACAAATATAAAAAAGGGACTGACTATGATCTAATAAATCTGAAATATATTGTTTGGTTCCTACTGTAAATCGTAATAGTAATAGTAATAGTAGTAATATTCTTCTGTATGGTACTAATCTTTCTAATATATAAAGGTGTTACTGTTGACTAATAATTAAGCCATTTAATATTTTTGTCATAGCATTTTAAACATAATACATTTAGATGGTTCAATGTACTTGCTATGTCAATATCAAATACATACTGTAAATGAGTGACGTGGGTAGTACCCCTTTAAGCAAGAAATCACAATTTTCTGGTAGCATTTTATTCCTACTCGAGAAATATATTTGACAGTGTAACCTTATGCTTACTTATAGTAAAAATGTTGGTTCCTCTTTCCACTAAGAGTAAAAAAAAGCTTTATGTTGACAATATTAAATTAATTTCTGTTTGTATTTCTTAATTCTTGCACTGCTCCTTCAGATATGATTTATTTGTCCTCATTTTCCTGTCTATACTTTGAAAATATCATATACTATAAGTGAGATGTTACGCCCAGTTACTCTAAAAATAATTCTTACTTGAGTAATAGTTTCCTCAAATACTTTATAACACTTGTTTGAGTCATTTCCTGGACTTTACTACATTTTACTTGAGTAACATTATTTTTGAAGCAACGTTACTCTTACTTGAGTCCCATTTATTTCAGAGAGTTGAAAGTTAGACAGCATATTGTTTTATAAAATGTGTGTCGCTATATGATACCAACTCTCTGCTTTTCTTTCTCCATCCAGGACTTTCTCATATTCTTCAAGTTCTGTGCAAATATCTGTCCAGCCATTTTTCCTGCACAGAACAGTGAGAGGTCGCTCTTTCTGAAGCTTTTCAATCCTGTGGACAGAAAGGAAAAACATTAACCTATCTGCTTCATTTATATATTGAAGAAGACATATGCATTTTTCAGATTTTTAGTAATAAGTTGTCAAATAGATCATTAATTAACATTTTCCTTCATTATTATCATTTCTCATTGCAAACTAAAATATTGATCCATAATTTATCCACAAACTTACAGCTTTCTGTTGCCCTCGGCCTCTCGGAGAAACTCTGCACATTTCAGTCTGGCCTGTTTGTCGTCTTCTTCATGTCGAGTGGAAGGTGATGCAGAGGTGTGTGGCTTTACATATTCACCAACCTGTTCAGTGAAGAAAGAATATGAAGGAACAATAGTAACTTAAAAAAAAACAGTACTGCAAAAACGAATACATTGCAGTATTTCATGACGTAATTTTGGTTTCAAATTGTAAGCTATCAGTAGGGGGGACAAAGAAAATTGAAATCCTGTGGTGTTGCAATTTTTCCTCCTCTAATTAGTGATAAATAATTGCAACACAAACAATGGTTTGATGTATTATAAACAAACTATTGTGTATATTGTTTAAGCGTAGAAAGTAAAATAATGACATTTTCTTTCACTGCAGCCTTACAGAAGCATGAACTGCTGAAGGGACAAAAGCAGGAGCCTTTAGTGTGCTAACTCAGTCTGTCTCAATATTAGTATTGTCATAATACTATAATCTCAAAATGTTCTTCTAAGGATAGGCTCGAAATTTGATACCAATTTCAATACCACAATAATAATAAAGACACTGTTTTTAGACAATAGAGGGTAATTTTCAACAAAAATGTCCTTAAATTGCATTTAAATTGCTCTTTCTAAAAGTCTAATTATGTCTATTTATTTATTTTACCATCAATACTTGATAAAACTAATAGTTTCCACACTAGTTTAAGTATTGATTAATATATGATTTTTGACACTTTTGACTACCCTAGTCAATGGCAATGAAAATCTTTATCTTTCTGAAATAGGCAAAAGTTATCTATATCAAACACTTTCTTCCCCTAAATATCAAATTACTTGCAAAACCTTTGCACTTTCTAGCTTCACCCCTGTTTTCTGACAGGCATTTTATTGTTTACTGCATTTTTCAGTTAAAAAATTGTGTCACTTGTAGCATTTTCTACGTTTTATTTCAGCGCAGTACCAGATCCATGTAACTAAAAAATACCCTTTTCATCTGATGGATTACTCTACTTAGGCCTGTAGTTTTTATATGTTCTGTAACTGTTGCTTGACTGACTTACTTCAGTATTTTAACAAGTAAGAAATTATGACTACTTCAACTTCTGCACTTATGCTAGGCTTGTTGTTCCACTATGACTTTCGAATAATTAACTCGTCATTTCGCATTCCATTTTGTTTTGTCAATCGATACACGCACTAAAACACACAACTTTAGCTTTATACACAATGGAAACAGGTTTAAATGAAAAAAGTAAAACAAAAAGTACCGAGGCTTGTTCTTCTGCACCTCGCACGGTTGCTATGGCGGCCATTTTTACCGTAACTACAAACAATAGCGAAAGTGGAATGCAGGCTGTGATGATAAAGACTGCCAGTAGAGGGCGATGTTAATATGGGAAATAATGATGTGGTTCAATAACGCTAGTAAGACTGTAGATTCTGTTGCCGTGGCAATTGCGGCGGCCATCTTGTAATTGGAAGAGCAGTTAAATCTAATAATAAATCTGTGTAAAACCAGATTAAAGGGTTTAAATTTACATAATGAAATCATTTTAGTCCTCACAATACAGGGGACGTTACCTGAATATTCACTTTAAAGCACTTCACTGGTCTACACAATTTTAACTGTGTATCTATCCACCATACGTGCACAGTCATTAATAAATATTCTGTTTACTAAAAATATATATATTTTTAAAAAAAAGAATAAATAAATAAATATAAAATCAAGATGTTTTTCACAATAATATGGTGAAGCCTGGGCATGAGATTAAGTAAAAATTAGAAAAAGCCATTATCAAAGAGAAAGTTGTGATCAAAGTTCTTGAGCCGCACTCAGCAACTGGATGTTGGTTACTATAGGTTACCATGGCAACGATCTCTGGCCTTTCTTAACACAACTTTAGTAAACAACGGCAGTCTAGATGAAAACTGCAAAAGCAAGAGCAAGAAGGTCTTTCTGTGTGGAGTTTACACATTTCTCTCTGGGTGGGTTTCTTCCTGGTAATTCAGTTTCCCCATCAACTCAAGAAAAGGTAAAATCCTCCAATTACCTGATCAAGCAGATGCCGATCTCTGCTGTGTGACACTCACTGCTCCTGAGGTGATGCCCCAGCGGCTTTGAAGGATGGGTCTTCGTACTCCCTTTTGTGCCACAACCAGCAAGAGGCTATTTCGGCTGCCCTTCCCATCTTACGAGCTGCTCCATTACTCTCCCTACCCAATATGCCAAGGATGTGAGTACCGACTGGACGGACTGTGCTGGAAGTCCTCTCCACTGGCAACAACCACGCTTTCTATCCTCTGTCTTTGCACTCCATGATGAGGTCTTGGTATTTAAGACTCCTCCTTTCATGAGCCTCCTCACTGGCTTCTTCCCATGGGACAGTCAGTTCCACCAGGATGATCTTTTTGGCCTGCACTGACCGCATGACAACATCCACCAATATCAGGCCTCAAGGTGGTCTGAATAGATGGAACACACAACATCCTTCAAAGGTCAGCGCCACTCTCATTTCCCACCCTTGCGTCCCTTGCAGGATGTTGTATTTGGAGGCCCTTGTGCAGACAGCTTTTCTCCTGCCCGGATAAAGTGCACCTTGATTCTTGCAGCCTTTTCCTGGTCTGGTCTAGGATGTCTGCCATCACAACAGCACATTGTCATACCGCCTGACGTCCCGAGAGGATGTGGGCCCTCTCTTCCCACTCAGTTTGCACACATTTTCTAATTAATACGTACCTTTAATAATGGCTACATTTTGCTAGATATTAAAATAGTGCTTAAAAACAAATGAAAAATCTGTCAAACTAATCACCATAAATATTTGAAGAAGTTCTGAGAAAAGTTACATACATAATATACATAATAAAAACATAATTCAAACTCAAATTAGCACAAATACAATACTATCTGACCGCCCTCTTTGTCCCATACTTGTCTTTGTTTCCTTTTTTGCGTTTCTGTGTTTGACCAATGTTGCATGAGCTTGAGCAAGACACTCACTTAAACTTAAAACTTACTTGAGCAATACTATCAATGTTTTTTCTGAATTATGAGAAAATAGGACCTTTTGAATGGTAGAAATATTGTGGCATACTGCTCGCTCGTCTCCACCTGCTCCTCTTGTGTCACAGCTCACGGGTCAAGTGTTAATGTGGGTCAGGGCTAAACAGATTTTCTCAGAAGGCACTGTTTTATTGCAGGTGAACTCTGTAAACTAACGCAAACAGGCATAAACACATCCGCAGACAGGGGACCCTGCTCCGAGCCCGGCGGAGGTAACTGAAGACGGGCCTGAGACGCAACGTGATCGGCCCGTGTCGGCACGTGTCCTCACGCACTCACACAGCCTTCCACTTTGTTAAAGGCCTGCTGCGGAACATTTCACACATAAGAAGACTAAAACACAAAAATGTATTTCATTACAAATTACTCACATTAGCTCCTATGACTTTCACTTTTTAAGTTATGTCTTTACTTTGCTTATTTGACAGAAGTCTGGTGTTGTTTTCTCTACTTTATGTTAAATGTTATTACTGTCCTTTGTGCCAGTCAAACAGTGCCAGCTCAGCTCTTGTTATCTCGGCCTGTACGTTATGATCAGTATATGACTCCCTGCAGCAGAAGCACAGTCAGACTGGACTAGGCTGGAATACACACAATCACGATGACTTAGGGTTTATGTCGCCATGTGCTGAGTCCTGCACTGATGGAAATAAACTTCTCCTGCAATAGAACTTCTGCCTCATGGCCCTTCTTTCATCTCTCAGGCTAATTCAAGTTATTCTGCACCAATTACCACTTCATTTTTACTTTTTGTTATTATATTGTGGTGTGAGCTACTGTCTGAGTGATTTTCCTTGTGGATCAATAAAGTCTGTCAAGTCATCTTCCTGGGGGTCCGTCTGACATCCAGAACAGAGGCCCAAGCTTCACCTGGCTCCTGTCGATGGAGAGCTGAACTCTTATCCTGATCATCAAGGGAGTGCCATGTCATCCAGAGAGGGAAACCCATTTTGATCGCTTTTATCTGGGATCTTGTCCTAAAAACTAGATCCGACTGTTAATTATTCATTCACTCCACACTCTGTGATACTATTGTAGCCACAGCTGTCCTGGGACTGGACATGAAAAAGGACTGAACCAGATACCATTGGTAAGACTAGGTAGATTTACTGGTGAATTGACAAGCACCACATCAAAAATCTGATTTCTGGACTTGTCATATTATTGAAATGTGTATCTGATATCTGTGTAGACCCTCAGTCGTCCTGGTTCCATTGAAAAAGAATATTTAATCTCTGTCAACTGGACTAAAGTTTTAAGTGAAGACATTTGTCATCCAAGTAGCTTCTTCATTTCATCTGACAGAGAACTGATGAGTCACTGTTTTATATCTGTTTGAGGAGGAAGGAACTAACTACACTGAAACTACCACAAACTAACTGTGGTTTTCTTATAGATTAACTGAAGGTTCTACTTTAGTTAATACATGTCGAAGGTGATAGTCAGATTTATCTTGTGCATGCAAACACACACCAAAACACCTAACATCTAATTCCTGGGTTATCTGATTATTCTAGTTATAAGATTTTCACTAAACTCACTAAATTATCAAATTCTGTTGGAAGTAACAATAAATATAAGTTTGTACACATTTTAATATTAAATCTATAACAATGATTCAAACTCTTGTTTAAAGACAAGCAAAGGGTTGTGCTCGAAATGACAAAAAACAACAACGCATTGTTTCCTCATTTTGATCAGTTACTATTTTAGATTCAGTTTAATTTCGTCTGATTAAAACCAAATAAAAATAGTGTTCATTATTAAATTCTTAAACATGAGTTATTAAAATAGTCACATTTATTCCTCCACAGTCCACATGTTTTACAGACGGAATTGGCTGTAGACCCCTTGATTAAAAAGACTCAATCACTGACGATTGGACGTGACTGAATCTCGATTAAAACTCGACTGATTGCACAGCCCTCGTCGAGCAGAATTCACATTTAAACAGTGAGTGATAAAAGTGGTGGAGGTTGGTTGTGGGGACAGCCGTTCTGGAATCGACCCTGTCATAAATGTCCTCACAAATATAGAAACACGAGAGCGTCTGTCATGAGAACGCAGTGAAAGCGATCGTTCTGATGACTTCTCCTGCTGTGCACTTGCATCTGAGGCTCTGGGGTCAACAGCTCCTCCTGGAATCTGGATCATGATTCTGCAAAAAAGGACCTGTAAACATTAGCCTATATACGCTCGCAATCAAAATACAACTGGACCTTTGCCTTGCTCGTGTTTTTGACTTAAAATAATGTACATACGTGTGGAAAATATATCAATATGGGGTTTTATTGTCACAGCAACAGTGGAGACACAGAGAGAAGCAAAGACTGATAAAATGTAGTCTGATAATGGATGAAAGACTGATTTACAACGGTTTGCTTTTCAATATTTTCTCTTTAAAACACAATTACAACGTTTGGAATAGCAATAAATCATAGCATATTACAACCCTGAAAGACAGGACCCAAAGTGAAGTTTTTTTCTGAGGAATATTTATATTATTCAGTGAAAAAGGTGGGACATTCTCTAAACAAGTGGGACGAGGGACAGGGGCCAATCTATGTAGGTCTATATTGGAAATGATTGCTGACACTGCAATATCGATATTACTGTGATATTTGAATTTACAATTGACAGTTTTTTGTATTAAAAATGACGATTAAAAGAATTGATCTGCACCAAAAAGTGACCTTATTTACCACAATTCCAGTGGTAAGCAGTAAATACGGTAACTTTTTTCATTGTGTCATTTTGTGTTACAGTTTTTTATCCTGCACACCGATCATAGGCTGAGTGTGCATGTCCCTTTCTTCTTCTAATACTCAGTTGTATTAAGAAAAAATTCACTATCTGGCCCACCAAAAAAACTTTAGTTGCCACTGAAGTAAAGTTCAAACACTCTGTTAATGTGATTAGTCTCACTGATTTTTTCTTACGGCTGCAGAGCTTTTCAGTCCCAATCCCTTGAGTTATCTTCGCTTTGTTCATGTAGAAATGCTTTTATTTTCACTTTTAAACACAGCCCTGGGCCCTCGTTTTTGATTTTGGCAAACATTTAAGTTGAGAATGAGATTTTTTTTGGACCGCAGTTTTTCCTCTGAGATGGTTCCCTACTATCCTTCCAGTTTTTAATAATGTGTTGGACAGTTCTTAAGCCAATTTTAGTCGTCAGTGCAATCTCCTTAGATGTTTTTTCTGCTTGATGCACAGTCTTAACCCTGTTCAAACACACTGACATCTTTTCCACGACCACAGGATTTGTCTTTCCACTCTCAGAAATGAGAACTCACTGCATCAGTTGCAGCTGCAAGACAATCCATGCAGCACTTATCCAACAGGAGGCCCCAGTTGCCTTGGCTGAATCCGGGTGGCGACTTCTTTTTTTTTTTTTTTTTGACAGGCAGCGTATGTCTCAAACTGTCAAAATAAAAACGTACAGACACGGAACCAAAATTACTTCAAGGCTAATTTAGACTAAAATCATGAATCACCATTTTCCTTTAAAAACAGTACACTTCATCAGATGGAGGACCTTACACAGCAAAAAATGTAAATCAATCCAAGCTTAAAATGGCTTGAATTGATCATTTTTATCTAGATTTGAGTAGTTTTGACCCGATGAGATTTTATTGCTGATGTGATGCAGAATTTTTCACTGGTTTCAAGGTATTTCTGACTGATCCTGCGACAATTTTGCTTAAAATAAGAAAATAAATTTGTCAGTGGGGTAAGTAAAATTATCTTAACCCACTGACAGATAATTTGGATTGAAGTAAGAAATAATGTGTTGAAACAAGTCAGAAACGGTTTGAAACAAGTAAAATAATCTAGTTATGTTAAATAAATAGTCTCCACTGATCTTAACAAGTCAAAATGTCAGAAATTCAGATTAATATCCTGAAATCAAGACATTTTAACTCATCTAGAACTTCATTATTTGAAGTGTATATTTGTTGCATTCTATTATTCTATCAGCCGGTGTTGCAATATGCATACTTTTGCTAAACATTGTGCAGCCCCACTTTGAACATATACGGCTGCTCGCTCACTGCAGCCGTAGTGTGATCCCTCCTGCAACATTCTCCACGGTCTCAGAGCCTTCAGCACAGTCCTGGTCTGACCTGCAGAGATGCTATCACAGCTCTGGTGAACAGCGCAGTGAAGTGGCCTGGTCTTATGTAAGACTCTCGATATGGGCCTACTGTATGAGTCCTCAGTATCACACACCACACATGCATGCGACATGACTGACTGCATGAGCTAATGCATAAGTTAGGGGGTACTTGGGCAGATCTCAGGGGTAGGTTTGGGCACTGATGATGTACAACACTTTATACAATCCTTTATAGCAGCGGTGTCCAAACGTTTTTTACAGAGGGCTGCATATTGAAACATATAAAAGTAGTTGCCAGACTAGCCAGTACCTTCTGTTCGATTGCAGAAGGTCTGGAATCGAACCATAAGGGGAAATTATAAAAACTCTCCTAATTTGTGACTCTACAACCACAGCTGTCAATTTGAATCACATTTCACATTTCCCAAATTTTGAAGACACCTCCTCTTGAATATTCTCGTAGTTTTCAGATCAAAATCTTTAACTTCTTTTACTTCAGATTTACAGTTTTGCTTGGAGATTTGACAAAAAACAGTTCAGTTTCTTAGTCCTTGTTATTTTCGTTTCATGTTTTACGTTTTTACACAAACGGAACCATGATGATGATGATGATTTTTATTTATAGAGCGCTTTTCCACCTAAAAGGCACTCAAAGCGCTTTACAAACCGTTGTAACTACAGTTGCTGTTACAACATAACATACAATTACATTTATAGACAATAAACAATAAACAGACACAACATACAGTTGTAACTACAGTTTGCGGTCACAACAAGCATATAATAAACAATAAATCATAGACATACATTGCAGGTAGCTTTATTCTGTAAGTAATCCATACAAAAGATGCCATGTGCTTCTCTGATTGGTTGATCCGCCTGTCAATCATGCTCGTTTGAAATCGGGGAGACATGATATGGTTCCAGACCTTCACGTTTTTGTTAAGTATTGTCAAAGTGTGTGGTCTTGGCTGGTCAGGCAAACAAACCAACACTCATTCATAAGGGTGCGTTTTACACAGCTTTGATTGAGCCGCCTTAGGTTTATTAAGGCTTGGAACATTTAAGATTTTTTCCTATTCATTTGCAGTGTCTCACCTTAAGTAAAGTACAGTACTTTTACTTTGCACTTCATTACTTTCCACTGCTGATTGTGTTACTCTGAAATCATAGAAACAGAATTTAAAAACTGTTACAACTTTCAATTTTGCTAGAGAAATTATTTAGCTATTTTATTTATTTAAAGTATTGTTATTCTTACTTGGGTACAAAGTGAAGCTACTCTATCCACCTCTGGTCTTGACCAAACCTACTTCACGATCTGGAAAAGGTCCCCAGGCCGCTTGAGGACACATCATGTCACAATCCTAGGATCTGACAACCCAATGTGAATACAGCCTGCTCTCTGATTCGATAACTCACTTAATCCGATGATACACATTAGTCATTTTTATAATATTATAAATCCTAAATCTTTAAACAGTTCATTTATGTGACTTTCTTCTCACTCTAGATAAATCCTTCCTCGTCACATCAGCGTCCGCCATACGATACTCAAATCAGTGAGCCAACCCATGTGTACGTGGTTTAGCGTTTCAAACACTTCAGCTTTGATTGAGTGTTTGACCAGGCAATCCGGACTTCAGAGTTTCACATTCCTCGCTGTTTTGTCGGTACCAAATCCTGAACATAAGAGCGCGTGTGTGTGAGTGATGAGACTGTCCCCACAGCACCCTGAGCAAAGCACTGTCATGTGAAAGAGTAACTCCAGAGATGACTGTCGGTGGCCTCCAGCATGTTACACGGTTAATAAAGTACTAATTCTATCAGTTTGAAATGTCAAGGCTGAGCAGAAATCTTGAAAAAGAGTCAGAGGCACGTTACAGTTCCTGAGCTAGAACTGTGAATTTAATAAAACTACAAAAAGTAAGTCAAATTAAAGGGGACACGTTACGTAAAATCGACTTTTATGAGCTTTTAACCTTGTGTGACTGGTGTTCTTCATTCACTCATTCGCTTATAAATTTGCGTAATCCTGTATTGTCCTGCATTTGAGGCTTGAGTGCTAAGAAAATGTGTTTTCACCTACCCCTTACCCCCGCCCACTGCTCTACTCATGCTGCATTCCAGTCGTCCTCGGAGATCGAAACTCAGCTTTCGGTATGACCTTTTCTTAGAGTTTCTGTGTTCAAGCGGTCAAGTCAGAAAAAGTATGTGCAATACATTATAGTCTATGTGATGACTCAAATCAAAAAGAGAAGGGCTCTGATCAACCAAAATGTGGATCTTAAGTCAATGTGTTGACCTGGACGGTGTTATTACATTTGTAAATTATAAATCTGAATAAGTCTGAAAGTGAATAGACATTAGCAACATTAACATAACATTGTATTTATAACAGCAGAGGCTCAAAGGCAGGACAGGGCAATTAAAGGGAAAATAACACAAGTAGTATCTATAGTTTGGATATAAAGGCACAGCCATGTTGGATTGTCTGACCCGGATAAAGTTGGCATTCTGAAATGTAGCTGAGTTTCTAAGAAGGAATTCTGAGAGCTTAAATTGTCTGAAGAAGTCAGAACTCAGAAAATCCACCCTCTGAGTCCCAGTGGTACGCCGCATTTCTGATGATTATTTAAAAATTCAGACAAATAAAATAAAAATAAAAGCAGGCACTCAAAATCAAGTCACTATGAAGAGTTGGGGCCTCTTGACTCTGCAGTTTTGAACAGGAAGTCAGTGGACCTGTTTCTATTTTCAAAGATGCAGTACCAGAAATTCACAACGTGAAAGCAGAAGTACAAGTTTAAATGAGTTCCTAGCAAGCACGTTTTCTGTGCTCGTGCTTTTTTCAGTGTAATTGGGGTGGACCACAAATACTGTGGTTTACAATGACCTAAATGTAAAGTAATAATCTACCTAAGCATATTATAAGTCAAGTCAAGTCATTTTATACTGATATTATTTTGATGACACCCATGACAAAATCCAACACAAAACTGGGTGAGGTATCCCGCTTAAAGGTGCACTTGTCTTTATGGAGATTATTTTGTTGCTTTGTCTGAAAAGTATGATCAAGTGACACCACCAGGCCATTACAGGTTAGATCTGTGGAGAGGCGAGCCTGCTCACAGTAATGCATGTTTTTTCCAAGGTCTTTTTGAGCAATAAACCTGCTATAGATACATGACAGCAGCTTTCACAAACTATTATGGGTGAGTTATAGTAGTGTTTGTCTGTGCAGATGGAAAAAGAGGAGGACAGCGAGGCTAAACGGAGGCACATGTCCAGTAACTGTTAGCGGACACCTGCCACACACTTTATCCCGAAGACGGACACTGGATCTGCACGTCTGTCCCGACCAGACAGATTCACGCTCCTCCTTTTCACATTTTAGAATGTCATGATGTCAGAATTTCAGATGGAGGGCACGGGCCTCTGTAACGCTTTCAAAGATTTTTTAGTGGTGGAAAGTAACCAACTACAACTAAAAGTACTGTGCCTAACTTCAATTCTGTTTAAAGGGTGTGGTGTGGCCCTCAGATCTCATGCATATTTAGTTTCTCAAGAACTTTACTCAGCTACATTGCATTTTTCCAACAAAAATAAATCAAAGTATAGAAAACTGCAACTGATTTTTTTGCAAAAATCATATACTTTTGAGGTCCCTCTCCGCGCTGGGCCCCGGGGAAACCAACGCCCTTAAACCCCCCCAGTCCATCACCCCTGGACAGGGCCGTGCAGAGAGCATCAGGGGGCCAGGAGCATTTTCTTGTGGGTGCAAAATTTTGTTTCATATTTGTGTCTCCTCCAGAACATTTTCAATAAAACTGATGTAATATACAGTCATTTGGTGCATCCTCTAAGTAGATTATGGAGTTACTTGAATGTAGAATAGTCAAACAAACTTCACTTGAACTTTACAGAGAACAGCTTAGTATTCGAACAATTTAATGCCATCCCAACACTCACAATAACATGCCAAATACATCCATAGAACTAATTTCTCACAACCTCTGCACAAATAACCTAAGGCCAAAATCACATAAAACAGATTCACGTAAAGCTGTTTAATAATATTACAATTTAAAGTTAATGCATGTTTCCTTAAGAGATTACACTTACACACTGGCAACTAGAACCAAAGCAGGTGAAAAAAAAAGCTCAACATTTTGTAGAATATTCTATAATGTCATGAACGCAACTCTTTTCTCAATTGTTATTATTTTACAGTAACAGTACTTTTACTCGAGTGCATTTTTTGGCTTCTCTGCCCACCTGTGCAGTTGGAAAAATACATAAAGTAGCTGTATTTTCAGTGCTGTGTGGGCACATGCAGGATGACTCAGCGTTGCTTTGTGGCAGATGGTTGAACACTGGCAGTAACTTTGCACAGGGCTATAACTGACTGAAAGTGTTGCTTGATTAAAGTTCCATGTTTCAGTGACAACGAAATGTTCGGTTTTCAATACTACATGGCAAACAAATGAATTTAGATGTGCTGGATATGATACTTTTTCATTTTAGGACTTTCGATTAGTAGACCATAGATATTCTGGATTCAAGTCACTGTAGGCAAGACTAGACATATGATGCTATTTTGGGGTATTTTATATTTTGTTCATTGTAAACTGCAATATTGATATAAAACGTCTTAATAATAGAAACATGTTCCTTGACTTCATGTGGGCCTTCTTGCCCAGGCTCCAAACAGTCTGCTGACGGCCCTGCATAGTCGACATTACAACTTTGGTGATATCCCTGCTTCCTAGACGGAGATATTCATAGACAATAGGACTCACCACACACTCTCTGACCTTGGAAACCTGCAGAGTCGTGTGTCATAGTTGAGCCCAACTGTTAATGGAAATAAAAGTGTTAATCATGTGTTAAGTGAATTGCAGTATCATATTACATTCCTTATAGAACCATATTCACATGTGTCAAACCACTGGCCGAGGCAAAGGGGTTTGTCGAGGGAAAGTACCAATGTGGAGCTTTATTTATGCTCACATCTTTTATATGACAGAAGAAGAGCAGTGCAGGACGACCCGACCAGGAGGATTAGCCTATTTTAGGTTTTGGTTTGGTGGGGTTAACCAAAGCCCTCTGAAATTGGAAATCCATGTGACCCCGGGTGAACATGCCGAAAAGTCACACCCAGTCCAGGAACTGACCCCGGGGCTACACTGCTGCAGGCCAGAGTGACAGCTCCTCAGCCTCTAAATTAAACTCAAAACAACATTCATATTCTGAATTCAAGTCATTCGAACTATTCCTTTTTGCAGTGTATGTGGCCGCTGTGCCAGCAGTAAATTCAGTTTGTTTGTTGTCCTAATCACGGCTGTGCTGCTCCTAATTCCTCTCTATATTTACCTGCTGTTTGCACAGCTGACTCTCAGCTGAAAGTCAAGTCGCTGTGGACACTCTCTGTGGAGGAATCCTTCATGTATGACATTTCACACACTGGACTCTGGTCCAATCAGAAAGCTCCTGTCTGTCTGGGAAACAGGCAGAAACAGAGGTACAGAGGCAGGGCAGAGTATCCAGAAGAATAGTTACAGTTGTACTCAGGTACAAGTAGGGACTTGATAAATCACTTAGCAAGATAAAAAAAAATACACTCAAGTAGAGTGTAACATGTGATATTATTTATGATTTATACAGTTAATGCAATCAGACAGGAAAAATAAAATATGAAAAATGATGTTGTTTCCAAAGAATAAATAAAAGAAAAGTTGAAAAACTCACTATAAAGCAAGGAACAACAGTCGCGGAGCTCAAATGTTCAAATCATTCCATGTTCAACATAAAGCTTCTTCACTTGTAGACGTACAACTAGCAACCAGCACTTTCTCTCAAGTAAGGGTTGTAAAAGACATTCCCCACCTCTGGAGAGGGCCTTCTGGCCTGGACCTTAGCGGTCCCATGCTAATACTCACTGGTCTATTTTAGCTGCAGGCCTCTTATGTAACGGCAGCACCACTTTCGCCGTCACCACCTTATCATTTTACATTCAGCAGGTGCACGGCTCATCCACAGTTCATCAGAATAAACAAGAGAGAGGAGCAGCGGTCTTAGCTGTACGGCTTCTACTCAGTGCACTTTACATTATTCATTCCTTTCCCTCACTGGTGTTGTAAGCTACTTCTGTCACAGCTGCCCTGGGGTTGACTGATGAAAATGTGGCTGCCAGTCTGTGCCGACGGCCTCACTCACACACAGACCCGTATTAGGTTTCAGCGCTTTATGTTAATTTCCTAACCTGGACCATAATTACTTCCCACCAAACATGACCCCTAACCCTAGCCTTAACTCAAATGATCTGTGTTTCGTTTATCCAGTTAAAAAGTTTGAAGGTTTGCTGTTTGCTGTTTGTATCCTCCACCAGAAAACTGCATAGTGCATCTTTAAATCAAAAAGTGTCTGATTTTCTCCCATAGAAGCCACTAGTCCCCATATTTCAATCTTTATAAAGTATTTAAAAAGTCTCAATATACAATAAAAATAATTGTTTGGTCAAATCGAAAAATAACTAGTCCACTACTAAAATAACCATTAATGCAGCCATAGTTACAAGTGGAAAGAGGAATCTCAAATAAAGGCGGTCTCACTTGTCTTTGGCCCCGCCCGACCACCACAGAAAGGTGCAGATTGACTTACAGCACATGCGGCTCCCCAGTGCAGACGTGACAAGCTAACGAGTGGAAAAGTTATTTAAGCCCTTGAGTGTGTCTGCTTCATTTCACTCATAAAACGTGGCCTTGCAGGTGGACGGGCCCAAATGGACTTTAAAATAGGCAGTGTATTACTTGAGAGCTTTGAAATAACAGTGTAATGGAGGTACATTCAGACAGAACATGGAAGGGACAAAGTCAAAATGTTATTATGCCACCTAAATGCCATTATTTCTGTTACTTCAATGCAAAAATTGAATATCCGTGTTACTTTCATTTTTGGTTCATCTTAATATGCACAGTCTGCGTTCTGTCCACACACTCGCTGCCCCTAGTGTCAGAACACAGAGGGGAAAATGTCTTTGCAGAATCGTGCTTCAACAGATTGGAATTCTTTACAGAAAGCTTTTAAACTCAAACATCTTGCACCTATGACTAACTTTTACTCCCTTCACATAGTCCTGGATGTGTGACCATTGATTTGTCAGGGTTTCTAGGACTGTCCCTGACAATTTAAGGTTGTCTGTTTTCTCTTTTATATGAAATGCTTTGTCTGTGGATTGTGTTGTTGATGCCAGGGGTCCCTTGAAAAAGAGATCTCTGAATCTCAATGGGACTTTCCAGGTTAACTAAAGGTTAAATAAAATATGAATTATTAATTAATTCATTAATGATTAATTTATCAATGAATCATTGGATTTCTATAGCTTTCATGACACTCAAAGCGCTGTACAGCCACATAAGTACGTGCTGCCCTGGGGCAGGCTGACAGAAGTGAGGCTGTGCTATCGGCTCCTGCCATTAGCACCAATCACTCACTCACCACTTCAATACCAGGAAAGTGGGTGAAGTGACTTGCCTAAGGACACAACGGCTTTGCACTAGCTGCTGCACTGTGGCTCCTGATGTTCCAGCGGTCTCTAAGTACTACGTAGGCCTCACATGATTAGCTTCTGAGGTCTGACAATCAGGGACTAATCAGTGATTATTCATCTTGTCAAACAGATATTTCTATTGTGCAGTGAATGAGACTTTCAAAACACTTTTAATCAAATAAAGATTTTTGCTACTTCAAGAAAAAGTGTTAAGTTGAATATGGGTTTAAGGTTTAAAGTTTAAAATTACGGGTACAGGTGTCGTTTTACAAACTCCACACAAATGCTACATCCTGCTACAAATCAAATTTGTGATAAAGCCACAGATATAACATGATCTTAACATCTATTGCATAAGAAAAGTTAATGAAAAGTGTGTTGTCGTAAATCATATTAAACAGCTAATGTAAGTCTTTTAGATCATGTGCTGATCATGGTCTTGTGAATCATATTGTTGCAGTTGTTTATTGTCATTTCAGCGTCAGTGAAGTTAAAACAACAAAGGGTCACTGATGAAGAGAAACAATAGTGGCTTGTGCACTGACAAATAAAAAGCACAAGAGGCGACTGAGCATTTGGAAATTAACTAAAGTCTAAAATCATTAAAATAAAGTTAAAAACAAATAAAAGACTTGATGTGCGTGTTGTGCCAGAGCTTCTGTAAAAACGTCTATAAGATTGATTGCCTCATTCTAGGGTTGTGAAAAATTCCCTTTTTTATGAGTCTGATGACGACATTCAGACAATATTGTGGCAATCCATCAAAAATGTACTAAAATGTGCCTATCACATAAAACATGGATGGACGGAGCAACCTGCTTTAGCGTCATCAAAGCTAATGTTTTCCTTTTTTCTCTGTTCTTCCTGAAGGTAGGCCCTTACATTATGTTGTTATATCATATTTTTTCTTTTTCATTGTTCAAGTGAATCTTCTTTGGGTAGATTTGCAGGGCCAGTAAAACTCAGATTACTAGAATAATTAGATCTGTGTGATTTTAAAGTAATTGTTGTATTTGGGAGACTTTGAGAGAGTAAAATCAAAATCAATTTTAAAATTGAGTCTTTCAATCTTTGACGTTTTCTCATTCACTTTTGTCTATCACTATAGTTTGCCCTTTTTTGTATAAACCTGCATGTGTGAACAATAAGAAAGAACTCAGATTACTCGCATAGATTTAACAGTTTGCATGACTTTTTTTTCATTTTTTTTTTCACTTTTCCTTTCCTTATTTTCAGTTTTTTGTTAAAACATAAATGAATACAGAATAGAAACAAGACACGGGAAGAGAGAATGCAAACATTTTACATAGTCCTAAAAATTAAGTCTGGCAAAGTCATCTATCAACGTTATCAGTTTTAAAATTGTGTCCAAATGTCAAGTCCTTGATTGTTGGGTCAGTTTGTGTCTTCCATTTTTTTCATGATGGCCTTCTTTCCTACAGCCAGAAGACCTCAGTCCCGATCAAAAGTGTAAAACCAATTGAATAAATGTTAAAAGTTACATTTTGCACGGTTGGATCTTAATAAGGTTCCAAGGAGAGCTTCAATAAGCAACAAGAAATGGGAGAGAGACAAAAAAAAAGTCTGAGTAAACATTTTATTGAAAACAATTAAACTGAAATAGGTTGTTCTGCAGCTGATCAAAAATAGGACCACACCTCAAAAAACAAAAAACAAACCTGAAACCCCCTCAAAACAGAAATCAAAGCCCCAAACATCAAGCAGTACCGTTATTGTTGATCACTTCAAACATTCCACGTTTCAATGTCCCATGTTTGGTGTCTCTTGTAAAGTCCAAGCACAGTTCTGTGGCATTTAAGGAGATGAGGCCTTTGAATAGGTTTTTTGTTTTTGAAGCCCTTTAGCTGCAGATCTGATGGTTATTGGGCTGCAGTCGGCACCAATAACAGCCTTAATTTAGGTTTGTCCAGTGTCTTAACAGACGACCAATCAGATACTCCGGCTCAGTGCTGGGGTAATTTTTTGGTTTTCCACTTGACTTTATGTTCCATAATCTTCAGGATCTTTTGAGAAATTTAAAATGACTGACTTACTGCATCCTACCTCATGACACGCTGTGAGAGGCTCTGCTTATGCAGCTCAACAACCCGACGACATTCAAAAAAAGATAATTTTTTTGCCTTTTCCATCAGAAAACCATGCACAGATTTGGGCTTAAAAGCCATGTGGTCCTATGTTTTTGATCAGCTGCAGAACGGCATATTTCAGTTTAATATTATTTTTTTCAATAAAATGTTTACTCAAACTTTTTTTTGTCTCGCTCCCATTTGTTGTTGCTTAACTTGGAACCTTGTTAAGATCCAACCATGAAAATGTGACTTATGCCATTTATTCAGCTGGTCTTAAACTTTTGACCGGGTCTGAGGTCAAGTGGAATTCCAATTCTGAAAACAGTCTGCAGTGCTCCACCAATCTCACTCCAATATTCATGAACAACAGGACAGTGTTTCCATGACATTTCAATAATTCGATAACTTGATCTGGATTATTGTCATTGTATTGAAGAGAATATGAAGTAACATAACATACTAGATTCAATTCATGAATTTATGGACATTTTTATCCACACATAAAGCAAGATTGTGTTACGCAGAACGCTTCAAACTGGTTCAACTACAGATGTGTTAACCTTGTATGTATCCATTTATGCGGTTCTTTTCAAACACAGATAGCAATGAAATCGGTTCACTCATGGGGGTCACAGCTGCCATAGGGCTGACTGACGGAAAGTTGGCTGCCCATATATTCGAATTTGAAAGGTTTTCAACAACAAAGAAAGAAAAAATAAATTCAAAAATGAAAATGGCAAGGTCAGAGTCAGAATTACTTTTGTTAATCCTCTACGGGAAATTATTTTTGTTACGGATATGCAGCCAAACTGCAATAAAGGTGTATTTTAAAGAAAAATAAATATCATCGTAAGAATAAAATACAATACAACTTGATTTTTATCAGCTAAACCCCCAGAGAGAATTTAGTACAATTCAATTTAGCTTAAAGCTGGAGTGCCTGATTTTTACATTATGGAACCGGAAGCAGGTTTTTAAATCTAACTCGTTCTTAGCCCTTACAAACCCGTTAAAATTCACATGCATTCATTTTTGGTCCCATGCAACTGCTTTTTTTAGACTGCGAAGTGAAACTGGGGAGGACCATCCAAGTGAAGCCAATCAGAGCACTGCTTTTAGCTCTTATCCTTTATTAATAGATGCAGAAGGCACGCAGAGGTCTTTTTTTTGTCATAAAGTGCTGCTTTTACAGGACACTCTTTGGTGGAAAACAAAAAAAATACTAACTTACACCCAAAAAAGTCAGGTAACACAGCTTTAACCTCTAAAAATATAGTACCCTCACAACATACATGTCTAATTTTAGCACAGTGATGCATCAGGTCGTGGGAAAGTGTATCATGGTTTTATAGACATGATTAATATTATTGCACCATGTCAAAGCACACATTTGACAGGGTCATACTGGCTGATGAGGAAACTGTGGCTGTAAAGTGGCTCCTCACTATCACATGTTTTATGACTGTTGTTCATAAATATTGAACTGAGATCACTGAGTCACTGTGGACTGTCTTCCATAACGATGTTCCATTTGACTTTAAAACAATGTATCTCAGATGTAAAGCTGAACGACGAGTATGGAGCCGACTGTCGAGGACAGCACTGTGATAACTGTGGACTTTTACAAAATGGAGACATTGAGGTTTACTTGAACATGACAACTTAAATATGGACAAATTCATCAGACACTGAGACAGATAAAAAAGGGGGATATAAGCCAGACTGATTTTCTTTGGACTACTCTTTCATTTATTGCTTCCTCATTTTCTGCATTTGTTCTTATTTTATTTCATGTTATATCTTGCAAAAACAATAAAAAAGAAGAAGAAAAAACAATAAAAAGTTACATTTAATGGAATTAATAGGGCTGAAAAGTATTAAACGGATCATGGATATGAGCTTTAATCAATTTCTGTTGAAATAAAATGCATTGTTGGTGAGTAAAGTCCTTGAGAGACTAAATACATTTATGCATGACAACCAAGGGCCCCATAACCCTTTTAAAAAGAGGAAAATCATTGGACTGGACCGAAATTGTGCTGGACACATTCACATAATAGTGAACAATAATAGCCAAATTTGTGGGGATAAATAAATCACATACAAAATTATGTCTTAGGGGCCCACTGAGAGGGTTTGTACCTGGGCCCAGAATTTGGTGCTACGCCCCTGAATGTGAGTATATTGATTATAGGCTATTCAATTATGTTGTCATTGGAAAAAAATAAAATATATATCACTAAATATGCAACCAAATTGTAGGTCATTTGATGTAACACAACCAAAAGAAAAATCAGTATGTAGAGTTGATAATATTTTGTTTTTTTGGTTTACTTGGTTACTTTGTGTTCAAAAATGCATTAAACTCTTTCTTTTTTTTATAATCAGTGGTTTGAAAATTTATGTAAACTATCGAGCATTTCCCTTTGAAATGTTAGTGCTGTTACAGCACTATAATAAACTTGATATTCAAATTTTGCATATCACAATTTTCAATCTTCTCACTTTCTCCATCCACCCTCCTGTCGTCCCCATAAGTTTCCTCACTAATCTTACCAGTGCGTTCCGGATGTGTTTCCCTCCGGCTGACGCTGGAGTCTGCTGATGGAGTTCACCTGAAGAGCTCAGAGACGGAGGAGGCAGATTAATGTGGGACAGCCTTCCAACAGGGCATTATACAGCCCTAAATATAGAGCGCACAAAAGTAGGCTGAGCTGACAGGTCTCTGCCAAACGAGACCAAAATAACACACAATGTAGAGCTGTGGTTTTCATGTTGGTGGAGAGGCTTCAGAGCGTTTTATGAAGATCAGAATGTTGTTATTATGATGATTTGTTGACCTGGTTTATAGGACATTTTGGGGCATATCCACGTGAAAAAACAAACTGACAAACTGTCTTCTCTGTCGAACAAAAGTGAAATTAAAGCTTCAGAATAGTTCCATTATTCAATATCAAAGTCGTTATTGTTGTCGGTTGAAAGGACTTTTCAGATATAAGATTAATATGGCAAGTTTGTGGAGCCGATCTTAGACAAATGATGATAAAGTTCAACATTTGTGCATCATAATTTTGGATATTTATTTAAAAAACCGTGAAATCTTCATAGTTTAAATTTCTTGTTATACGCAACATGTTGAGGACTTTTTTTCCCCATTCAAAAGCTGTGTTTTTTTTTGACAGCCGTTTAAATATCTTTCTCTTTAATGATTTTTTTGGCGTGAAGACAGTTTAGCGTGAAAGGGGGAGGAGCGGGAGCAAGGACACTCGGCAAATGTGGAAAGTCGGACTTGAACCCACAACGCAGCGGTGGGAGCAAATACACATCATATTCTAGAACGTGAACACAACTAATTGAACACATTTTTAGTGGAAGGGAACATGAGTACTCCACCCAGACACAGGGAGAACATGCAAACACACAGAAAGACCACACCCGACCTGGTTTAGTCGAACTCAGAACTTTCTTGCCGCGATTGCCACTCAACGTTACTCAGGATGTGACAGTTGTTGCTATATTGTGGTTGTAGAATGCAACTTACCAAAGAATATGAATTCCAACAGGTTCTAAAAACAATGCTCTGGACGAAGTGAGATCAAGCCTTTTCAGTCCGGGATCCTCTGCTTTGGAACGACCACCGTCAGGGTTGTCTTTTGAATCGCTTCCTGAAGGAGACATAATACAGTATGCTTTTCTTCAGGTACCTCCTTATTGAACTATAACACCAATAGATAATACTTTTACATTTTGTTCATTGTAAAGCACAATATTTATCTAATGCAGCTTAGTAATAGAAACAGGTTCATTGACTTCCTGTTCAAAATTGCAGAACTGAAGCCCCGCCTCTTCATAGAGACATTTCACTGTAACAAGCAGGAGATTATCATTTACATGTTTTTATTTTTATGAAAGGGTGTACGTGACATTTTAGAACTCTACATGTATCATTCAGACTCTGACTTTTTCCAGATAATTAGAATTAAGTACAGAGACGAGAGCGGTGAAAACAGGATTTTCTCAGCACTTGAGCCTCAGTTGCAGGACAATGCAGTATTAACAACTGAAATACAGTTAAGATAAATATATTTCAAAATGTGCTAAAATACTCTACACATTTTATCCCAGTTTAGTGTTTTTTTATTTCACTTCCTGGTTGTAAATGACGATGTCACACTAGGAAATTGCCAAGTGACCACCCTGTACATTGGAACTCACAAATAAAAATACATGTCAACACCTTTATTTTGTTGAATTAATGTCTAAAGGGTCAAAAAAGTAGTTTATTTGTGTAAATTATGCATATCTTTTGTCTCCCAAGTGTGATGTAATCAGTTTCTTTACTTCCCATAACTTTCAACTGATTTTTCAACTTTACTCCTCAAAAAAAAAAAATCATTTATATTTACAAGGTATTAACACACCAACTAAAGTCAAAATTATAAAACAAAAAAAAACCTGTCATATGCCCTTTAAACGCTCATTAAAGTTGATTTTGTCACCTTTAAAACTCACTTTTATCAGCTTGCCTTTTCACGAAATGTCTTCTAGTTATTTCTGTCTTTTCTATGTGTGCGCTTTCTGTCTTTCTTTGCGATAATTTAATCTGCTTTGTGTTGCACCTTGTAAACTTGTAAATGGACAATAAGACGTCTAGATGGCTCTCTGGGTGCATTCTCCTCGCTCTTTTAAAACACTGAACTAATAGCGATGTTAGCGAGCAAACTTTAATCACACAGGCCATAAATCACGGTATTAATTTGTACGGTACGACTGGGAAATAGTCAGACGCACAGTGAGAGGGCAGCGCTTATGTAATGTTGAATAGTACACATAATTCTCAGCAGCTCGGCCCGGGACTTCATGGGCAACCCCCTGACTCACGCCTCCCCCGTCCTGCTGCACTGCTAAAAGTCCAGCACCGCTTTTAGTTGAACAAAACCAATTGATGTACTTTATTCCGGTCTCCAGCACAATCCCAGTCACTCGTGTTAATTAATGCTCCACGACATGTCTTCACAGGCTCCTTATACTGACAGGATCCACACTGTTCCATTATCCACACTTAGTCAGAGTCACACATACAAAGCATTTTATTAGCCCGACCAGCCAAGCCTACATTTCCTTTCCTATACTACAAAAGGCTATTCTCTACCAGATGGGTGTATTTTTTTACTGGTATGGTGCATTCGTGTTCAAACAACCATGACGGCTTACAAGAAGAAAAAAAAGAGAAAAGAAATAAGACTGTTGACTGATAAACACCACAGAGTTATGGGAGTAATGGAGAAAAACCAAAGCACCAGAGGCTGTTAATCCTCTAAGTTAAAAGAGGTTTTGTATTTTGTTCTGAATGATATATTTATCTAGGAAATGCCTCTTCCACCTTTAAGTGTTAAGAGGTGTGTGCTATAAATAGGAGGTGGAAGTCAGATACATAAAAATGGAAAATACTACAATAGTTGTTTTGGAGATGTCCAAAATTAGAAAGAGAAGAAAAAGAGAGTATATTGTCTTATAATAAATATAATGACAATAACAGAAAGTAAAATTAATAGAAAGGTATAATGTAATCTCCCAAACTAGGGTATAAAGCGACATTTCTGAACTTTTGTGGTTAATATTATGTTTCCTTCACGTTTTGTATGATACTTGAACCTCAACCAAAACATTTTCACTTTTTTGCACATTCCTGATGCAAAGAAAATTGTTGATATTGCCCACCCCTAATTGCAGCGGTGGAAAGAGTAACGGAAATTTGCACTCAAGTAAAAATACAGTTATACATGGCACATAAGTACTGTTGCCAAAATTAAAAAGTAAAAGTAAAAGGTTCACATGAAAAATTCTACTCAGAGCAGTTACTAGCTACTTTTAACACAATTTTAGTAGCATTTTGGATCAATATTTTAGAAAAATGTGAAAAATTAAACTGAATTAAGCGGTTTTAAACCACAATTCATACATGCTGAGTTCTAGCCAATTAGAGCAGGTGATTATCAAAAAATATTGCACATAAATAAGTACAAGTTTAATAATCTACTCAAAAAGGTAAGTAAAAAAAATCAATAAAATGTACTAAATTACAGTATTATGAGTATTTGTAGTGCTGGCTAATGGTAACACAGACCAATGCATCAGCCTGAGCGTGCAGCCTTGATTGAACAGTTAAATCTCTCTTAGGTAACAGTATACAGGCCAGTTTTAAAATAGTGCGCTGAAAGGAAGCCCTAGATACAGCCAAAGTTTCCCCGGGGATCCCACACGTTTATAGGTCAGCGAAACCGCCTTAAATCAGACAAATACGAGATAAATATGAACCAAACCTGTTCTGTTTTGCTTAGGTCGATCGGTAACATGATTTTACAGCCAGTGATTCATTCAGAAATTCCCCGTGTGGAGATGCAGCGGCTGTGACTCACCGACACTTGGATGGTGCAATATTCACTGTTGCAGGGCGGGAACAGGTGGTCTGTGAAAACAAAGCTCTGATTATAAAACACGCACATCCAGAACAATCTATTTTGACTAAATACGCAGTGAATGTGGACCTGTGTTAGATAACAGCCAGTGGGTTTTCGCACAAGAAAAAGAGACGGCGAGCTGGAACTTGCCAAACCCTGGAGAGACAGGTTGGTGTGAGAAATGACTTGAATTGAGGAACACATTTTTTTTCAATTCTCTTTTTTTCATCCGTATATAGAAAACCAGAGACGAAATAAAAAAGGAACTATAGTGGCCCAAAGAATAAACCAGAGAATAAAATATAATGTGTCGCCCAATGTATCTGTCCCATCTCTTCCGGTGTCAGGTAAATTTGTCAATTTTTAAAGGACAAATATTCTGCAGCATTGACTTTTTAAATGTTTCTTTCTCAAAAACATACCTGGAGTAGCATTTGGTTCAATTCACGCTTGTTTGAAAATCTTCTCTCCCTTCAAACGTCAAACACACTCCATTCTTAATTCCTTCAATGTGTGACGTTTTTCGCTAACTGATGTCACTTGTCTGAGAAGCTCCTTTTATTTTAAGTCATTAAATCATCGCTAGACTCGTGAGCATGTCTGCCGTCTAAATTATGATCACAACAGCTGTGTCACAGCTCGGGACAGCTGCATTACAGAACATTGTGGATGTATAAATATGTGTAATTGCCTCTGCAGCCAGTAGATGGAGCCACAGCAAAGTTAATGTGGCGTCTCCGAAGGCTGTGATAAAGTTCTTTTGTTCTTCGTAAAAAAACATTGTATTTTTAGTTCTAAAACACAAGATGTAAAAGTATAGATACCCAAGAGTATGTTTAAAGGCCAATTACAATACAAATAATGCATACTATTTGTCTTTTAAGTTGAGTGTCAAATTGAACATTTCTGTCACCATCGTCTCAAAAGAATTACTTTATTACAATCTGTACAACATGTTAGTTGTCATCTCTTTACTTTACCATGTTTTTATCTTTAATTTTTTTAAGTAAATGCTGAATGAATACAAGAATCCCATGCTTTCAGAACATGTTTGGAGAAATCTAAATGACAGAGTTAGTGGGTTTTTGTCTTAGCAATACAGGATATTTTGTTATTTGAAGAGGAAATGGTGTACAGGAAAGTCATTGTGGTTTTCTGCGTGCGACCATTCAAACTGCAATTTCAATTTGATAGCAACAAATCTTGCACAGAATCCTCGGCGAAACGGTAAATCCCAGTTTGCTTTGATTCAATTTTTACAAAACGTAATCTAATCTGACAATTTGTAACGACCTGTATGCTGCTCCCACTTATCCACTCATTTAAAACGGCTCTGAACAAACAAGCCGTAATTCATTTAGTTTTTTATAGTGACGTTTCTCGGAAGTGACCGGACCAGAGCAGGGGCCGAGTCAAAGGTTTCCCCGGGTGCATTCCACCTCAGAGGGGTCCTGAGTGCAGCCGCAACCTGATCGAGTGTCTGGAACTATGTCACCAGCCCGTCCGAGCAACAAGAGCGCAGGAGAAATCTTTCTCAACACCGGGGCTCAGCTTCACGGCGCACGGGAAACTTTGAAAGTAGCTAGTCGATCACAGTTTTCAGGAATGTTCAATACTGTAAAAAAGACACGCTTTTGTCTGTTGTCACTGTTAAACCTCACAGCATCAGTTAGTTAAAGTGACAAGTTGGATTACTAATTTAACTAAAATGTAGGTAAGAGAGATATATTTAAACATTTTTAATCCCATTTTTGGAATTTTATTTTTAGGTTTGTAATTTTACTTCCTGGTTGTAAATGATGCAAATGGAAATTACCCAGCAACCACATTACGCCAAAACTCATCTAATGTCACAAATTTTTTTAGAATTTGACAAATAAAAATACATTTGAACATCATTATTTTGCTTAATTTATATTTAAATGGTCGAAAAAGTGGTTTATTTCCTGTAAATTATTCATGACCTTTGGATAGAATCAGTCTCCCAAGTATGATGTCATCAGTTTGTTTTCACTTCCTGTAATTTTCAACAGATTTTTCAACTTTTCTTCACAAACGGCTACTTGATTGGTGTAAAACTTTAATTTATGTTCAGAACTGGTATTAATAACAACAAGAGCGCAGGAGAAATCTGTCTCAACACCGGGGCTCAGCTTCACGGCGCACGGGAAACTTTGAAAGTAACTAGTCGATCACAGTTTTCATGAGGAATGTTCAATATTTCTATAAAAAAGACACGCTTTTGTCTGTTGTCACTGTTAAACCTCACAGCCTCATGTAGTTAAAGTGACAAGTTGGATTACTAATTTAACTAAAATGCAGGTAAGAGATATATATTTAAACATTTTTAATCCCATTTTTGGAATTTTATTTTTAGGTTTGGCAAATGGAAATAACGTTGCCATCACACTACACTGCACCAAAACTCATCTAATGTCACAGATTTTTTTTGGAATTTGACAAATAAAAATACATTTAAACATCATTATTTTGCTTAATTTATATTTGAACGGTCGAAAAAGTTGTTTATTTCCTGTAAATTATTCATAGCCTTTAGATAGTCTCCCAAGTATGATGTCATCAGTTTGTTTTCATTTCCTGTCATTTTCAACTGATTTTTCAACTTTTCTTCACAAACAGTTGCTTGATTAGTGTAAAACTTTAATTTATGTTCAGAACTGGTATTAATACGCAGAAGTCAAAATTGGAAAATCATAAAAACCTGTCGCACGCATTTGAAGTCAATATGTTGATTGAGCTTTAAGGTAATTAACAACAATGCAGTTTATAACAACAACTGAACCAGAACTGGATTTGCTTGGTAAATGTTGTGTTTAAGGAGGGGTAGGAGTGTACAAATTGTTCTGATGTCAGTGGAAAAAATAATGTGATGTGTCCAAATAAAACACAAATGAATGAATGAAACTAGCGCTTTACACGTAATGACCTTTCAACTTGCTTGTGTTAGTTGGAACCACTCAACTAGCCACACTTTGTTGCCTAAAATAGAAGAGTTCACTCTACTAGAAGTGGAAAGTTGAGTTGAAAAAAAAAGAAGTAATAATTCAAATACAGAAGGCGGGAAAGCGGTGTGTCAAGTTCAAAATGTACTTTCACATTATCTAGATTAAGCAGCATTTAGTCATTATTATAATTATAGAAGCAGTTTTACAGACAGATTTGAAGAACTTGCGAGTACTAGTTGAGTCAAATGCGGTGATCCATTTGATTCAAGTTTGCACCTTTGGTTTTTACAGTGATATTGTTTGAATCTTTGAGACTTGTGGATTGCTTGTTTTATATTTTTTGACATTTTAAAAGCTCGATATTGATCTACAACGACTTCATAAAACAAAACTGCGGTGACGATTTCCACCCAGCCCTATAATCGTACTGATCCATCCTTCTGAATAAAAGCGCTGGATATTTTTTCCCCAAACCTAATACAGTGTACTTCACTTGACCCGGGCTGCACTTGAAACGTATCTCTTACCAAATACATTGATTTTTTGCAGAAGTTGGAGAGACAAGAAGGGTACAGAAAGTCAACCAAAGTCATCCAACGGGGCAAAGGTTGAACTGAGAGCGTTAAAATAACAATGGAAATCTACCTGCATTTGGTCAATTGGCTCGTGTTTACGTCAAGCCCTGAAACATCGTAAAGCTTAAGTCTATGGTTTAAACGCGGAAAGAGAACAGGCTGATCCAGTGTGTCGTGGACCGACTGCATTTCCTACACATTAGATCATGATTCAAGCGCATAACTCACCCGTCATGAAGAACGAGACACCAGCCAAGGAAATCTTTGACTCTGCAAAAGAACAAAGAAAGAAATTGACAAAACAAACCGCGGTGATGAACTTTGTGGACATGTTCTTTGTGGAACATGTGATCATCCTGTGTCTTTAGAGAGATTCAGAACAAAGCCTTACATTTATAGACTATAATACACAAGTCTGGGATTGTTTTTTTCAGTTAGTCGACCAGTCAAATGATCATTTCTAGTGTGCATAGACACTTTAAATACATTATCTACTAAATAAAGGTTGAAATATGGTGACTGAGAAATTCAACATAGAGAATATGTATGAACAAAGAATATTTTTTAATAGAAATGAGAAATTGTTCATTCTTTTTTGGCATTTAGATTCCATAATGCTACCGTCTTTGTTATAAAAACGCCTTTCCGTACGTGTATTAGAGTCTGTATAGTCCAGATAATGATAAACGACTACACACGATTAGTCGATTAATCGTTTTAGCCAAAATTAAACTGCTGACCTTTTGTTTGGTGGGCCAATGCACTGCCACCTGATCCCTTTTGTATAACAGTGGCTGGATGTCTGCGTAATCCCTCAGTTGTCCAGATAGTGGTCATCTCTCCCCCGGGCGAGCGGCTTCTTCAGTTCTAAAAAAAGCTGCACAGATGAAACATATTCACTCTAAAAACTTGGTCCAGTTGATTTTAAGTTAACCTTCCTTCGCTATATACCAGTGTTTTTTTTTTCTTTATATTCTGTAGAGATTAGAAGCGCGATTTGTCATAGCGCGGGTCACGAAGCAGCACCAGTTGATCTACCCTCAGTACCCCTTAACTCCACGTCGTACATTTTCAATTATATCGTATTGTAGTTTCTTTTCTTATTTTAATTACTTTGAAGTCCAGAATCCCCCCAAAACATGTAACATTTTTTATCTAAAACCAATCCAATTACACGGCGGCGAGTGCTAGACCAATGCTGTGTATCATATTAGCGACCCAACAAATGCCAGAAGAAATAAAATGGTCCAGTCAAGACCACACGCTTTTACTATATTGACTTATCGTTCAATAAACAGAAGGTAGGAAAATACATTTTTACGTAACTTTCTTCTTATTTTTGTTGTAATACAATAAGATTTAACTGTAGAAGGTTGAATAAGTAATTTCTGTGGCTAATTATTGGTTCATTCTGCCATTTATTTATTGTTGTTCAGGCCTGGTAAGGACTCTGTATATATATAAAAAAAAAAGTGGTTTATCCTGCTTTAAGGTTATTGTCTCAGTGGCATAAAGTAGATTCAATAATATCGTTTATCGCAGTATTTTTGTGTGGCAGAATATCGTGCTTCAAAATACGTTATTGTGACAGGTTTACTCTTTTTCAATACTTTACAAGAACGAATGGTGTGGAACTGCATCCTGTCTCTACGATTTCTAATAAGCAGCTAAACCAATCAGCGAAATGGTCCAAGTTTGTTAAAATGATAACAAAAATAAAAATCAAAAATAAAAATCAAACAAACAAGACACAACTGAGAAAAACAGCATGGATTTCTGCAGAATCAAAACGCTGAACTTTGAGAGGTTGAGGTAAAAAGTTGGTTGGTTTAAAAGTTACAATGAGCCGCTTTCTGCATTTGAGAGACGTGTGCTAGAAATAAGCAGCTGCGATTGGATCGGTTGTCGGATGCGTTCTGGGATTTGGTTCCAGACCCTCGTCCTGCGTTCGAAATCAAAAAAAGGAGAGCGTGGCATGAAGAAATAAGACATTTGGACATTTTGTAACAAGTGCAACATGGGTTTATTGTCAAACTGGTTATTAAGACATGAACTTGATTAATGCCATATGAAATCTCAAACTCCGCTGTAGTAAAGTGCAGATTCAAATCAAGTTGCCCTGGTAGTGCTCCTAGGTTATGTCAAATAAACTTTGCAAGATTAAACCTACAAAACGATGGAAAGCCCTTTTTTATAACTCAAAACATCTACAGCTAATGTGCAAATAAAAATTATTGACAAAGCCTTATTTTGAAGTGGAAATCTTTACTTTAGCAGGCATGCCGGCAGCTGTATTCTAGTTTGAAGTTGTTCTCATGAATGAAAATGCGCAGTATTTCGTAACCTCTCTCGGCCAATGCTTTGATCAAAATAAAAATAAAATTAAAAAATGGCGTTTAAAAGTTGACGTTCGAGAGGTCACTTGCGTAGAACAGTTTGGTGCGTGTCGTTGTGGGATCTCGATGGAGCACCACAGTGTTTGTTACCCCGAAACCACAAATTCAAAAGCTTGCATACGACAGACTCGCTCGATGTGGCACTTAAGACACTTTGCATTCACACGGTTTTATTCAGAACACTGCAAAAAAGAAAGGACTGCAAGGTTTAAAATGGCAGGAATTGAGAATAATACGTTTGAGTGGTTTGGACTAGATTTATTTAGTTTAGTTGAAGTAGTTTTAAAGGCATTTTGACTGGTTTCAACACAAGTTTTAAATTAAGTAAAAGAAAGTAAGAAGGTTAGGTCACACTTTATAATTATCTTAATAAAGAATGAACAAATACTTAATTGTTAATGTACAATTAGTTTACTAAGAATGATTCAAGCTGAGAACATGTTTTGATTGGTATAAATTCTTTAAAAAGTCTTATAAAGTCTTTTTTTTATGCTTTAAGGCAAATTAAGATGTACTTATTATAAAGTGGTATAAGATATTTGACAATTTAGCTTGAAAAAAGAAAATATAATGAAGCCAGCCAACTTTGACCCAATTCCAAAACTCTATAGACCCACTACGGTTATATAGTAATAATTTTAACTCCTGTAGATTTTCTTTTTTCCAGTGTCAGTATTTTTGATAACGGGAGAAAATCGGCAGCCTTGTTAATGAGGTAAACGCTAACATGGACAAATTGCACAGACGAATGCCGGCACAGAATAAAACAGTCTCTCCAACAGCATAGCCTGTGCATAGGAAGGATAAAGCACTTAGGTGTTTGCAGACACAGAAACCCTTCTCATAAAGCTTTGTTTCTTTTTTACAAATGAAACGGCAATGAAACACACACTGCAAAATATTATTACAACACAGAGATTAAAATGACTTCAGTGTCTTCATTTGAGTAGTTTTAACTAGTTTAGATGCATTTACTAATGAGACTTTTGTAAGCTGGTTTCAAGAGAATATATAAAACATAAACAAATAGCATTTTATTCTACTGCCCTGCTTTAACTCGATTAGCAGATCATGTAGATTGGAGGAATTCAACATATTTTAGTCACATTCACATTGAAACTTATCAAAAAAATAAAAACTGACTTTAAATGAATATATTCTATCACATTCTCAATATTACCTCATGTTATTGAATATATAATTTTAAATGTATTATACTGAAACAATTTGCTTTGAATTAACATCTATAATTAAAAAAGGTTGCATTATGTTTTAGTGAATTTCAGTACATTTTAAATGTAGTGTAAGTAGAAGTAAATCCATCCAAATTAGTCAAAACTACTCAAATCAAAATGAATTATTAGAAAGTAAAGTCATTTCACCTCATCTCGATATTAATATGTTACAGTGCACCTCCCTCCCTGGGCATATTGTCCGATTGCATGATAATGAACCAGATTTTATGTGAGAGTAGAAAACAGATTATGTTGGAGAACGGGTCCTTGAAGGTTGGCAACAGCGATGGGAAAAACAAAAATAAAATGAACCTGAAGTCCCAGCGTTGCTAGAAAAGTCTTTGATAAAGAGAAACGGGCAAAAGCTGGGTCTGGGGGCTTGCATGGAGAAAATCTCTCAAGTTTAATAAATAGCATTGTGGAATATGCAAAAAAATAAATTTCTACAGCAAAAATATGTAAACCTGTCGTTTCTTGGTTCATCCAGGTATTTTTCCTCGACTGCTGCTGTCCATTTGCATACTATGATAAAACTAACTTTTTTGTAATCCATTCCGGTTGAAAAAGCGCATTTACTCCTTTGCATGTTCTTCCTTAATACTTTAAGTTTTAATTCAGTTTGTCCCAAGTATTATCTATGCAGCAACACAAATGCCTCCAGTTTCTCCGGGATGTTGCCCCTGTAGTGGAGGCTGTGCTTGACAATGACCCGGGCAGCGAGACACGCCAGGGTGGTGTGGTTGATGGGCTGGACCACGTTCCTCGCCACCTCCTTCTCGTCCAACAGGTCCATCGCCGTCTGCTGGAAGGCGTTTGTGCTGTCGAAGTGTGTGCCGCTGGAGATGAGGAGGTTCATGATGTCCGGCTGCCCGTTTGAGGCGGCGATGTGGAGGGGGCTGAAGGCAAGAGAAGGAAGAATCAGTACCAGTAATTATAGGGCTGTGTAAGCGTTAAGTGCAATTATCAGGGATCAAACTTTAATCGAGTTTCAGTCTTTTCTAATTATCTAAAAGGGTCTTTTTTAATCCAATGTCAAGCCTCTGTCAGTATAGGCAAGTAGTTTGGAGCGGAGCGCCGTCAAAGTGGGAGGAAGAGGACCATCGGTAGAGTTGGGCGAATAAAATTCACATTTTTCCCTTCTCAAAAACAAAATATCTTTCAGTATTGATTTTGTGCGCATAAACATTGACTTTCGACCATAATTATTTATGATTTGCACCCTTTTTCACAATTTTTGAAATACTGATTTTTTTTTTTAGTTACCAACTAACAAACTGGTTTATAAATAAAACTCCTAAATGGCCTATATTTCTCAAAAAAAAGTGAGGGCGGCTCAAAAAGGTTTTCAGGAGCAGTGTGTAGTGCAGGTGAGGACACGCCCCCAGGAGCCTCCTAAATACAAATACACACACACACTGTAGAAAAGCATGTGAAAACAATAGACTAAAACATTTGACCACTTCAGAAGAGGAAAATCTAAATGATCAGGAAATCACAATTTTATAGTATCAATGCAGCGCAATCAAAACATGTGGTTATAATAGAAGTCAAAGAGGGGAAAATCACACTGACATAAGGAAAAAACAAAAACTTGTTTTTGCACAAAAACATCAAAGTCAACGTTGCTAATTTTTGACATATCCAAGACTAATAAAATGTAAAACCAAATTCAGCTTTCATGCTTTTTCATATCATGACTCTAATACAAGCGAAACTGTGGCCAATTTGAGCCTGAAAATTGATAAATCGAGTAAAACTGCCCAAACGTTGCTCCATAACAAGAGCTTTTACTGATACAGGATTACATTAATGATATTTTCCAAAATTATTTTTGCGACTGCGTACAGTTTTGTTGCTTGTTCACAGATAATCAGTTGTATTTCAAGATCCCTCAATTATTTGTTCATTGTAAACTCTTGAGCTACTTTTACAGGCACAGCTGCCCCATCTCTATTCACGAAACTGACCGGCTAGTTCCAGTGACCCTAAACATGCAAAGGTTTGATTTACTCTGGCAAGACTCGGCTAATCCCCATTTAGAATGAATGGAACGGAAAGTGAAGAGCCGCACTTTTAGGGCAACCGGAACTAGCCAAGCATCATCATGAAAAGGGCCTATAGAACCTTCTGGTGTTTGTAAACAAAATGCTGTGCTCCACTAAGCTCAAACTATGACAATCCAGGGCAGTTTTGATGACTGATAGCCACTTGGCCACGAGTGTATCACCAGAGCCTCGTTAGAAAACATTACAACATATCGAAGTGTTTTGTGTAGATTGTTACCGTTACACTCACACTGCATGCAGTGCAGTGACCGCTGCCTTTCTGCAACTTTAAAAGTGTGAGAGGAGCTCAGACCGCACACCGTGCAGTGCGGCGGTGCTGCGGCACTCCGGATTCTTTCCGTTGGATTGAACTTACACCGGACTGCCGCAGCCCACTGCATGCCTTTTCAGTGAAGTTGTCAAAATGAAACAAGATGCAGAACAGGAAACAGGAAATCCTATGAGCGCGAGTGAGGTTTTTCAAAATCAAACCAATGATTTCACTCTACAATTTACAACCTCTGCGCTGTAAACATTATATAACCGGTGATTTGGGGTCACATGTGACTGCGCAACACACCGGTGATACGGGAGTCACGTGTGTTGTGTTGTGCCTCATCAGATCTATTATTCGAGACCATCAGGAGGAGAACAGGCTTGGCACGATTGTGTACTTATAATCTTAACTAATAACTTAGTAATCACGTGAACTTTCAAACTGAGCGTGAACCCCCGTGAACTTGTAAGCTCGTGTTAGCAACAGCACCACAGTACTATCACCCACTTTGTGTGAGTGATACAACGCAACCAGTGTGTGTGTGAGAGCCCGGTGTTAGAGATAAGAGCCAAAATTAAAGATTTCTTAAATTCTTTAGTGATGAATAGACAATAATGCACCAGAAACATAGCGGGTGAGAACCGTTTGTCAATATCTAACTTCAACCTTAAGTTTTTAAAGTTCACTTATACTGTAGGATATGTGGAGCTTGATGAAACAAAACAGGCATTGCTCATTGCTAAATGTGATGAACACAGACATAATATGTATCTGCATTGTCTACAAAAATACATTAGTAATTTCTGCTCTGTAAAAATGAATAGATTATAAATAAATCTAAAAGAATGTAAACACAAAAACCAGGCTGCGTGTGCATGTTCCGATCATCTATCCAAGTATTAGAGCCCAGAAACTTACCGTTATTAAATTGTAAAAGTTTACCTGTGATATTATTGAGAAACACTGATAACTAATATCACAATGCTGCTGTATTTACACGATACAGCCACAGCAGTGAGTAAAGATGTGTGGCAGCTCACCTGTTGTCATCCTGGTCTCTGCTGTTGACGTCTGCTCCACACTCCAGGAGGATGGAAGCCACTGTGAGCGAGGGGAACTTGCAGACAGGATAGCGGCCCACACAGGTTGTATTTCGGTCGACGGCCAGGTGGAGCGGACTGTAGCCATTTTTACCACAAGGTCGGAGCTTCAGGAACCTAGGGAGAGATGTAAAGGAAGCATGTTATAACTGCATACTGAGCTGAACTGTAATTGTACTATTCTATGCCACTGAAGAATGCAGTGGGAAACTGCATTGTAGTAGTCAACGACCCATCTCCAGATCTTGACCTGGGTTTGGCCAAATCTACTTTGGATCTTCTTGCTGTGAGAAGCTCTGGCACTAGTCAATCATTCTCAACTAACCCTATCAATTCTCTCCAGTACACCAAAGCCATTTTAAAATGTAGGAAAATATTGATGTTCATTAGTTATTGACCCCATTAATGATGCAGTTTCTACATCAAACACATCCGTAGAACTGTAGTGATGAGGGGACAGGATCCCGCTAAATCACTGGTTTTACATGTAATGGTAAATGCTGAAAAAGGAATAAATGTGATTTATATGGAAAAGTATTATGTAGGGATAAAATGATTAATCAACAAACTATTAAATAATAATCAACTATTTTAAATAAATGATAATCGACTTAATTGTTAACTGGACTATATAGGCTCTAAAGCACACGTCAAAAGACCTTTTAGAACAAAGACTGACATTTTACATCAAAATGTCATAATAGGTTATTAGATTTTATATAAATTATGATCATCAATAATACACTTTATTCATAAATAATCTCCATCTAGAAGCCTACAATTAAAATATTTCAACCTTTATTTTAAAAGTTTAAATATACAATATAATGAATTGTTTGACTAGTCGACTAATCGAAAAATATAATCGCAGACTAGTCGACTACTAAAATAATTGTTAGGGACAGCCCTAGTATTATGCCTTTTTTTAACTATTAGTGTTGAAGTACAACCGTCAGCTCAATGTGACAAAGACCAAGAAACTGGTGGTGGACCTGGGGAGGACAGTGCTCAGGATGTTCTACGAGTCAATGCCATCATGTACGCTGTGGTCTGCTGGGGCAGCAGTCTGTGCGTGTTTGACACTAATAGACTTAAGATCATCAAGAATGTTGTGTAGGAGGACCTGGACTCTGACTGTCATGGCGGAGGATGTCCAAAATCAACACTATTCTGCCATCCCCTCTACAATGTGCTGGTCAGCTGCAAGAGCTCGTTCAGCAATAGTCTGTTACTGCCGCACACACAAGAAAGCATGCCTGCCCGTCTCCATCAAACATTTAAA
Source organism: Rhinogobius similis (assembly GCA_019453435.1). NCBI lineage: Eukaryota > Metazoa > Chordata > Actinopteri > Gobiiformes > Gobiidae > Rhinogobius > Rhinogobius similis. The sequence goes on from CM033629.1 coordinate 35,032,582, forward strand.
ATCTGTACTATAAAATCCTCCATTTCAAGTCATTGTGTACTATTGAACGAATATTGAATGAACGAATATTGAATGAACGAATATTGAATGAACGAATATTGAATGAACATGTAAATATGCATTTTTTAGATGTCAATGTACTTCTGTTTTTACCAGGGGTTTAGCAGATAGAAAGGATTTGTAGCAAATTATCCTTACTGTGATAAAGACATTTCATTTAAATGTATTAATTTTAGATAACCATTTCTTCAAATGGTCAGTACATGTCTGTAGCAAAAACAATTTACCCTTGTGGATGAATTAAAGTACCCTATTTTTGATCAACTGGGAAAACGGATAACATAAGACACAGCTCACTGTATGATATTTTATGAATCTGGTAACCCAAAAATAGGAGCAATTTTTGCTTTTTGATTGAATATGAACAAGATCAGTGTGGTCAATACAGTGAAAAAGAGGAGACAGATAGCAAAGTGTGTCTTATATATTATTTCCTTTTCCAAACAAACAGTCCAGGCTCACCTGTAAATGGTCTCCTTCTTGTAGTGGTCTTGCTCTGTGCTACACGGCACTTTCTCCAAGAGGCAGATGAGGTGCAGGATGATGGACAGCGCTTTGGTGAGCTGGGCAGGTTCAGGAGGTACCGGACCAGTCTGCCTCACTGCCCGCTCAATCTCCAAAACGCTTTTAGACAAAATCCCCATCAAATCCTCGAATGATACAGACGTCCCCAACAGGCCCTTAGCCCGGTCCTGGAGCATGAACGAGAAAAGCTCCGCAAACGACAGTAAACTGGAGGCCGTCATTGGGCTGAGAGGATCCAGGTTGGTCTGCTGCATGTCCAGGGCGTATTTCCACAGATTTATGCAGCGCTCAAAGTTCCCCGAGTCGGCGTACACAGCTCCTCTGTAGCGGATGTAGTAGGAGGTGTCTGGATGCTGCGGCCCCAGGATCCTCTCGCGGATGAGCAGGGCCTGCATTCTCATTTCGTCTGGGTCAGATATCAGCCCATCCAGCTCCTCTCCGTTTGTTACCTTAGATTATACAAGACAACAACAATAATAATAATAACAATAATAATAACAATAACAATAATAATAATAATGATAATAATAATAAACAGACTTAGTAAGAAGTATAGCGATGTCACAATATCAAATTTGAATGTAACAATTATTGTGAGAAGAAACATTGTAGCTTTAACAATTATTGGCACCATGAACAAACCAAAGTAAAATCAAGGGCTGTAGTAAATTCTTTAAAATGTGACCAGCTTATAAAATTACAACTTTCTGAAAGAAAGGTTGATATGACATAAATAGCCAAATAAAAAAAGCACTTTACACTTTTGGACTAGATTTAATTGAATAATGTATTATTATTATTTTTGTCACAATTATTAGTTCTTATATTGTGACCTGAACACAATTAACAGATTCATCTTGACATCCCTAGCTGTCACTAAATGTTTTTTATTTGTGGTTAACTCAACTGCATTTTTCTCAATTAACAGACTAGTCCAACTGGTTTAATCATGCCTTTTGTATTAAATGACCAGATTAAGATCTAAAATTAACCTCACCCTGCTATATACATTTTTGTGTTTGTGAGTTCTTGTGAATCCATCTGGACGTCTCCTGCTGTTGGGGCCGCACCGGCTGCTGTGTGCCACAGCATTATATTTGGGCAGAAATCAATGGACAATTCTGGACGCACTGACAGATGACAGATTTACGGACTATTTTGCTTTAAGAAACGTGCACACAGAAGCGCTTTGTGCATATGAGGATGTGGAAGAAGTCTGCATTTTCCTCTCAACTGGATTTAACCAGTCTGATTCCTCGGCTTGTTCTGCTGTTGTGACGCTTCGACCAATTGGCGTCAAATATTCGTCATGAAGTAACGTGTTCTCCTGATAGCTTTCGGCGAGAGACTTTCCAGATTGATGTGTGTAGAACTCAATTCAGAGCGATACACATATCAACCTAGGGTGAGTCATTTCTGCATGCATTTCTGAACATGTTGGGTCCAAACTACAGTGGATGAACTGTCTGAAGACCACTCACCTCTTTGGCGTAATCGTAGGCCATAATAAGCTGCTTTGGTTCAGGCTTGTAGACCACATGGTTGCTGTCCATGTATCTGAGGTCCATGGCTCTTTTCCAGTATTTTAACGCCCCAAGTAAATCTCTCTTTTTATCCACAAAAGTGGCTCCAAGGAGCTCAAGGGCATCTATTCGTTCCTTATGACTTGTCTGCAAAGATAAAAAAAACATGATTATTTTAAACTGTATATTGTATAATGTGTATTTAAATTGGTCCACAGGTGTATTATCAATAAGTAGCGTGCTATAAGTTGTTTGTTAAAAATAAGTTGTTTTAAGGGTATGCAAAATTAGAAGATAGGTTAAACAAATAAAAGAGATCTTGCAAAGCCATCTTCAATGATACAGAGTTTATATTTCTGCTAAGACTGCAAAAATCAAACAGAAAATATTTATGAACCTTTCTCTCAATATACGATAGATATTGACCTTATTCTGTCCCACCCACTTTTGCAGTTTTTTGCACTTTTGTTTTAAACGCACTTCCGTTTGACGAGAACTCCGTTAAAGCTAATGACGAACGAGGGAAAAGTCTCGCCGCTAAAATGTTACATAAAGTAGATTGATTTGTGTAAAATGTTTAATGAAGCAACGAGCAACAACAAGTCAACAACGCTCCGATTTCCTGGGCGTCTGAAAACGGCTTTTTAGTCCGTGTAGAACTTATTTTCTGTTGAGCTCGTCTGCTCCATGTAAACTAATACAACAGAAACAAGACGGCGGCGCGTAAGGCAAGTTCCGGAATAACGTCAATAGTCTGTCTAGAAGTCTTCAGTCACCATATTTTAACCTTTATTTGGAAAATAAAGTGTATTATTGATGAAAATCAGAAATTGTTTATTCTTTTTTGACGCTTTGATTTAAAATAGCCACTGTGTTGGTTGTAACAAGGTCTTTTTGTTGAGTCTCTATTGCCCAGATAATGGTTCACGATTATTTTTTATGGCAGTCTAGTCACAAATGATCAAATGTTGCAGCCCTAATTTTCCCACATAATTTCACAGTCAAATGACTAGTGTGAAGACTTCTAGATAGACTATATCTATCGTATATTGAGAGAAAGATTCATAAATATTTTCTGTTTGATTTTTGCAGTCTTAGCAGAAATATATATTCTGTATCATTGAAGATGACTTTGCAAGATCTCTTTTATTTGTTTAACTTATTGGGAAAATACAAATAAATACAGTCTGTCGATATCCACTGAAAAAATTCCATCACGTGACCACGTGTACCGTATTCACAATATCTGTTGTATACTGTGTATTAATGTTTGCTTGCTATACTGTTCTTGTTTTTCTTTTTCTGAGAGTTTTGTTAGCGCTGGAAACGGCTGCTTCTTCTGGAATTTCCCCATTGTGGGACAATTAAAGGATCTCTCAATTCTCAATTCTCAATTCTCAATTGCCCACTACTATTGCAAAAGTTCAACCTGTTGGTGCGTTGTCAGGTAGTCAACAATGTTAGTGTGGCCAGTGACACTCGCAGACAGCAGAGGTGTCATCCCATATCCGTCCTGCTCCATCGTGGCCCCAAATCGAAGCAGCATCCTCATGATCTCCAGACTCCCTGACTCGGCACAGTCATGGAGGGCTGTGTTGCCTATTTACAGAAGAACACAGTAGGAAACAACTTTTTATTAATAGTTAGTAAGTCAAATACAAACCTAACTCAATCATGCAAACAAACACGGAAAACCACATAAATATTAACAAAACATTCTGGCAATAAGAGAGTTCCTCTCAATTCCTTCAGTCTGCAGCTTCCCAGTACCATGTCATTTGACAGGTCTGATGACACAACCACAGGATGAACCAAACAGGTTTCATCAAATGCTTTTAATTAGACTAAGGCCGTCTTGATAGGACAACCTCGAGGGACAGTGAAACCAAATGATTCAAAGCTGCCATGTGATGTGTTTACATATATGATGGATTTGATTTTATTATTTTATGTCTAATGACAGACTGGGGGGGGGGGAATAAACAGGACCACTGACGGAGGATTACAGTAGTCTACAATGTACTTGTTCAATCAATTACTTTCAGTTTGTCAACTAATTCCAACATAAAATGGGTATTTGAATTGTATTGTTTGGGATTTTGCTACAAATAAAGGGAGAGCCTGGAGCCTCTTGACACACCCATACGGGTATTGCAATTTCAAGCTTCCTCGATTGTGAAACCAGCAGATCATGTTATTCTGTTGAATCATTACAGACATGGTAATACAGACATGGCTATGTGACTGAGAAGGACATCAACTTCCACTGTATGAAGCCCACTCACCTTTGACACTCTTCCTGTTCACGTCGGCCCCCTTCTCCAGCAGATACTGGGCGATCTCCTTGTGGCCTTTGTAGCAGGAGATCATCAGACACGTGTGTCCGTGTCTGTTGGCCACCTCCAGGTCAGCTTTATGCTCTACCAGGTACTTCACAATGTCCAGGTGTCCGTCGAAGCAAGCGGCCCTCAGGGGCGTAGAGTTCGTCAGTGTGGTGCTGTTGACAGAAGCGCCGTGTCCCAGCAGAGACTGCACCACCTTTAGGTGCCCCGCGGCAGACGCGGCCCACAAAGGCGGCGCTCCCTCGATAGTTTCTCCGTCAAAGTTGACCGATCCACCCAGCTCCACCGGGGCACAGCAGCACTCCAGCAGGTACTCCAGCAGCTCCAGGTGTCCGTACCTCGCCGCCATCAGAAGTGGAGTGGCTCCGTTTGTCTTTTCGCCCATTAGTTTGGTCACTTCGTGTCCATCTTTGTTCTCTAAGAGTTTCTGGAGCAATCGTAGCTTTCCATCTCTGGCCGCATTGAACACTGCAGTCTTTAAATCCATATCTGAGGATCGTCCCCACGTTTAAAGCAAACCTCCAGCGAAGTCCATAAAAACACTGACCAGCGATAGATTCTTTGTTTACAATGAGCCGAGGCTAATGGAAAACACTGCTCTGTGCTTAGATTAAAGGTCACAGGAAAGTGACTTTTTTATAATTGAGGTGTAAATGTTATGTTAATGTTTAACCATGTACATAACTCTAGATTTAAGAGCAGCCTTTGTCTTGGTGTAATGTGCTGTCGTGTTTAGCAGCTCGGAGGCTATTGAACTTCTTTGATGCTTGTAGCTAACCAACTAGCTTCACGTAGCTTTATTTTACAAACTATGCTCGTAAAACAGTGGGCCTCCGATATGTCTTTCTCACAAATAAACTACCTTCATGTCACTGCTTCAGGACATCGTTTTGGTCGGTTTAATATAGATTTTTTTCTTTCTTTTTTTTACCGAGGAAAGAAAAGCAGTAATCCACCTCCTCCCGTGCGCTGTTGTTAGCTTTAGCTCCGCTCGGGAAACGAAAGTCCGTCCGTCTGCTTTAGCCAAAATTAGGTTAGAAACACGCCAAATCTCTCCAAGGGTCGTTTTTACACACCGGCAGAACGAAAACCAAACACGTTACCCCTAAGAAGCGGACAGTCCTTCCGTGTATTCACCCAGGAAGCCCACACAAACAGGGGAAGGCAGGGGGACTCTCCACCCACGGCTTCAGCGGAGGATCACGACTCGTCTCTGTCACTGCGCCGCGGACCAGCGCACACTTTTCTCTCTCTGGAGTAGATGATTGACGCGTGGGTAACCAATCACATGCGACTAGGAGCTCAACAGTCCCGCCCACCATTTGGTTCCGGAAGTAAATTTCCTGTTAATATTCATTTAATTTCTAGACAATAAAATAGTATGCAGAGGGCTAATTAGCTATGTGCTAAACTATATGACCTATAATTTGATTTAAAATCTATTTCTGAATTACAGTATAAACCACTAAATTACAGGGGACATACTGTATTAGGTAAAATTAACATAGCCTACAGCACTTTTAATCTTGTTATTGCACTTTTAATCTTGTTCCCTCATTCAACAGCGTGCTTAAAGTTTGGGTAATCTTGTATTGTTCTATACTTGAGGGTTGAGTGCTCTGAAAATTCCTGTTTTCACCTACCCCTTATCTCCGCCCACAAATGTGTACTTACTTGACATCATTCAAAAATTCAGACTACAGGTCACACATGTTGGGTTCAAAAATGTCAAGTAGAAATAAAAACACTGTTTGCTGGAATAAAATGCTACTATGAAGAGGACCAGTTTATATTAAGCCGTTTTAGACATTAGATCAATATTGTGGTTTACTATGAACAAAATGTAAAATAACGATCTACTTATGTTATAGCTCAACACTAAGTACCAATCTATGGAAAAAATGAAATTTTAGTAGGAATTGCAGCTCAAAATCAAAGTCAAAAATCTACTACTCTAATGATACTCTCCTCTAAGAAACTTTGAATATTATTTGACAATCATAAAGCAAATTCTGTTGAATTGTGAGAAATTCAAATAGACTAAAAATAAGTCAGTAATAATTAATAATTATTCCACCAAATATTACACCGCTTGTATAGCGTTGATATATTTTGAGATATTTTACTTACTTTTTATTTGATTCTACTTGTGCAGATATTTGTTAAATTTTGCTTGCATTTTATTTATTTATTTTTCACTTTATTGTAACGTGAATGATGTGAACTGCTGTGTCCAAGTAATTGTCTAAGCTTATTTCAATGCATTTATCAAATGATCAACACAAAAGATGAATTATTAGTTAAAGGTTTTATGCAAAGTTGCTCATTGACAGAATGAGATAAGATACAAAAAAAAAGATGTGCAAGAATTATATGTTGCAAACGATATCTGTCAGTGTAATGTCACCCCCTACAGGATAAAACGGGTATAACTGATCCAACATATTTTCATGGATGTAAGACCATTGTATTTCCTACAGACACATGTGGGTTGGCTTTCAAATCATTAATGACCCAAAACAAAACGCGATACAGTCAACACCATGGGGCACATTTTATTTGGGTTCCTCTTACAAACTTTATGAATGAGAAAAGTGGTTTGGTTTTGAACAGTGTAGGTAAATTTAGAAATTTACCGAAGCAAGCGTGAAAACATAACAGCAAAACCCAACCAGGGAAGAAACAGACAGATTCCATTAACTGCTAAGGATTTTTGGCCATATTAGGCCACACCATTTTGTTACAAACTCAAAATAAATAAACTGACAATCCTGTAACCCCATAAACAAGATGTAAAACTAACCAGTATAAAACCAACACAAAACATAAATAATAGGGAGGGGACTTGGTTTTATTGTCACCATTCTTTACTCAAATATCAATTTATAAATATAACAGAGATGTTACACAGAAAATCTCTCATTAACCTTCACTTTAGCAACGTCTTGAGGCCAACAAATTATGTAATTCCTCAAGTTATTCTTCAAATTTCTATTTTGAAGATGTGATAGTTTAATTAAAGACAGCTTTAGCTATATTTTAGAATTTCATCACCAAGGAGAATTTAAGTCTGTGCCTCACTGTAATTAAAATGAGAAATGTAGGAATGACAAAATGGAAAATAATGGGGAAAGTACTACAAATACTAATAAACTTAGTCTACATTAACAGTGGTTCTCAAAATGTGGTAAAAAGGCTTCTCTACATTTCTAGTGTTGCTTAAAAATTTCAAGATGTGTTGATTCATTTTTGACCTCATTTGGAAATACTTGCGGTGCACAATAACTTTTCTGATGAAGGATAGAAAAGTTACATAGTGAGCTGAGTCCCATTTTAGACCTGGTATAGTCCTTTAAAGACTTGACTTTGATGGTACTTGAAAGACATTTTCCAAAGGTAGTAATTGGTGTGAAAAGTTTGAGAACCTCTCTTCTATAACACAAGGACAATCTTTTCTGGCAGTAAAAACAAAGTTACAAGTCAAAGCTGGGGGTGAAAAACATTCTTTCTGCCATTGACTTATTTGTAATGAGTTTTTAAAGTACAGCATTACTGCAGTGGGTTATGATGGAAGATGGGGAAACCAAACCAGGAAGTTGATATGAGCCAAATTCAGAACAGCAATGCCATTTTCACCCAACATCCACACTAGGGGTGGGCAATATATTGTCTACTAGATGATGTTTCAAAGGTATGCAAAATTTTTGTTTGTTTGTCGCCTTTATTAAAAAAAAGTAAAGTAGCTGAAATGAAGTAAAAAATAATAATAACAAAATGAAAAAGAACAGAAGCTTGCAATATGATCTTCCAAAGTTGTAGAATATTTGTTAATTTTATAGTCAATTCACTTTTTGCGCTATACTTGAACCTTAACCAAGACATTTACAGGCACATTTTAGACATTTCTGATGGATTGCAAAAATATGATGTGATAATCGCCCACCCCTAAACACACACATAAGCCCTGACACATATAAACAAACTATGTACCAGCGTGTTACAGTCAGACTGTTATGACCCGACGCGAGTGGTGGTAGTCTTCTTGTCAGAGAAGAAGCTCCTTAGTAGCACGACTTGGCTGATGCTGACAACCAAAAGGATAATGGCTTCTCCAATCGACCAAAACGCCACACGGGTGTTAAGGTCCTCAGCCCGACTCCGGCCCTGAGCCTCCCGCAGACGGAAATGCGTCTGGTAGTCAATGACAGACTTCAGAGCCTCGTGAATGGACACACAGGCTGACTCCATCTGTTAACAATGGGCCAGTGAAAGAGGAATTATGGAATAATCCAACATTCAGTGAATAGGTCGTTCCTAAATGTAATAGGTGTGCAAATGGAATAGAGCAGAAACAGAATTGATATTGTTGGCTGCGGTATTCATTTATCATTTTAGTATTTTGGTGTATTTCATAAAATGATTTTGTGACAATGCTATAATTGTGTTGCTTGTTCAGAAACAGCAAATAATAAATGCAATTTGACATTCACTTTTTTGATTCTTAAAATATGTGTATTTCATTTATTGTTCTGGTAGTGGTTTAACAAAGAAGTACTGTTGTTAAAATGTGTCTGGTTCTTTAATGATAGTGGTAGATCACAAAATATAATGTGAAGTATATTGATTATTGCATGTATATTATTGTATCATGAGCCATGTATTCTACACCAATACACAAGAGACACAAACTAAAACATGCATTCCCAGTTTAATCCTAAAAATGAACATCTCACCTGAGTAAGTGCAGTGACTCTATTCTCATTGGGAAAGAGGGGAGGGTCATCTCCAACTTGGAAGTCAAAGTAAACTGTTTTGTGAGTGAAGGTGGAGAACTCGTTGCTGAAGCAAAACTTGTAGGTGCCGTTCTTTGCTGCTGTAAATGTGAAGCTGTCGTATTGTTTCTTCATCTCCTTATAAAGAGTTGTGCCATCGGGATCCTCCAAACGACAGTCCACATCATAATGGCCACCAGTCACAACCTTGGAAAACATTAATTAATAATTAAAAACTCAAAATAACATGACAATTACAAAAACTAGATGTAAAAATGAAAATAAACAAAAGTATTCAACAAGGAGTTTTATAGTTTTATAAGCTTTTAACCATGCTAAAAACCTTATGTCCTGTATTCAAGGCCACAGTGCTTAGCGTCATATATGTAGGGTTAAAAAAGTCACATCGTAATTTTTCTATAAAACATGTAAATCTGCAGTTTGCTACAATGAAATAACACTATGAAGAGGCAGGGCTACTCTAATCTGCAGTTCATTGGTTTTTTGCTGTGATTCTTATGAGCAGTCAAGCAGACTTGACACGTTTATCAATATTTAATCAAAAACAATTAATAAAGGCTTTTTTTTTTAAACAAATTGTATTGCAATTTTGTAGGTTATTTTTTATTCACTGACATATTAAACACATGTAGTTACTAACTTACTAACTAAACTTTTGGAGTGAAACAAGCCTAGACCTAGATACTTTATTAATATTTTACATAAAGGCCTGTACTTGCAAACTCTGTGGGCTGCATTTGTTTCTTCGCAAATTTCTCCTATTTACCTTATTTATGCAGCAGTAGGCAACTGTTGTCATTTATTTTATCATTCATGCACCAAAAACATTTAAAGAAGTGACATATGACAGCTCTAATACGGGTGTGTAGCGCTCTTACGACACAAAACACACCGTGATTTCCAGCCAAGCTTTAGCGGCTAGTGAAAGTGAATGGAACAGGTTTATTGGGATATTTTTCGAAACAATTTAATTATAATTGACACATAGTGATTTTACATTTTATTGGTCAATCACTGCTTGCCTTGCTTGTCCTGACTGCACACCACTGGCATACATCAATATTGCGGTTTAAAATTAAGAAATGTAAAATAATAATCTGTGCATGTTACAATGTTGACCCTGCCTCAATCATACCTCATTTACTATATTTTCTCCATGTTTGTTACAAAGTGTTAAAACTCATTATCATTCCAGCCAAAATGCCTGACCAAAATGACCTCAATTGAAACTGAAGCAGTTTCTGAACTCTTTGTATAAACAAATTTGCTTAGAAAGTCCAAAATGATAACCCTGTTTTATTTATACAGATCATTATCAGTCTGGTCACCAGTTCAAATTGGTGTGATTGACAGGTGGATTAGCGTATCGGGGACACATAGCCTGGCTAATCAAAACAAATATAGCTGCTTTCGAGGAAATAAGATGAGAGAAAAAAAACACACAGGAGACTGAAAAATTGTACAGATTTCTGCAGAATCAATGAGCGAAGCACACACCTCATTTGAGGTGTGAGAAGTTTGATTTTGCTCTAAATGATGATATTTCACATTCATGACTGAAAAATCATATCTGATTGCACAGTACTATTTGAGTTTGGCTCAAGGTGCAACAGAGGGAGGGGTGACAGCTGTTGAAGAATTAAGTGACAGACAGTAGACAGAGCAATTTAGACAATTCCTACTTCATCTAATTTCTTAAAAAAATAAGACTTAGGGGTTTGAAATAACGTAAAAAGGTCCAGACAGAATGCCTATTAAAGAAGGCCTATATATATATATATATATATATAGTGGGTTTGGAGTAAAACTGATCTTAATCTGTCCCAGAATGGTTAATTTAATAAAAAAAAAGTGTTACAGCTTTCCAGAGCATGTTTCACAGTTATCAGATTGTGGAAAAAATGAAGAAAAATTGGGACATATGAGAGGTTTTTGAAAAAAAATATGATTATTTAGGTCATATATTAAACTATGATAATTTAAAGATAACATTTATGTACTGTTAACTTGTAAGTAGCATCTTGTGATCCATGACTTTAAAGCCAGCCACCAGTGTTCAGGGGAACATTATCTAATCTAGACATGTATATTTTCAATCAACGTTTTATTTTGTGACTGATGAGCTAGAGCAATAATAATTCAATTTGGACTTATAATGTACCTGAAACTCCAGAGTACACTTGGTTCCGACGATAATGTCTTCGTAGAAACACTGCTTGGCGTTGTCTGGCAGCTCAAAGGTGAGCTCTGAGCCCATCACCCACAGCCACAGTAGCTGGGCACAGAGCACCTGCAGCAGCCGAGATCCGCACATGATGGTCAAACACTCAGCTGATTCAGGATGCCAACCACAGGGGACCTGTCACAGCACAAATACACTCAATACGCTCATAAGTTTATTCAGAAAACCCGGACATGGCGAGCAGTAGTGAGTTGTTAGCAGCAGAGAGCTAACCGGGAGAAGCTCGGTGATTAAAAGAGGAAAAAATATTGTTGTTTGTGAATTATTTACACATTTATATAACACCTATCTTTACAATATTTATTAATGATCGCATATTTTCATTTTAAGTCCACTAAATATATCTTTAATTTGGATGTTTTCATCTCAGTCAGAATTAGCTACTCACCTCCAACTGCTCACCCGGATGTGACCAGCGTAAAGACGACGTGGTCCGAACGTGCCCTGAGATTGGCCAAAACACAGGAAGTGAGGAGGGGAGATCACGTGAGCCACGTCTACGGTTCCAAAATGGAATCGGGTCCGCTGCTTAAATTGTTTTCTTTTTTTCTGTCTGCCTGTGTCCATCTGATCTGGTTCCTGGTTCCAGCGTGGCTTACAGCGTGGTTTACGTGTCATGATCCCATCCAGCGTGAGCCCATATTAATACAAGCTGAACAACAAATTGTCATTACAAATTGCTCTCTTTGCTTCTTGTTTTTTTGTTTTGTTTTTTAAAATTAAATTTTCGACAGCAAACAGGCTTACAAAACATTCATTAGTTCAATATGAGCAGGTCAAACATTAAACATGTTTGAAATAAAGTCAATCAAAACAAATGAACAAATAAAAAGAAAGCCATATTTAAAGTGCCACGGGGTTCAATGAAATTGCATCCATGTTATTATACAGCCTAAGTGCATTTTTGTCTCTTTGCTTCAGTATTGTCACTTTTCAGTTCCTGGTATTTTTTATCGTGATGTTCCTTGATGCTCACTCAGGATTGGAACTAGGGACTGGGGCGACACTTTGGGACTTTTCCAACACAGGGCCAGGTACTAGGTCAGACTATGAACCATTAGGTAACACATGAACATGTACAACAGTGAAAATGTGTGCCATTTTCAGAATATGACAACTTTTTGACCCATAGGAGAAATTACTAGAACACAGTAGCTCCAAAACTACAACTCTTGCCTAGTACGTTGTAATTCAAATTATGAATAAATAAATAAATGAATTTAACTGATATTTTTTGTTGTCCGTCACCTGTCACAGGTTTTTGTGCACGGTTTACAGCGCACAAAAGAAATATAATCAATACCCAATTAATTAAATATTGAAATTATTTTACATATGGGTCGCCGATGTTGTAGTCCGCTTTCATGCCATTACGGTCTATGGTTGTAGTCATAGTTGTTGTAATTATTTAGTTACTGTATAACTAGAGAGATAATTTTGCCAAGTCAATTGTGGCGGCCATCTTGTGATTGTAAAAAGAACAACATTCTCATTCGGATTCTATAATGTAAAAACGGTGCCAGAATTGGTTAAGAAGACCACACATTCATTCATTCATTATCTACCGCTTATTCCCGTTAGGGGTCGCGGGTGACTGGAGCCTATCCCAGTGACTTTGGGCCTTAGGCGGGGTACACCCTGGACAGTGGCCAACTCGTCGCAGGGCTGACACAGAGAGACAGAGACAAGGACAGACAACCATTCACTCTCACATTCATACACTAGGGACAATTTATAGTTCTCAATTAACCTGTACAGTCATGTCTTTGGACGGTGGGAGGAAGCCGGAGAACCCGGAGAGAACCCACGGTAACACGGGGAGGACATGCAGACTCCACCCAGAGAGATCGTGTGATGTTAGGGTGGTTCAGAATTCGAGACCACGATGTTGGGGTGGTGCGGGATTCGAACCCACGATCTCCTTATTGAGAGGCAGAAGCTCTAGCCGCTCTGCCACCGTGCACCCCAAGACCACACAAATATACCATTATATGACAATTTAAACTTTTCCCCCAACTACTGATAATTATTCTGTTTACTTAACGGCTATTATGATAAAAGACTAAAACAAGAATTTGGGGCCTTAGATAAACCACAAACTGCCTTTGTGAAGATGTGTACACTAATTTGTGCTTTAGATAACAAGAAAAATACTTTAAAATCACTCTACAAACAAATTAAAACATAAATAATAATTTTAAAATGTACTTTTTATGGGAAGAGTGCAGACAAAATCTCTACAGCTTGTCTTTTCTTACGTCTTCCAAGCCTCTATATTAGATTTTAGTTGCGCAAGAGCTCCTGTGTTTGTTCCATGTTTACTCCTGACTCTGGCACCAGCAGGAGGCCAGATAAGGTCCCCGATGGTTCGTATGGAAATTAAATAACCCTTACAGATATTTCTACCCTGGAAATTTACAGTTGTACCTTACTTTTTGTTGTTAAGACTTAAGACAGCATCAGGTCTGGTCAGTAAATCAATTAAAATTATTAAGGGCGCCTTCTTTTGACGTATTCCGTGACACATTTTTAATGGTTCTTGAGTTGAATGGCCAGTCAGACCATGGCTGCTGGAACTGGACGTTGTTTACTATATAGGTTACCAAGACCCCTCTAGTTTTATTTTACCACATACAGCTGTTATGATTGACCCACATACAAAATCTCGCGTTGTTACGCTCTGTGAGATTCCGGTGAAGGGAGGAGGGCTTTGAGCTGGCAGCAGACAAAACAATAGCCACAAAACCATCAGGCGCTGGTCGCTTTTTGTTTTTCTGTAACCAAAAAATATCGAATCCAACCTTATAACGATTTAAAGTAAGATTTTTGCACCATGCCGAGCAGCACATCTTTACTGGAGGCGGACGAAGCGGAGTCTGAAGTGCCCCCGCCGCTGGTGCACGCTTTCGCCGGTATGGGCCTCGAGGAAAGCAGCAGCAGCCGCCGCACACCCGAACAAGCGGACGAAAGCCTCTCCTTCCACCACCACCACCATCATTTCAGCATGCTCGGTACGGTTCTGGACCTGAAACCACTGCCTTTGCACCGATCGCCATCCGAGGAGGACATGAACGAAGCGACGGCGGAGGACGAAGACGCTGCCGCCGCCACCGGATCGTCGCTGCTCGCCCAGGCCCACCGCCATCATCATCACGGGTTGGAGCACACATCCCCGGTGGTGGAGACGGTGCTCTTGTACACCGGAGACGAGCGAGAGGACGCCGGGATGAGCAGCACCGTGGCTTTGTTTTCGGATTCGAGCTACGAGGCCGAACCTTCGCTCCTGAGTCGGAGAAAAAGCGTCAACACGACGGAGTGTGTGGCCGTGCCGAGCTCCGAGCACGTAGCGGAGATCGTAGGGAGGCAAGGTAAGCGCTGTTTTGATTTTTTTTTTTTTTTTTTTTACTTACAATTTTGCTAAGATTTTTTCAGTGGTGGAAACGAACGAAATGCCATTCAGGGCTGCAATCAACGATTCATTTAGTAGGCTATAAGTCATCAATTACTTTCGATTAGTCGACCAAAACAATATTTTTTTAGTGAGATTAAAAAAAATATATACATATAGATTGAAATATAGTGACTAGAGGGTTGAAGATAAATAACATTTACATAAAAATGTATTATAGAAGAAAATCAGAAATTGTTTACTTAATGTTTTAACAATGGCACTGTATTTGTGACAAAAGTTTTCTATTTTTGCATGTGATTTTAAAGAGTCTGTGTCCAGATAACGATCACAATTATGAAAATACGATCACAATTAGTTGATTTAGTTGTTAAGAAGCACTTGTAAACCTTAATTATTTCAAATATGACAGTAATGATTTGCACCAAAGTCTTGTCAAGGCCTTTCGAAAGGAAAAATTTAAAATTTCTACAATTCTGTTTTTTTTTTTCTTCAAAATATCCCAATAAATATGTACTGTAATGAATATCGGGATGATGTTGTACCGTGAGATTTGCATATTGTTTTTGCCCTTTTATGTAGGTTCTACTTTTAACAAGCTTTTAGTGCTTCTACCACCACTGATTATTATGAACTCAAACTCACAATGTGCTTCAAATGGTCAAATCTTGATTTTTGTTTACAGCCTGAAGTTGTCAGCTTAGGTAACTGGGTCAACACCCAAATCACAAGACCATCCTGTAAAGTTTGCATTTTGCTCTAATTTTCTGCTCCTCTGTCAGTCTGGCAGTTTTTTTTTTTTTTTTTTTTTAGTTTAAACAGCAGTTCTGTATCTATGTTTTGCCTTGGAGAACATGGCTGAAATTTAGCTGATTTTACCAACCCACCAGTGATAAATTAACATTTGACCTTTTTTTAATTTTTTTTTTAATTTAGAGGTAATATTACCTTTTAATATTCCTTGTTCCTTCTGTAAATACGATTGTGGAATTAAATCAACTGAGATTCAGTCTCTTCTAATTCAAAGTCAATGATCAGTCTTTTTAACAGCCAATCCTTTGTAAATAAAAACATGTGGTTTAGAGGGAGACATTTGACAATTTCTTTGTTAAATGCCAGTGATTAAAAGTCTCTATTGTTTATGTTCATTAAATTGTGACTGAAAGACATTTTAAGACAAGACAAGACAAAATAAAAAAATGGGATTGATCAATATAAGAAAACAAACATGTGATTACGTTTTTGCTATATTACCCAGTCCATTCATAAATTACATAAACCAAAAAATAATTACAATGTGCCTTTTAAGAATGAAATGGCCCTCTCTTTTTACATAATCTCCATACACAACAGGCTGAAGTGCAGTGGAGCTGGAAAGTCTTATGTCTTCTTGGTGAAACAGATGGGGGAGGGTGCATACAGACTGCAGTGTTGACAACAACAGGAAATGGCCCTGGTAAAGCTGGACTTCTATCCACAGCTAAAAGCAATTTTAAATTTACTGCGAAGTCTGTTAGTGTCATTATTGATTAGATATAAATGGAAAAAGCCTGTGTTCTTGGCATGTGATGCAACATTTTGAAGCTGACGCAAAACTAAGAATTTTATAGTTCAATAAATTCTGTTAAGGTGAGTGTTAAAATTTTATGTCACTATCTTGTTTTTGGTATTTTAATTTATTTGTCAAAAAAGTTGATTAAACTAGTTTCGAGGTAAAATTTCCCTACAGTGACAATAAAATATACTTTAACCTTAAAAAAAGGTTACTCATATACTAAAGATACTCAATTGAGCATCAATATTGAGGTATACTAAAAAACAAAACAAAAACAAATTGGACCTTTCCTGAAAATAATAATCTTGATTTATATCAGCAGTATAAGACCACATGGAAAGTACTATTATTGTGTAGTGAAAATTACACTGCCTGACCATCGAAAGTCCACACAGGAAAAACGGTCACAGTAATTGACAAACCTTTTTTCTTTTTAAAGGACATTTTGGCCAGCAGACTTTTGTAGATGGGACCGTGTAGCGTGAAAGAGGGGAGAAGAGCAGGGAGGACAGAACCTGGCATATGTGCTGCTGTTTAGACCACATGTCCACCAGGCAGCACTACAAGCACACTTTTACAGGAAAAATATATTGATATGGAAATATTACTCACCCCTACACTTGATTGTTTTTGTTTCTTTACAGGTTGTAAGATTAAAGCACTCCGAGCGAAAACCAACACCTACATTAAGACTCCAGTGAGGGGGGAGCATCCGGTGTTTGTCGTCACAGGCCGAAAAGAAGATGTGTTGATGGCCAAGAGAGAGATTCTGTCGGCAGCTGAACACTTCTCTCTCATCAGAGCCTCTCGAAACAAGGCTGGACCCCTGACAGCTGTGACGGGGCCTGGAACCCCTGCTCTACCTGGTCAGACCACTATTCAGGTGTGGAAATGTCTTCAAAATAATAATAACGATGATGATGATGATAATCATCATGTTAAAGGACACACATCATACAAGATATTTTTTCAGCTTTAACCCTATAACATAGTTCCCTCATAAAAACATACCTGGAGTTGTATTTAGCTTGTTTCATTAAACTTGTTTACAAGGTCTCCTCTGAGTCTTAGTAAAAAACGTTTCAAATTTCCAAGATTTGTGACATCATGGGTAGAGATTTGGAGAGATTCAGCGCTGTTTGTAGTAAAGCGCATTAGGTCATAAATCACTGCCAGACTCGTTCAGACCATTTTCCATCAAATCATGGACATTTGTCCTCTGCATTTGACCCTGTACAGTTCACATTATTTTTGTTAGCACAAGATGCTAAATCAAATGTACTCAAAAGCATGTTTGAATACCAATAACATTATGATATCTTTTAAAGATGTCTTAGTTCTGATGCTCACATTTACTGTATTTTGCTTCTAATAGGTGAGGGTGCCATATCGTGTTGTCGGGCTGGTTGTTGGTCCAAAAGGTATGTCTGAACTTTTTATGCAAGATGCATTTTACTAATATATCAGTAAAGGTTACACATTTTCCACCAGTGCATGCTGTCAACATTGGGATTAGTCTCTCTAAAGTTTATATTCAAAAGTGTGATTAATGGGGTCAATGGCACAGATTGGCAGCGTCACTTCCATTAGTTACTGCAGAGCAGGGAGTAGACTACCATTTTGAGAAGACTTGACCATCTTGTAAAGCATACATTTAAAGCATCATTATTTCCATATATATTTTCAACATTATTAGAAAACATTTGATTAAATGTTAAGTTTGTTCTGTAGCCTTCGTCCCTGTGCTTAACCTTCTTCTTGTTGACATTACCACCTCAGTGTGAAACTCTTTGTTTGATTTGTAAATTCAACTGCGGTAATTCTCAACCATGTGTTAGTCAGGAGAGGGCAGCACTAAAGCATGCCATATTTGGAATAGATATGACATCACTAGTTTTTACCATTTATATACAGTGCATATAAGGAGTCTACAAACCCTATGAAAATGCCAGGTATTTATGTTTTTACATAAGTGAAACAAGGACCGAATATTTCATACATTTTCACATATTTATTGTAAATTATTATAACGCAAACAACAATTGAAATCTTTGAAAGTGAAAAATAAAAAGGTATATTGTTCAAGTATTGTCTCTTTCAGGAGCCACTTTAATAAAACGCAACCAACAGCAAATCCTAATTACAGATATTATACTTGATATTCTTATTTTGCCCATCTTTAAAACCACAGTTTCTAAATGATCTTAAAGACAATATGTTGCCCTGCTTTACACATTCCTTGCTTTCAGTATGTGTGCAAGTGACAATGGTTATATCTTTCAGGAGCCACAATCAAACGCATCCAGCAGCAGACCCACACTTACATCGTGACTCCGAGTCGCGACAAGGAGCCCGTTTTTGAGGTCACTGGGATGCCCGAAAACGTGGACCGTGCCCGGGAGGAGATCGAAGCACACATCGCCATGCGCACTGGATCGAGCGGCCCCATCGAAACGCCCGGCGCAGACAACAACGACTTCCAGTTCAACGGCACGGATGTCAGCTTCGACGGTTCTCTGGCGCCGCACGGGTTGGGAGACGCCGGGTGGCTCCAGGCGGGTGCATCCTCCCCTAACGCTGGTTCAGCACTCGCCCTGAGCATTGACAACGCCCAGCGAATAAAAAGCAATAACAACGGCGTCAGGGTGTCTTCCACTTACCGAAATGACAGTTCCAGTTCGTTGGGTAGCGGTTCGAGTTCAGCCGATTCTTTTTACAACGGAAACCGAGGCGTGGCGGACTTAAGTCCAACTTGCCTGTTCAATGCCAACTCCAACAATAACAACAGTAACAACAGTGGGTCAGGTTTCTGGTTTGGGGACGGCGTTCTGCCCGTCGGGTCTGAAGACTTGGTCAGCATCGGGAGTGGAGGTTCGTCTGGATTTGACCCGCTGACCATATCCACAGCTCCAGCGCCATTCTCTCCCGCACAAGGACAAATATGGAGTCCGTTCGTGGACCCGCCCACTTTCCAGACCCTAGATACTCGCCAAAGCCAAGTAAGTAAATCTACAATCGGAATGTAAGATCAATAAAATGAGTAATATTTGGGCTGCAAGATAAATCAGTTGACTCAAAATCTCAAATTGACTTCGCAATGACTGCTCTTATTCTATTGGAATAATGTCCACTGCAGAGCAGAAAGTCTTTATTTTCAACAAACTTGTAGTTTAGACATTTACAAACAGGTTCTGAAATGCATGAGATCAGTTCATATTTCAGTCTTCTCTCAAATGTTATCGCGGCTCCTTGGATATGTTCTCTCTCCGTCTGTGCACTCGGAACAGATTCCTGATTTCAGCATGAGTCAAATCATAATGCAACTGCAGACTGAAGAATTGCAGAGATATTTTTCCAAAGTGATTGAGCCTTTCTTCTAAACAGCCTTCTCCTAGGGGTCGGTGATACTGACAAAAAGTATATGTCAACATGTTTTTACATTATCTGAATAACAATATTCAGATACTATTTTTATGCTATGCATTAGGAATGTGCTAAAATGTGCCTGTAAACGTCCTGCTAGAGGCTCAAGTATCCCCCAAAATATCACATGTGTCCAAACTATGGCCTAAGGGCCAAATGCGGCCATCACACCAATTATTAGTGGATTGGCCAGAAAAAACATTTAGTTATTAAGCTTATGCTTGAGGAGGTTACTTATCTAAGAGATAACAAATATTATGATTATACAAGCCTAAATAAAGGTGTGGTAACGGTCTAACCTGTTATGGAGCCATCTGAATGGTTCTCTGTGTTGACCACCGGTCTGTGGCCCTCCAGAATGTCTATGGAATAAAATGCAACCCTCCAAAAAACAAGCTTCCCAAACCCTTGTTTGGGAAATAACTGTAGACATTTTCTGTCTTTAGTCTTTTATTGACAATATACTTAATATTTTAATTTTGCCTATCTAAAAAAACAAAAAAACAATTGGGATATTATCAATTTTTCAATATATCTGCCACCTCTACCTTCTCCCTGACAACTAACTCGTGTACACGTGGACATCACTGAGTTGACTTGTCCCTTGTTAGTCGGCTTACATGCTCTACGTCCTGTGTGTGCAGATGAGTCAGCCTGGCACTCCGCGCCTGTCGCCCACCTTCTCCGGGCCAGAAGCCTTGGAGCACCCTCAGGCTCAGCGGGTGCAGCGTCGGCCCTTCTCCTCGTCCGGAGCCCTGGACACCCAGCGCTTCCCCTCCTACGGCTCTGCCTTCTCCTCGTCGAGCGACAGCACCGCCTCGTCCTCCTCGCCTCCCGACTCGCTCTCCTGCCGACCCGCCCTGGCCTCCGCGGGCAGAGGGGCGGAGATCTGCATCCACTGTTTGGAGAGCCAGGTGATCGCTGCCTTGGTGCCGTGTGGCCATAACCTTTTCTGTCTCGATTGTGCCGCTCAGATCTGCCGAAGCGCCGAGCCGGTCTGCCCCGTGTGTCTGTTCCCGGCGACGCAAGCCATTATAGTCCGCAACATGTGATTTTAGGTCATCTATTTGACCTCAAAGGCACGTAGAGCTTTCCCAACAAAGAATACAACACTGCAAAAATGTATACCTGAGTTGAAATGACT
This sequence comes from Rhinogobius similis, assembly GCA_019453435.1. Lineage (NCBI taxonomy): Eukaryota > Metazoa > Chordata > Actinopteri > Gobiiformes > Gobiidae > Rhinogobius > Rhinogobius similis. The sequence continues at coordinate 35,053,598 of CM033629.1, forward strand.
TTAATTCTGAATATTTGTCCTTACTTTATATATATTTTATTTTATTTTCCCCAAATTTCAAGATTTCTAAAAATATTTTTTGTGGGGAAACCAGACGCAAAACGCATTGAAACAAACCTTTAGACATTCTGATATTCTCAATACAAGTCATTTTAACTCCACAGTATTATATTTTTTTGCTGTGTGCTAATATGTAATAGAAAACTAAATCAGTGTTTCGTCATCCAGTTGAGTGGAGACTTAAAACTGATCAAGGAATGATATTTATTTAACCCATTCATGTGCCTGCTATTGTGAAGTCTTCTTCCACAACTGATTGATCAACGGGAGGGATAGTGACCCTCTGTGTAGCATTGGGGGTGGGGAGGGAAATCTAATTCATTCATTCATTTTACATTCTTCTCCCTAAAATGTGTGACGATACAATTTGCCTACCTATTTTCTGTTTAGATATAATTTTAAAAGCGAGTTGTGGGGGGGAATCTACATTTTTGCCCCAAACTTTAAAATCAATTTGCTCTCACCTAGAAATGTCAAATTTAAAATGCAAAAAGTGAGATTCTTTACATGAAGTCACTCCAAACCAACTTTTTTCTTTTTTATATAATTTTTTTTAGTAAATTGGAATCACATGGAATATGATTAGTCCTTTAAAACTAGTTTAATATTGTAAACCAGGTTTTTAATACATACTAAATCTAAAATGAATCACATGCAACTTAAATTTGTCACTTTCCGATTACCCAACCTTTTTGATGAATTTCAACCTGGAATGAAGCTGGTCCCTTGTTTTTTTTAGACCACCTGTAAAACACCACATACTTAATACTTAATTTTACATTGTTTACAATAAAATTGTGCCTAATTTCATACTAAAATTAGTTGAATGAAAAGTGTTGCTTTGACTTCAAACTTGTGGCCTTCTTGAAAAGCCTATAATTATCTGACAATAGGAAAAACACTTTTCAGTGCAAGTATACAGTATTCAAAAACATTCAGCCACTCAAATTCATCTGGGTAGAACAAATTAATATCACAGTATTGTTTGTATTCAAGAAAACACACCAATTTTTATATCCGTTGTGCTTTTAAAAATATTTCTTTCTTTAAAAAATATATATATATAAATATTTTACTTGATAGTTTGAGCCGAAATCAAACGTAGCTGGTACTTTTGTTCGCATTCCTCTTGTCAACTGAAAAGTACAGAAACAAAAACGTATTTTATTTACAACTATCCTATGTACTGTACAACTGGACTTTTGATTTTACATTTTATTATTTACTGACGTTGAAATGATTCCTCAACTCACAACAGAATGCATACACTGCAGAATGACTTGAATTAAAAAAAACTAGTTTTGACAAGTTCAGATTTATTTATTGTTTAACTTTTATCAAGCTATTTCGGACTAGTTTTCACTTTTTAGTAGGATTTCCAAGTGCAATTTAAAACAGATCTTTGCTTTGAAATTCTAGCCCAAACAACTAAATAAATCTAAACCAGTCAAAACGACCTAATTTTGAATTCAAGTCATTGAAACTGTGTTTTTAATACAGTGCATTCATATCCCATTGACCGCTGTTTTTCAATAACACTTGGATGCAACAATTTAGGATCATGGCCATTTTTCAAACATTTCCAGAATTCCATATTTTACCCACTAGGGGCCTATGCAAAACCCATGACATTCTCTCTACACTGAAGTACTGGTTACTAACATTACAATAGAGCTGAGGAAAGCCAGTCTTATAGGAAACTATTTCTGACATTTCTGGTTCCCAAAATCAAGTTCTCTTCATTTATTCCGTATTCTTGTCATAAAAAACAAACAAAACTATAAATAAAGATTGATGGGGGGCTAACTCAATACCAGATATACAATTTTATTTGAATTCACAAAATTATAAGATAATTTTTGAATCTATTTTTAGGTCAAATTGAATTTTATTTTGGTCATGAGTTGGTTATCTCGTAGAATAGATTAGTGTACACCAATAGGTTTTCAGTTTTATCAAGTCTATGGGGAAAATGAATCAGAACTGAACTTTCGGAACCAATATTGCTCGACTACTGTTGTTCTCCGTTAGGGACGGTTTACTAATGGTACACGTTTGTATCCTGTTCTTTATCTTTCTACAGTTTAAGCACAGTTTTGCCATACCTACTACTAACCCGGGACTTGATTTGGTTCTGTCCTATTTCCTTTTACAGTGTTTTGCTGATGTTGGTACGGCTTAGCAGAGTCATCTCCCATTGTAGCTTTAAATGTCTTTTTTTACTTGAGCGGAGGGACGGGTGAAGCGGCTTAGACACTACATAAGGTCAACAGAGTGGTTGCTTTACTGGTTTGGAGATTGGACCATACACTGCAAGAAAAAGAGTTCTTTCAAAATGTTTATTGTTTTGAGTAGTTTTGGCTTGTGTAGATTTTTTTCTCCATTGGCTTATTTGGACTAGTTCTGAAGTATTTCTGATTGTATTCAATATATTTAAACCAATTACGGCTGTGCAATTAGTGGAATTTTCTAATCTACTCCAAAAATGGCAAAATCGAAGAAAAAGTAATTGAAGTTCTGTTGATATATGGGCATTTGTTCTGTGCCTGAAAATCTGGATCAAAGCCACTTGTCTTATCCACTGTGGCTTTAAAAAAAGAATCGTAAAATGTACTGTTTTTGCAGGTTAACTGATTTCAGTTATGACTCTATCATGGTTAGATTTCTGTAATAATTGAGCAACCAAATTGCATTTTAAACTAAATACATCAACAAATCTTACTAGACTGGAAAATAATCTTGCTTGAAATAATAAAAAAATGTATCAAAACTCAGAAATACCAAAGTTCTAGACCAACTAATTAAACTATAAACTAAAATTACTCACAATGACTCAAACCAAGATCAAAAATTCAGATTGCAACTAATTTTAACTTGTCTTATTCTGGTTTTGCAGTGTAGTTGCTAACAGTATTTCGGGGCATGCTAAATATTCATTTTACAGAGCGTCTTGGCGTCATAGTTTGAGGAAATTTAACCAAATAAGTGCAAAAAAAAAAAAATCACTTGGACTTTCTATCCGTCCATTTTTTTATTTTAGATTTTTACAGCTCTCTGAAGGGTCAATTATTTTTGCTATTTTTTTCCTCTCTCGGAGGGAACGCAATACACTGTTGGCCTACAATTTCTTTGTATTTTTGTGTATGTATTTTAAGATTACTGTTATTAATGATTAATGAATGATGAAAATACAGAACTTATTTAGTTTACTTATTTTGTTACATTTCATATATATACATAAATATATCTATATTAAAATGTTTACAATAAGATTTTTAATTTTTTTTACTTAAGAGTGATTAAGTGAAGAGTTTGCCTAAAACGGTTCAGGAGGGGATCTGTGCTATTTGCTTGTAGTCTATAGTTCTTAGTTTACAGTATTGATAATAATAATAGTATTGATAGACGCAGTTAACTTTGAAGCTGGGGTACCTGATTTTCAAAGAAGAAGAAAGTAGGTATTTAAATGAATTTGTTCTTTGCAAGGGCTGCAACTAACGATCATTTTGCTAAACAATTAGTCTAGCAATTATTTGTGTGCAAAAGTGACGTGTTGATATGATTTTTTTAATCTAAATTTGACCCAAATGAAGCTGAAGTGAAGCTGTTTGAGGATCCTGGTGGAGCACATTTATGGAAAAGGAGTGTTTCCATCAAATGCACGGAGCTTTCAAATTTTACGTGTCAATTTCATGCAATGGCGGCACAATTTGAGTCATTAAACGTATTTTCTCAGCTCATGACACCCGTGTTTAGACCACTAAATGATTATTCGATTTCTAAATTAGTTGACAATTATTTCAATAATCGATTCATTGCAAATAATCTCTGTCAACACTCTCTCAACCCAAAAGGTAACATAAGGGCTTTAAGATTTTCATGAATAATACACTTTATTTGTTAATATTCTCTTACTAGAAACCTTCAGTCGCCAATTTTCAACCTTTTATTTGGTCAAAAGTGTGTTACAAATAATCGTTTGACTAGTTGACTACTAAAATAATTGTTAGTCGCAGTCTTAGCGGATACGGATGAGAAATCTTGCAAGACAAAGACAAGATTGTGCACGTGCGTAGAATGAGCTCGTGTGATATTTCTTACATTTCAGATGAAAAAAAAGGGTTAAGTGCTGATGAGTTACGTCTGTGAGAAGTTGTAGTTTTAAAAAAGCAGTGTTATAAAGACATGATACTGAACCACACACATCTATTTTACATTATGACTCAATCTCGTCTTTGTCTCGTCCAACCCCTAAAAGCAAACTTTCTTTTAGGTTTGCGAATAATAAATACGTTAGAGTTTGATGCATACGTTTATTTGTTCATGAAAAAGTCGTGTACCCCAGCTTTGATGCAAAATGGAATGTGCATGTACAGCAAATGTTAAGACTTCTCATTGCAATTGTAAAAAGGCCAAGGAGACAAGCTGCCTGTTAATGTCTGTACTCTACCAAATGAGAACGGTATAATATTGTAACATGTAACGTAGATATCTATAGAAATGCATATATTGATTGATAGGCTGTGCGAACAGTTCAAAGTATTTGCTAATTTTACTACATTTTGTTTTGTATAGTAGGAGAGTCTTATGGCATATTGAATTCAAATTGAGTCTGGAGTTTAAAAGCAACTATATTTTATAATGGCCTTTTAAGTTATTGCGGCCAAAGCACTGATATTATATATTTGCTGTAAAGAGAATTTAAAGAGTTTTATTTTTCTGATATTAAAGTTACTTAATAAAGACGGTTTCATTTAAAACCAAACGTGACTTGTCGTTTTTCTTGAACTTGTGTTTTCATTTTATTGATGTTGGAGTTGTGTACAGCCTAAAAATGAGGAGCACTAAGTCATTAAATTAATTTAGGCAAAAATAAAGCCATAAAAAGCATTACATTCAATTTCTACAAGCATTAAATCTAAAGAACATTTTGACAAAAAAAGATTTAGTCATTATAGCAATTCATATAAAGAGAAGAGCAAATAATTACTGCAGTCCTTGTTTACCAGAGTCGCTGCATCCATGAAGTCGTTTTACTTTGAAATTTAACATTCAAATCTATTTTGAATCCCAGACATACATACATTTGCATGGTTTATTAGCTTTTTGACCAGAATAGTTTATGTTCTCGTCATTCTGCTGTCCAATGGAATGGTTACAAGGCAGTAGTTTTGACTTGATAAAAGTGTAACTGTCCTGTTGTGACATTATGGCATTAAAAATCTTTAAATGCACCATTAAAAAGAAATCAATTTGAGTTTCTAAAACTTCCATAAACCCTGTACAAGCACTGATTGAAGAATAAATAATCTAGATCAACAGTAAAAAATAGGAAATCTCTGCACCCATCTTCTAGACGGGTGTATACAAGAACCAGAAGTGACCAAAACATCATTTGAAGTGCACAGCCTCGGCGCAGCATCAGAGTCTGTGGAGGAAGCCGGTCGAGGCGTCCATGATCCCTGAATTTAACAAATGAGGACTGGAACTGGCAAAAAAAAAAAAGGTATAATCGTATCAATAGTAACATGAGCTTTTATTGTTTTAAAAAATGTCCATACATTCACAAATGAATTAAGGATCAGATTCTGAAGACATCATAGAGAGCTGGTTTTAGTTGTTTTAGTTACATTCACTTCTGGCCCGAAGGCTTTCTTTGACAGGAAATTTGACGTGAAATTGAGAGAGAGAGGGTAGAGACATGCAGCAAATGGTTGAGAGCTGAAATCGAACCCACGATGGTAGCAGTCACACATGTGTCCTTATCCTCTGAACACAGTGCCGCTTGAGTAACGTTTTAAAGAAATTGTGCTTTTACTCTTTCTTGAGTAACTTAATACATTGTTCTTCAACCTTTCATGAGCAGTGGCACACTTTTTGTTGTTGACAAGGTTCTCTGGCACATCATCCACTAAGTTAAGTGTAAATAATATCAAAAATGTCAACGTGTTGGTTTTTGGCTCCGGACATTTAGTATTTAGTATTTAGTATTTAATATTAGTAGTCGTTTTTTTGCTCAGGACACAGGAAATTTCAAATCCAATAACCCAAACTAATTTTCTTCAAGGCACCCCTGGCAATCCCTTAAGGCACACTGGTTGAAAATCTCTGACCTAATATATTTGACAATGTAACAAAACTCTTACTTAGCTTTGCTTAACTTAATGTCAACAATATTTGATTTTTGATGAGCAGATAATTTCTTGCACTCACTGCTCCTTTAGATATGTATATGTGTGTATATGTATATAGTTTATCTCATTCGTGCATTATTTAATCTTGTCTCACCAACTAAATTAACTTCAAATAATAAATCAGACAGTTAGTTTTACTTCTTGATGATAATAATGATAATAATGCATTAGACTTATAGCACTTTTCTGGACTATTCACACTGCATTATTCAGCAGTAGTTCCCCCAAATACTTTAGTTCTTACTTGAATAATTTCTTGTAGCACTACTTTGCACTTCTACTTGATTAATATTATTTTGGATAAGGCTTTATGGGTGGGTTTATCTAAAATAAATTACAAATATAACCTACAGACTCTATAACTAGCCTTTTGTGGCTGATAGAAGGTTGTGTAATAGTCAGCCACTTTCACACCTGAGACTTTGCCATTTCACTCTTGCACACACGCTCCACATCAAACTCAGACTAGACCTGCACAAGGCTAGGACTAAACCAGCAGACGTGTGGGGAGGAGCCAAAATGTGTCCTCAATTAAGAGAAATGTTACTTTAAAATATTATTATTCATGTAGAAGTAAAAAGTAGTGATCCAAATAATTACTCATGTAAGAGGAAAAAAGTATTTGGAAAAACTACTACTCAAGTCCTGAGTTTAATGTACAATGTATTTAAAATATGATTTCTGAGTTCATGAGTAAACATCTCCAAAGAATGGACAGAGGCGTTACAAAAGCTAATCATGTCTGAAGGTCATGTGTATGAAGCGCTAACACTACCTGAGTAAACGTTTTGAATCCTGTTCCCATTATAAATCTAGGAGTACTGTTACCTCTAACATTTGTCAAGTGGGAGTAAAAATATGGTTCCTGAAAAAAAAAAAAAAAAAATTAAAGTATTAAAAAGATACTTCAAACCAGGGCCCTTACATCCAAATAACACAATTGTCAGAATATGTTTTATTTTGTGATAGTAGTCAACATCATACACCTTTGTTCACTTCATCTCCAGCCAATGGAAAAAGTTGGTATCTAAATGGACAATGTATCCAGTCATTAGATTTGTTTCTACCATATCTGGGCGGCAAGAACACATTTTCTGTACCAACATTTTGACAGTTTTCAACAAATAGGCAATGATGTTAGTTACCAAAAGGGAAGGATTATTCAGGGCTTTTTCCGGGTAGTTTTTAGAAACTTGTTTTGAACCAAATGCATGTTTTATAAGTAGTTTATAGTGGGGAGAAAAAAACGAAACATAAGAGAAAAATAAAAATGGTGCGTAACTTCCTGCAAAAACACTTCTATAAATGACTTTTCAAGCGAGAGTTAGTGAGTATTTAGCTGAATTACACAATACATATATTTGTCAGTTTCAGCTTGCCTTGTAATGTTTTAGTTGTTTTTGTTATGACGCAATTTTTTAACATCGTAATATAATTCACTAAACCCCTTGTGAACCTTAAACCAACTAAAACTATATTCTAAGCCATTTATTGCACCAATATTTCTGTCCTTGGCTGAATTTCCGAAGATAAAGCAAGCCATAGGACAGTGTTCTATTGGACAATATACACTAAGAGTGTTTTTGGCAGTAATTCGGAGCATAGTCAAAGGAAATACTGAATGTCAACAAAAATCATGACAATTTTCTGGAGCCAAGAGCACAGTGTTGATTTTAAGAAGATACATGCAGTTAGTGTGATTTATATTGTTAAAAAGTGTTAACTTAAGCCAACTGCTGCTTCTGAGGTCACACTTCACTGTGATTGGTTAATCCACCAGTCACTCACTCAGAGCATAATGAAAGCTGCCCAATACAAGAGTGGGGATGAGATCAGATATTTTTTAATCACCATATCGCCTTAATCCCTCTGTAACCGAAGAATTTCCCTATCACAATATAATAAAAATAATAACAATAATAATAATAATAATAATAATAATAATTCAGTGTTTATTTATAATCAATTTCCAGTTGTAGTGTCTAAAAAGATAGAAGTGCTTTGCTGTGCGCCTGAGTCTGGGTCATATACAGTAGAAATCCTGCCATCGTTTATCTGGCATTAAACTGGAGACTTCATCTAATCCAGCGCCACTAAAAGCACTGGGCTCCATTATATTATTCTAATGTAAAACTGTACGATTCATACAAAGTAAAATGGGTTCCAGTTGTTGCATATCAAGCCTGACCATCAAACCTCGTTTATACAAGAGTTTAAAGATTCCTAAAGCAAGAAATTCAAGTCTCTCTACATTGCATAATAATAATTCAAATGGCTTTAATTTAGAACATTTATCTTGTTTTGAGTAGTTTCGACTAGTTTAGTTTTACATTTTCGGTAAGTCACTAAATCAACTTTTAGTATTACCAAATGTTCTAAGTCATTTTTGACATGTCTTTTCTAAACTATTTCAATTTGCACTTTTGTTGTCCCATATTACCAACGTCATATTTTGCTTCTTCACTGGAGTAAAAAAAAAAAAAAAAAAAAAGAGACAATCTGATACTAATCGATACTAAAAACTAGTCATAACACGAAATTCACATAAAAAGGACAAAGTTGAACCTTTTAAAATGGTAATAAATCGATATAATCCCTCGTTCATCCATGACAGACAAGTAACCATCTGAACACTGTTTTTAGAGATCAAAACATTTCCACTTCTATCAAAATGTCATGTTCAATCTGAAATGCTTTGAACAGCAAGGATTTATAAATGCTAATGAGGTATTTGACAGCGAGGTGGCCAGACCTCAATAGACCTTAACAGTCCAAGCTGTATAAATGAAATTGTCAGACCTTTTTAAATGCTACTTCTAAAACCATTTCTATCAGATTGAAAAGAACTTTCGCTATCTGGACTGTTCTTCTGACAACTGGGAAAAAGAAAATCACAAAAACTGGCCGGCACAGAAAGAACAGACTATCTAGAACGTTTACAAAATGAGGGAAAAAAATAGCTTTAAACAAAATAATTGAAAAAACGAACAAACAAAAAAACAAAGCAAAGAAAATTTCTTTCAGATGGAAGTGGAAATGTCTTGATTTTTTAAAAACTGTATCCAGGACTACCTTTGAAACCTTTTTTACCTTTTAAGATAGTATTGATCTATATCAGACCTAGCAAAAGATCACATAGAAATATAGAGTTTTATTTTGATGATTACACATTTTAAAAGAAATGTTTTAATTATAATTGTCCTCCTTAGTATCCAAATCAAGCTGGAAAATTTGGTATTGTGACATTACTTCATAGATAGATAATTTAGCTTCAAACCAGAGAAAATACATTGACACAAATCGTAACTATCTAACAATTCTTGAAACGGGTCAAAAATGCTCAAAACAAGATCAATCTTTAAAATTCAAGTCATTTTAGATGTAGATTTTGCAGTGTGAACCCCAAAAGTCACTGGTTGTAGTCGTCTCCAGCTCCAGACATCAGTCTAAAGGCTGTGGGTCTGCTATGGGCATGGTGTGCAGAACCTCGTCCAGCAGCTGCAGCGCTCTGTGGAGGTGAATCTCGATCCAACATGGCGTCTCTTTGATGCTCTGTCGAGGATAGTCCGGGCCCCAGCCTTTCACAAAACTCATCCTGAGAATACAGAGTCTGCGCAGGTCGTCCACGCCGATCCCAGCCGCTGCAGACAGGCCTGGAACAAACACACTGGTCTTGTTTATGTAGAATAAGGTGGATCATGCAGAACTTCACTACATATTGATAATAAACAAATAATAACAAATGAATCTTTTAGAAATCTAGAGACTTTCTGGAATAGAGGCCAAAGTGAAGTGGAACATAATGCAGTTCCAATCGAGAAACTAGGATTGGCCACTGAATATCACACAATGTGGAAAATCTAGACAGTCTTTGGAAATGAAAAGTGATGATCAGTCCCAAGTCCTAATGAAAAACATTAACAAATGTCAGGTTGTTTGTTTAAAGACTGTACATCCTTGCAGAAGTCATAATCTTAGTCATAAAGCTTTTCCAAAAACAAAACCATCAAATCCAAACTTTGAGAAACTAGGACTATACTTCAATTTGGAAATTACTTTTTAGCTATTGTACATTTTAAACCAACAGATTTTTCTACACTGGAAATTTCAAAGGTTTTTCTTTATATTTTGTTAAATTCCTCAAATCATTAGTTGTATACTAGACAAGCAATAATTCTTCCCCTCATCTCCTTTTAAGCAGAAAAAAAATAAATAAAAATCAACTAGTGCAATTTCTTGACATTGTGGATCAAAATTATGGAGAGTATGGTCTGTATGAAAACTTCAATACCAAACAGCAATGAAAAGTATCTGAAATACTGCTTAGTAATTATAAATCATGATTATTAAATAAACATTTTCACAATAATAATAAAAAAGAAAATATGGTACTGCATAATCATAATAGTAAGCAGAATACCAATAAATGAATATGTACATATAGTAACTTCTGATTTGATCAGCAATAGGCATTACAAAAGTCTACTCTATGAAAAAAAAAAGAAAAAAAGAAAAAAAAAGAAAATATATTTCTTTACTGTAAAATGATTTTCTGTTCATCAGTGTTATTTTCCTTTATTAACCATCTGACCAGAAGTGAAGCTTTTCTCTCACTTTGATCTGTATAATAATACATTTCAGGAGTGTGGTCTTATTCTGTCACACTCCATCACACTTAGATTTTATGTTTTATGTAGTTTTCTGCAGTTATGTGAAAAATAAATAAATACAAATGCAAAGTCATTCAGTCATTGAAAACGTATTCTGGTTCACTTTAGTTCATTATCTGATGAACATTCATGATGACAGACATGTATGTATGTATTCTGTGAATGAGTCGTACTTATGGCAGGAGCGATCCCTCCCACAGATCCCGGTCCTGGGATGTTTCCGGCCACAGCGGCTGCTTGAGCTGCTGCAGCCGCCTGAGCTGTAGCCGCCTGCTGCTGCATCTGCCTGTGACACTGCCGCAGGTCAAACACCTGCCACACCAAATGAGTGAAACTCTGGTCAATTTGTTATATTGTTCTTATGTTATGTTTTACTGTTTTTGACAATGTACTTTTTATGTAGTTTTAAATCAGTAATGACTTTAAGTATATAACCAAACCAAAATTAAAAGAATTGAATATCAGACACAGAATATAGAATAGCTCAGAATAGCACAGAATATATACACAGAATATATACACAGAATATATTCAAGCTCCCAATAAAACTGTAAAGTTCAATTCAGTGTTTCTGTTTTCCATTAGAAGTCAAACTCCCAAAAGAAAGTGCAGTGCTATATAAATACCATAGTAGTTGCCTGGGATCCAGAATACACACATCTTCAAATCTTTGGGAAGAGTGAGTCTGGTCACTCCGCCCTCCGACAAGCATCGAGTCAATCTCAAAATGTGCCGCGCAATCGGTGCATTTATTTCTGTGAGTCGTGTGAAACCAAAGAGTTCATTGGTCATCTATGTTTTACAACAAAATCAAACTTCTCTCACCTCAAATTAACAGTTTTGTGTTTCATGCTTTAATTCTGCAGAAATTTGCAATGTTTTTCTCTGTCCTTGTGACATTTTTCTTTCATCTTTTTTCCTCGTAATCAGCCATGTTTGTTTTGATATGGATGAACCATGCGTGTCCCCGATTGGCTAATCTCCTTGTCAATCACAACCATCTGAACTCGCGGAGATTATGTAGTGACCAGACTGATATTGATCTGTGTGGACATACAGAGAGATATCATTCTGGATTTTCCAGGCAACCATAGAGGGATGACAAATTTTATTATAGAATAAATTTGCATGACATTTTCTAAACTAAAACTCGGCTAAAAAAGTTTCATGCTCCTATTTTGCAAGAACCTGACACACCCCTACATTTTTCCTTGATACAAGTTTGAAAGAAACCCAACAGAAACCAGATCTTTATCCTCCCCTCGTGCAGCGGCAGCCTGACCTTGATGTAGGCGCTGGGGTAGATCTTGTGCACGGCGTCTCCCGGAGCTCGCCCGGCCTCTCGGTCCAGGTAATAACTCTGGACAAACACGGCGTGATCACTGAGGCAGCGCACCCACACGTCGCCCTCGCCCTTACACTCCAGCTGCACGCCTTTACCGATGTGGAGCCTGAAGACAAAAGACAACAGGACTGAGTAGGTTTATTTATGAATAAGATGTATTATAATACTCCACGTTTCTCATAACATATGATCAAATATATTATCTGTCATGAAGGATTGTGAAGTAGGGTTGTTAAAAGTATCAAAAATCAGATATTAATCAGTACTAAAACTAGTATCGAAACTAGATACTCATTTAAGCGAGCAAAATCACTATAACAGGACGATATTTGACCTTTCCTGAACAGTTTTAGAATGATCTTGCGTTTTATCAGATCTAGTGTTCAACCATCATGTTTAATAGAGAAAGTGCAATTTGGAAAACTAGGAAATTGCATTTTTAATTATCACTATGGCATCCAAATCCATATCAAGAATAGAAGTGTTACTGAGACCCAGAAACAGTTTTTCTGATTTTTTTAACTAGACCTAAGAGCATATCAGTACTTTTTATTTAATCATTTTCTTGACATACCTTGCCCTCTCAATGGCCTCAGTGCGGTGAACATTACTGAGCTGACCCAGACAGAACCGGTCTCCGCCTGAAGGGTCCACGTATCCATCCACAGTCACGATATGACACGAGGACGGCACTTTGAACGTCTCCCCAACCTGGACATCCATCTCGAAGTAGGCGATGGAGCACCAGTAGTCAGGGGCTGAAGACGAGGAGTGAAACTGAGACCAAGTTCAACTGAATCAACTTCACTGTGGGATATAAATGTGCAGTTACCTGGATGATTGGAGATGGGAGGCTGAAAGGCGAGCTCATTATGTACTGGCCCTATAGGAAATGAAATTATGGATGAGACGGAATAGTTACCTTGACATATAAAACTGTTAATTCAAACTTAGATTTCACAATAGATTATTATAAAAGATCAATAGTTGCTCAATGGTTAGAGCAGGTGTGTCCAAACTTTTTTCCATCGAGGGCCACATATTGAAATCGTGAAACGTTGAAAAAAGCTGCATTTATCTGATGTTTTAAGGGCCGCCACATCTAGATTCAGTCTCATTGCCTTAATATCAGGTCTGTCTCGCACCAAAATGTTAGTTATTTAGGTTGTAATTGTAGAAAATATTAAATGTGCTGTAAATAGTACTTCTCAGGACAGTGTGGGCCACTTCACCAGGAAGCCTAAGGGCCAAGAAAAATTGGTCTGAGGGCCGCATTTGGCCCCCGGGCCTTAGTTTGGACATGCAATCGAGCAATTAGAGCAATCGAATCCAACCCGTGCTACGTTTAGATAGTATGGAACTGTATCAGAAAAGAGAAGATGTGGAGTGAGTAAGTTGAAGATTTGGTTGAAGAGAGAGCGTCTATCTTGCTTTCTTTAGTGAAAACTTAGGTCTTCATCAAGGGAGGACATATATTTTTCTCTGTGTGATTCGCTTTATCACTACTCCAGATTCTTGCACATTTCCATTTAAAAAAATGACCCTTACATTACACCATGACCGTTAACCAATAGTACACCTTAGATTTTGACCAAGAACCAATCAGAGCAGCAGCTGATGAATCACAAAACAAAACCTTAATATCAGATAAATGCGAATGTTAGAGGAATGTTGCAAAGAGTTTCACAGACAACAAAGCCATAATCTTCTGTGTCAGAGTGTTTGTATACAGAAACGTTTCCTGAAATAATGTTACTCAATTACAGAATATAGGCTCACATTGAGTATATTCCTGGTCATGGCTGGAAACAGTGAAAATGTGCTATTGGCTGATAGAAGAGGAAAAGACGTGATGAACAAAAAACGTGCAAGAAATGCGAGTGGTGACAAATTTGTTTAGAATCCCAAATGAAAATAGATGATATTAGCAAAAAAAAGGCTCCTCCTGTTGGCCCACCGCTTTTGGGAGAAAATCATGAGTTTAGATTTTACATTAAAATGCGCTGTTTCCAAGTGCTTTTCTGTCTATGTATTATTTTTCTATAAACGTCCATGAAATTGTAGTCAAAGCCCACATTTTTGGTCAGAAATATTTGGCGGCACATCCTTTATTAAAATATTACCAAATAACACCATGCTTGCTTTTTTGGTTTAGAACATGCTCAGGACATTCCAAAATGGTTCAAACAGTACTGACAGTATTTCAACTCCGTAATACCTCAAGGCAGCCCTGGACTGGCCATCTGGAGCACCTCCAGTTTTTATTTCACATTGATAGACCTCATAAGTGCGTAGTTCTGGTTATTTTAAGATAATTGAAAAAGACGTGTTTAGAAGTGTTTAGAGCCCACTTTAGATCACCGCTGTTCACCGCTGCACCACATCCAGGGGCGTTTATGAGAAGCACACTCTGGGGGCACAAACAGGGGGACCATATTTATAAAGACATTTATTTTTAAACTTAAATCGTTACATTTAAGTAAAATAATTACAGCCTTATTTGTTTTAAATACGCTTTAACATTGGCATATACAGTAAAGATGACAAGAAAAATAGCCTTAAAGCAACTGGGTCTGTGCAATGATAAATTGGGCCAAACAGGACATGCCAAGAATTATTAAGAGAATTATTAGACACCAAAACAACACTCATGTTTTGAACCACATCCTCACCACAGATTCATTTTAATAAACAAATATGAAGTCAGCAAGCTTATCCTATTGAAAAGTTTAACTAGGGCAAGTTTTAAATATCTCATATATCTATATATGTGTTCACCGCCCAAATACATATATTTGCCCTAGGACAAAAAGTGAAGGGCCGATTTTTTTCTCCCAGCCTAGGCCTACCTCAAGGCAAATGTTTTCCCTCCACACTGGTTGAAAATCAAGGGACTAATTGATCTGTGCGACTTTCTTTGGTCAACTACATCCCCATTTACAACATTTTCTCACAAACAATAGAAACCTCAGAAACAACTGTAGCAGTAGTGCACTTACAGTAGTGTCCTGGATGAGGCACTGGAGGGTGGTGCTGCAGATGACCGTTTGAATGGTGTGGCATGTCGGGAGGGAAGCTGGGATTACGAGGCCATGAGGAACCAGGACCTGAAGAGAAAACTGTGTTGTAAATTGTATGAAATACTCATCTAACATGACCTAGTTCAATGAAGACATGTTCAAATCTAATATTTACTTTACTTATAACAATTGTAATGCTGATTTATTCACAATTACAAAAACAAAGCAAAAATATAGCCGCAAGCGGCAATGATCGGCCCTCGCCAGCGCCACGCCGCCGCCCATAGAGGCGCGCTACGCTACCAATTTCCCTCCTCATAAAATACCTGCTATCGAATCCGTGCGCTACGCGCCTCCTACTTCTCATATTTCACAGAAAATGTGTAAAATTGGTCAGGTTTGGCTCGCCACACAAAGACTGTAATACTTGTGCTAAAATCCTGGATAACTTTAGATGGCCCACTCCTCAAGATCATTTTCACCAAATTTCAGGTTGATCGGGCTCACGCCCGAGGAGGAGTTCATTAAATTACAAAGTTTCATTGGAGTGATTTTGCATTTTCCCCATAGGAATAACATGGGGATTTTTCCGTCATTTTTACAAGTTTGGACAATATTTAAAGCCCGCAAGACGGAGACCATAATACCTATCCAAATAATGTGGATAACTTTTGATGTCCCACTCCTCAGGATGATTATCACCAAGTTTCAGGTTGATCAGGCTTACGCCCGAGGAGGAGTTCGTTAAAGTACAAAGTTTAATTTGAGAGATTTAGAGATTTTCCCATAGGAATAACATGGGGTTTTTCTGTCTTTCTAAAATATTGGTGAAAATTAGCGGCTTTGCGCACAGAGACCGTAATACTTATCCCAACGATTTGGATAACTTTTAGTGCCCACTCCTCAGAAAGATGTTCACCAAATTTGAGGTTAGTCGGCTTACGCCCAAGGAGGAGTTCGTTAAAATGCATAGGAAAAAATATGCAAATTTGGGACATTTGTCGATTTTCCCATAGGAATAACATGGGGTGTTTTGGTCATTGGCGGCAGCGTACAAAATATGACATGGGTCTCATTGGCTTTTTTGATCGGTAGGCCAAAATGAAATTTTGTGCAAAATTTCAAAAAATTCTAAAAAACTAAATTTTTTGCTCCCCATATAAAAGTTTGCTTTAATCTGTAGGGGGCGCTAGCGCGCGGAATTTAATTCTTTCACCTCTAGTAGGTTTCAGGCAGGGAGTTTAACAACTGATTCAAATTTGATGCAATTCGGACTTTATATGTGGAAATGGGAGCAAAATTAAAAATTAGAAAATTTCAGGAATTCTGGGCAAATTTTGCAGCTTAGCAAGACAGAGACCGTAAAATGTAGCTTCCTGATTTGGATAACTTTTAATGCCACACTCCTCAACTTCATTTTCACCAAATTTCAGCTTGTTCGGGCAAACGCCTTAGGAGGAGTTAGTAAAAGTACGAAGTTTAAAAAAAACGCTGAATCAGGTTTAGCGAATTTTGATCCAATATGGCCGACAATTGGTTGGGCGGGGCGGCGTTGTAATTATATTTTTGCTTCTCTTGTCACTATCTACCTCTCTGCCAAATTATATGATTCTCACGATAAAAAAATTGGGCACTTTCCTATCCCGTAATGCATTTTTTGTACACTTGGGGCATGACGTGCCATATTTTAGAATTTCTGAAATCGGAAATAGCCAGAATGTAGAGAGGCACGATTTTTAGAGGTGTGCAAATTTTCCTGAGACTTCGTCAATGTTCACTGGGTGAAAAATAGGGGGGTTGGTCCCAAGAAGAAGAAAGAAGAAAGAAGAAGAAGAATAATATTCGATGCGAAAACAATGTTCCCCCCTTTTTAGTTCAAACTATACATTTTCGGAAAGCGCTTTCCTACGTTTGGTATGGGTCCCTGGTCACTGGGAGACACTTTAGAGATTTTTAGTGGGCTCCGCCACTTTCTGTTATTGGCCCTATTTACAATAGTAATGTTCCATTTTTACATTACATTGTTATATGCACGAACGCATGCATGAGTTGGGGAAACGTGACATTACTGGGCGACTCAGCGCATGCAGGCGCTTTACGTGGGATGACGACGCTTCGCGGCCGTCATCCCCACATGCGCTCGTTAGTGCACTTCGCGGCGCAAGATTTCTTTCGCACGGCTTCGCCGTTTACAGCAATAATGTTCAATTTTCCTACTACTAATTGGTATGCACGGAACGCGTGCATGAGTTGAGAATGCGTTAGTGAGTGTTTGAAGCGGGCGAAGCGCTTGGCGATGCGCGAGCCGTGCCATGCGGCACTGCGAAACTAATAGGCCTCTCGCCAGCTTGTGGCGCTCGGGCCTAAAAATACACAATGATAAAGTTGTTTAAGTTTAATGTCAAGCCAATTATTGGCTTTGGGTTGCCAGACAATACAAAACAAAAAGGTTCAATTATATAATGTGTATGACAGTAAATTGCGTCCCAGCTTATTGTAGCTCTACTTGGAACCTTGTAAAGATCCATCCATCCATCCCACATGACTGAAACAAGACACAATTCTAGATACCGTAAAATGTGTGTTGTAAGCCGCTACTTTTGTCTCATGATTTCAACCCTGCGGCTTATACAGCGATGCAGCTAATTTATGTATTTTTTCCGGGAATAGCCTCTAGGGTAGAGTTTAGATTGGGCTCAAAAATTCAAGCCCGAGCCCGCGCACGTACTGTCCGAACCCAACCCGGGTACGATTCAACCCAAAGGTGATCGGCTGCAGCCTTCCATCTGTCCAGGACCTGTACGTCTCCAGGACTCGGGGACGAGTAGGTCGGGTCACAGCTGACCCTTCTCACCCTGGACATGGACTATTTGAGCCACTCCCCTCGGGCAGGAGGCTACGGTCCATCCGGACCAGAACCTCCCGCCACAAGAACAGTTTCTTTACCTCTGCCGTTGGTCTCATGAACACTTTGTAACACCTGCCACTTTAACAATATATTGTATAAGAACTGTCTATTTGCACTACCACATTTGCTAACTGTACATTTCTGTATATAGTCTTAGTCTATCTATCTTAGTCTATTTTATTCTTTTTATGCATGCCTCTTTTATATATTTTATTAATTGTTTTATGTTGCACCTTACGCCGAAGCAAGTTTTTGTTTGTGAATCACTGACAATGGCAATAAACCGTTTCTGATTTCTGAAACCCAACCTGCGCCCGCGCGGGTACTGTCCAAACCCGACTCGGAGTGATTTGCTGCATGATTCGACCCGATCGGCCGCACACATATGTCCGAACCCGAACCGAGCCCGCGCACGTGTAGAACCGGAGTAACGTAAACTGAGTTCCGAGCAGAGGTTTATAGGCAGAATAAGTAAGCAACTACGTGTTTAGTGTTCAACCTGCACCAACGTCACGTCTCCTGTACCAGACGGGCCTGTTCCGTCCGCTGACACTGGCCCACATGATCTCTCTCCCTCGCTACTTTCTTCAGCTTTTTGGGAAGGTATCCATAGCTCTCTCTCTCTCTCTCTCCTCTGTTGCTCTCTCTTTTTCTTTCTCCTTCGCTCCGTGTAGCAGCCGCGCACTTTCATTGAGGGGTCTTTTCCCACCTCACATATTTTGACCACTTTAATAGATGATGAGGAGGAAAACAACACAGCACTGGCTGCACACCGCACTCTTTCGCCGTGGAGCGCATGTTACAAAACACGTGTGCGCATCTTCCCGAACCGGCCGGCAACATAAATGTCTCATTGTACAACATGGACGCCCGCGGCTTATAGTCAGGTGCGGCTTATATATGTACAAAGTTGTCTTCTTTGTAAATATGGCTGGTGCGGCTTATACTCAGGAGCGCTTAATAGTCCGCATTTTACGGTATGTTTTTGATGCGGGTACATGACGGTTTGTTACCTCCAGAAGCAGCAGCAATGGCAGGGAAAGCAGGAGCAGCCCCAGACATGGACGCCTCTGAGGGTGGGAGGAGGCCGGGGCTGGAGAAGGGCTCAGGTGGTGCTCTGGAGGACGAGGGCGGGTGCTGGATGGTCTGCATACCGTGCCCCGTGTCGATGGATGGGTGACTCTGCGGCCCGTCGAAATCATACTCATCTTTTACAATCCGGGTGGAGCTGGGACCAGAGCCCACGTTGTGTCCGATGGTCAGCGACGACAAGTCTGAGGTCCAGGAACAAACAAACAATATGTGCTAATGTTAGGGATGGGACAAGAAACAATAATATACATGTAACCGTGATAACAAAGGAAGATTATAATCGTTTGTAGCACATAATTATAATCATCAGCAAAGATAATTGTCATTCATTATACCACCAGATTGTGCAGAAAAAAAGATACTCAACTCCTCTTCTGTTATCACTTGTTAGAGCTGCAGCAATTAGTCAACTAATTATGACTAGTAATGAGTGATATTTTAGTAATCAGTCATTATCTGGACTATACGAACACACAATTTCAGATTTGCCACACTTTATTTCTCGATCCATTCACCAAAATTAATTTATGTGGTTGATGGTGTGTTTAAATATATCCATATAAATGTTTTTAAACCACCAAGTTGAAAAAGGGAGCAGATAGAACTAGATGCTGTTGCAATAGCTGAAGCTATTGCGAGTGACTGCGCAATTGAATTCATGTGATGTTGGTCTGGTCCGGGATTCAAACCCATGACCTCCTTATTGGGAGGCAGAAGCTCTAGCCGCTCTGCCACCGTGCTCCCGTGAAAAACAGTTTAAACAGCAACATTTCCTGTAGAGGACCAACAGAAAGGCTCCCACTGTAAAAGCTAGGGAAAAATTGCTCGGCAAATTATGAAAAAACTACAAAAGGTACATGTACCAAAAGCAATAGCAGACATTAGAAGACTAGGAACTATTGAAAAATGAAAAAAAAAAATTAAAAGAATCTAAAAACTGTGGCCTGTGAAACGTGCCGAAAAACCGGAAAATACAAGAACAAATAGTGACTGCCTATAGGCATAGGCAGTCACTCAAAAAACCGGAAAATACAAGAACAAATAGTGACTGCCTATAGGCATAGGCAGTCACTCAATAAGATTTCTCTTTTTTCTGCTCCTTTTCATTCATTTTTACTATGCTTAATATTATTTCACTGATGATGTCTTTTATTTGTCATGAATGAAATTACCTACAGGGAAACTGTCAACATATTGCATAAAGAAAAAGGGACATTTCCCCAGTATTAATCACGAGCTGTTTTTAGTCAATAAGAAATGGGAAAACAGGAGTTACAGGACATAAAGTACATAAAATACACTGTCATGCTTCAGTGTCGAATTCCAACCACAACACAACACAACAACAATTAACTGAATGTCTTTCCTCACTCTTCACCCTCAATAACCTTATGTACTTTTACTTAGGTTTTAATACTTGAAATTATTTTATAATACGATTTTTGCAGTGTGGCCACCTGTTGGTTTAAAGCTCAGGTCTTAACTTATATATATATATTTTTTTTATGTTGCTTGTTATTAAATCAAATCATAATTTATACATTCCATCATGCCCTTTAACTCACGTTATACTAGAATTGTCTGACATCACATACAACTTTACAACTGTCAGTTCACAAAACAAAATGCTACAATAGAAGAGACATGACACAGAGTGACTCACCTATACCAGGAGACACGACCCTCTCGTAGTGGTACGGGTTCACACACACATTGTCACACTTCAGATCGAATGCAAACTGACAGTATTTCACGTGCTTCAGCTCATTCTTGTGCAGGTCCGGCCATCGCCACAGCCGTGCGTAGATCACATGAGGAAAGCCTTTGCGGCCAGCCACCTGGAATGAATTCACACCATTAACAACAGAAATAGGTTGGTAATATTGACAAAAATGAATATGTGTTTGTTTGTTTATTTGGATCTCCATTAGGTATTGGCTATTCTTACTTGGGTCCATAATATCTTAAAAACACATTACATAAAATTAAAAACATTATTACAGAATACATAAAAGCTTAAAATACATCCTCATCATATGTACGCATTTTTGGATTCTACTTGTACTTCTTCTACTTCTTCTAATAACAATAATCAGAAAATCAAATCTGAATATAATTTGGCATTCCGTCAGAAATAATGCCACAACTGTGCCTGTAAATATCTTAGATGAGGTTCAAGTATCACACACACAAAAAAAATGCACAATTAATGAATGAATCACCAAAAGTGCAGAAATAATGCATTAGGATTATTTTGTGCATTATTTATACACACTATTCTCAGTGAAAGCTACTCCTGTAGCCACAGCTGCCTTGGGGTGGACTGATGGAAGCAAGGCTGCCAAACTGTGCCATCTCTAACCAACGAACACCAATGCTACTAACCACTAAGCACTCTCACATACCACATCCATGCACAGGCAAAGTGGGTGAGATCTACTGCCTGATGCTGCCTGCTTTCGAGTGCTGTAGGATAAATGGTAAACATTGACTTTCCCAGCAGAAGTTGCACGTGAACACCACACTGAGTCACACAAATGTGAATTGTGACGTCATGGTGTTGTCCTGGGAGCCGGGAGTTAAATTGCAAGATATTTTGTATCAAGTGAAACTGAAGCTTGAAAGAACTACTGTAAGCAACTTCTGAAATAGATTCTGCTCTGAGTCACACAAACAGATAGTGTTTTCTCAGCATCTGACCACTTGCACATGAACACACACAGGTCGGGAACTGCCCGGCATGTGAGCAGCATACGGACACAATGACAATTTCCACTAAAGCCACTGCTGCCTTGCTACAACACCTGGTTTTCCCAGCGGACACTGATGCTAGAACTAATCACACCCTACCCTTCCAAGATCATACGACATCGGGCCTTTTCAAGACATATGGCATTACCTGCAGCCTCCCGTCCAGAGTCCTCTGGATGGTGACACACTTGCTTGGATGGGCTCCGTTGGTGGTTATCGCTGTGATCAGTGAATCAAGTTCGTCCTTCTTCTCCTTCAGCTTTTTGACCAGGCTCTCGATGGCTCGTTTGGCAAAAGTCTCACTCTCTCCTCCCTGTCTGTGACACATCAGGCTGTGCACGATACTCAGACAGGCATCGTTACTCGTGGGAGTACTGGGGATGGACATCTTCTCTGTGCTCTGGTTTTTACTCAAGTGGAGAAATGTCCAAGATGTCCCAGCCTTCCATGCTTGGGCAAAACACGTCTTTAAACGTTTCCATAAGCTGCAACAAAAAAAAAAAAGTAATAATAGTAATTTTAAAAAGATTAAAATAATAATAATAATATTAATAATAATAATAACGGAATCACAAAATATGCATTAACCACTAAAGTAAAAAGGCAGTGTAGTTTTAGCTAAATATGTAAAACTGCATAACGCAAAATGCAGCTGTAACAGTAATGATATTGTATATTCAGTATGACAGGTGATCTCTATGTATCTGGGTGATGGCAAAACCTTTGCCAAACAAACTACACCTCTGTAAACTCTGCACAGCTTCATTTCACACATTATGAGCAGCAAAAGGACCAAGTTGAATACATCATATTTAGAAAAATGTAAAAGTTGAACGTGTTAATGGAAACGTACAAAGTTTTGGGCCCTGGTTAGCTCCCTGAGCTAAGAGCGGCGCCAGTCAGACTGGCTTTGTGTGCGTCAAGTGGACACAGAGGCGCGCAGGTTGCGCGCAGTGCTGTCAAAACAAAATATAACATCTTGTTTCAGCCCTTTGTTCGACTCTTTGTGCGACTATTTAGCCTCGAAATTAAATTATGTTTGACTGATGTATTACAGGGACAGAATACAGATAACTTATGGATCTATTAAAAATATGAAAGTACTTTGTTGCAAGTATTTACGTTTTGTTACAGTTTTATTTTGAAGAACTAAACCGGAAAAGCAGTGATGAACATGACTTTTAACTAGTGGTCTGTTTCCAAAACACCAGCCGAGCTAACGATGATTGTTGACCATAGAAAACTCTACTTCATTCAGTTTGTGTGGCCTCTGTGCCTTTGCTGCGCACGGGCTGCTCGTGTAGTGAACAAACACACCCGGCTGTGGCGTTGAGACGCACACGAGAGGCCGTGGCTTTGGAAATCATTTTGTAAAATAAACAGTACTTTACCTGGTTTGAGCTTGAGCGGTGCTGCTGTCTCACTTCTTCCAAGTTGTTACCGTGATGTCGTGACCATGACTCGTGCTGCACCGCTGTGCGCAAAACCGAACCCACAAGACACGCTCACTCGACTCCACGCGGGATGATTAGATAATACCGCCCCGTCCCGTGAAGAGAAGAGTGCGTGACATCAGATCACACAAAGTCCCGAACCCAGACGCACTCCACACTGCACACTCCACTCCCTTCAGCAGCAGCAGCAGCAGCACGGTGCGCCTGCGTGAAACAGGGCTGAGGAATGGCACGGGACTGTACGCACGGTATTTTGGAGAAGTGTGAGTGGATGTCACAAATATTAGGCCCAATGATTATTCAAGTAAAACATATCTAGTGCAAACGATGAAGCTTCCATTTTGGAGCGAAAAAAAGACGGATTTATAATTTGAAGTTACTGGATTGGTGGTGTTAGTTACTGTAACTAACCCCAGCAATATTGTACAAATCTTAAATGGCCATTTCTACGCTCTGCGTAGGCATGTCTGTGTAATCTAGTGACTACTCAGTACGCCTTGGTGTCCAGCAGATGGCAGTGGCTTCAAGTAAATAAATTGTTGTGCAGCGCTGGATTTACAACATATTATTGAATAATGTATGTCAAATGTCCAATTTGCCTTGTGTATTGAGAGCTGGTATTACCAACTCCTCTGCCAGGGTTCTCTATAATATTTGACTTGGAACATTTTGTATTGAGTGTAGATTATTTTTTTATTTTTTCCTGATTAGGTTCACTGCCAGTGTGGTTAGTTCAGCATTACCTGTTGCATATGTTTGTGGTTCAAGGCGCCAAGACA
This sequence comes from Rhinogobius similis, assembly GCA_019453435.1. NCBI lineage: Eukaryota > Metazoa > Chordata > Actinopteri > Gobiiformes > Gobiidae > Rhinogobius > Rhinogobius similis. The sequence goes on from CM033629.1 coordinate 35,077,871, forward strand.
TAAAACAACTATCATTATCTCCAACAGGTGGCTGTTGTAGCTCTATCTAGTGGTTAATATCCCAGAACACACTTCGCCGGTTGGTTCAGTTGACTGCCACACAAATATAACGTGTATGTGTGACCCCTGTGTTATGTCCATCCAGATATTGTGCAGATATCAATTTATACGGTTTTCCATTCGACAGGTTATCTTAATAAATTAAACCAAGAGAGAGACTTTTTATGATGTGAATGTGATGTAATAATACAGTAGCTGTTACGTGCACTCTTTTAAAACATATAGGATGCTATTGGCTGTTTTATATTAAGGAGAACACTTCAAATCTTAGAGAGCTCTTTTGGGTCGCAGGGTGTGGCAAACCCCATTTAAGGGGCTCAGTCTGCTTTGGATAACTGACTTCAGAACCAACAAAGAAAATATAACTATAACTACATTTTCAAATTTGAGGACACATCAGGACAACATGGATTAAAGGTGGACTATGTAACTTTTCTAGAGAGTCTGCCACCTGCTATTCTCCATGGAGACAAGCAGTTAACACCACTTGGCCAGATTACAGGTCAGATCTGTGGAAAGGTAGTTCTGCTCAGTTAGAATTTGTGTCTTTCATTTCATTTCATATTTTATGACAATAAAATGCCCGCATCAAAATAAATGCAAGATGGAGAGGTTTAAGGCCATGCTAGTCACAACAATTTCCATGGAGACAAGCATTTGCAGACCGCAAGTTACATAGTACACCTTTAAATATTTATTGTAAAAACATCCCACATGGCTCCAACAAACTCCAGGTACGTTTTTAATGAGGGGACACAAGAAGAAGAAAATTTAAGTTACATTAAAGCTGGGCAACTTGACTTTTTTTTCTTTCTTTTTTTTTTTTTTGTCAAATTGTGAAGGTTGCGCGTCCTCAAGACTTGAGTGCTAAACCCAAAAATAACAACTTTTTGGGGGGAATGTTTTAGGGGTTGCACATCATAATTTAGGTTAAAAAAATATATCAGGACAGAGATATTGATATCACATTATATTACTACATTTTGTGTTTTCCCCCAAAGAGTATAAAGCAGGACTTAGTGACAAAGATTAAGTCACTGCACACTGTCTGCATGTAATAATAAAGTCTTTTATGTCTAATAAGATACGATAAGATAGAAATAAGAGCTAAATGCAGCGCTCTGATTGGCTGTGTTTGGATGGCCCACCCCAGCTTTACTTTATCTTTGCTGAACAAAGCTCTTCTTAAACTGTGCTTGCGTCTAAAATGAATGCCGTGTCAAAAGGTGTGAGAGCAACACGAGTTAGACAGATTTGAATGTTCCTTTTGCTGCGTGAAAATCAGGTACACCAGCTTTAATTGCCTTTTCTCAGAGATTATTCAAAGTTTATGATGATAGTAAAAAAAACAACTCAAATCAAAAGTGTTCATCTGTCATGTTTACTTCCTCTCGAAACAGACAGACCTGCGGCTGCACACGGCCCCGGGGCCCGAGTTCGGACGGTTTAAGAGCCTCACACATCACAGGAGGAGAGCGTCTATTAAATGTGAAATCTTTCCACTCCAGAGAGACGAGGAAACCATCTCCCCCGCGGGAAGGGAGCGTGGAGGGGAGGACGCAGGAAGAACAGGGCAGGATGGATGGATGGATGTGGTGATGAGTGTGGAAAGGCCTGAGGATGAGAGAGGGGGAAGGCGGGAGAGAGAAGAGGGGTGGGGGGAGAGAAGTGAGAGGGAAGACAGGAGGTAAAAGGGTGGAGGAAGGAGAGAGGAGGAGGGAGAGAAGAGAGGGGGAAGACAGGAGAGAGAAACGGAGAGGAAGGAGAAAGAAGAGAAGGAAAAGAAGAGAGGAGAGGGAGAAAAAAGAGGGAAAACAGGAGAGAGAGCAGGGGAGGAGGGAGAGAAGAGAGGGGGAAGACAGGAGAGAGAAGCGGAGAGGAAGGAGAAAGAGGAGAAGGAAAAGAAGAGAGGAGAGGGAGAAAAAAGAGGGAAAACAGGAGAGAGAGCAGGGGAGGAGGGAGAGAAGAGAGGGGGAAGACAGGAGAGAGAAGCAGAGAGGAAGGAGAAAAAAGAGGGCAAAAGGGAGAGAGAGTGGGGGAGGAGGGAGACTGGTAGAAGGGGGGAAGGCAAGAGAGAAAAGGGGGGAGAAGAAGGGACAACGGGAAAGAGAAGGGAGGAGGGAGAGAATAAAGGGGGAGAGGGGTAGGAGGGAGAGAGAGAGGGAGGGAAAGAAGGAGGGGGGAAGGAGAGAAGAAAGGGGGGAGACAAGAGAGGGAGAGAAGACAGAGGAAAGACGACAGAGAAAAGAGGGGAGAGAGGGGGAAGACAAGAGAGAGAAGAGTGGGGGAGGGAGAGAAGAAGGTAGGAAGGGAAAAGAGAGGGGAGAAGGGAGAGGAGAAAGTGAAAGACAAGAGAGAAGAGAAAGGAGGGAAAGAAGAGAAAGGAGGGACAAGAGAAAAAAGGGTGAGAGAGGAGGGGATGAAGGGAAAAAAGGAGAGAGGAAGACAAGAGAGAAAAGAGGGAGAGAGGAGGGAAGGAGGGAGAAAGAATAGGGGAGGGGAGAGAGAAAAGGGGAAAGAAGAGGGGGCAGTGAGAGAAAGAGGGAGAGGAATACAGGAGAAAGAGGGATGTAGAGAGAGAGGTGAAAAGAGGGGGGGGGTGGGGCAGAAACAAGTGTTGTGGAAATTCTGTCTTTTGCATAGTCTTAACAAGGGCACCTCCATTTCTACCATTGTTGACATTTCTGAGTGGTTAGCTCTATCTACGACGGGCGTCATCCCACTGGTACAGAATTTGTCCTTCTCTAATATTATCAGATTCCATGGTGAACTTGTCTGCCAGAAGTGGTCTGCTATGTACTTCTCATTTTATCTCTAGCTTGTCTCCAAGCTGGCCTTCTTACCACTATTTAAACCTCTGTGTGTGGAAGCATAGTCAGGCTTGAATAGCCAATACTAGCACAATGTGTTGAGTATTCAAGTCGCCGGGTCCGGACTGATGGTAAATAAACTTCTCCTGCCTCAGACATCCAGAGTCTCCTGCCTCTCCTTACAACTCTAGGACTCGTTGGGACAACAACACTTGTTTTCCCTAACAGTTTTGGCGCCACGGACGACTTAATCTACATAATATAGCTGATCTGGTAAGTGCAAATATTTTTCATCTCTTTTTAAAGAGGAAAACTTTGCCTTACCAGATTCATGCTTGACAGACAGAAACCTTTGCAGTGGGGTTTATCAGTTTAGTCCTTACAAAGTTGTAATACTGAATTGGCTTAAAGGAGGTCTACATTTTGCATTTCCTACTCAAGCCTAGAATCACTTTCTAGAGTTATAGTAGCATTTTGCAAATGTATGCGGTGTGATCAGCTCATTCTGGAGTTCAGTTTTGGTCGAGGAAAGTCAGGACTGTCAGGTCCTGACTGTTATTGGTCGACTGGGTATTCAGGGAACAGGGCTGAGCACAGAGCCAGGGGCTGCGTACACTGTGAGGATGGAGCTCATAAGAGTGAGTGAGGAACAGGACAGTGAGGTGTAGGCTGTGTGTACAGTTTGTGTTTCATATTTACTGATGCAGGTACTTATGCTGTGAAGTTGGAGATCATTTGGGGTGTAAAACTAGAAAACGAGTGAGAAAAGATGAGTGAGGAAGGACAGTGAGTTTCCGGCTAACTCTGGCCTATGGCGCTTGGGATGGAGTCAATAAATAAAATAAAAATGTTTTAATTAATTAATTTAATTAAATAAAGACAACCGTTACCATGGAAATCTGCCATGCTTGTTGTTGATGTCATAAACTTACATTTAAAAAAAACAAATAAAAAAAAACAAAAACAACTTGGCCTAAACAATGTAAAAAATAAATAATAATAATAACAATAAATACATAAAAAGTGTACATAAAATCTATGGAAGAAGCTAATAAACTGCTGGGTCAAATACATTTATGAATATATAGTGTTCGAATACTTTTGCATTAACGTGATGTCATGATCCCAAGCTCAATAGCCAAGAGATTGTTTAATATTAATTTTGTTGAACAATGGGCTGCATAACATTTTAATAGCAATTACTATGTCAAGTAAACGAATACCAAGACGGGAGTTTTAGAGGGTTTTATTTCACAGTTAATGGACTGTGACCACAGACTGGTGTGAAGACCTGGGTAGATTGTGTCCAGAGGTGGAAAGTAACTGATTGCAAGAGTAAAAGTCCTGTACTTTGGTCATTTTTGATACTTAAGTACATTTTGAAGTGGATACTTTTTCTTTGACGTATCTTTGCTTTTACTTGTGTAACCCAGGTCATAAAATGTCAAACTCAACAAAAATAATAAATTCCTACACTACCGGTCATTGAACGCGTCACGTCACACGCACGCCGCGTTACGCACACACCGCGTGGCGTCAGCCAATCGCGTTCCTCTGGGCGCCCAATACAAGCACCTGTGCCTCTCCTCCGCTCATTACGTGGGGAGGAAGGCGACAGGACGCACAGCCCGAGGTGAGACATAAACGTAAAATCTACTCGTTTTCATTGTTATCCGAATCCGTTCTAAATCAAGCGTTATTACCTTAAACTGTTGTAGAAGCCCGCTTACCGACCGCCGCAGACAGGGTTCCGGTGTGCGCCGTGTTCGCAGTGGAGTTGGTGAGTCTGTCTGTCTGTTTGTTTTGTTTTCGTGTGCTACAGCGGTTAGCATTAGCTTAAAAGGTCCGCTAGCATTTTACCCATTCACTTGCATTGTAAAGATTAATTATGAACACTGCCTTGTATTGTCACCACTAGTATTTATGTGGTATTGCAATTGCACTTAATCAAAATGTATTTAAGTGAATTTATTTGCACTGTAAATAGTATTTATTATTGAAACTTTGTGTATACACTGATTTAAATGAATGTAACTAGTTAGTCTACTAGGCTAATAGACTATTAGTTTATTGGTTATTTGAATGGTTTATTTATGCACTGTCTGTTAACCACAGGCCAGGTGTACCCAGTTGGGTTTAACCCTTTGATGGCGAGCTGAAACAGCCTGGAACCCAGAACCTCAATAGTCAACAATCAATCAACGAAAGTCTCCTGCGGGTCTGGTAGGGGCTGGATGCAGCCGAGTCCCCTCCCACACACAAAATCACCTGCTCATGAATTTTCAATTGAAATAAAAAGCGCTAATGGACAATTGCAAGAACTTTCAGTAAAATCAAATGGACATTCTAACATAAGTCAAAACCTGAGAATTCTGAACGAGCCACAGTTCTTGTGGGACCTTTTCTTTGGACTATTAATTGCATTATTTGTGTAACATCTTGTTGGTTGAAAAGAAATATTCATGGATGGAAAAAACATTTTTGTTTAACTTGGAATCTGCAGATTTTGTAAATATTGGGTTCATGTTTGTATGTCTATTTTCACAAGCACTGTTAATATAAGGCACCAGCCACAAAAACATAATTATCTGTGTCTGTATTATTTCTGCCACGCACCTCCGAGTCGACCCTACCCTTCTGATCTGGCCTATTTAAACTACAACTAAAGAGAACAATTTTTTCTGGCATTTCAACACATATGCTACATAAAGAAAAAAAACGTGGCGATTAGCTAGCCAGGAGGTCGTGTGCAGTATATAATACATACATTTTTGGTTTCCATTCAGACTCACCAAAACGCTCCAATCATGAATGTGTTCGACTCCCTTAGTATTAAAATACCCAATGCTGTGTTAGTAAGTAGTGTTCCAAAATGTGAAGAGGAGGAAGTGCAGGATTTCTTGTTACAATACGGGGCAATAGAGCGTTCAGTTAAAATAAACTCACCTGAAAGTGAATTTCATGACAAACTAGTTGTTGAGTTCAAAACTGGTTCACCTTTTGAGATGTTGGGTCCTATTTTGCCATATTCGTTTAAACCTGATAAAAATGAATATTGTGTGCAAAGTTTATCTAAAATGTATGCGGCTAGTGTAGGTTGCGCTAAAACCAGGACTTACTTGTCTGACTTGAAGCAAGTGGCTAAACTGTCTGGCCAAGACTTTACTGAAGTTCTGCAAGAATTGATGATTCAAATAAATGAAGCAGTTGCTGAGTTGCGCCCTGCTACCACAGCAGAACCTGCAGAACACAAAATGGCTGTCCCCACACAACCAGAACTCAAAATGGCTGCCCCTACACAACCACAGCACAAAATGGCCGCTGCTCCTGAACTCTCTGCCTCATCCTCTGAAACAAGACACGCTTCCATCAACATGTCTGCTGCTGAATTGAATCCACCTGGTATACAGAGGTACGTCGTGGAACACATTGTCAAAAATGATGATACCATGCATGTGCGTTCTTCACACAGACTACGAATGTTTTCCGGCAAAACACCCCGACCACAACATGAAGTGGATTATGACACATGGCGCTCAGGTGTGGACATCATACTGAAAGACCCTGCTACATCTGAACTACAAAGAACACGTCAGATCCTCGACAGCCTATTGCCACCTGCGGTCGACATTGTGAAGCACCTCAGTCCGGATCTGCCAGCTGAAATGTACATCCAACATCTAGACTCTGCATATGGAACTGTGCAGGACGGGGAGGAACTGTACGTGAAGTTTATGGACACACTGCAAGATTCGGGTGAGAAGCCATCTGTCTATTTACAGCGACTTCAAGTAGCCCTCAGTCTGGCTGTAAAGCGGGGAGGAGTCAAGCTGAATGATGTCAACAGGCACCTCCTAAGCCAATTCTGCAGGGGATGCTGGGACAACAACCTCATTTCGAGCTCCAGCTGAAACAACGTAAAGCTAACCCACCTTCCTTCGCAGAACTACTGCTGCTGCTAAGAACAGAGGAGGATCGGGAAGCCAGCAAGACTCAGCGGATGAAACAACATCTGGGAACATCAAAACAACGAGTCACTGCTCAGGCCCAGTTAGCAGTTGAAGAAGAGAGTGGAGTTTATGCTGCCCTGTCGACACTCACGAAGCAAATGGCCGAATTACAACAGCAGCTGGCTGCTTTAACTGCCTCTCAGAACACCCAACCTCACTACTCAATTGCTTCAAGAACCCGGAAACCACCTCAGAACCCCAGAACTGCTCAGCTTACATCTTCATCGTCTCCAAGTCCAAAACCTGGTTTTTGTTTTCGTTGCGGTGAAGACGGACATATTCGACCCCAGTGTGAGAACCGCCCAAATGATGCACTCGTCAATAAAAAGCGAAAACAGTTCAACGAAAGAAAACAACAGTGGCAGAAACAAAATTCGTCAACAAATGAACATTTAAACTAGTTTCAGGTCCTGTAGTGGGACATACAGGAGCTGTGCAGGACCCACACTGTCCATAAAGAAGAGAATTGTTCATCGTGCCGATCTACAGCAATCCAATCCAGGGTCAACCGCAAAGCTGCCTCGAGGGTTGGTTGGATCACGTTGCACAGCAGAAGTCAGTATTGCTGGTCACATCCACAAGTGCCTGCTTGACACAGGGTCCCAGGTGACCACCATACCTGCATCCTTCTATAATGAACATCTCTATGAACAACAAATACAACCACTTCATGATCTGTTACAAGTCGAAGGTGCTGCGGGTCAAGCTGTCCCCTATCTTGGCTATGTTGAGATCTCCATCAAGTTTCCCAAAGACCTGGTTGGTGAAGAGCAAGACATCACAACACTTGCTCTAGTAGTTCCAGATTCAAACTCACTCAATACAACACCAGTTCTCATCGGCATGAACACTCTCGAGCCACTATATGAACAATATCTTCAAGAACATTCATCATTTCAGCCAAATGCCCACGGTTACAGAGCTGTCCTCAAGACCCTACAGCTGTCACATCAACAAAAAGACAATGGCCACATCGGTGTTGTGAGGCTCCACAGCAAAGCTCCTGTGTGCGTTCCAGCAGGCCGCACCATCGTCATTGAGGGCTCTGCTAAAAGTTCCTCTCCACTGTCCAGCCGTAATGTCATCTTACAACATCCTGCCTCCACCCTACCTGGCGGCCTTTGTGTCAGCAGCTGTCTCATTACACTCCCAGCTCTACCTCCATACAAGGTCCCCGTAGTCATCACCAACGAGTCCGAGCAAGACACTTTTATACCACCGTTAAGTGTCATTGCCGATCTAGAGGCCTATCAGTGCATCCTGTCCGAACATCGAGTGACCCACCATCTCACAGAGAAACCATCGTCCAAACTGAATCATTGCTTCGATAATTCACCACTTTCATCTGAATGGAAGCAGAGGGTCACTGAGAAACTGAACACTGTCTCAGATGTTTTCTCCCAACATGACCTAGATTTTGGCTGTACAACTGCAGTAAAACACCAGATCCCACTCCACGACCCCACACCTGTGAAGCAACGTGCCCGGCCGATCCATCCACAGGATATTGAAGCCGTCAGACACCATCTACGTGAGCTTATAGAGGCCGGTGTGATACGAGAATCAACATCTCCCTTCTCGTCTCCTGTCGTGGTTGTGAGGAAGAAAAATGGCGACGTCCGGCTGTGCATAGACTACCGTAGATTAAATCTTCAGACCATAAAAGATGCATATGCCTTGCCCAACTTGGAAGAGTCCTTCTCAGCACTCACCGGTTCAAGATGGTTCTCAGTCCTCGATCTAAAGTCTGGATATTATCAGATTGAGATGAACGAAGAGGACAAGCAGAAGACAGCGTTCGTGACTCCCCTTGGCTTCTGGGAGTTTAATCGGATGCCACAGGGCATCACGAACGCACCCAGCACATTTCAGCGCTTGATGGAGCGATGTATGGGAGATCTCCACCTGAAAGAAGTGCTGGTGTTTCTGGATGATTTGATCATCTTCTCCGACACCCTGGAGGAGCATGAACGAAGGCTGCTGAGAGTTCTCAACCGGTTGAAAGACTATGGGCTGAAGCTGTCGCCAGATAAATGTCGATTCTTCCAGACATCTGTCCGATATTTGGGCCATATAGTCTCTGAAAAAGGTGTCGAAACCGATCCAGAAAAGATCCAATCCATAAAAACATGGCCAACTCCTACCACACTGAAACAACTGAGATCATTCCTTGGCTTCGCGGGATATTACCGTCGATTCATAAAAGATTACGCCATCATTGCCAAACCACTGAACAATCTGACTCGTGGTTACCCACCGACCCGAAAGTCAAAGAACACAAAATCACAACCGCCATCTCTCTACCATCCGAAAAACCCATTTGGTGAAAGATGGACTACTGACTGCCAGAATGCTTTTGAAACCCTCATCGAAAAGCTCTCTACTGCACCTGTGCTCGGGTTCGCTGATCCATCACGTCCATATATTCTCCACACGGACGCCAGCGTGACGGGACTCGGAGCAGCGTTGTACCAAGAGCAAGAGGGAAAACTGGGTCATAGCCTATGCAAGTCGTGGACTGTCGCAAAGTGAGAGCCGTTACCCAGCCCACAAACTTGAATTCCTTGCCCTTAAGTGGAGTGTAACGGAGAAGTTTCAAGATTATCTGTATGGGTCTGACTTCACCGTCGTTACAGACAGCAACCCGCTCACCTACATCCTCACCACTGCTAAACTGGATGCAACAGGACATCGCTGGCTGGCTGCTCTCTCCACTTACTCATTCAAACTCCTGTATCGGGCTGGAAAACAAAACAATGACGCCCGACCAGCGCTCTCCAGACGCCCTCACCTTACTTCCAATGACCAGTCTCCGCAAGACCATGAGCTCATCCATCAATTCATAACCCAGCACACAGCTGACTCCGAGGCGATTCCAGAAGACATTGTCAATGCCATCTGCCAAAGTCATCTCGTGCGATCCACACATGACCAAGATCTCGCTCTCGTTGAGTCACTTTCCATCACAGCTGACACTGTTCCTGACGATTACAGCTCAGAAGGCCTCCAACAGCTGCCAGTCATTCCTGCTCTAGACATAAAAGCAAAGCAACACGCCGATCCCTGCATCCGAGAACTAATTCACCAGCTCGAAAGCGGGGAGACTTCCGCCAACAGCAAGAGCGGAGCTCCCGGAACTGCCACTCCTGCTAAGAGAATGGCGAAGATGGAGCTAGTGGATGGAGTGTTGTACAGGAGGAGAGAAAACGACAACCTTTCGTATCAGCTCGTCCTCCCTGAAGAACTACGTCCTTTGGCCCTGAAGAATCTCCATGACGACATGGGTCACATGGGGATCGAGCGGACCCTCGATCTTGCACGGACAAGGTTCTAGTGGCGAAAATGGCTGCAGATGTAGAGCAGAAGATTAAAACTTGTGGTCCGCTGTGTTCGTCGGAAGGCACTGCCTGAGAGAGCTGCACCACTCGTCAGCATCAAAACATCACGTCCTCTTGAACTCCTGTGTATGGACTTCCTGAGCCTCGAGCCTGACTCCAGCAACACCCGTGACATCTTAGTCCTGACCGATCATTTTACAAAATTCGCCGTTGCCTTCCCCACACCTAACCAAAAAGCAAAAACTGTTGCCAAGTGTCTGTGGGAGAATTACATCATCTTCTATGGCATCCCAGAGCGGATTCACACCGATCAAGGTCAAGATTTTGAGTCAAGGCTAATTAAAGAACTGTGCGAAGTTGCTGGTATCCTCAAAAGTCGAACAACGCCATACCATCCACGAGGAAATCCAGTTGAACGTTTCAACAGAACACTACTTGCAATGCTGGGGACATTGGAACCAAAACAAAAGTCACGATGGAAAGAGCATGTGAAACCACTGGTCCACGCATATAACTGCACAAGGAACGAGGTTACAGGATTCACCCCGTACGAACTCATGTTTGGAAGGACACCTCGCTTACCTGTGGACCTGGCATTTAATCTCCCTGTGCGAGAGACAAGACACAAGAACCATCTACAGTACATTAAATCCCTGAAATCAAGGCTGGAAGAAAGTTTCAAAGTTGCATCCGAAAACGCTAAAAAGTCTGCCGACAGAAACAAAGCACGCTTTGATCGTCGTGTGATACCATCTGCACTGATTCCAGGAGACAGGGTCCTGGTGAGAAATGTTCGCCTTCGTGGAAAGCATAAACTTTCAGATAAATGGGAAGAAGGAGTCTATGTTGTCGTCCATCGAGCTGGAGACCTTCCAGTCTACAAGGTCAAGCCTGAAAAGGGTGATGGACCAGTGCGGACCCTACACAGAGACCTTCTCCTTCCATGCAGTTTCCTCACAGACAGCGACAATGTACCATCACCAGAGCACTCACCTGTCCGACGACCTAGAACCCGACAGCAAAGAAATATCCAAGATCCTTCCACAGAACTTCCTACTGAGAATGAAGACACTGAGAGTTTGATTTCCATCAATATCAGTCCACCAACGATGCATTTCACAGTGGAGAGACAACATCATACATCCGCTCCACTCACTGATAACCAAAGACCCCTCACACCTGATCCACCAGTTCAAATTGAAAATCAACTTGAGCAAAGTCCCACTCAACCTGATCAACCATCAGCTAGCGGCAGTGAGCAGTCTGACTCTGAAGTGGAAGAAAGAATTCCAGAACTCATCGAAAACCAACCTGTGAATGAAAACGATCTACTCGAACCTACCAACTTACCTGATCCACCCGAACCTACCAACTTACCTGCTCCAGAAGAAGTTCCAGTCAATTCCATCGACGAAGCTCTTCTAAACGACATTAATCCTGTTGAGCCACCCACCAATGACTTTGACTTACCTGACGCTACTGTTAGACGTTCAACCCGTCAAAGAGAACCACCTAACAGACTCCAATATTCCACTCGCGGCAATCCGTTGATTTCTGTAGTTCAGACTTTATTACATAGTCTGTCGGACGTATTAGCTGTCAGTCGCCACTAACACATCTGTCTGTCAAATCGGCTATTACTTAACATGCAACGGGACGTGCACGGATTTAGGCGGGGAGGATGTAACCCAGGTCATAAAATGTCAAACTCAACAAAAATAATAAATTCCTACACTACCGGTCATTGAACGCGTCACGTCACACGCACGCCGCGTTACGCACACACCGCGTGGCGTCAGCCAATCGCGTTCCTCTGGGCGCCCAATACAAGCACCTGTGCCTCTCCTCCGCTCATTACGTGGGGAGGAAGGCGACAGGACGCACAGCCCGAGGTGAGACATAAACGTAAAATCTACTCGTTTTCATTGTTATCCGAATCCGTTCTAAATCAAGCGTTATTACCTTAAACTGTTGTAGAAGCCCGCTTACCGACCGCCGCAGACAGGGTTCCGGTGTGCGCCGTGTTCGCAGTGGAGTTGGTGAGTCTGTCTGTCTGTTTGTTTTGTTTTCGTGTGCTACAGCGGTTAGCATTAGCTTAAAAGGTCCGCTAGCATTTTACCCATTCACTTGCATTGTAAAGATTAATTATGAACACTGCCTTGTATTGTCACCACTAGTATTTATGTGGTATTGCAATTGCACTTAATCAAAATGTATTTAAGTGAATTTATTTGCACTGTAAATAGTATTTATTATTGAAACTTTGTGTATACACTGATTTAAATGAATGTAACTAGTTAGTCTACTAGGCTAATAGACTATTAGTTTATTGGTTATTTGAATGGTTTATTTATGCACTGTCTGTTAACCACAGGCCAGGTGTACCCAGTTGGGTTTAACCCTTTGATGGCGAGCTGAAACAGCCTGGAACCCAGAACCTCAATAGTCAACAATCAATCAACGAAAGTCTCCTGCGGGTCTGGTAGGGGCTGGATGCAGCCGAGTCCCCTCCCACACACAAAATCACCTGCTCATGAATTTTCAATTGAAATAAAAAGCGCTAATGGACAATTGCAAGAACTTTCAGTAAAATCAAATGGACATTCTAACATAAGTCAAAACCTGAGAATTCTGAACGAGCCACAGTTCTTGTGGGACCTTTTCTTTGGACTATTAATTGCATTATTTGTGTAACATCTTGTTGGTTGAAAAGAAATATTCATGGATGGAAAAAACATTTTTGTTTAACTTGGAATCTGCAGATTTTGTAAATATTGGGTTCATGTTTGTATGTCTATTTTCACAAGCACTGTTAATATAAGGCACCAGCCACAAAAACATAATTATCTGTGTCTGTATTATTTCTGCCACGCACCTCCGAGTCGACCCTACCCTTCTGATCTGGCCTATTTAAACTACAACTAAAGAGAACAATTTTTTCTGGCATTTCAACACATATGCTACACTTGAGTAACAAAATTTAGTGTTTCTGCCGCTGGACGTATCTATTTGTGGGAGTCATAAAAGTCTGTGGTGTAATTACTGCTGGGCACTATTCAGATTAGCTGTAGATGCACTAGTAGCAGTGGGTGGAAGGGGTTCATGGGTTCAGGGAAGAGCCTGGGAAAGCTTCTCTTTAACCATCAACCCCGGGCCCGGGCGCCATATTGTTGTTTATATATACACTGCGTGATAGGGAGTCACTGTTGGGTGTATTGTACTCTAAAACAAACCGTGGAACTCCAGAATCAGTTGATAACATTTTGATGCATACAGACAAATAATATATTTTTAATATCATGAAATTGGCCATATTTCTGGATGCTGCAGTAGATCTTTATTTCCATTGATATATGTGTGTCTTGTCTGCTTGGCTTTTGTTCTATTTGCATGGCTTTTTATATGTTGCGCTTTTATGTTTCTGTCAGATAAGTCACATTACATTTACAACAGGTCTAACTCAGTCACAGGTCAAACACCAATGTAACACATGCTAAGTCATTCTGTGGCCTATTGCAGCAGGTTCTTCTGTCTCACAGACTGACTCTGGTCTGGCCCTCACAACCTGCTACAGTCGCACATATTCACAGTGTCAGAGCTGTCAACAACAATAACACATGCGGTGTAGGGTTAAACGTGACACAAGGAAGAAGTGATAGGCCTGATTGGAAAGTTTAGCTTTTATACTGGTCATCTCGTCGTGAATGGGTTCTTTAATAGTCTGCAAACGGCTGTCAATCATGACAGGGTATAAGGGCAGTAATAAACTGAAGTTTAACTGAAATTTATCTGAGTATCATGAGGATACAGAGGTTTAGAGATTTTAAGGAGACTGCTGCTGACTGCTGCTTGTGCGCAAAGTAACCGCTGCTTGTGTCTGTTCTGTGTGTCTGCTGAAGGTCCTTGAGCACGTGTTTGTTTTATGTTAAAAATAAAACAAACTAAATACAAGGCTTACAACAATATGCTAAAATGGGTTGAATGTACAGTAAGGGTGTGCTAAAACTACTCTCTGGGAATAAAAGGGCATTATTATTGTAACAAATTATTAACAACAGGTGGTTTATGAATACCACACATATAAAAAGACTATGGAGAAGGTATTTCTGACACGTGTTAAAGCTCTGCTGAGGATAAGAGGATATGGAAATAACTCAGTGCAGCATGATAAATTAATAATAGTTGTGTTTGTTGATGACTGCATTTAAGATGATATTCAATGAAAATGTGTCATATTTTGAGAATTGATGCTGCTCTGTAATGTTGCTTTACAGGAGCCACAGAAGATGGGGATCGAGATAAAGAGATGATCCTTGAATAACACGTCACATTTTACTTGATTATTGCATGTCATCTACTGCAGCGACTTGTGAGTACAGCTTTTACAACTGGGTTCAATAAACAAACTAAAGTTCAAAAGGGAAAGCTTTTGATAACTATTATATTTAAAAAACAAACAAAAAAAAAGACACACTGCAGAATATTTTTATAAAGTAGCCTAATGTAAGATCAAACAAACAAATGATTTCTGTATTAATAATAAAAAGTTACATTCATTGGTATAGGTGACATTAAATAAATATATAAATAAATAAATATTTATTGCATCATCAGAAATGTATACATTTTTTGAACACTATGTGATGATAATTGTTGATATTATTATGGCTGTTATGAAGTACAAGTTTATACTTGACACAATAAGAGCTGAGTTGGGAGAGGTCTAGTATGTACTAGTGCAGCAGTGTTGTGCTTATTTTAAGTATTTAATGTGGTCTTATTTGCTGCTTGGTTTAATGATATTATTGCAGGATTTGAGATAAGATCAGATTAATGAGCCTGTTGAAGCCGCAGTATGTAATTTCTTTTGGCAAACGTGTCCTTTCTGTGAGTGAGCTCTCCACAAACCTTACTCATACTTGGCCTGGAGAAACCTCCTCCTGCTTGTTTCCATGGAAATAGTGTGCCTTTAACTATAATATTCCACAGTGTGGCTGTGGCATGGGACATATCTGCCTCCATTGAGAGGCTGACGCATGTAATTTGCTCTGGTTGAGAAGTGGTTTGAACTTTGTTTCCATGGAATCATGCAGACGATATGACACCGCCAAAAAGTTTCATACTGTTGCTTTAATGAGATGGCAGCAGGCAGGTGCTTTTATTGTGGTATGCAGATAATACTTCTATGCGGATTATAATGTAGTGAGTTTGAGCCATTAATTTAAATGGTCTGACTTGGTATTTGTGAATTTTCCTCATTGGATAATTATTTTTGAAAACACCACATAAAATCAATTAAAAAAAAAAAAAAAAGCAAAAGGCAAATTGTCTTGAGTTTCAAATGAGAAGCCATTCCTTTTCTTCTCCACAGACTCTGGCTACTGTTGTTGATTTACTGCGGTAACTGTTAAAACTACAGGTTTAGTTGGGTTTCTTGAATATCTCACCAAGCACCACAATAAATAATCTTACTAAAAATAATAGGTTGTTGATAAACATGTCTTAACTTTGAGGTAACGTTGAATCAAGTTGTGAATTAAGTGGTTTTAGAATCAAAATAATAATAATACAAAAAAAAAACAAAAAAAAACAACAACAACACATAAATATCTGCAGAGAAAGTATAGTTACTTTACAAATTGTAAATTAGATTTTTCAAGTTGAAAGTCTAACTTGAGATCAAAATGAAGTACTTTTGTCCAAAGCTTACACAATGTGTGAGGGCAATAAACAGTTAAAGGGGTATGGCTAAATGATGTATAAGGCATTTTAAAAAGAAATACACTGTTTGGACCAGCTTTACTTTATTTTGTGATTTTGGAACTTCACTGACTTGATAGGCGGAGAAGTTTAAATACTTCACCTCCACGTTCTGAAGTTGTGCAGATTCGAAATCCTTTTATACCTTTCATTTTTATTTTATTATACTTTTTATTACCATATTTTTGTAAAAAAAAAAAAAAAAAAAAACCTCTATGCTTTTTATATTTTATTTTATTATGCTTTTTATATATTTCCATATTTTTTGTAAAAAAAAAAAAATAAAAAATAAAAAATAAAAAGGGGTTCTCCGGACTGCTAGTATTTTAAATAATCTGAGTGGAATCTGAGATGGGTTTGATGCCCGGTGTGTCTGGGTGGGCCTGGTTTGGGTGCAGTGCTCCTTGGGTGCCTCGTCCTCCTCCAGCTCTCGTCTGAAGGTCACATGACTGGGACTGGCTCTGCTGCTGTTTGTCTATAAAGACTGTCTGAATGTGGCCGCTCATGACATGAAGCATGAGTTGAACTGAACTAAAACCAAAGACTGTCCTGGGTCTGAAAGTGCTCTGTGGACTGGGCTTCCACGCTGGCCTCCTGTCAAATGAATGGACTGAATCAAAGCCTCCAATACCACCACCTCTGCTGCTGCTGCTGCTGCTGCTCCAAGGCCCCACTGAACTGTCTCTGCTGCTGCACAAGGGCTGTGTTCACCTGGGCTTGGGGCTGACGCCTGCTCTCAGATCCACTGTCAAGCAGTTCAGTTAGTTATCTTTCAATGGATTGTTATTTAAGAGGAATAAAATTGAATTTTTATTTAATTATTTCAGAGATATACAATCATACATTTTAACAAGCTATAAACTGAAGTCTTATAACACCATTTTGCCATACAATGTCAAAGAAACAGTTTAAGTCCTTCCAGCAAAGGGGGACCCCCCTTCAGAAAGTTAAATAGTTTTGAAGGTTGGTAATTTAAACTTATGGCACAATAGAAATATTAACATCAGAATAAAGAAAAGCTATGTTGCCGTTATCTGTGAATTAATTTCACAAACTATGTGCTCTGGTGGTTTTATGCTAAAAAAAAAAAAAAAAATATATATATATATATATATATATATATATATAAAGCATAATGAGAGTAATAGGAGGCAGCCACAGTAAAATGACATTAAAATATCAAGCGGAAAAATAAATAAATAAATAAAAGTTTGAACTAACTTAATACACCGTATGGACAGAAATATAGTGGAGAACAGTGAGCTAAAAATATGTAATAGTATGGGTATGGTATACTAATGGGATATCAGGAATTCAAAGAAAAATCTGATACATTTTTCATATTGTTATTAGCCTGTAAACGTGTTCTTGAGTGCCTTAAATTTGCCATCTCATGATAAAAAAAAAAAAAAAAAAAAGTTTATTATTCATTAAATGACAGGATTCATCAGCCTGTGTGAAATAACACTTACTGAGTGCAGCCAGTGGATTGCGCTGAGCACTCACACAATTTAGTAAAGTTAGCCATCAATAAACGAGCAGTTACAGTTATCATGTTTAAAGGCAGAAATGCTCAGAACGAGTCTGGTGATGATTTAAAGACTTAAAACAGCAGAAAATTCTCTGATATGTAACAAATGAAATCTGAACATACGTCTCAGATCCACGAAGTTCAGCAGGAAGTGTTTTTGACACTCAGAGGGGGGAGGATTTTCTGATAAACATTCCTCAAAACAGCGTGAATGCAGCTGAGAACAACTTCAGGTGTGTTGTTGAGGACAGAACATTGTTTAAAAAAAAAAAAAAAAAAAAAACAGTCGCTGTAGCATATGTGTCCTTTAACAAATACAGTTGTGGTTGCACGTTTAGATGCCACTGTTGAAATTAAGCTTTGAAAGAAGAATACATTTAAGTGGTAAAGGAGAGATTCTAAAATGATAAATTTAACTGTGTTTATGAATTGAGTGTTTATATCTCTGTTGATGGCGAGTGGTGAGATATTCAAAATAAATAAAACAGATTGTACAGTTGCTGAAATATATTCGCAGATTCAAAAGTAAGGCATGTTAACATCATATTAAAGTGCATTTATGAAAAACAATATTATAAAGGCATATGTTGATCGATTTTGCACCTTATTAGATCTTTGGTTGTTCCTCACCAATATAGGTGAAGGTTACAGAAGGTTATTTAAAAAGCTGTCATTACAGTGAGTTGTATATAAAATGAGTTGGTTTCAATAGCATTTGTGATAAGCTTACTAGTAAAACATAATGGCCTCATCAGTTGTCATGACTGATTTATCTAATTCTAACAGCACCAGAGGAGGGTGAGAGGAATGGCTGGTTGCCTTGCACATATGTGTGATACTGCTAATGTGGCATGAATCTTTGAGTGTAGTTTTACAGTACATTTTACATCAAAAATACACATTTGAAAGTATGTCAATTATAAAAAAATAAAGAAATTGTGAGTATTTAAACGTACTGTTTGGGTAAATGAATAGACCCATGATCTGGTTATGTTTGTGAATCAGGCCACAGTGGATTAGACAGGTGGCGGTGAACATGTAGGTGTGGAAGATAAGAACAAGTGTCAGGTCAACCAAAACAAAAGTTGTTGTTTTTTTTGAGACAAGTGATTGACTGATTAGTTGCAAACATAAGATATGGAAACGGCACTTTCAATAGCAGTAAAAGGACATAAACGCATGTTTTACTGAAGAATACGAAGCGTTATTTGACCTGCAGGGAGTTTATGCTGTAGTTTCGAGTTGTTTGGTTTGGGAGCCAAATCATTAATATAGTTTGAATATTAATTTCAGATAGCTTCCGAAACTCAACATATTATATTTATCTCTTAAAAACTGTGCAGTGATGGTAGTGTATCTATCATGGCCTGATTGTATATTTGACCAATAATTGTATCTTTGTTTCTGATTATATTAGTGCAAAGCGTTAACTAATTGTAGCTTGCACCAGGACTAAATCGAGCTCTGAGCCAGATTTCATGACTGCGAAGATTTGGAGGGCATTGACTTAATCAGAATCCCCTTTTTGAGTTGGTTGTCATCTGTTTTGGGTCTTGGATCTGGCGGCCCAGAGGGTGTGGCTCATTTTAGCTTTAGTGGATGGTTGGATGGGAAGCACAGGCGAGATTTTGTTTTGAAGAGAAATATTGAAGTTAATCAGAGTTTTATGTTGACATGGATATTTAATCTGGAGACATAGTTTGGACATGTTGATAAAATATATTACGGCCTATACAGTGTTTGTGGGAAATTGGGGAAATTGCTTTGGAGAAAGGCCTTGTTTACAGATTGTAGAAGGAAAAGGTATTGAACAATATTGGTAATTAGACGATGCAGATATACCTAACTGCTTATCTACCAAGTCTCTTTGGAAGTCATTGTTTGAAATTGACAAGAGATTCATTTTTAAGGACTCTAAGCTGTTATAACATAGCCTTGGTTTCAGGACTAATTGTTTCTTTGCATTCTTGGTGTATTATGTGTATGTGGTCTGTCAGAAGAGTCTGCAGTGTAGCACATACTGTGTAGCGGAACACTTGGTGTTTGCTTGGATACATAATAAGAATAAAAGAGTGAAAGAAATAATGGTTATAAATGAAATGGAGAGTCAAATGATCAAGTCACAATTATGACTCCAAAGGTGTAGTCCCGTTTCCTCCCTGTGCGGATCCAGGTGCACATGGCCCTACACAGGAATGAAACAAGGAGGGACAAAGAGGAGGGCCCATTTGCTCTCAGTACAAGGAATTATTATGGCTCTGTCTAATGACAGTAGAAAGTGAATGCAAATAACAATAATATTTAAGTTTTGCAGCTAAAGTGTAAAAATCTAAACTAATTAAAATAAAAATTAACAAAACACATGCAGGAAAAGTGTAAAAAGAAATTTAAAAATTACATTTAAATAGAACCCAGTTGTTCCAGATTAGGGAACTAAAACTGACTGACTGACTGTACTCTAACATCTGATACTTGAAATGTGCATTTTGAATGTTCAATAATTGAGATGAAGTAATTTTAACTATCATTCTTTGTGTCTGATTACACATAATATGATTATTTTCTTCTCAGGTTGATAATGATACATTTTTTGCAGAGACTAGCACAGTACTGGAGGCATTCTGATGACTGAATGTCTGAGCCTGAAGCAGGGGCTGTTGCGACCGTTTGTGTAATATTTGATGATGTTTTTCCAATTAACAGGGAAACTATTGTGGACCAAAAAGATAATACCAGTCTAAGATTGTTGATTGCAGTAACACATGAGAATATTTCTTCCACAGGTGGCCTGCAAGAAGATGAAAATATATGTTTTTGAAATTAAATAATCTTCTAAAACCTATAAAAATAATATAACTAAACAAACATTTCCGAATCTATATTTTCATTAAAGACAATCATGTGATCTTTTTCTAGAAGATTTGATTCAGAAAAGGACTTATTGTATATTATATATTAAATTATGGTGATAAGATTAATGTGGCAAAAATTGAAAGAAAAATAAAACAAATAATAAAAAATAGGAAACATTTTGTCTAATTTAGTCTTTGGCTAAAATTAGTGTATTGATATAAGTTAGGGTTTGCATTAAGTGTGCCTGCTCAGAGCCTTCAATTAAGTCGCCTATAGCTGGCGCAATCATGGCTCTGCCCAGGCACACCCATGCCAACTTGGCTTTTGTTTGACCTGGTGGGACGGTAGTCACGTTTTCGCTTTTCTTTTGCTCAGGTTTAGCTGGGGATGGGTTTGTCCTTAGGTTGGTAGTGGTGTCAGCACTGGCTCCTACGGCCCTGTACAGGGTTGGCCCGGTGTTGCCTCATCTGTTTTTTCATTTTGGCCGGCCCATCAGGTCCACCTTTCTGTTTATTCTTTTGTTATATATTATTTTCTCTTTTTGGGAACGGGAGGGTTTTCCTATGAAGAGGATGAAGAAAACACTACGAAGATTTGAATTAACCTGATTGAACCTTTTGATTATTGGTTCCTTTCATAAGTGTGTTTTGAATCTGAGGCAGAACTTAATAAACTATGTTTATTGGTTGAGATTAAACAGTTCATGTTTTATTGTATTTTGAAAACAACATATTTGATTTTAAAAGGATTTCAATATATAATGTTGAGAGAAAAAAAAAAAAAAAAAAGGGTGTTTGAAGATTCAATGTGCCTAAAGAAGATTATTCTTTGGAGAGAAATTGACACTGAATGAGCACTTTGGGCTGAAAACCCTGGACTGTTGAGCCCAGACAGTGCTCCTTGTGTACCTGAACTTTCCCCCTTGTCCCACATCCCTTGAATATTTATGCCCCTTCACCAGTTAAAGATTGCTCTGGACATAGAGCCCTGTTTTCATCAACCCGTTCCTCTACATCTCTGTTTGAAAGAGAACTTTGCCCCACCACCCCACCCAAGCTCCTGGATCCTTACGTTGTCTTGTGGATGGACATTTGCCCCTTGCCCCTCTCTGGACACTGGTCACAGTTATATGGATCTCATGATGAACATTAAACTGTGCTTCCTGAAAACTTTGATGCGGTCTCAAGGCACTGAGCAGAGGCGATGCTCAGTGTGAAGAACATGGACTCTTTTACACTACTTTAAAATAATAAAAATAAAAATCTGAGGGTTTGTGATATTTTGATTCATGTTCTTTGCATTGGAACAAATGTAAAAGAATATGTCATAAGGAGTGAAGTTGGTTGTTGCTTTCATTGTTTTTACAGATGATTACAGATGATGAACACTTAGGTCTGATGCATGCCATTTGCTAATGTGTTATGTTTTTGGTTGTGATTCATTTTAATGACTTATGTTGGTAAAATGTAAACGTCTGAATATGCTTCCACTTATTTTATTTTTTGATTAGTTTGAATTAAGTTTCTTTTGTGAAAACTATAAGTTTTCAGAGGAGGGAACTGTTGTGGAAATTCTGTCTTGTGCATAGTCTTAACAAGGGCACCTCCATTTCTACCATTGTTGACATTTCTGAGTGGTTAGCTCTATCTACGACGGGCGTCATCCCACTGGTACAGAATTTGTCCTTCTCTAATATTATCAGATTCCATGGTGAACTTGTCTGCCAGAAGTGGTCTGCTATGTACCTCTCATTTTATCTTGGCCAGCTTGTCTCCAAGCTGGCCTTCTTACCACTATTTAAACATCTGTGCGTGGAAGCATAGTCAGGCTTGAATAGCCAATACTAGCACAATGTGTTGAGTATTCAAGTCGCCGGGTCCGGACTGATGGTAAATAAACTTCTCCTGCCTCAGACATCCAGAGTCTCCTGCCTCTCCTTACAACTCTAGGACTCGTTGGGACAACACTTGTTTTCCCTAACAACAAGGAGAGGGGGATAAAGAGATGAAGGGGGTAAAGGGTGAGGAGGGCAGAGAGTGTGTGGTGAGCTGTCCGTTTGAAGACAAATCATCCACAAACACATGCATGTAAACAGCCACTGCCCAGGGCGAGAGAGAGAGAGGGAGAGAGGGAGAGGCCCGTGGGGGAGAGAGGGAGGGGCAGAGGGGGAGAGATGTGGAGATGTTTGGATACAAGTGCAACCATCCATGAGACAGGAGGCAGGTCAGGCTGTCCACTCAGTGCAGCTCGTGGCTCCTGATAAACAGCTCCTTTTAGAAGAGTCTGTCGCAGGTGTATATTTTTACACAAGTATCACAAATCTAACCACAACTGCAATACTAAGGAAAAAAGTAGTTATTGTTCCAAAATTGTGCAGTCCTAACCATAAGCACCATGACTGAGAGACAGCAGTCTGGTCAGAAGTGTTGAAAATCTGATACTAATTAATGCCAGTGTTATATTCATGTTAGATTAATTGATAACCGAGATTATTCAGGTCACAATAAAGCTGTACAAACTAGAAAAATAATAATTGTGACCATTGTAGAGGAAAAAAATAAGTTGTTTCAGTTCAATCTATATTAAAACGTAAACCTGAATGTAAACAAAAAACGTTATGTTAACTTTATTATAAATTATTATCTTATTAACCTCATTGGTATATATAATTGTGAATAACTTTGTTTGTTTGTGATGTTTCTTCTCTAAATAATTGTAACACTAAAATTTTACATTCAGAGTCAGTACTAAATAATCACATAAAAACTACTAATTTAAGTAAATATCGACCCTTAAAAAAACAACACATTAACAATAGAAAATGAGATTAGAAGTTTTAGAATGTGCTTTATCAGAGCTGGTAAAGGACCTGAACATGAAGAAAGTATTACTGTTTTTGGCTGACATTTTTGTTATCTAAAAATGTAGCACAGCGCCCCTGCAGGTCATGTCTGAATTACACTCATTACACACTTCCTGTCGAGCACAAACCAACCACACACGTTTAACGCTAGATCTTTGATTGTAGATTTTGCTGTGACCAGAACGAGTGAATGTCATCATCAGAAAAGACATTTTTCTCTAGATTTTTGCTAAAATAGATCTCCAAAAATCTCCAAAACTCGCGGTAAGTCCTGTTTTCACGTCTGTATTAGCTTATAATGAGAGTCATTTAGACATGACCTGCAGGGGCGCTGTTTTGTTAGCATACGTACATACATCTTTCGTTTTTTGTTTTGTTTTTAATTATTATTATTAATTGCTGAACCATCGAATACAAACAAAAACAAAAAGAGCACCATATACTTACAATACCATGTATATATGTGTGTGTGTGTGTGTGTGTGTGTGTGTGTATGTGTGTGTGTGTGTGTGTGTGTGTGTGTGTACCCAGGACCCATATTCTGCAATTTTGCCCTTTACACAGTCTATTCTAAGGGCTTTGTTGATAAAATGTTGCGTTGTGCAATATCCATAACATAACAGTTTCCAGAAAACACCCATTTCTTGGACTGGCCCCCCTCCTTGCAAAAGCAAACGGCTCACTCTGAGATCTGACCCCCCGAACAGAGAGCAGGCTGCCTCCCCCACCCAACCCGTGCGACTCCCCCGCCCAACCCGCGCGCCTCCCCCTCCCAACCCGCGACGAAGCCTGGATGGAGATGGTGAGCATGCGCCGTTTGCTCCGGTAAACAGCGATACACAAACACGGGAATAAACATTTTATCTGTCCTGACGGTGCGTCGTGCTGAGTCCTACGTCCTGGATCTGACCTGGAGTTTGACGTGCTCCAGTACCTCGACGACGGACGTTGCCGTTTGGTAAATAACAAGCTAACTCTTCTATCTGTCGTATCCATCGTGTAATTACTGTGTAGCATTAGTATTAGCTGTATTTATTCTTGCGGCTGCGCGCTTCCTGGAGGCGTGGCTTGAGCGCCTCGTCATCCTGGTGAAGCCGCGTCATCTTAGTGAGGAGCCCCCGTCTGCCTGCTCACCCGAGGGGGACGGAAAAGACAGTTCTCTAGCGAAAACATGTGGGAATCAATCAAAAAACCACTTTGGGCACACATACGAGGCCCAAATAGCACTGTAGGAAGGTTAAAACCTCTGAAAAGTCGATTTTGCATGATATGACCGTTAAGTCACTGTACATAATTTCAGGTCAAATCAAAGTCATCCAAAAAAGAAATAAAAGAGCCAGCACCTTTCTCTTCTATTAAACGCAGTGATTTGGCAAATAGACTTAGGTCATTCTTCCAGTGAGCAATATTTGGTTTCATTTAGAAAAAACGGCATTTATGAACAAAATGTTTACCCAAAAGTAATAAATTATTAACACCATATTCAATTTTGAAATATTTTAAAAATATTCCAAATTTAATTTCTTTAATAGTTAGAGGGGCAAACACAATTCCTCCAGACTGTAGCCAAGACTGAAAATCAAGCCAAAATCTTTGTATAACATCACAAAAAAGGAAAAGATGTTCCAAATCTTCATCATCAGTTTCACAGAATGAACATTTACCAGTTTCAATTTTAAATTTGTTGTTGTAATTTATTCCTCAATGAAGACAGATTTTTTGTTGAGCAATATATATCTATTATTCCACACTGGGCTGTTATGAGGGGTAAAATTATGTTTGAATATCATTTTCCAGTAAAGAAGGACCTGTTGGTGAAAATTAGAAAGTTTAACCGGTAGTTTATTTAAATCAAAATCACATTTTAAAAGAAAGTGAATTCCTCCAAGTTTATTAAAAAATAAGTTGGGTATGTAAAACCAAATAGAGTGGCTATTGTTTAAAAAGGATTTTAGCCATTTAAGTTTCAATACACCATTCATGATGTCATAATCTATTGCATTTCCCCCTCCATCACCATAAGGTTTGACTAAATCATCTTTTCCTATGTAATAACATTTGTTCCTCCAAATGAAATTAAAGTTTAAGCTATTAATTGTTTTGATCATTCTTTTTGATGTAGGGAGAGAATATGCTCGATAGATTAATGTAGAGAGACTATCCAGTTTGGTCAGTAATATCCTACCAAAGACAGTAATATCTCGTTGTAACCATCTATTTAAAGTTAATTTACATTTGTCAATGTTATCATTTACATTTGTTTTGACCGAAATATCACTATCTTTTGTAATAAGTATATCTAAATATTTCACCTCTTTCTTCACCTTAATATTGTATAATGAATGTTGAGAATTGTCTTTTAGAGCAAATAATTCGCATTTATTCAAATTTAGTTGCAGACCTGAGGCTTTAGAAAATTTGTTGTGCTAAGGGAATTTGATCTTTATTTTTTAGAAAGAGGGTTGTGTCATCAGCTAGTTGACTAATTATTAACGTTTTGCCCATGACGTCAATACCAGCAATATCAATATTTTTTATTAAAATAGCAAGCATCTCTGCAACCATTATAAACAATAAGGGCGAGCTTCCACAGCCTTGACGAATCCCCCGTTTAATGTTGAATCTTTTGCATGTTCTATGGCCTAAGGATACAGAGCTATTTATATCATTATACAGAATATTAACAGTGTTTCTAAATTCTACACCAAATCCAAATCGAGTTAGAGTTTCTAAAATAAAGGGATGTTCTACAGAATCAAATGCCTTATAAAAATCCAGAAAAAAAATAAAACTTTCATCATCAATTAAATCACTATAATCAATTAAATCTAAGACAAGTCTAATATTATTATGGATGTTTTTCTCCTTTAAAAAACCTGATTGTGTTTCACTAATTATATCTGAAACCCCCTGTTTAATTCTTGCTGCAATTGAACCAGAGAAGATTTTGTAATCTATGTGTTTAAGAGTGTTATAGGTTGTTCTGTCCTTACTAGACATATCTGCTATCCAGCTAGACAGACAGTTAACAGACGATTTGTTTCCTTTTGATGACCTTTAATCACCATTTGTCAACAATGTTTTTTCTTCCGTAAAGAGCTTTATGTGGGCCAAAACAACCAAGCAAGATTGCATCCAGCCATGACATTGTGACTCAACACTCCGAAGCACTTCAATACTAACATTTGCCACATGAGGGCGGTATGAACATATACAAAAGAGAACTTTACTCAAACATTTAACATTGAATACCATGACACTCCCCACCTGGTATATACGGAGCCCCGCAGGGGACAAAGGTAAGAAAATAAAAAGGTATCCTGTGATCCCGAGAAGTTTTCTCAGGATCTCGAGATCCTGAGTTATTTTCTCAGGATCTCGAGATCCTGGGTTATTTTCTCGGGATCTCGAGATCCTGAGTTATTTTCTCGAGATCTCGAGATCCTGAGAAAATTGTAGCATTATGCTAAACTACTGTACTTCCGGCATTTCCGGGTCACCGCTGCCATTCGACAGGAGCTGCAGCCATGGAGGATGACCTGCTGCAGTTTCTTAGGTCAAGACAGATTCCAAATAAGGATATTGTCCGTATGGAA
This sequence comes from Rhinogobius similis, assembly GCA_019453435.1. Lineage (NCBI taxonomy): Eukaryota > Metazoa > Chordata > Actinopteri > Gobiiformes > Gobiidae > Rhinogobius > Rhinogobius similis. Next base: position 35,104,692 of record CM033629.1, read on the forward strand.
AAGGAAAAGGTTGGTACAGCCAATTAATGTTTTTAAAAACAGTCACAGCGCTTATTTAAACGAGTTTGGTGCGTCGGGGCTAGCTTTAGCTAGTGCTAACGTACATGCTAAGGTTGCGTTAAACAGTCAGTGGAACAGTGTTCATGTAACTTGCTTGCAAATTCCCTGAATTAGGTTCAGCTGCAATGGGCGCTTTCTTTCAATTTAAGTAAGGTTATATTTGTGAAATCATGTTGATGCAGGGAAACTGGCCACATTGCGCGCTCTGTAACTGGGAAAGTGTGTGTAATTGTCAGTGAAAATTCACAAACATAGGAACTTGTTTTGGTGTAAGGTGCAACATATAACAATGAATAAAAAAGTAGCAAGATATATATAAAAAGGGCATGCATAAAATTAAGAATTAAATAACATAAAATACACTTAAGAGTATATAACAGTACAGGTTGGATAGACAGTAGTGCAAATTTGGCTGTGCAAATAGATAGCTCTTTTATTATATGAGTGTTAAAGTGGCAGGTGTTATAACCTTAACCTTAATAATCTTATAGGCTTGATTAGATGAAAGTATAGGACACCCAACACATTCTTAAACACTAATGCCCATTGTGCTTAACACTGTCTTGTGTGATTCTCACTTAATAAGATGTTCTGAAAAGTTAAAAAAAAAATACCTTTTTTGCCTGTATGTGAAATGTGCTTTAGTGGAGGTTCGATTATGCGCCTTTTTCACTGTGCCGGAGTTTGCAGTCGTCTGTTTATGTACACATTTTATTTACCATGTATTGTGAAATGTACATTATGTAACTGAACATGGAACACTGTCTTGTCTCCTGTATGTAGAGCCTATTATGTTTTCATTATAAACCCTTTACAATTTTTTTTTTTTTTTTTTGCAGGTGGACAAGTCAGTGCTATTGATCATGTCCGATGAACAAATGGCACATTATCTGCCCTCATATGGTGATAGAATAGCAACTCTTTCTTTTTGCCAAATATGAGTACAGAAAAAGACATTCTACTTCAGAGGATCAGAGAAAAATTGGAAACCGTAAAATCAAATCAAGATCTACTATTGTTATGAGAAGAAAATCTTCTCAAAAGTTAACATTGTCACCATTTTATGCTGTATTTTTATAATTGCCTTTACAAAAGTTACTAATACAGCCTGTTTGAAATGTGTTTTAAAATATTATAAGTCATTACGAAGATATTAACATATTAAATTATTGTTTGATTATGCTATTACTATATAGCAATTTATACCTTGTTATGCATTTTGTGTTCAGGGACAATTTCATCAACAAATATGTTCACCAGGTCAGTACTAAAACACTGTTTATTATTTGCTGAAATAAACCCACAACAAATATCTTTTGTTCTAATCATTGAGCTCCGTATCCATACAAATAGGCTCTCATGTTTTTCTAATTATGACTTTGTTTGGTGGGAGGGCACCTGTGGTACATACTTACCATAGTTTTCATCCACAAAGTTGCAGATTGAGAAATTTTTTACAAAAAAGTAGAAGTAGTGCTGAGTTTTTAAACAAAATCTCACCACTTCTGTCATCAAAAAACTAACATACAGTTGTAAATAAACACAGTCACTCAACGGACACATTTTTCTGACAGTTTAAACGGTCATTCAGCAAAATAAAGGTGTTATCTGGTATTATTTGTCAAATCCAACTAGTGTGTAATTTATATGGGTTTTGGCCCTTGTTTTCAAAATGGTTGCTAGGAAACAGTTGTGGAATAACCTCTAACTATGTCATATTTGCGGCCCATGTCAAACTGGGGACAAATAGGCAAAATGTTAAATCAAATCAGAAATATAATCATGTTCACAATGTTAATGACATGTGTTGTCAAACCTGTCATATAGACTTTAAATAACATGAAGAGCATTGATGTTATACCAGCAAACGTCTATCTATCCCTTCACAAAGATTCTTTGATGGCCTGTCTGAGATGCATGTATAGGTTTATAGCTTCAAAAGGATCTGTTGGGAGATGCAGATTTGGCAATTAAAATGCAGCAAAGTTCATACACATCTCGGTCACAAGGTACAGTCTCCCTAAAGACACATTGACTTTTGCAGAGTTCAACATAATCATTGTCAACTGCTGAAAGGAAGTCTCTTGTCCCATATAGTTTGGGAAATGCATACATGACACTGGGGCGACCACTGGGGACGTTGACATTTTTGGATGGCCGAATGTGGTGAGCAATCCACACTTGTGTTGTGTCATCTAGTTCATCCTGTTGATAGAAAAAAAAGAAATACAGTTATATCATTATAGGAGCCTAATAATTCAGATATAATTTCTGAGTAGACAAATTATTTTGAGATGCAATTATATATTTTCACCAATAGGTGTCAGTATAGGCCACAAGATGTGGTCAAATAGCCTAAGCAGACAAGGCTCGATTTCATTCCATCGAATTTCATTATTCCTACACACTGGTAAGTCTATAACCTGCAGCCTTCTAGTCGAAAAGCGGGGGCAAATATGCGTTGTAGGTTCTCGGCATGGGCGGCGCAACACACCACCACTGCAGCCAATATCAAGGGGATGAACAATAACATAGAAGCAGAACCAACTAGAGTATAGCGCTTTTACATGGTCAGACGAGCCTGTTAATAGCATTATTATCTTAATCCACAGGTTACGCTCAAGAGCCAGCCAGGCATGCGCTCTCCACCTCACACCGGAGTGTGCTGTGATACGCATGTAGGGTTTCTCAGTGAGTGAAGCGCTTGTCTCAGCTCGGGCTGCGCATTTGCAGCAACTTTTTTATTCATTGTTATATGTTGCACCTTACACCAAAACAAGTTCCTATGTTTGTGAATTTTCACTGACAATTACACACACTTTCCCAGTTACAGAGCGCGCAATGCGGCCAGTTTCCCTGCATCAACATGATTTCACAAATATAACCTTACTTAAATTGAAAGAAAGCGCCCATTGCAGCTGCACCTAATTCAGGGAATTTGCAAGCAAGTTACATGAACACTGTTCCACTGACTGTTTAACGCAACCTTAGCATGTACGATAGCACTAGCTAAAGCTAGCCCCGACGCACCAAACTCGTTTAAATAAGCGCTGTGACTTTTTAAAAAAACATTAATTGGCTGTACCAACCTTTTCCTTTTCCATACGTACAATATCCTTATTTGGAATCTGTCTTGACCTAAGAAACTGCAGCAAGTCATCCTCCATGGCTGCAGCTCCTGTCGAATGGCAGCGGTGACCGGAAATGCCGGAAGTACAGTAGTTTAGCATAATGCTACAATTTTCTCAGGATCTCGAGATCCCGAGAAAATAACTCAGGATCTCGAGATCCCGAGAAAATAACCCAGGATCTCGAGATCCCGAGAAATTAACTCAGGATCTCGAGATCCTGAGAAAACTTCTCGGGATCACAGGATACCTTTTTATTTTCTTACCTTTGTCCCCTGCGGGGCTCCGTAGATATAAGACTTTATGCCACTACTTTTTTTATTTTTTATTAATTAACCGATTGGTTTTCAATCACTGTTTTTAGGTAACAACAGAATAAGTTGTGTCACTGGCCGTAAGTATTCTCGAGGAGTCCCCTGTTTTACAATTCTGACTTGTACTTTTCTGACCTTTTTGTCTTCACTGGTAATGCACCTGGTAATGAGTCCAATGGGCCATTCATTACGTTTCACTGTGTCATCTTTTATCAAAACAACATCACCTTCTTTAATGTTATCTTTGTCGTGGATCCATTTTTGTCTTGGCTGAAGCAAAGTCAAGTATTCTTGTCGCCAGCGCTTCCAGAAGGCATCTGCCAGACTCTGGACATGCTGCCATTGCTTTCTGTACATGTCCTTGAAGTTAAATGTCCCTTCAGGAGCGGTCACAGCCGTTGCCTTTTGAGTTAGGAGCATAGCTGGAGTCAAAATAACTGGCGAGTCTGGATCTGAGGTAACAGGAACTAATGGTCTAGCATTGATGATAGCCATAACTTCTGCCATTAATGTGGAGAGTACTTCATGTGTAAGGCGAGTAGGACCTGACTGCAATAACATGGAATCAAGAATGCGACGCGCAACACCTATCATTCTTTCCCATGAGCCACCCATATGTGAAGAGTGGGGTGTGTTAAATGTCCATGTGCAACCTTCTTTGCTAAGATAATCTTGGATCTCAGGATCATTAGTTTCACACTTTAAGTCTCTACAAGCGCCAATAAAGTTAGTGCCACGGTCTGACCTGAGAACTTTGGAAGGGCCCCTAATAGCAAAAAATCTTCTTAATGCATTAATGAAGCTCGAGGTGGACATAGACTCGATTACCTCTATGTGGACCGCACGAGTACCTAGGCAACTAAACAAAACTGCCCAGCGCTTACTTTCTGCTGACCCACCCCTGGTCCTGCGAGTGACTATGCTCCATGGCCCAAACACATCTAACCCCACCCTGGAGAAAGGGGGCTCTACTGAAAGGCGATCTTTAGGGAGGTTGGCCATTTTTTGTTCAACTGGTTTTCCCCTAAGCCTGCGGCAGGTGACACACTGATATATTACAGTCGACACTAGTTTTCTAGCCCCGACGATCCAAACACCAGCAGAACGGAGTGCACCTTCAGTGAAGTGACGACCTTGATGAGCCACATCTTGATGGTAATGTCTGACTAGAAGAACTGACACATGATGTTTTTTAGGTAGTATCAGTGGGTGCTTTTCATCATAAGGAAGGTCAGCTAGTGATGTCCGCCCTCCCACTCGTAATAGCCCATCTGAGTCTATAAAGGGGTTCAAAGTCCATAAGGGACTTGGTTTTGAGATTTGGATCCCTCTTTGCAGTTTTTTGATATCTTCTTTAAATGCATGTTGCTGGACACTTAAAATAACTGTCAATTTAGCTTGTGTCTGAGGATTTGTAGTTTTCTGGTCTAGGGATTTGGACTTGTTTCGAGTTGCCATGACGAAAATCTTTCAAAGCGATATGGGCTGAGGGTTTTGATGTCGGCTTTTGTAGCATAGACATTGACTGCTGGTCTTATCTCTGCATCTTGTTCGGGTTCTATCAGCTCAAAGCTATTTGTGCCTGGTTGTGCCGGTGGTGACAGTTTTTGAGTCAGAAATGGTGGGCCACTGAACCAGTATGTTTGTGGTAGAAGCAACGCACTTATTGGTCGCGTAGCAATGTCTGCCGGGTTGTTCTCAGATGACACGTGGTACCACTGTGATGACACTGATGATTTTCTGATTCTAGACACTCTGTTTGCTACATAGACATAAAATCTTCTTGATGTGTTGCAGATGTATCCAAGAACTATTTTACTGTCCGTGTAGTACTTTATAGAGTTCAGCTCAAGGTCAATTTCTCTGCATATGAGTTCTGCCATTTCTACAGCAAGAACAGCCGCACACAGCTCGAGCCGAGGGATTGTGTGGGCTGGCTTTGGAGCTAGTTTTGCTTTTGCCATGACAAAACCACTGACGTGCTGTCCATCTTTGTTAACGACTCGTAGATAAGCAACTGCTGCTATCGCAATGGATGAGGCATCACTAAAGACACAAAGCTCTCTATGTTTTGTTGAAGAGAGGGGCAGTTGAATGTAGGGTCTGGAAATGTGTAAGTGCTCCAACTCTAATAGAGAGTCTGACCAAGCAGTCCATAACTTTTCTTTGTCTGAAGGCAAGGGTTCATCCCAGTCACATGTTTCTGAGGTAAGTTCTCTAAGGAGTGCTTTTCCCTGTATAGATATAGGTGCAGCAAAACCTAAGGGATCGTATAAGCTATTAACAGTGGATAGTACCCCTCTTTTGGTGAAGGGCTTTTTCTCTTTGGACACTTGGAAAAAGAAAGTGTCAGATTCAAGACTCCAGCTGATGCCCAAACTTCTCTGAACAGGTAATGGGTCGGTATCTAAGTCGAGACTTATAATGTTTTTAGCCAAGTCATCTGCTGGAAATGCCTCCATGACTTTGCTGCTGTTTGAGGCGATTTTGTGTAGACGGAGATTTGACTCAGCCAACATGCTCTGTGTTTTTTGCAAAAGAGCTATTGCTTCTTGTTCAGTTGCAAGTGAGGTTAAACCATCGTCCACGTAAAAGTTTCTGGTGACAAAACGTGTTGCTTCTTTGCCATAGTCTACCTCTCCTATCTCAGCTGCTTTGCGGAGCCCATAGATGGCAACAGAAGGAGATGGACGATTCCCAAACACATGTACCTTCATGCGGTACTCGATAATCTCTTTTGTTAGGTCATTGTCTTTGTGCCAGAAAAATCGCAGGAAATTGCGGTGATCTTCTCTCACTGTGAAACAGTAGAACATTTGTTCCACGTCTGCTGTTATTGCAATAGGCTCTCTGCGGAATCTGATGAGCACCCCAAGTAGAGCATTGTTAAGATCTGGACCACTTAAGAGGACGTCATTAAGTGCTACGCCGTCATGTTTGGCGCTCGAATCAAAAACCACCCGGATGTTATTGGGTTTTTGCGGGTGGTATACCCCGAACATGGGGAGGTACCAACACTCCTCGCCAGTCTGCAAAGGTGGTGCTATTTCTGCCTGCTGATTGTCCAAGATTTTTTGCATGAATTGCACAAAGTCTTCTCTCATGCTGGGCTTTTTGTCCAGACTACGTTTGAGTGTATAGAGTCTCTTTAAGGCTTGCTCACGGTTGTTAGGTAGACGTGGTCTAGGTGTAACAAAGGGAAGCGGTGCAACCCAGCTATTTGTCTCATCTTGATACATTTCAGTTTGCATTATAGTGAGAAACTGTGCATCTTGTTGTGAGGGTGCTAACTTTTCATCATCGTCTTCCCTGATGAAGATTGTGTCACCGAGACAGTCAGTTTGTTTTGTCTGATAAATGTCTGTGAGATTCTGAGTGCCTCTCTGTATTACAGGTTTCTCTTTTATTTGCAGGACGTTGTTGCATGGAATGAAGTAAGATGGACGCCCATTAAGCAATGTGTTAGTTTTGTAGGCTTTAACAGAAACTGGTTTATGCGCACCACTCACACAGACGTCTCCAACAATGACCCAGCCGAGGTCAAGGCGCTGGGCAAATGGAGCATTATGTGGACCATTGCACTGCTCTCTAACCTTGTGCAGCCTCAAGATGTCTCTACCTAAGAGCAGCAAAATCTGTGCATTTGAATCTATAGGAGGAATCAGATGTGAGAGAGCGTTTAAGTGTGGATGGTGCTGGGCAACCTCTGGAGAGGGTATCTCTGAGCGATCCTCTGGGATCATGTCACATTCTAACATTGGAGGCAGTGGTACCTTAATGTGACCATTTAGGGACTCAATCATAAAGTCTTTAGCCTTTCTGCCCTTTACTTCCATGACACCGGAGCATGTTTTCAAAGTATATAACTCTGCGCCCCCGTTTACATGAAAGATGTCAAAAAAGTTGGAGCGAGCAAGAGACTGGTTACTCTGTTCATCCATCACCACATACATATTTACAGCCTTGTCTCTTTGCCCTACTGGATAAACTTTAGCGAGACAGATTTTTGCACAGGACCTTTGGCTATGTTGATCACCACATACCTCTGTGCACAATGCTGTTGCAGAAACTGATGTTGGACTTGGATCAGGCTCCCCACCATGATGTTCCTTCTCTGCTGGCAATATATTGTCGAGGGGTGGAGGAGGGCCGGGATGTAGAGCTGTATTATGCCTTTCACTTTCGCACTCTTTGCATGTGACTTTAATCTGACAGTTTTTGGCTTGGTGTCTGTTTGATGCACAACACTTGAAGCATATATTTTTCTCTTTCAGGTATGCCTTTCTCTCTTCTATGGGCTTGCTGCGAAAGCTACGACATTTTCTGAGAGGATGTGGTTTTTTATGCAGGGGACATTGTTTGTCAAAGTCCTCACGCATACTTGTTGACTCAGTACCCTGAGCTATTTCTGTCTTTTTCACCGATATCATTGGGCGAGTATTGTTTTTAACTGGTTTGTCAAACTTGGGCTGACCTGCTGACAGAAATGCAAAGCTTGGGTCGTTTCTAATGCGTGCTTGTTCCTGAACGAATCTAGAGAAGATAGAAAAAGGTGGAAATGTGACATTGTAGTCTAACTTGTATCTGGATGCGTGTGAAATCCACTTTTCTTGTAGTGAGTAAGGCAGTTTCTCTATTATTGGATTAACACCACGAGCTGTATCTAGAAAAGCTAGTCCTTGTGAATAGCCCTCTGCTTTAGCTAGATCTAGTTCAAGTAAGAGGTCTCCTAACTCTCTTAGTTTAGTGTTGTCTCTAGCTGTGATTCTAGGAAACTCTTCAATTTTCTTGAAGAGGGCATGCTCTATTACCTCAGGTGCCCCATATGTGTCTTCCAGGCGCTGCCAAACCATATTGAGAGCCGCTGTTACGTTGTTTATTTGGGCCGCACTTATTCTCTTTGCTTGTTCAGATGATTTTGGTCCCAGCCATTTCAAAAGGAGATCCAGTTCTTCCCTTGATGACAGAGATAAGTCTTTTGTGATATTTAAAAATGATGATTTCCAGCCACGATAATTTTGTGGATTGTCATCAAATGTCTGCAGAGTGGCTGACACAAGTTCACGTCTCATTAGATATTTAGCTATATCACTTACATTTGAAACTTGCTGAATGTTGGAAAAAGATGAGTTGAATGGCTGTTCCTGATGGTTAGAAAGTGGATATGTTGCATTAACATTAGGTGTTGACATGTAGTTGTGAGTGACAGGACTTGGTTGCAGTTGATGCTGTGTTTCCTGCTTAAAGTCAAATGCACTGAAGGGCTGCGGCTCCACAACATTTGTGGTTTCACCTTGGTAGAAGGGATTTGTACTTTTGATATAAGGCTGGGCTGATACTGAATTGTCTTGGAAAAGGATCTGGTTATCAACGTAGTTTTGCACTTTTTGTCTGGAGTCAAACGAGTTGTCAGATAACTGTTCTTTGGTGAGAGGTTGTAGTTCTTCATACTGTGCAGCTGCCTCGAGAATGTCTGCTTCTGCCACTGCGGCTGCGGCTTCTTTCTTTACCTTGAGTATGTGGAGTTGTGCTTGAATTTGAGCCTGCTGCTTGATAGCTTCAGCTTCCTCTTCTGCATAGGCCAACTGCGCTTGTGCAGCCCCAGCTTTGGCTCGCGCTTTGAGTGCTGCAACGCTTGCTGAAGACCTGGAAGAGTGATGTGAAGAGCTGGGGCACCGGGACCTTATTTCCCATAGCTCCCCTTGGGAGTCCTGTAGGCGACTCCTCTGTTGACTTTGAAGCTGCTTGTCCACTGCTTGGAACATTATGTCTGAGATGCAACTTGGATGGTGCCATCTACTGGTGATAAAGCTCTTTACTGTTCTGTCCTTACTAGACGTATCTGCTATCCAGCTAGACAGACAGTTAACAGACGATTTGTTTCCTTTTGATGACCTTTAATCACCATTTGTCAACAATGTTTTTTCTTCCGTAAAGAGCTTTATGTGGGCCAAAACAACCAAGCAAGATTGCATCCAGCCATGACATTGTGACTCAACACTCAGAAGCACTTCAATACTGACATTTGCCACATGAGGGCGTGGGAACATATACATATATAGAACTTTATTCAAACATTTAACATTGAATACCATGACATGGGTCTTAAATTTTCCAATAGCCGTTTATCTTTTCCTGTTTTAGGGATTAGAGTAATTATCCCTTGTTTCATACTGTTCATCAGCTCTCCCTGTTCAATGCAATCTAATAATGCTTTAAACCATATTTCCCTCACATCTTCCCAGAAGAATTTGTAAAAGTTAACTGTGAGCCCATCACAACATGGGGACTTATTTGATGTTATTTTTTTAATAACCACATCCAATTCCTCAATTTTTAGGTCTGAATCACAACATTCTTTAAATGACCTATCAATCTGAGGAATCAAATGACCAATTTGATTAAAAAAAACATCACACTCATTTTGGGAATAGTGAGAGGAATATAATTTAGAATAGAATGTATAAACCTCATTTTCTATCATTTTAGAATCTTTGCATTCATTTTCATTAATTAATAGGCTACTTATGAAATTTCTTTTTTGTCTACTTTTTTCCAAGTTGAAAAAGTAAGAAGAGTTTTTCTCTCCTGCCTCAATCCATTTGGCACGAGATCTGACAAAAGCACCTTGTGCTTTATTCAGATATTCAGATGTTGATCTAATAGAGTTTGCAATTCCATAAGTCTACTTTTTTCTTGAGTTGTTAATTCGTTTTGACTGCAACATTGACTAATTTCTTGAAGTAACTTACTCTCATATTGTCTTTGTTTTTGGATTTGGTCTTTACCAAACTGAATACTAAATTCTGTAATTTTAAATTTTATAAATTCCCATTTTTTGATGTGTCCTATACTCGAAACATTGGCCTTAATATCATTAATTATCCTTTTAACTATATTGCAGTAATCTTCATTTTGTAAAAATTTGGCATTAAACTTCCAAAAACTTTTCTTATTTGATTTCCTGATTTTAGGTTCTAAATTCAGCCCTATGAAACAATGATCTGAAAGAGGTGAATTTGAAATTACCACTTTTGAAGTTTGTCTGCAAATATGATCACTTCCTAACCAATAGTCAATTCTAGACTTGCACATCTCATTTGGTTTAAACCAAGAAAAAACACTGAAGCCCTGGATTCATTACTCTCCAAATATCTATCAGGTTATTATTTGCCATAAATTCCCACATTATATTATTGTATTGAGGTCTACTAGCTCTTGAAGGCCATCTGTCATACCACTCATCAAATGTCATGTTCCAGTCTCCACCCAGCAGGATATACTCAGTAGGATATCGACCTTTTAGTTCTGAAATTGTATTGGTTATTTCTTCAAACATTACTTTATTCTGACTGTCATTGTTGTACCCATATACATTTGTTGAAATAAAAAACAAACCTTCAACTTTCATTACAACAGTCAACCAGTGTCCATTCGTGTCTGTCCAGTGTGTCATGACTTCTCCAGGAAAGTTGTTGAAGCATATGGCCACACCTCCCGATCTTGATGAGCCATGGCTGAACAGGACCTTATCCCCCCATTGGTTTGTCCAGAAAGTAACATCACTGTCTGAAGAATGAGTTTCTTGAAGAAATACACAGTTAGATTTTTGACCTTTACAATACAGAAATAAAGCTTTTCTTTTGACAATTTCTTTCAAGCCCCTAACATTTAAAGAACCAAATAAAATATTAACATTTATCATGAACTATAAACAAGATTTCACTCACCCCGTGTAAAAGAGAAAGAAAAAACGGTCTAAAAGATGAGCTCCTCCAACCGCCAACAAATTTTCCACTGTGTCAATTCTTGGCAGCATCAATTCCCCCTTTTCTCATAAATTTTACGTCCATCGATGAATCCATGTGGACCTCGAAAATATGCCTGTTTACCAGCACGTCTCGCCTCCTCAATCAAAGGCCAAAGACATCGTCGGTTTTCCAGGTCCTCTTGTGGTAACATCTCTGTAAATCTGATGCCTTCTTCTTTGCAGACTGGAGAATCTTTGCTTCGTTTTCAGATTTCTTCTTTTATTCGTCTTTGAGTGAAAAGAACAACATCATTTCTGTTCCTGTCCTCAACTCGTTTCCCTAATCTGTGGACAATATCCACTGCCTCATCCAACTTCAAATCTGGAGTAATCTTTTGCAGAATTTGCACCACAGATGCTCTAATATTCTCGTCCTTGTTTTCTTTCATACCTTTCAGCGGAGGCACCATCTCATACTGTATCGTTCTTGTTCTTTTACTCTTTCTTTCAGGTCACAGTTTTCTTTGAGCAGCTGTTCGTTTGTCTTCTCCAGGCGGACAACTTTCTTTTTGCAATCCTCCATTTCTTTAGCATTAAACTCCACAGCCTTTGCCAAACTGGTAACCATGGCAGCGTTCTGTCTGTTTTGTTCTTTTATGTCCTCAAGCTAAGTCTCAAATTTCTTCTCCAGTCCCAAGATGGCATCAAATATTGTTTTATTGGAGACACCATCACCTTCCTCAGCTGGCTTGGTCCTTTTTCCCTCCAATTTTTGTTTTGATGGAGTCGTCAGCGCCGAGTCTACACCACGTTCGCGCTTGTTTGGTCCTGTATTAGCAACCTTCATATAAGCATAGTCGTGTTCACTTTCTGTTACTTTCGACAGCTTCTTCGCGTTGGATTTTGGAGGAGCAAACTGCAATTTTGCAGGTTTAAACAACTTCTGAGTGTCCATAATCACTTTTCCAGTGGAAAAAATATGCAATTAACATCCAAATTTTGCAGTTTTTCGGAGCTCAAGCAAAACGCGACTTATCGGGCCGCCATCTTGGTGCCTCCCCTTATCTGTCGTTTTTTGGAATCTAAAAAAACGACAAAATGGGTTGTTTTGATTTGGAGGACTTGTTGGAGATGGAAATGGTCAAGTAGTTAGTTTTTACATTAAAGGTGCACTTTTCTGCCTAGGTTGGAACTGCAAAAATCTTAAAATATAGTAGTATTTATTTTTACAGCGAAGTCAAGAAAAAAAAAAGCTTTGCGAATGGAACAAGACACATCCAACTTAAAGACAAAAAATAAATAAAAATAACACTAGCCTACAACAAAAATGATTTATTCTGTTAGCAAGTGAGCAGTCAAAATCTACACAAATGTATTCAAAGTGTACTCAAGATAAAAGCAGTATTAAACGTTTCAATTCTTGTGTGCATACAATTCATATAAACTAAGTGGTAAGTGAATACAAAGCAGAAATACGTGACATGAAGTTATCAATGACATAAGCTTGAGCTGATGTGCAGCTGTTTACAGTATGTGGAGCTCCTGGAGTCCACACTTAAACACAGCTCGACTCCGGGCCTTCATTGGTGCGTTTTATTGAGTTATAAGAAAGACAGATCCGAGATGCATTGATATAGCACAGGAAATTCAACAGACAAATTCTCAGAACACCAGATGGGATGAATGTGGAGGCCCCAATCACAGCAGAAATGTATGAATCCAATTGCAAATATCAAGTCTTTAGATCTAATATTTAGATTGTTCTCAATGAAATGTAGAATTATTGTTTTTATTAACAGGCTTAGACCATTTATAAAAAAGAAAAGACAAAGATAGAAAAAAAAAAAGCCCCGCCTCCACCCAGGCATATTATTGTCATTGTTATGACAGAAAACTGCTGTGAAAAGTGCTGACTTCCTCCGTCATTGACATCCATGTCCTTAAATGCCTTCAAGTACCAGCTGAAAGTATTAATGACTGCATCAATAATGTGCAATTGTTTTCATAACTTGTGTACCTTTGAATTATTATAATATTAGCCTTTAAAGGTCCCATATTCTGCTATTTTCCCCTTTACACAGTCTATTCTAAGGGCTTTGTTGATAAAATTTTGTGTTGTGCAATATCCATAACATAACAGTTTCCAAAAAACACCCATTTCTTGGACTGGCCCCCTCCTTGTAAAAGCAAACAGCTCACTCTGAGATCTGACCCCCCCGAACAGAGAGCAGGCTGCCGCCCCCGCCTAACCCGCGCACCTCCCCCTCCCAACCCGCGACGAAGCCTAGAGCGGAGATAGTGCGCATGCGCCGTGTGCTCCGGTAAACAGCGATACACAAACACGGGAATAAACATTTTATCCGTCCTGACGGTGCGTCGTGCTGAGTCCTACGTCCTGGATCTGACCTGGAGTTTGACGTGCTCCAGTACCTCAACGACGGACGTGTCCGTTTGGTAAATAACAAGCTAACTCTTCTATCTATCGTATCTATTGTGTAATTACTGTGTAGCATTAGTATTAGGTGTTTTTATTCTTCCTGGAGGCGTGGCTTAAACACCGCGTCATCCTTGTGAAGCGCGTCATCCTGGTGAGGAGCCCCTGTCTGCTGCTCAGCTGAGGGGGACGGAAAAGACAGTTCTCTAGTGAAAGCATGCGGGAATCAATAAAAAAAAACACTTTGGGCACACATACGAGGCCCAAATAGCACTGGAGGAAGGTTAAAACCTCTGAAAAGTCGATTTTGCATGTTATGGGACCTTTAAAGATGCGTTAAATTTGGCACCTCATGTTTTAGACCTTAAAAATTGTTTATAAAAAAAACCCAAAAACGTCTACAGTATGTCTCTGCTGCACTTACTGAGTTTAGGCGCCATCTACTGGCTGCATAGCGCTTACACAAGCTAATAAGGTTTTTATCGAGTCTTTGTGACGAAATGCGAGTTAGCCGAGCAGTAGTAGTGATCATACGGCAGAAATGCTCACAAGTCTGGCAATGATTTATGGACTTAAAACAGCAGAAGATTCTCAGATAAGTGACGTCAATTATTGGAAAAACGTCATTCATCGAGGGAATTCAGCAGGGAGTCTTTTTGACAGTTGGAGAGAGAGGATTTTCAAACCAGGATTCATCAAACAAGCATGAATGAAGCTAAATGCATCTTCAGGTATGTTTTTGATGACAGAACAATGTTAGAGCATGGTTAAAATCTCAAAAAGTTGATTTTAATATTTGTCCACCATTTTTTTAGCCACTGTAAGGCCAGCTAGAAATTGGTGGCTTTCATTGATAATTAAAAGACAAATATTATGCATGGTTTGTATTTTTTATTCCCTTTAAACATGCTCTTGAGTATCTTTACTTTGACATCTCATGTTTTAGAAGTAAAAATATAATATTTTTTTACAAAGAACAATATAACATGTCACAGCCCGTGGAGACGCCAGACTAATATAGCTTTAGATCCATCTACTGGCTGCAGAGGGAATTACACTTTTATAAATACACATTTTAAACACACATTGTTTGCTATTTCTAGTTGCTTTCCGTCTTGTTGATGCAGTCACACAGTTGTAATGATTAGACGGCAGAAATGCTCAGAGCGAGTTTGACGATGATTTATGGACAGAGCGGTAGGTTCTCGAAGCCACGTCAACATGGAGAAAATGACACTCATCCAATTAATTCAGTGTTTTTGACGTTCTATGGGGAGAGGACTTTCAAACCAGGATTCATCAAACTAACACGAAGCTAAATGCAACTTAGAACATTGTTAAAAGCTCAAAAAAAGTCAATTTAGCATTATATTTGTCCTTTAATTCTGTGTTTGTTGTGTCTTTAGCCGCTGTGTGTGTTGAATTGGTCTCTATATTATGTTTGGCAGAGCAATGGCCACATTTTCCCAGAAGTGGTTGATCTCTGGACTTTGCCACACCAAATGTAGAAAAGTAAGTATTACTGTTTAACTGTTAATAGTGCAGATTTGTTGAGCTGGTTTATGGTTCATATCTCTGTAATTACTAGGCCTATCCACATGAAACAAAAACTCAGTACAAATAAGCAAAAGTGAAGATTAATGTGGCAAGTTTGTACAGGTCCAATCTGTAACAAAGAATGATACGGTTCAACATCAGTTTATTCAATATTTCTTGCAAAAAAAGAAAAAAAAACAGTAAATCTCCCTTAGAGTTACAAGCCCTGCTCTCCATCTGAAATTATGACATAATCTAATTCCATATCGTGAACACAACCTTATTATTTCTTGGCCGATTACTTTAAGATTTGCTTTGCCATCAGAATAAATCAAGAAGTAAACAAACCAGACACATGTAAAGACATAACACACGACTCCCAGCTACAAGAAGAATACACAATAAAATATAAATCATTGATAAATATTGAACTAAAATATGATTGAGCTGCTCTAATGCTTTTATCTTCTCAGTCTGCTGTCTCTGGTTTGTGCTTTTACGTCTGTTCATTTCCATCTGTCCACCATCTTTCGCCTCTCACTGCAAAAAAACCCCAAAAAGTTTCAGTACACTTTTTCAAATTTGATTACCCGCACAGTCCTACTACTGACAGACAGATAATATAACTGAATAAATACATTGAAACCAGATGGAAATAACTTGCAATCCAAATATAAAGAAATGGAAATGTAACTAAATGAAAAGTTGAGTCCAAATATTTATGTCATCATTCTCTAGTTAATGATATTGTGTAAATCCAAAGCATTTCCAAGTATTTATACATCTAATTTACATTTCAATAACCAAAGCACAGATAGAGAAGCTATCTACTATCTACTTAAGAAAATCTACTAATCTACTTAAGAAAGTATTGAGAAATATAATATTGAAGTACCTGATACACTCAAAAGCCTACAAAAGCAGAGATTCTTGATAACTATTTAATGTATGTATTTCATTTATGTGTAATGATATGGATAAAGAATTGTCCTGATCTTTTAGTCCAATTTGTCAATGTTTCAAGACTCTTAATGTCATTTTTTTGTTTGCTCAAAGCCAATACTTTAACTCAAAACATTTAGGTAGGATGTTACCATGAATGTGTCAAAAAATAACCCATCAAACAAAACAGAAAGGTTAGTTTAGCTTAGTCTTTATTTGAAGGGACAATGTGCAGAGACATTGAAGGGGCACGATGGGTTTTGCAGGTGGAGGGTATTCACCTTATTCTGGAAGTTGCCTTACGCGCCGCCGTCTTGTTTCTGTTGTATTAGTTTACACGGAGCAGACGAGCTCAACAGAAAATAAATTCTACACGGATTAAAAAGCCGTTTTCAGACTGACCAGGAAATCGGTGCATTGTTGACTTGTTGTTGCTCGTGTTCATTAAACATTTTACACAAATCAATCTACTTTCTGTAACATTTGAGCGGCGAGACTTTTCCCTCGTTCGTCATTAGCTTTAACGGAGTTCTTGTCAAACGGAAGTGCGTTTACAACAAAAGTGCGTATCTGTGGCAAAAAACGGCAAAAGTGGGCGGGGCGAAATAAGGTGAATTGTGATGTCAGTTTTGCCGTGAGCGGGTTGGAGTGCAGTTGAAGGTTAAAAAAAAAACTCAACGAGGCAGAAAAACGTGGTCCACAATTTTTGACTTTTCAATTATTTACAAAGTGCAGCGTGCATTGTGCAAAAAAAAAAAATTAGGAGCTGTATCTCCTCCAGCAGTAGAGACTTTATATATATATATATATGCACACATAAAACCCACAAACCACCACCAACTATAATTAAAACCCATAACACCTTAAAACCCTATCATGCTCCCCCTACACTTCTTCTGCCTTGGTCTGGCCTGGAACCTTCTTAAGGGGACTCATCCCTGGAGGGAACCCCCTGCCACCTGGACCCAAGGACAGAGGACGTAAGTAAAACATGTTTCAGTATTTATTTTGGTTTAGAAATGGCTGTAAATAGGATTTGTGCCAGTTCTTTTTTTGCAATCTGGGAGGTTAGTTTTTCTTTTAGTGTTTAATCATCCAACAGATCATTATTCTCTAGCTAAACTCACACAAGACTGAAGTTTTTGTCTTTGGCCCATAGGAACAAAGAGAAAGTGTCACATCCAGTCTCTCTCTCTAAATGGATGCAGATATGAACTTTAACAGCCACATCAAATCAATAAAATCAGCAGCCTTTTACCATCTAAAATATAGTGTCACTGGCCTCTCCAAACGTGCTGTAAAACAGCTGCAGTACATCCAGAGCGCTGCTGCTCTGGTCCTGACTAGAACCAGGAGGTACTCACACATTAGTCTGTGCTCAGGTCTCTACACTGGCTTCCTGTGACTCAGAGAATAGACTTTAAAGCAGCTCATGTTCAAGTCTCTCCATGGTGTTGAATAACAGTAGTGCAGACTTGTAGTGCCCAGAAGAAAGGTGCAGAATAGCTTATAATACCTTATAAGGACATCTGTTTGAGAGCGGAAGAAACGCAGGAAGTGGTGTAAATGCTACTTTTGTTGGGGTGGAAGGCACAAAACGGCTGTAAGAAATAGCTCTGACCTAAGTTTATTTTAAAAACAGGCCTCTACTCTCACAACGATCAAATCCAGGTTCATAAAGCTCAACATGTGCATATGATTGAAAGGGTTTTATATGCACATTACTCTTTTCATAGTATTTCATATTCATTTTTTTCTTCTTTTCTTCTTTATTCTTTATTTGTTTGAATCATGATATTAATTCAGCCCCCTTTTTTGTGAAGCACTTTATTTTTATTACGTATTTTCTTAAATACAATCTAAATAACATTTGTCTTCCCCCCTTTGATCTTCAAATCACAGTTACAACACACCGGTCACGCCTCGTAACCTCTTCTTTCACTTTCAACTTCCTCATTGCATCTGCTTGCAATGAGCTCCTGTTTTATTGCAAAATATCTTTCCAGCCATGATGAAGAAATTATTAACTATTAACTTACGTGACTGCAGATTCTGAGCCGTGTCCGACCAATGTAAGTGTATAACTTTTCTCTTTTTTAATCCATCTCTTGCCATTTGGGCAGACATACTCATGACAGGAGACCCGTTTCCCCAGTTACGAGACAAGGGAAAACGGATATTCAAATTCACATTTTATTATAGGCTTAAATTTGTAAACATTTATAACTAACTAACTAACTATGTCTTCTTCCAGAAGTTGTTAGTGTTGTGAGTTATGGACACTGCAGCGTCAGGTAAGGTCAATAAAAAACTGTTTCTTTTTCATTCATATTAATATTTGTATTTGTTCATTAAAAGATTATGGAAGACACAGTCCAACCTGGCAGCGCCCCGACTGTAAGTCACTTAAAATACATTTCGATTCAGCAAAATGTTGGTCAGAATTGGTTTCAAAAACAGTGATATACTGTATATCATACAACATTATTTTCTTTTTTTGTTTTACTTTTTTAAGTATATTGTATATGTATATTCTGTAAGACACCACAACATATAACCTAGGTTAATTTGCAGTATCCGTTCCTCGAAGGGCAAATACAAAAAATCAAGGTGTATTTCTAATGCAGAGCGAGAACTGGTACAAGAGTTCAAGTATCTTGGAGTGATTCTTGACTCATCTCTCGCATTCAAAAATCATGTTAAGAAAATCCCCAAAACAATACAATTTAGTCTAAAAACCTTTAGTCATATCAGACCAATATTGACAACAGGGGCAGCAAGGTTGTTTCTGCATGCCATGGTGTTCTCACTTATAGAATACTGTTTTACAAACTGGTCACTCACTCTCAAACAGATAGAATCATTATATAAAAGAGCCTTAAAAATCTTTGCCCGAAAACCAATTTCTTACAATTACATATTCTACAGACGTACAATCTTTTGTATTTTGAGAACTACAAACACCTCAGATTTGCATGCACAGTATACAAAATACTTCATGGACTTGCACCTCCTCCATTAAAGAAGAACATCAAACTGAAGTCAACTGCCAGTGCAGTCACTATATCTGTGGTTAGAGGTGGCTGTGAGGTGCCGTGTGCGTGTGTGTGTTTGTATATATATATTTAGTAGTAGTAGATGATTTCTTCAACCATTTAGTTTGAACTTCAACAGGACTTAGCACAGGACAAATTCTCTGTACTACAAATGACATGAAAGGGTTGAGGCTCAAGTGCAACATTTAATAAAGCCTAGTTAATTAACAGGTGATGTCTTTAACACAAATAGATTCAATCACATTTCTACTTCTCTATATCATTACTCATACTACCATAATCATATTCATCATATTATCACATACATAACCTGTTCTAAAAGTCTAATCATATTTTAGTTAGACTGCATAAGTCTTCATTTACCTTACCCTTCCATAAATTCTAATCATTATAATATATAATTCACTCTAATGCTCTATAACTGCCTGTCACATTAGTTTTATACCTTTTTTTTGAATGCCTTTTAATGATGTTGATCCTTTTAGAGTATTATCTAGATTATTCCAAAGGTTTACTCCTCTCATTGACATCTCCTTTGGTGTTGGTCCTGGCCATATTATTAAAGACTTGTTTAAATGTTACTGAGTGGGACTATGAGCGCACTGAGGACATCTGGAACTCGATTGTGCAAATATTTGTGTTTAATACCTGGCAATGATGTGTTCTAATAGGTTTTTGTCGAACATTTTAGCCCTATGGTGCATGCATGGCTCACAAGCCTATTTTCAAATTATGTTTATCATGTGGCTCTTGGCATATAATGGAAATGTTTGCCCATCTCTGGTGATTATAAGGTAACTTTATGTCTTTGTGTGTATAGTATTTTATTCATCCTTCAATAGTTCTTATTTTACAACTGAACACCACTATAAAATGGCAGGATCAATATTGGGTCTGAGCAGTTAATCAAATTTGAATTGAGATCGAGTCTCAAATGACTCATCCAGTCATTTTTATTTAGCAATGATCAGTTTGGGTGATTTTCATAGAGGGTTCCACTGCCAAATCCTCTGGATGTGGATTAGAGCAGAGCTCAGACTTAGAAGTAAAAAATACTTTTTTGTGTTAAATGTTCTGAAAAAAGGAGTCAGCTAGTTGTATTTGTTTTAAATAAAACAAAGAAAGGTGAATCCAAAATTGTTAACAATCTTTGTTATATCGCTCTGCACAACCATTTAATGCACTCTGTCACGGTCTTACTTAGGACCCAAAGTCAGCACAACGGGTAAGTAATTAAATTGTTTTATTTTCCAGAAAAACAGGTAGGTGAGTTTCAGGAACTTGGTTTCAGGAGCCAAACGCTTCTACTAATTGGTGTAGAGAATACAACAAATTGGCAATGAGTGGATGAAAAGTAGTGATGGGCGAATTGAAACAGGTTTTCCAACACAGTTTCGAAGCCCCGAAGCGCATGCGCTTCGAAACGATGCTCCAAAACACGATTCAAAGCGCTTGTCATGTGACCTAGATGGTTCATGAAGCTCTCACGTGACTCAGACGGTTCATGAACCGCTGTTGTTTCACAGGTGTTTCAGTAGAGGGGGCTTTCGTTTCGAGCCTGGGTTCATTGACAGGGCTTTAAACAAACCACACAACAGCGATCTGTCTCAAACCCACGACTCCATAAAGTCTCAACCTGCTCCTGAAAAATTTGAAAAAAGTGTTTTCGCGTCGGACTCATGTTGAGGGTTCACGAAAAGTGAGATAAGTAATAATTCATAGATCAAATTTCTGCAACTTTCGTGCAGCGCCCTCTGTCTACAATACAAGATGGGGATGGTGTATGACAGTGTCTCATTGATGCAGTGGTTAGCGCGCTGCGCTGATAGGTGTGAAATGCTGAGTTCGAGACCCGGCGAGAGTTGTTCTGTGCTTTTGAGGTTTTACGGCGTTTCAGAAGTAAGGTAGTAAAGGGACAAATAAAATTATACAGTAGACTGTATCCTTCCACAGGAGGAAATTGTGGGCCAATTATTGAATAAAACCAAAATTGTAACACATTTGCTTGCTTTCATTTAATTTTTAGTCTTTTATATTTATATTATTGTAGAAACAAAAATGCATCAATAATACACACATAACATATTTGTTAGTTATTTTATTGGCAACCATAGCACATTGGGATTTGGTTTGAATCACTGTGGATGTTGTGGTATTAAAACATACCACTAGATGTCGCTCTGGAGAAGTGTTTCGAACTGTGTTTCGAAGCCTCGAACCGTTTGGTTCAAATGCTTTGTTGTTTCATGAGGCTTCACTTCTTATACTGCAGGCAATGAGGTAAGTGGATGCAGGTGTGTCAGCCAGATTTGGAAGGCCACGCCCAGGGAGGAGGAGCAACAGACAACACAGAAGGGAGGGAGAGACAAGAGGGAGCGCAGTCCTAAAGGATCCTGACACACTCAGGATTAGGGTTGTCATTTTGACACTTTCTTTTTGTTTATCTATAAAAGCAACTTTTAAAAAAAACAAAGAACAGTATGATTTTTTTTTCAGTTTCCGACCAAAGGGTTGTTCTCATTGGAAACAACTGGAGTCAGAGGAGCTTCGTGGGGAACCTCCTTTTGGGAAAGCTTGTGTTTGATACAGGGACAGAACCACAGCAGCCTGAATTACGCAAAGAGGAGCTGCACAATAAGCTCATTACAGTGATCAACACTCCTGACCTGCTCCAGCCCGACCTCGCTGCAGACAGACTCACAGAGTTAGTCACAGAGATAGAGTCCGCCTCCGCCCCTGGTCCTCATGTGTTCCTGCTGGTTCTACAGCCTGAAGACTTCACCGAGCAACAGAAAACCAGTCTGCTGTCCATCCTGGAGAGGTTCAGTGAGCGGGCCTCCTACCATTCTCTGCTGCTGATATCCACACCACGAGCAGAGATGACAGAGTGGATGCAAAGAAAACACCCACAATTACAAGACATGATTCGATTTTGTGAATACAGATATCTATACTGGTTCAGCCTGGACCAGGAAGAGTTGATGACACGTCTGGAACAACTGATGAAAAAAAACAATGGAGTATTTTTGAAATCCTGCTATCAAACAAAATACATTGGTAAGTGACTTTTAAAATCACCTCTAAATTTAGCAACAATGCTTCTATAATTTACCAGAAAAATGCATATACACTGAAGTTATCAGTTTCTTGAAGCTGAAGATCTATAAATTCCATGTTTAAAAGCAAACAATTGTATGTGTATTTGGTGGAGACAGTGCATGAACATACATGATATACACACTGTAAACTCACCGGACTGTGGGCTTATTTTCACCCGTTGTCCCACATCCACTCTCACAGACACTCATTCATACACCTGTGTCCTGAAGGACAATATGAACTGTGGCATTTGATATTCCCTGCTGTCCAATCAGGCCCCACCCTGTTTAGATTCTGAGATCTGAGATGTTTTATGAATGACTCTATGCACTACACTACACATCATTCAGTGACATGGACTGGAGTTCAGTCTGTCAAGTTATTGCTTTGTTCTCAAGAAGCACTACTTTGTGTATCATAAATGTAGACCTAAAGAACATGCCAGGTAATGTATAAGTTGAGTTTTGCTCCTTAATGTAAAACCAGATTATATATTATTTTGAGCACACATTCTTTAGGACGTACATTATTTACGTTGAAATATTAATTAATTTAAAAGTCAAATTACAATGTTTCGGGAAAAAAAAAAGTTTCAATGCTTTGTGCATGCATAACAGGACGCACATCTTGACAAGGAGCTCATATGGACACCACAGCAGCACTTACAAAGCAGGGAGATGTGCAAATCTCCATTTTTAGTCCATATTTGTCCATTTTTTTTCTTCATATTTGTCAGTATTTTTTCATTTGTGTCTGCATCCAATTGTTTTTAGTTATATTTAGTTCTACTTTTTTTCTTTTTAGAAGAACGTAAACATGAACAAGGACAATGTAAGTACAATGTTAAACCCAAGTCCCATAAAATTATGATTAAAAACCTCACATCATTGTTTAACTTTTACTTTAGCACATTTCAGAATTGTATTGTTTGGGAAAAACGAAGACACAAAGCAAGCAATGATCACCCGAATCACAAGAGAATCAAAAGTGCTTGCTCAAACAGCCTTTAACATTAACAAACTGACACAAAAGAATAAAGTTGAGGAATATGAAGGAAAATGGAAAGAGAACAAAATAAAAATATCAAAGATGTCAAATCTGCTCAGTCTGCCTGTGGCAGCTGTGAAAAAAGAGATGAAGAGTTGTGTGTCCCATTGTTCACCTGGACCCAACGTGCTGCTGCTGTTAGTGAGGCCTTCAGACTTCACTAAGGACGACATGGAAACACTGAGGTTCATCCTGAGCCTGTTTGGTCCAGACGTTTTTAAACACTCAATGGTAGTCCTCACAAACAAAGGCAAAACAGAAAGAACAAACCTCCCAAAACATGTTGATGACCTCATTTTAGATTGTGAAAGTCGATGCTACAATAAAGATGAACTAAACCGTGATGAGTTTATGGAGGAAATTGAGAAGATTGTGAAAAGAAATAAAGGGTCCTGTGTCAGTCTAAGTGTAGATAACAAGTCAGGCCAAAAGCAAACAAAGATGTCACTGAATCTGGTTCTGTGTGGGAGTAGAGAAGCAGAGAAGACCTCTGTGGTGAAGTCTATTTTAGGGCGTTCAGAGCTCCCTGCAGCGAGCAGTCCAGGACAGTGTGTTTACCATCAGGGAGAGGTGCGAGGGCGCTGGGTGTCTCTGGTGGAGCTGCCCGCTCTGTCTGGAAAACCTCTGGAGACAGTGATGCAGCAGTGCTTCCACTGCATCTCCCTCTGTGCTCCTGAGGGCGTCCATGCATTCATCCTGGTCCTGCCTCTGGGTCACCTCACCGACGAAGACAACACCGAGCTAAAGATCATCCAGGACACACTCGGCTCTCAAGTGCGTCTCTTCACTATGATTATGGTCCCTGTGGACTCCACTGCTGCAGCTGCCAGTGGAGACAGAGACATCCAGGTGTTGTCTCAGAGCTGTGGAGGAGGATATCTTACATTCAACATCAGTGACCAGCAGGATGTCTCTGTGCTGTTAAAGTCTGTAGAAGAATTAAGGACCAAGGATGAACCTCACAGCTTCACAACAGAGATGTTTTTCCAAGGACAATTAGAGAACTACGTGGAACTTCACAAAGAACTTAAAAGCATGAAAACAGGACAGGGGATCACATGTAAGTAGAAACACTTTCTTTGCTTTAACAAGCTTCAATTATGTTTGAGATCATTTGCACATGTTGCAATCATGTTGACTATTGAATTGTTTAGATTGAAAGTAAACTGTATATGAAAAATATTGTCTATTTGCAGGTGATGAAAAACCGAGTACTGACTGTCTCCGGATTGTGCTCATTGGAAAAACTGGGAGTGGAAAGAGTTCTTCAGGAAACACCATCTTGGGAAGAAAGGAGTATAAATCTGAAGCAAGTCAAAGATCAGTCACCAGAGTTTGTGAAAAAGCAGTGACTGAAGTCGATGGACGTCATGTTGCTGTGGTGGACACTCCTGGGCTGTTTGATACAAAAATGTCCAATGAGTACATCATGGATGAAATGCTGAGGTGTGTCAGCCTTCTGGCTCCTGGACCACACGTCTTTCTGTTGACACTAGGCATCGGACGATTCACGGATGAAGAGAAAGAGACTCTAAAATATATCAAAAGTGGATTTGGTAAAGATGCACAGATGTTTACGATCATTCTTCTCACTCATGGAGACAATCTGGAAGCAGATGACATATCCATCGAAGACTTCATCAGAGATAAATGCGATGATTCCTTTAAAAAGTTGATCTCTGACTGTGGGAACAGGTACCACGTGTTTAATAACAGGGAAAGTGACCGCACTCAGGTGAAAGAGCTGCTGCAGAAGATCGACTCCATGGTGAAGCAGAACGGAGGAGGCTGCTACACCAACAAAATGCTCCAAGAAGCTGAGGTGGCCATCAAGAAAGAGATGGAGAGAATTATGAAGGAGAAAGAGGAGGAGATGGCGAGAGAAAGAGAGAGATTGGAGAGTAAGCACAAACAGGAACTGGAACAAATGAAACAAAAATTAGAAGAAGAAAAAAATAAAATTGAAAAAGAAAGAATGCAGAGAACACAAGAACTGAAAGAAAAGGAGGAAAAGATTAAAGAAGAGCAGGAGCAACGAAAGAGAGAGAAGGAACAGAGAGACGCAGATGATAGAAAGAGGAAAGCAGAAGAGGAACAAGAGCGCAGGGAATGGGAACAAATGCACACAGCCTTGGAAGAAAAAATCAAGTCGGAAGAAGAGTCCAAAGAAACTATCGATCGAAAATTACAAGAAATTAGCAAAAAAATGGAACAAGACAAAAAGGACTGGGAAAATGAAAGACACATTTGGTGGGAAAAACGAAATCAAGATGAGGAAAGGAGACGAAAGGAAGAGGAACAAAAAATCAAAAAACTCCAGGACGAGTATAATGAACAACAAGTAAAAGATAAAAACAAAAGGGAAGAGGAAGACCGGATTAGACAAGAGCAAGAGGAGAAAGAAAGACTTAACCTGGAGGAGAAGCACCAACGGCAAGTTGAGGAATTACAGAGAGCATTTGAAGAGGAGGCACGGAAAAAAGCTGAAGAATTCAATGACTTTAAAGACCGTGAAGAGGCAGAAATAGAAGCTTTATTAGACAAACATATAAAGGAAGTCAGAAATCTTCAACAAGGCTATGAAGATGAAAAAAATAACATGAAAAAGAAAAAGAGATGTCCCTCAAAGATGATATTACTAAATTACAGTGCACTCACAAACAAGAAATGGGAGACATGGTGATTCTACTTTTGACTCTAAAGAAAACCAACAAAGAAAAAATGAGCTTGCTAAAGAAAAGTCACAAGAAACAACTGAAGGAAAAAGAAGAATACATTCAGTCTAAATTCAAGACAAAAGAGAAAGATGAAATAAAACAGTTAAAAAAGAAACAAAAACATGAACTGAACCAGTTGGCTCTTGACATTAAAATAAAAGAAGAGCTGAAGGAGAAGAGAACAGAGCTGTCTCTTAAACATGAAGTGGAGGTTAATACGATGAAAAATAGACTTTTAGAAAAACAAATGAAAGAACTAAAGACAGAAACAACTAAACTAAAGAAAACGCACGAATTGGAATTGGCTGAATGTACACAAAAGCTTCTGGAGGAAAATGAAAAAGTAGAGGAAGAACAATTGGCCAAACTGCAGAACAAACAGGACAAAGAGATGAAAGAGCTAATGAAGAAGGTTGAAGTAGGAGGAGACAACAGAGAGGAGCTCCAAGAACTTCAGAAACAACATGACAATGAAATCAAGGAGTTAAAAGAGAAACTTCTGACCCCAGAGGATAAGTTATGTAATGTTTCATGATTATGTACACATGGCTGTGTTGTAACTTTTGCAGTAAGTTACACAATGCCCCTTTAAAGAACACATGTCCCTCATTATTAGCTTACTCAGAGTTATATTTTGATTGACTGATGCGTGTTTGAGTTAATTGTGTTTTGTCCTGCCTTTGAGGCTTAGAGCTCAGTAAATTTCCATTTTAACCTACCCCCTATCTCCGCCCACTGCTTTGTCCTTATGCTGCAGTCCTGGGTGCTCAGAGTTGAGATGTCAGGGTTCCAACTTCTTTGTGTCCATATGCTTTTATCTTGGAAAAGCAGAATAATAAACAATAATAATAAACATCACACCATTTTTACTGATAATGTACAGTTCGTAAAATCTCATAGTCCTTTTTCAAAAATAAAATGCGATGGTCAAATGCCCCTGAGATCTTAAGTTTTGAACAGGAAGTCAATGGACCTGTTTTAAATCATTATTTTGGTTTATGATGAACAAAATGTAAAATAATGATCTACGTGAGTTATAGTTTAATGCTTAATATACAAAAAATGTCTTAATATTTTGCTTGCCAGTGAATGTTCTGTATATGGCTGAAGATGTGTTTTTCAATTGTATGCTATGATGTAATGTTCTTGTTTTGTAATCAATTATGTAAAGCCATCGCAGCCCTCTTTGGGATTTAGACAGATTATACTTCTCCTGTTGTGTGTACTTTTGTTTAATTTTTTGTGCAACTATAACTTTTATTTTGACATTTTTGTTAGCTGAGAGTTAGCAAACCATTATATATTCTGGTATAAATACTTTGAAATGGTTGTAATCAATACCAAATAAATGATAAAAAAAAAAAAGATCGCTCATCTGTGTCTGACACGTGGGTCACATGAAGGCACAAACAGGAAGTGGAGAGGGAGTTCAAACTGAAAATAGGAATGTCATAAAACAATCATAAACATGCTAGCAAAAAGATAAAATACAAAATGATTATTGCAGACCAATGCAGCGTTGTGCCCTGTAGATCCTCCTTTAGGAACATGCACAGACTGCTAAATGTGCTACACTCAACATACAACGGAGTCCAAAGCATTCCTGACACTCAAAACCGGTTCGACTCCATGTGGGCTCTGTTAGGTAGAAGTGAAACCATCCATTAATAAAGCTTTGGGCCAACATAATGTATACCATCTCTGAATGCTGACTCTGATTAACACGCTGAATAATCCTGACATTTTAATCATAATCAGTCTAAAAGTGAGCTTATGTTTCTTGGGGAGGTGAACATTTTGCCTAATTGTCCACTTATACTGGTAAATGGTTACACTTATTTAAGACTAAAAATATATACAAAAGAGAATCTCTGTTAAAACTTAATTTTGTGGAATGTTTGGATAGAACAATAACAATTATGATAGAACAGAAGACTGAGCCTTGAATAAATGACATAAAGATGATAGTCCTCCCATAATTCAACAACAGTTGAAAATTATGTTTGAGTTTATTAAAAAAATTATTTCAAAGAAACACCTCTACAGATTCACCCATGAGTTTTCCAGCATTCCAACATCATCACTGGGCTGCAGTGAAGGCACTGCTACATGGGACGGGGGCTCTCCTACAGTGAATCACCTTACACTGCCCCCCTGTGGCTACAGATAGAACGCTTTGTCTTATGTTAAACCATATGCACATTTTGTTTCACCATTTACCATTATCAAGGCTAGATGTCATGTAAACTCTGGTGGTTCAAAACTTGTTCAACATTTTAGTCAAATCAAACAACACCACAAAATTCCAGATATCTCATTGCATTCCCCAATACATCATTGCATCCTTACAGGAACACTAATGCATTATGGGTTATTAAAGGGAAGGAATCAAAACTATAAAACACCACTATGTTGACAACAAAACAAAACCAAAGCTTTTAAAGAATAAATGCATGTATATAATCTGTCCAATTAGCATTTTTTCCATCATCTACAAACAAGACGCTTCGTTAGGAGCAACATGAACAGCTCTTGGACTAAAGGTGTCCTTCTCACTCGTATCAACAGCTCAGTTTGAAGTGGTCAATCACTAGCACTAATGTGAGCTAAAACTCAACATGTTTATGAGTCGGTACAGTAGTTACAATAATGTAAGAGAAATTCTGTCAGGTTCAGTTATTGGTTGTGTTCACGTGACATCACAGCATTCCATCACCTAATGATATACATATACATACACATTTACGTATGTATCTACATGTGTGTGTGTGTGTATAATTTAATAATATTTAATAATTAAAATATAGTGTACGACATAGGAGTTAGTCAGAGTTTCTCATGCAACACACAGGAAGCACATACTCGACTGTGCTTAGTCACTAACAACACAGTCTATTAATGCTATTTACAGAGCTGCAAATGGAAAAGCTGCTAAGACACAAAGTGAGATATTTTTACAAATACTGTGTCACCACATTATCAAGAACAACCTGATTTCAAAATGAAGGACTGCAAAAATGTGTAATTATATCAAGTAATACCAATAAACACCAGAAAGAGTGCTGCAAATATGTACGTAAAATGCAATGACAGGTGCCCATGTATTTGTAATTATTACAGTTAGTGATATAGTTTGCTGGGGTAGTCCCTGTGCTGAATATTTATCATAACTATCATCAAGTTGCAGTTAGTGAAGACAAATTGAAAAATATAAAGTTGAAAATTACAGGAAGTAGAGTTTTAGACAGTTTAAACAATCATTTAATAAAATAAAGGTGTTGTCATTATTATTTTTTGTTAAATCATAACTATTGGATTTTGGCCGTTATTTACAGCATGGTTGCTAGGTAACAGTTGTGGAATTACCTCAAACTATGTCACATCTGATGCCAAGTTAAAGCCACATTATAAATATCAAAATTGTCAAACTGGGGAAAACTGGCCAATATTTTTTGTAAATAAATATAAATAATAAACATCATTATGGACACTACGTATTTGTGAATGGTGTCTAACCTGTCATAAGCAAACAATAAAAATAGGCCTAATATTCAATCAAAATACTAGTCACTAGTTTTATCTCATTGTCTGAGCTCTGGCCAATCAGAGCAGGCGATGCAGTGTTGTGTGTTTACTATGAGTTACCTTCAGGGGGAAGGTTCAGGGCCTCACGCTGTGGCATGAATGGACTCAAGCACTCTTTTGTGTCAGTGTCTGTTCGGTTCCTGAGAGGACAGAGAGGTCGGATTGTATGACTGCACCTTGTTGCAAAGTGTAGGTATTTGTTTGTATGTATTTTAACAGATTATATATTTGTGGATTGTGATTTGCGGAGTGTTGATGGCAGCATGGGTGAATAGCCCAAGACATATTTCTCTAGTCAGACAATAAAGTGAATCTTGAATCTTAGCAAGGGGCAGAGGATGGACTAAACATCAGTAACGGATTAAATGTAGCTAATAACAATTTAAAAGATAGAATTTGAGAGAAGTGGGAAGTGCACCGTTAGCATGCTAATGTTTGTTAGCTTTACCCGTGAAGGTCCATGACACTCAGGGCTCAGAGACTGGTGAAAAGTGCTTCTAAACTCATGGCCGTGAATATTTAGGAGGCTGGGACTGTATTAGGAATGTGAGCGATACATGTGACTGATGTAAAGACTAGTTCTGTTTTTCACGTTTCAAAACAGTAAAGATGAGGTGCAGTGCCTTTAATAATATAATATAATAAAAATAATATAATAATAATATTTAAAAAAAAAAAACAAGATTTTCCACACCAGATAGCTACCTTCCATCTGCAGTCCCTGAAAGTACTTTTTACTTCTCAGTCCAGTTTAAAAACGGTGTAGAAAGTACTGATAACTGCTCTCAAATAATAGTATAATAACAAAGTAAAAGTGAAAAGCACAAATACTATGCATTCTTTGTATTGTATTGTATAGGCCTTTAGACATGCTCTTATCTTATCTTATCTTTACTTTGACATCTTATGTTTTACAACTAAAATATAACTTTATCACTGCCTTTGGACACACCAGAGTAACTTAGCATTGGCTCCATCTACTGGCTGCAGACGCAGTTACACACATTTTTATTTACACAATGCTCTGCAATGCTTGCTGTGCTGAGCTGTGACACATCTGTAATGATCGTGATTAGAGGCAGAAATGCTCAGAGCGAGTCTGGCAATGATTTATCGACTTAAAAAAAGAAAAAAGAAAAAAAAGAAGATTCTCAGAGCCACGTCACCGAAAAAAAACGTCACCCAGTGGAATAATTCAGAAGTGTGTTTTTGACAGTCGAAAGGGAGAAGATTTTCAAACCAGGATTTATCAAACTAGCCTGAATGAAGGTGAATGCAGCTCCAGGTATGTGGATGATGGAACATTGTTAGTACATGGTTAAAAGCTCAAAAAGTCTCTTCAGATACCTAAAAACTTAAAATACAGTATTTCTACCTTTGTATTTTGCTACTTTCCACCACTGACAATATAATAAAATATTTAAATGGTAATAGGTTACATAATGCATTAGATAAAAGTCAAATATTTGATTTTTGAGTGCAGTAATAATTAAGCAGGTCATTTTAACTACCGTAATTGCACTTTTTGTCTGTTTCCTTACTTATTAATTAAATAAATCATAGCGTGTTTATGCTACTCAAATGAATATTCTGAATTAAAGTCATGTAACCTCTTGTATGTTTTGCAGTGCTCTCTTGGTCGATCTCTGGAGTGTTGTGCTAACAGGATCATTAGTCCTGTTTGATGCGTTTGACAGCTTTAATCCTTCTAAATGGCGACCACATGCCTCCTCTCAGACGCCCAGGGCTGGTCTCACACTCCACTATCCTCCTGCTCCAAACTCACACAAACAGGGTTCTCTCAGTGTTCCGAGCATCTGTCAGATCAATATTCTTCATATAAACTCTTGCAAATAAACTTTTGTGTCAATGTCAGCAGTCACGTCCGGTCTGTCTCGAAAAATCTATATAAACTGTTGCTGTAACCTAATTGTTCTTTTCATTATCATTTTGAAAAGATAAATAAAACTGTTTCCTTAAGTCAAATAACTGGCTTGTTCTCTGCTCTTTGCAGAAATCTGATCCAAAAATTAAATCACTATGAAAGGTTTGTGTATAATTGTAGAAGGAATCCCAGAAAATGCATTAATTGCCTCAACATGGACCGGCCTCCTGCTGGTGCCAGAGTCAGGACTAAACATGGACCAGCCTCCTGCTGGTGCCAGAGTCAGGACTAAACATGGACCGGCCTCCTGCTGGTGCCAGAGTCAGGACTAAACATGGACCGGCCTCCTGCTGGTGCCAGAGTCAGGACTAAACATGGACCGGCCTCCTGCTGGTGCCAGAGTCAGGACCAAACATGGACTGGTCTCCTGCTGGTGCCAAAGTCAGGACTAAACATGGACCAACTTCCTGCTGGTGCCAGAGTCAGGACTAAACATGGCCCGGCCTCCTGCTGGTGCCAGAGTCAGCACTAAACATGGACCGGCCTCCTGCTGGTGACAGTCAGGACTAAACATGGACCGGCCTCCTGCTGGTGCCAGAGTCAGGACTAAACATGGACCGGCCTCCTGCTGGTGCCAGAGTCAGGCCTAAACATGGACCGGCCTCCTGCTGGTGCCAGAGTCAGGACTAAACATGGACCGGCCTCCTGCTGGTGCCATTCTCGCCTAGTGTCGTTTATGTGTAACTTTCCAAATTGAAACAAGCATTAAAAGAGTATATTTTGTTCATACATATGTTATACTTCATTTGAAAGCTACAGAATTCTTGTTTCTTGTGATATAAATTGAAGTGATGCACAGGCAAAGCTAAAACACTTTTAATATTAATACTATTTTGTTTTTTTATATAAAAAATAATGCTTGATTTCAAACACTATCAAACACATTTCAACTACAATTGTGTGAAATTTCAGAGCTCTGGGTCCAAGTATATTGAAATGGTGCTTATTATACTGTGTTTTTGCTTATAATTGTGTAATAGAGCACAAATGTACCCGAAATGCCAAATGCAATAAAGACAAACACATTTCTTCAAACACGTCAAATAAAGTGTATAAGTTTCAGCTAATTCGGCCTAGAATGTATGAAGTAGGACTTTTGGGAAGAGGGAGTACTTGAGTGAAAATATTGAATATTCTTGAAATCTGGATTTTATTGGGACAAGACTAGACCAGCTAACCCATAATTGAACAATCATAGCCTAGATAAAGGCAAAAAAGTATCATTTTAGTGTTTGTTTTTTTAGCTCATTTTTCTTCTTCTGTATTGCTCCTTTGGGTTGTACTGTGGTATGAAATGAATGCAAAAAACGTAGTTAAAATGTGCCCTGCCTTTGCCAACTAGAAGTGAGTACAACAATAGCAGGTCGAGACACACCTCAGATGAGGAGTTACTTTCAATTTGACTGCATATTATGAGACGTCTTCAGTCACTGTAAGTCTGTAACTTTTCTTTATTTTAATCCACCTTCTTTTGGTGATCATCAAATTTGTTTCAAGTCCAAATGAGTTTTGTAATATTCAGTTGAAGAAAATCAAGTCTCTATGATCTGTGCAACCTTTGTTTCAGTTTTAGTTGAAGAAGACAGTCTCTCCAATTTTTGAAATGAACATTGACCTTTTTTTTTACATAACACACTTAAGTCTTTCATAGAGTTTTTGAATGGCCTAGAAAATACCTAGAGTCCTTGCATTTTTGGACAACACAAATTTAACTTACAATAACATAGGCTGTTATGTAATTACTACATAAAGTCAGATTAATGATTGAATTAAAATTGAATTCCATGATTAATTATTTAGTTTAATCTTGTTTTGTGGATAAAATTATAAAATAAAGTCACACACTAAGCCAAACTGAAACTGACTGATTGCAAAACTGGATCTACTAGTTTTCAGCACTGGTTGTGTCACGCGCTGAACCTGCTCCCAGCTCAGTACAAGTGAAAAGGATAGTTTTGTGGTCTATGGTAAAAACAGAGGGCAGAACAGGGAGCAGGGGCCCCTAGAGAACCTGCACACCCCTGTCCCGAAGCCTTCTTTTGATGGTTTGGTCAGACACCCTCACAAACCAATTACACAAAGAAGGAAAAGATTTACAGATTTACATTACATTTGTATTTGTCGGCCCACATTTGTAACGACATGTCTTCTTCTCTCTGCAGCTGTTAGTGTTGTGAGTTATGGCCCCTGCTAGTGTCAGAGTCAGGACTAAACATGGACCGGCCTCCTGCTAGTGTCAGAGTCAGGACTAAACATGGACCGGCCTCCTGCTGGTGTCAGAGTCAGGACTAAACATGGACCGGCCTCCTGCTAGTGTCAGAGTCAGGACTAAACATGGACCGGCCTCCTGCTGGTGTCAGAGTCAGGACTAAACATGGACCGGCCTCCTGCTGGTGTCAGAGTCAGGACTAAACATGGACCGGCCTCCTGCTGGTGTCAGAGTCAGGACTAAACATGGACCGGCCTCCTGCTGGTGTCAGAGTCAGGACTAAACATGGACCGGCCTCCTGCTGGTGTCAGAGTCAGGACTAAACATGGACCGGCCTCCTGCTGGTGCCAGAGTCAGGACTAAACATGGACCGCCTCCTGCTGGTGCCAGAGTCAGGACTAAACATGGACCGGCCTCCTGCTGGTGTCAGAGTCAGGACTAAACATGGACCGACCTCCTGCTGGTGCCAGAGTCAGGACTAAACATGGACCGGCCTCCTGCTGGTGCCAGAGTCAGGACTAAACATGGACCGGCCTCCTGCTGGTGCCAGAGTCAGGACTAAACATGGACCGGCCTCCTGCTGGTGTCAGAGTCAGGACTAAACATGGACCGGCCTCCTGCTGGTGTCAGAGTCAGGACTAAACATGGACCGGCCTCCTGCTGGTGCCAGAGTCAGGACTAAACATGGACCTTCCTCCTGCTGGTGCCAGACTCAGGACTAAAGATGGAACGCCTCCTGCTGGTGTCAGAGTCAGGACTAAACATGGACCGGCCTCCTGCTGGTGCCAGAGTCAGGACTAAACATGGACCGGCCTCCTGCTGGTGCCAGAGTCAGGACTAAACATGGACCGGCCTCCTGCTGGTGCCAGAGTCAGGACTAAACATGGACCGGCCTCCTGCTGGTGTCAGAGTCAGGACTAAACATGGACCGGCCTCCTGCTGGTGTCAGAGTCAGGACTAAACATGGACCGGCCTCCTGCTGGTGCCAGAGTCAGGACTAAACATGGACCGGCCTCCTGCTGGTGCCAGAGTCAGGACTAAACATGGACCGGCCTCCTGCTGGTGTCAGAGTCAGGACTAAACATGGACCGGCCTCCTGCTGGTGCCAGAGTCAGGACTAAACATGGACCGGCCTCCTGCTGGTGCCAGAGTCAGGACTAAACATGGACCGGCCTCCTGCTGGTGCCAGAGTCAGGACTAAACATGGACTGGCCTCCTGCTGGTGCCAGAGTCAGGACTAAACATGGACCGGCCTCCTGCTGGTGCCAGAGTCAGGACTAAACATGGACCGGCCTCCTGCTGGTGCCATTCTCGCCTAGTGTCGTTTATGTGTAACTTTCCAAATTGAAACAAGCATTAAAAGAGTATATTTTGTTCATACATATGTTATACTTCATTTGAAAGCTACGGAATTCTTGTTTCTTGTGATATAAATTGAAGTGATGCACAGGCAAAGCTAAAACACTTTTAATATTAATACTATTTTGTTTTGTTTTTTTATATAAAAAATAATGCTTGATTTCAAATGGCTCTATCAAACACATTTCAACTACAATTGTGTGAAATTTCAGAGCTCTGGGTCCAAGTATATTGAAATGGTGCTTATTATACTGTGTTTTTGCTTATAATTGTGGAATAGAGCACAAATGTACCCGAAAGTGCCAAATGCAATAAAGACTAACACATTTCTTCAAACACGTCAAATAAAGTGTATAAGTTTCAACTAATTCTGTCTAAAATTTAAGAAGTAAGACTTTTGGGAAGAGGGAGTACTTGAGTGAAAATATTGTATATTCTTGAAATCTGGATTTTATTGGGACAAAACTAGACCAGCTAACCCATAACTGAACAATCATAGCCTAGATAAAGGCAAAAAAGTATAATAATAGTGTTTGTTTTTTTAGTTCATTTTTTTCTTCTGTATTGCTCCTTTGGGTTGTACTGTTGTATGAAATGAATGCAAAAAGCGAAACAAAAAAAAGCTTTCCAAGTATATAAAGCATGCCTTTGTAGTTATTTTTTCTCCATTGGAATGAATGGGAAAAGGACCTCATGTGGGACTTAACAGGTTAATAAAATTCACCCTGCCCTGCCAACAATAGCGCGCAGGTCGAGACACACCTCCGATGAAAACAGTCACTTTCAATTTGACTGCACATTATGAGCCGTCTTCAATCGCTGTAAGTCTGTAACTTCTTTATTTTAATCCACCTTCTTTTGCTGATAATCGAATTTGTTTCAGGTTTTGTAATATTCAGTTGAAGAAAATCAAGTCACTATGATCTGTGCAACCTTTGTTTTAGTTTCAGTTGAAGAAGACAGTCTCCAGTATTAGAAATGAAGATTGGCCTTTTTTTTTTGCATAACACAATTATGTCTTTCATAGAGCTTTTGAACGGTTGCCTAGAAAATACCTGGAAAACTTGCATTTTTGGACAACACAGATTTACAATAACATAGGCTATGTTATGTAATTACTACATAAAGTGAGACTAATGATTGAATTAAGATGGAATTCCATGATTATTTATTTAGTTTAATCTTGCTTTGTGGATAAAATTATAAAATAAAGTCACACACTAAGCCAAACGTAAACTGACAGATTGCAAAACTGGATCTACCGGTTTTCAGCTCTGGTTGTGTCACATGCTCCCAGTGAACCTGCTCCCAGCTCAGTACAAGTGAAAAGGATAGTTTTGTGGTCTATGGTAAAAACAGAGGGCAGAACAGGGAGCAGGGGCCCCTAGAGAACCTGCATACCCCTGTCCTGAAGCCTTCTTTTGATGGTTTGGTCAGACACCCTCACAAACCAATTTCACAAAGAAGGAAAAGATTTACAGATTTACATTACATTTGTATTTGTTGGCCCACATTTGTAACGACATGTCTTCTTCTCTCTGCAGCTGTGAGTGTTGTGAGTTATGGCCACTGCAGCATCTGGTAAGGTCAATAATATAAGGGCATGTTATAGATCATTTACATTGTCATTCATATTAATATTTGTGTTTGTTCATTAAAAGATGATGGAAGACACAGTCCAACCTGGCATCGCCCCAACTGTAAGTCACTTAAAATGCATCTCAATTCAGCAAAACGTTGGCCAGAATTGGTTTCAAACACACTGATATGTAACATACTAAAGTAGTGCTGCCATCTCTAGCCCTAAGCCGACTCTATTGTTCAGATAATTGCTCACAAGCCTGTTTCCAAATTTTGTTTATCATGTGACTCTTAGCAGTGAAAATATTTGCTTGATTGCAAGGTAACTTTATGGTTCCCTGACAAATGTGTATTTTAAATGGCTGAATCAATGTTTAGTTGGGTTTTGCAATTATAATGCATTTAAACTTTGTAATCAAATTTGAATTGTGTTTAAAAAATAATAATAATTATTGTCACTGATCAACTTTGAAGAGTTCCACAGCCAGCCCTGTGTTGGTAAAAGCATGGGGTTTGGAGCAGAGTTCAGACTTTGGCCTTTTTTCAGACTTTTTTTTTTTTCCAGTTTCCGACCAAAGGGTTGTTCTTATTGGAAACAACTGGAGTCAGAGGAGCTTCGTGGGGAACCTCCTTTTGGGAAAGCCTGTGTTTGATACAGAGACAGAACCACAGCAGCCTGAATTACGCAAAGAGGAGCTGCACAATAAGCTCATTACAGTGATCAACACTCCTGACCTGCTCCAGCCCGACCTCGCTGCAGACAGACTCACAGAGTTAGTCACAGAGATAGTGTCCGCCTCCGCCCCTGGTCCTCATGTGTTCCTGCTGGTTCTACAGCCCGAAGACTTCACCGAGCAACAGAAAACCAGTCTGCTGTCCATCCTGGAGAGGTTCAGTGAGCGGGCCTCCTACCATTCTCTGCTGCTGATATCCACACCACGAGCAGAGATGACAGAGTGGATGCAAAGAAAACACCCACAATTACAAGACATGATTCAATTTTGTGAATACAGATATCTATGTTGTGAATACAACCTGGACCAGGAAGAGTTGATGACACGTCTGGAACAACTGATGAAAAAAAACAATGGAGAACATGTAGTATTTTTGAAATCCTGCTATCAAACCCAACACGTTGGTAAGTGAATTTTAAAATCACCTCTAATTTTAGCATCAATGCTGCTGTAATTTACCAGAAAAATGTATATACATTGAGGTTGTTGGTTTGTATGTGTATTTGGTGGAGACAGTGCATGAACATACATGATATACACACTGTAAACCTACCGGACTGTGGGCTTATTTTCACCCGTTGTCCCACATCCACTCTCACACATTCATACAGCTGTGTCCTTAAACACTAGAGGCAAGGTGAGTGAAGTGTCCTGCCCAAGGACAGAAGGACAATATGCACTGTGGCAATTGATATGTCTCCACCCTGTTTAGATTCCGAGATCTGAGATGTTTTATGAATGACTCTATGCACTACACTACACATCATTCAGTGACATGGACTGCAGTTCAGTCTGTCAAGTTATTGCTTTGTTCTCAAGAAGCACTACTTTGTGTATCATAAATGTAGACCTAAAGAACATGCCAGGTAATCTATAAATTGAGTTTTGCTCCTTAATGTAAAACCAGATTATATATTGTTTTGAGCACATATTCTACAGGGCATGCATTATTTACCTTGAAATATGAATCATTTAATGGACAAATTACAATTTGTTGAAAAGAAAAAAGTTTCAGTGTTTTGCGCGTTCACAATAGGATGCACATCTCGACATGAAGTTCATCTGGATGCTGCACTTTCCAAGCAGTGCAAACACAGTCTTATGAGAAATGTGCAAATTCATCAATATCCATTTTTGTCCATATTTGTCAGTATTCTTCCATTTGTGTCTGCATGCAATTGTGCTACAAGTTTTTATATTTAGTTTTACTTTTTTTTTTCTTTTAGAAGAACTGCCAAATAAGCAAGGACAAGGTAAGTATACAGTAATGTTTAACCCAAGTCCCATTTTTATAATTAACAACCTCACATCATTGTGTAACTTTTATTTTAGCACAACATTTCAGAATTGTATTGTTTGGGAAAACCGAAGACACAAGGCAAGCAATAATCACCCGTATCACTGGAAGAGAATCAAAAGGGCGTGTTCTAGCAGGCATTAACAAACAGACGAACAAAAATAAAGCTGAGGAATGTGAAGGAAAATGGAAAGGGAACAAAATAAAAGTAGTAAAGAGTCAGTCAAATCTGTTCAATCTGCGTGTGGCAGCTGTGAAAAAAGAGGTGAAGAGTTGTGTGTCCCAGTGTTCACCTGGACCCAACGTGCTGCTGCTGTTAGTGAAGCCTTCAGACTTCACTGAGGACGACATGGAAACACTGAGGTTCATCCTGAGCCTGTTTGGTCCAGACGTTTTTAAACACTCGATGGTAGTCCTCACAAACAAAGGCAAAACAGGAAGAAAAAACCTCCCAAAACATGTTGATGACCTCATTTTAGATTGTGAAAGTCGATGCTACAGTAAAGATGAACTAAACCGTGATGAGTTTATGGAGGAAATTGAGAATATTGTGAAAAAAAATAAAGGGTCCTGTGTCAGTCTAAGTGTAGATAACAAGTCAGGCCAAAAGCAAAAAAAGAAGTCACTGAATCTGGTTCTGTGTGGGAGTAGAGAAGCAGAGAAGAGCTCTGTGGTGAAGTCCATTTTAGGGCGAGCAGAGCTCCCTGCAGCGAGCAGCCCAGGACAGTGTGTTTACCATCAGGGAGAGGTGCGAGGGCGCTGGGTGTCTCTGGTGGAGCTGCCCGCTCTGTCTGGAAAACCTCTGGAGACAGTGATGCAGCAGTGCTTCCAGTGCATCTCCCTCTGTGCTCCTGAGGGCGTCCATGCATTCATCCTGGTCCTGCCTCTGGGTCACCTCACCGACGAAGACAAGACCGAGCTAAAGATCATCCAGGACACACTCGGCTCTCGAGTGTGTCTCTTCACTATGATTATGGTCCCTGTGGACTCCACTGCTGCAGCTGCCAGAGGAGACAGAGACATCCAGGAGTTGTCTCAGAGCTGTGGAGGAGGATATCTTATATTCAACATCAGTGACCAGCAGGATGTCTCTGTGCTGTTAAAGTCTGTAGAACAATTAAGGACCAAGCATGAAACTCACAGCTTCACAACAGAGATGTTTTTCCAAGGACAATTAGAGAACTACGTGGAACTTCACAAAGAACTTAAAAGCATGAAAACAGGACAGGGGATCACATGTAAGCATGAATACTTTCTTTGCTTTAACAAGCTTCAATTATGTTTGAGATCATTTGCACATGTTGCAATCGTGTTAACTATTGAATTGTTTAGATTGAAAGTAAACTGTATATGAAAAATATTGTCTATTTACAGGTGATGAAAAACCAAGTACTGACTCTCTCCGGATTGTGCTCATTGGAAAAACTGGAAGTGGAAAGAGTTCTTCAGGAAACACCATATTGGGAAGAGAGGAGTATAAATCTGAAACAAGTCAAATATCAGTCACCAGAGTTTGTGAAAAAGCAGTGACTGAAGTCGATGGACGTCATGTTGCTGTGGTGGACACTCCTGGGCTGTTTGATACAAAAATGTCCAATGAGTACATCATGGATGAAATGCTGAGGTGTGTCAGCCTTCTGGCTCCTGGACCACACGTCTTTCTGTTGACACTAGGCATCGGACGATTCACGGATGAAGAGAAAGAGACTCTAAAACATATCAAAAGTGGATTTGGTAAAGATGCACAG
Organism: Rhinogobius similis; assembly: GCA_019453435.1. NCBI lineage: Eukaryota > Metazoa > Chordata > Actinopteri > Gobiiformes > Gobiidae > Rhinogobius > Rhinogobius similis. The sequence goes on from CM033629.1 coordinate 35,145,233, forward strand.
ACATTTACGATCATTCTTCTCACTCATGGAGACAATCTGGAAGCAGATAAAATATCCATCGAAGACTTCATCAGAAATAAATGCGATGATTCCTTTAAAAAGTTGATCTCTGACTGTGGGAACAGGTACCATGTGTTTAATAACAGGAAAAGTGACCGCACTCAGGTGAAAGAGCTGCTGCAGAAGATCGACTCCATGGTGAAGCAGAACGGAGGAGGCTGCTACACCAACAAAATGCTCCAAGAAGCTGAGGTGGCCATCAAGAAAGAGATGGAGAGAATTATGAAGGAGAAAGAGAAGGAGATGCTGAGAGAAAGAGAGAGATTGGTGAGTAAGCACAAACAGGAACTGGAAGAAATGAAACAAAAATTAGAAGAAGAAAAAAATAAAATTGAAAAAGAAAGAATGCAGAGAACACAAGAACTGAAAGAAAAGGAGGAAAAGATTAAAGAAGAGCAGGAGCAGCGAAAGAGAGAGAAGGAACAGAGAGACGCAGATGATAGAAAGAGGAAAGCAGAAGAGGAACAAGAGCGCAGGGAATGGGAACAAAAGCACACAGCCTTGGAAGAAAAAATCAAGTCGGAAGAAGAGTCCAAAGAAACTATCGATCGAAAATTACAAGAAATAAGCAAACAAATGGAACAAGAAAGAAAGCACTGGGAAAGTGAAAGACACATTTGGTGGGAAAAACAAAATCAAGATGAAGAAAGGAGACGAAAGGAAGAGGAACAAAAAATCAAAAAACTCCAGGACAAGTACAATGAACAACAAGAAAAAGATAAAAACAAAAGGGAGGAGGAAGACCGGATTAGACAAGAGCAAGAGGAGAAAGAAAGACTTAACCTGGAGGAGAAGCACCAACGGCAAGTTGAGGAATTACGGAGAGCATTTGAAGAGGAGGCACGGAAAAAAGCTGAAGAATTCAATGACTTTAAAGATCATAAAGAGGCAGAAATAGAAGCTTTATTAGACCAACATATAAAGGAAATCAGAAATCTTCAACAAGGCTATGAAGATGAAAAAAATGACATGCAAAAGAAGTTTGATTCAACCTTGAATGAAAAAGAGATGTCCCTCAAAGATGATATTACTAAATTACAGTGCACTCACAAACAAGAAATGGAAGACATGGCGATTCTACTTTTGACTCTAAAGAAAACCAACAAAGAAAAAATGAGCTCGCTAAAGAAAAGTCACCAGAAACAACTGAAGGAAAAAGAAGAATACATTAAATCTAAATTCAAGACAAAAGAGAAAGATGAAATAAAACAGTTAAAAAAGGAACAAAAACATGAACTGAACCAGTTGGCTCTTGACATTAAAATAAAAGAAGAGCTGAAGGAGAAGAAAAGAGAGCTGTGCCTCAAACATGAAATAGATGTTAATACGTTGAAAAATAGACTTCTAGAAGAACAAATTAAAGAACTAAAGACAGAAACAACTAAACTAAAGACAAAGCAAGAAGAAGAATTGGCTGAACGTACACAAGAGCTTCTGGAGGAAAATGAAAAAGTAGAGGAAGAACAATTGGCCAAACTGCAGAACAAACATGACAAAGAGATGAAAGAGCTAATGAAGAAGGCTGAAGCACAGAGTGGAGACAGAGAGGAGCTCCAGGAACTTCAGAAAAAACATGTCAATGAAATCAAGGAGTTAAAAGAGAAACTTCTGACCCCAGAGGATAAGTTATGTAAGATTTCATGATTATGTACACATGGCTGTGTTGTAACTTTTGCAGTAAGTTACACAATGCCCCTTTAAAGTACACATGTCCCTCATCATTAGCGTACTTAGAGTTATATTTTGATTGACTGATGCATGTTTGAGTTAATTGTGTTTTGTCCTGCCTTTGAGGCTTTAGAGCTCAGTAAATTTCCATTTTAACCTACCCCCTATCTCCACCCACTGCTTTGTCCTTATGCTGCGTTCATGCGGTCCTGGGTGCTCCGAGTTGAAAAAGCAGAATTTTGATGTCACCAATAATAAACATCTCACCATTTTTACTCTGGGTCATGTACAGTTCCTAATATCTCGTAGCCCTTTTTCAAAAACAAAATGCTATGGTCAAGTGCCCCTGAGATCTTAAGTTTTGAACAGGAAGTCAATGGACCTGTTTTAAATCAGTATTTTGGTTTATGATGAACAAAATGTAAAATAATGATCTACGTGAGTTATAGTTTAATGCTTAATATACAAAAAATGTCTTAATATTTTGCTTGCCAGTGAATGTTCTGTATATGGCTGAAGATGTGTTTTTCAAATGTATGCTATGATGTAATGTTCTTGTTTTGTAATCAATTATGTAAAGTCCAGCCATCGCAGCCCTCTTTGGGATTTAGACAGATTATACTTCTCCTGTTGTTTGTACTTTTGTTTAATTTTTTGTGCAACTATAACTTTTATTTTGACATTTTTGTTAGCTGAGAGCAACCAAACCATTATATATTCTGGTACAAATAGAAATGGTTGTAACTGATACCAAATAAATGTTTTTTTAAAGATTGCTCATCTGTGTCTGACACGTGGCTCACATGAAGGCACAAACAGGAAGTGGAGAGGGAGTTCAAAATGAAAATAGATCATAAAACAATCATAAAAATGCTAGCAAAAAGATTAAATACAAAATGATTATAGCAGACCAATGCAGCGTTGTGCCCTGTAGATTCTCCTTTAGGAACATGCACAAACTGCTAAATGTGCTACACTCAACATACAACGGAGTCCAAAGCATTCCTGACACTCAAAACCGGTTCGACTCCATGTGGGCTCTGTTAGGTAGAAGTGAAACCATCCATTAATAAAGCTTTGGGCCAACAGAATGTATACCATCCCTGAATGCTGACTCTGCTTAACACGCTGAATAATCCTGACATTTTAATCATAATCAGTCTAAAAGTGAGCTTATGTTTCTTGGGAGGTGAACATTTTGCCTAATTGTCCACTTATACTGGTAAATGGTTACACTTATTTAAGACTAAAATATATACAAAAGAGAATCTCTGTTAAAACTTAATTTTGTGGAATGTTTGGATAGAACAATAACAATTATGATAGAACAGAAGACTGAGCCTTGAATAAATGACATAAAGATGATAGTCCACCCAAAATTCAACAACAGTTGAAAATTATGTTTGAGTTCATTAAAAAAATTATTTCAAAGACACACCTCTACAGATTCACCCATGAGGGCGGCTGGTTTTCCAGCATTCCAACATCATCACTGGGCTGCAGTGAAGGCACTGCTACATGGGACGGAGGGCTCTCCTACAGTGAATCACCTCACACTGCCCCCTGTGGCTACAGATAGAACGTTTTGTCCTGTGTTAAACCATATGCATATTTGGTTCACCATTTACCAGTATCAAGGCTAGATCCCATGTAAACTCTGGTGGTTCAAAACTTGTTCAACATTTTAGGTCAAATCAAACGACACTACACAATTCCATATTATCCCAATACATCATTGCATCCTTACAGGAACACTAATGCATTATGGGTTAGTGAAGGGAAGGAATCAAAACTATAAAACACCACTATGTTGACAACAAAACAAAACCAAAGCTTTTTAAGAATAAATGCCTGTATATAATCTGTCCAATTAGCATTTTTTCCATCATCTACAAACAAGATGCTTCGTTAGGAGCAACATGAACAGCTCTTGGACTAAAGGTGTCCTTCTCACTCGTATCAACAGCTGCTTGAAAACAGCTCAGTTTGAAGTGATCAATCACTAGCACTAATGTGAGCTAAACTCAACATGTTTATGAGTCGGTACAGTAGTTACAATAATGTAAGAGAAATTCTGTCAGGTTCAGTTATTGGTTGTGTTCACGTGACATCACAGCATTCCATCACCTAATGATATACATATACATACACATTTACGTATGTATCTATATGTGTGTGTGTGTGTATAATTTAATAATATTTAATAATAAAAATATTGTGCACAACATAGGAGTTAGTCAGAGTTTCTCATGCAACACACAGGAAGCACATACTCGACTGTGCTTAGTCACTGACAACACAGTCTATTAATGCTATTTACAGAGTTGCAAATGGAAAAAGACACAAAGTGAGATATTTTTACAAATACTGTGTCACCACATTGTCAAGAACAACCAGATTTCAAAATGAAGGACTGCAAAAATGTGTAATTATATCAAGTAATACCAATAAACACCAGAAAGAATGCTGCAAATATGTACGTAAAATTCAAATGACAGGTGCCCATGTATTTGTAATTATTACAGTTAGTGATATAGTTTGCTGGGGTAGTCCCTGTGCTGAATATTTATCATAGCTTTACATCAGTCAAGTTGCAGTTAGTGAAGACAAATTGAAAAATATAAAGTTGAAAATTACAGGAAGTAGAGTTTTAGACAGTTTAAACAATGATTTAATAAAATAACGGTGTTGTCATTATTATTTTTTGTTAAGTTATAACTATTGGATTTTGGCCGTTATTTACAGCATGGTTGCTAGGTAACAGTTGTGGAATTACCTCAAACTATGTCACATCTGATGCCAAGTTATTATAAATATCAAAATTGTCAAACTGGCCCATATTTTTAGTAAAATCTTATTATGGACACTACGTATTTGTGAATGGTGTTGTCTAACCTGTCATAAGCAAACAATAAAAATAGGCTTAATATTCAATCAAAAGAGCGGCTAGAGCTTCTGCCTCCCAATAAGGAGATCGTGGGTTCAAATCCCGGACCACCCCAACATCACACGATCTCTCTGGGTGGCGTCTGCATGTTCTCTCCGTGTTACCGTGGGTTCTCTCCGGGTTCTCCGGCTCCTCCCACCGTCCAAAGACTGTCCATGTCTCTGTGTCAGCCATGTGATGAGTTGGCCATTGTCCAGGGTGTACCCCGCCTAAGGCCCAAAGTCACTGAGACAGGCTCCAGTCACCCGCGACCCCTAACAGGAATAAGCGGTAGAAAATGAATGAATGTTTGAAACCACAGTCTGCTCATTGTCTGAGCTCTGGCCAATCAGAGCAGGCGATGAAGTGTTGTGTGTTTACTAGGAGTTACCTTCAGGGAGAAGGTTCAGGGCCTCACGCTGTGGCATGAATGGACTCGAGCACTCTTTTGTGTCAGTGTCTCATCGGTTACTGAGGTCAGATTGTATGACTGCACCTTATTGCAAATTGTAAGTATTTGTTTGTATGTATTTTAACAGATTATATATTTGTGGATTGTGATTTGCGGAGTGTTGATGGCAGCATGGGTGAATAGCCCAAGACATACTTCCCTAGTCAGACAATAAAGTGAATCTCAGCAAGGGGCAGAGGATGGACTAAATATCAGTAACGGATGAAATGTAGCTAATAACAATTAAAAAGATAGAATTTGACTTAATTAAGTCCAAGTACAGGCTTAGAAATCTACATATCCCAAAAAAGTACAATTGCCCAAAAAATCTGTCCAATTACAGTAATGTAAGTATTTAGTATTTATTCATTATTTCCACCGCTGCCAAGGAAGAATAACTATTTCTGACACAATATGAACTTGGGGAATCAAATGCATCCATCTGTCTTCTGTCACTTCATGTAGAAGATTACAACAACAGCATTGAAGTTTGGAGGTTTTCTCATGGCAGGGACATCCAGAACCACTATCCTCCAGAGAGGCTGGACGTTACCCACAGGGAGAGGTGGCGAGCTGGTGTGGACTTGCTCATAGACCTACAGCTCAGCCGATGAGAGGGTGTCCCTGCACCTTCAGGTCAGGGACAGGTCTGTTGTGTCGACCTACGGGCCAAACAGCAGAGCAGAGCACCAAGCCCTGTTGGAGTCCTTGGGAGGAGCACTGGACAGTGTTTCGACCGGGGACTCCGTCGTTCTCCTGAAAGACTTCAACGCCCACATGAGTAACGACAGTGACACCTGGAGAGGGGTGATTGGGAGAACACCCCCCGCTCTGAACCTGAGCGGTGTCTATTCTTCTGTGCTAACAGTTTATCCATAACAAACACCATGTTCAAGCACAAGGGTGTCCATCGGTGCACATGGTACCAGGACAGCCTAGGCAGAGGTGGATGATTGACTCTGTCGTCGTGTCTGACCTCCAGCCCCGTGTCCTGGACACTTGGGTGAAAAGAGGGGCGGAGCTGTCAACTGATCATCACCTGGTGGTGAGATGGATCTGCTGCTGCTGGAGCTGCCTGTGCATGACTTTTCTTTGCTAGTGACGGTTCACAGTTCTCTGTAGCCCACATCCTTGGTGACAATATGTTTGCTTATAATGACAGACTTCTCCCACCCAAAATGGAAAAATCTGAGAACAAAAATGAGGACGACAAAATCATATGTGATGGATCAGTGCAAGAAACACAAATGTCCAAATCACTTATTGTCAACATAAAGTTGTTGTTACTTGTAGATTTACTCACAGTCGGGATAGGAATCAAAACCTGAACTCAAGTAAGAGACTGTTACACTTTGTACTTTAACATGGACTGTAAAAATCTGACTGCAATAATCTAATAACCCAATAACATAGATCAGATTTTTGGTGTGTGTTTGCATTACATGTTTGCACATCAAAAACTGGTGACACATTATATATGACACAGATGTACAGAGTAATTGTTGTATTTGAAAGACGAAGTGCAATTCAGTATAAAATAACTTTCAATTGTTGACATTTTTTCTTTCATTTTTGTATCTTTGACACAGTAGTTTTCCACCTTTTTTTCCCCCTAAAACCTGCACAGGCGTGAACGATCGGGAAGAAGGCCTATTGTAGTAGAGGCGAGCAATATATCACAATTTAGATCATATTGTAAAATGTAATGATAAAGCCTTAAAGTAGTTCTTACAGACAACGAACTGCACAGTCTTAAACAATATTTTGACTAAATGTACGGAAGGATTTCTTCATATCTAATTCTAAACTTAAGTGACAAAATTAAGTGAATTTAAATTTTTTGGCCAGTTTTTAGTCAGATCTACTTTATCCAAAAAAGAAATCCAAAACCCCCTCAGTAAAGTTTTTTCTAACTAATGTCTGTACAAAATGAACCAAAAATGTAAACCTGCTTTTGTCCATTTTTAAGATTGGAATGTCTGAAATGTACAGTTTGGGCTGTTTTTACACATAAGATGCTTTATTTCTATATGAAAATATTACATGATGAAAAACTGATAATACATGTTTTTCTTACATTTTTGTGAGTAAACTACAGGATTCAAATTGATATGTTTAAATTTAAGGTTTTTCCTATTGACCATAAGTTTTAAAGAAGGGAGTGAGGTTATATTTCTGCTGTTTTGTGGTTATGTGTCTATGACAGATTGGACTACTCATGTAACTAAAATGCAGATAAGATAAATATGTTTCAAATTCTGCTCAAATCTTTTTAAAATGTAGCCCAGATTAGCTTTTTTTAAATGTTTTCTTTTATTTCCTGGTAGCAAATGATGACATCACACCAAGAAACCAACCTGCACAGTGCACCAAACAACTTTTATTTTGTTGAATCAATGTTTAAAGAGACAAAAAAGTAGTTTATTTTGTGTAAATTATGCACAACCTTTGTCTCCCCAGTGTGATGTCATCAGTTTGTTTACTTCCTGTAATTTACAACAGATTTTTCTCCACAAACAGCGACATGATTGCTGTAAAACTATAATTTATATTTACAAGAGGTATTAATACATTGAATAAAGTCAAAATTAGAAAATCATACGTACCTGTCATATGAACTTTAGTTTTTACATTTCACTACTATTACAACATGTTATAACACATCTTTGCTGGACTGGCTTAATCTTGTCTAACTATTGTTCACGGGACACAAAATCCCAAACGATCGAGCTGTTCATTTTCGCTAAAGTGTTGCCCACTACATACAGCACCCTTTGTCTCTCCTTCTCTGTTTATTTCCCTCTGGACCCTAATTATCCATTTACTAAGAATAGAAAAAGGTCAACACCACATCTTCTGAAACTCATCAAGCCGCTCAACCCAAAAACATACACAAACAAGACCCACAGCCGGGCCCGTCAAATGCGAAACAGGTGTTGGAGCACCCGTGGGCGTGTGCTGACTTCCTGGTTGTGGGTGGGCCCTCTCTGTAGGCCTCTGATGGGGTCACGGTAGGAAAAAACGTCCCCGTAGCCGCAACCACGGTCGCCACATAATCCAGCGCACCACTTTTACCACAACACACTGCCCCGCGGCCGGCTGTGTACACATCTTCACAAACAGCGGGTTATGGCTTGACGTAACGCGCGCTCACTGTTATTGAAGTTTTTACAGCGAAACACGAGGACCGGGGTCTAATTGGGAGCATATGCGCGGCCCGTTTGATCCGCCCGGGCTGTCGAGGAGTGCGGCAACGGGGTGTGTGGTCACGGCTTCACTTTACACATGTGTAAACTTAGCGGTTGAATGCACACACACAGGACAGACGGAGGAAGAGGGGGTGTAATTCAAGCCAGCAAACACTGGATTGATGTGTGCAGCTAAACTAAATAAATGTTCTTATCGCATAACTAAACGCTTGAAGAGGAGATATTGTGCGGAATTGACTTTTAAGAGTTTCTCATTTCCTCACTTGAAGTTGTATTTAGAGTGAGTCATGTTGGAGTGTTTTTTTGTGCGTCAAAGATCCATGTTTTCACTGACTCCAAGTACTCGCACAGTGACTATTTTTCTTAGTATGTGATACAGATGAGATTCGGAACATCATGTATTTGACTCAAATGAAAAAATTGACTGATCTCTGTTGTGATTTGTGGTGGGCTTCTTTGTTTTATGGTTGTTTTAGATCAATACTGCAATTTAAAAAGGCAAAATTGTAAAATACTGATCCATGGGGGTCACAGATTGCAACTGTATAACAAACAAAAGTACATTATGTCTTCCTTAAAGGTGCTATATGTCAGTGTGGTGGATACCTCTGCCACCACTCCACAGTGTTAGTATTTTTCTTTTATCACATTACATTTAATTTAGATTACAAAACACATTACACATGAATGTAATATATTTTATTTATTTTTATTTTGTCTGAATTATACTTACATTTGTTTCTTTTGAGTTGCCAGAACATTAAACAAAGGACCAGACCAAGAGGTTGGAAGAGCCCACCTGGACCATGGCAGGGGGGGAGCGCACGCTATAGTTTATAATTTTCAAATTTAGTTTGCTTAGATTGGTTTAAAATAGTTTTGTTAATCACTCGTTTAATTCTGTTTAGTTACTATAATTTATCTTATTGTTACTTTGGGTAAGTTAGTATTTTTGGTTTGTCTTTAGTGTATTGTCTCCCCCATGTGTTCATTTTGGGTTAGTCCTTTTTGTATTTAAACTCCCCTCTTTGTTTGAGGGTCAGGTGTTTTTGATCTGTTATGGTTTAGTTTAACTCAGTTGGGCCCACACTTTGTTAATATTGCTTTAATCATTTTGGAGAGTTTGTTAAATTACTATTTTTACTTAATTAAATTATCATGATTTCTTTTTTTTACACCTGTTTTACGTTTGGTCCACTACAGCCAGTGTTTACCAAAGTGGGGATCCAGAGACTTGAGCTGGAGGTCTCAAGATAACTATAGGTATAATTATGACACTGTATGTGATGAATTTTTAATTGAAAACTGTATATTTTTGTGAAATTGTATCAAATTATTCAACAAGTCAATCACATAAACACGATTAAACCTGATTTGAAATGTTTTGCAACTTTAAATTATCACAGTTTAATTTATATCTGGGAGTCCTGGATCAATATTATTATACATTATACATTACATTATATAATTATTCCGGGGTGCACAATGTGAAAAGTTAGGGAACCCCTGCTCTATGTAATATCAACATAGCAATACTAAGTATCCGAATTGATACTGAGAATGAATTATTGCCTTGGCCTCGACTAAACCCGATCTCAAAACTAGAACTAGACTAGGATCGATAGGAGTCGAACAGGACCAAACCAACATCGGGGAAAAACTGGGCCCACAAACCCAAACAAGCACCAAGAAGTGCATGTGACAGGTTTCCGTGTTTGTTTTTATTTCTATATTATTACTTCATTTGGTGGATAGTACCTTTGTTAGATACGTTTTCCCAAGTATCAGCTAAGTATTAATATATTTAAACAATTCTTGAAACAAAACAAACATATAGTACCCATTAGTCAAAAAAATGACTTTACAAATACAACTGTTGTCTTGAGGTGATCATTTTATTTGTATCATTTTAACCTGTTGCTATTGGACATCCAAGAGAAACAAAAGGAAATACATGAAGCTTTGCGTGAACTCGTGTGCAGCATTAGCTTCAATCCATCAGGAGAGGGCGCTGCAGGAAACGTGGTAAACCGGTGTCATGAACGGCTTTTAGGCTCTTAAAGTGAAACAGGGCTGTAGAGGATGCTTAAAAATTCAAAGCCTCTCAAAGAATATGCATTTTATTCTCAAGAGTTATTTAATTCTGACTTTTAATGACTATAGAGTTGCAGTACTTAAAAAACATCAATTAATTAGCTGGAGGACTCTTCTGAATAGACTTGTGCTTGAAGCATTGCGACAATGTGCACCTTCAAAGCTGTTACAAGGACCGGCCTTCTACCATCCGTCTGTAAAGTTTCCGTCTTGAAACCACTAGTTTTGAGAGCGGTTTATGTCGACTCTGAACAGAAATGTCAATAGATTTTTAAAAATGCGTCAGTGCTCAATGTTTTTTTCTGCTTTAAAGGTGCTGGATGTGAGTTTTACTCTCTTAAAAACAGAGCTAGGTCAACTCATTCAACTTTTTGCAGCAGTCTCTGACTTATCTACATTCTGAGTTTATAAGCACTTTTCACGATTTTCACAATTTTGAGCCTGATTTTTGCTATCACAGTGAAGATGACAACTAGCACGCTAACAATGCACTTCCTGCTTCATGGAGAGTAAAACGCTCTATAATTAATTTAATTTAACGTGTGGCAAAAGAGGCTTTACTTTATTACATGAAAAAATCAGGTACAGCACCTTTAACTTCTGGAATAATAGCCTGGCTCTCGATCTTGTGGTTGTGTTTGTGAAAAAGTGCAAATTTGATCATACTTCACATATATTCATTGTGTTTTGTCAAAAATTCTGAGTCTACAAGCGCTATGTTGGTGCTTATACACAACAAAACAAAGCCTGAGATTAAATCAGGCACTAAACTAGATCAGGACTTAACCAGGACTGGAACACAACCAAACCATAACTGGAAAAGTTTCAGGTTTTATGTCTTTCAAATTACTATTACTGTTGAATATGAATGATAGTTTTACATCAATCAAGTTGCATTTTGAAATTGGGAAAGTAGTAGTAGTAGAAACTGTAGAAAGTTACAGAACGTGGTACTAGAGTTTTAAATGGGAATCCATCTGTCTATCTTGACAATGCACAAAATTCCACCCAAAATGCAAGGACAGTTACCTGCGAGCAACATGATTTTCTGACCATTTAAATGTCAAACATTTGTCAAATAAATCATTTATCATTGTATCTAGCAAAAAATATCCATTGTATAAATCAGGAGTGTTGTTCCTTGTATGTATTGCTGCGTTCATGTGGTTCTCGGGGTTCTTGACTTTTATTTCAAAAGGCAGTAGTTTGTCACCAATAATAAAATCACTGAGCCCACGGAGTTTAATAAAGCTAACCAGTAAGGTTTGTTGTTGTTAGCCTGCCTAAAAGCTAAGGTTAAACGTCTATTTTGAAAAACATCCTACCATTTTTACTTTTACTTACATTGGTAACAATAGTGTTGGGTCTTTCTTGTGCAAATCTGTTGGTTTTAGGATCGGAGAAACTGACAGTATGTTCCTAAATGTAGTACTGTTAAGTCAAAGTGCTCTAATGTTTAAGATAAATTGACAAATCAGTTCATTTTAGTCGGTCTCCACAGCAAGTGACGTCTGAGGAAGTCTTCATGTATACATTTTTCAACAAAAAAAAGTTACCCCAAATTCCTGAGGACCGCATGAACGCAGCATATGACCAACCAGGAAGTAAATCATAAATGCAGTCCAACCTGTCATTTGCGTGAATTAAAACCAGTCAAAACAAGTAAAACGCGCCAATGTTGTGAATTTAAGTGACTTTACGTGAGTAGTTTTTGCAGTGTAAGATGTTGAAAATGCTGATGTCACACGGCCCATTGCAAACCAGTGGAGCGCCCGCAGCCTCTTAAGTGCTCCATCTATCAAGGCTGTGGTCGGAAACTGAAACTAGCTCTGTCAAGTACATTTCCCATTCATTTTTCCCATAAACTTTCCAAAATAAACGAGTAAATCCATATTAAACGTTTAAAAGCTTGTCTTTGGCTAATCAGCTGTGTGGTAATGACCATAAGATATAGCAAAGAATTGTATTTAAAACCTGTTTATGAAACTTTATAAACCAGTAAGTTTAAGTTTAACCACAGCCTTGGGAGACATCAGAGTAACTTAGCTCTGGCTCCATCTACTGGCTGCAGAGGCAATTACACAAATTTGAAAAACACATTTGTTCTTGTGTGGGCTGCTTTTTCGAGCAGTGACATAGTTGTAATGATCGTGTTTAGAGGCAGAAATGCTCAGAACGATGATTTATGAACTTCCTCAGAGCCACGTCACACATCGAAGGAGTGTTTTTGACGGTTAGAGGGAGAGGATTTTCTAACCAGGACTCATCAAACTAGTGCGAATGAAGCTAAATGCAACCCCAGGTATGTTTTTGATGACGGAGCAATGTTAGAGCATGGATGAAAGCTCAAATAAGCCAATTTTGCATAATATTTGTCCTTTAATATGTACTAACCACACACTCTTTTGCCATTGAAAGCCACTGTAATGGTTAAACAGTTATTAGCAGGTTGTCACGCACCCCTCCGCCTGCTCTGACCCTCCAGTCTGCCTTTCATTACAGCACAACTCCCCGAGGAGCATTCACACAGACTGGCCCACTTAATACGTCAGCGCTGTTGGCTGCGGTTCTACTCCAGAGCCACTTTATGCTTTGTTCTCGACTCCCAAAATCCTCTTTTTAACTACTGCGAGCCCACACAACACAGTCACTCACCACAGCTACTGCAGAAGACATATTCAGGCTACATGTCAGCACACAACCGCCAACTTCTAACAATGTGACACAAGCAGTTAGCCACAAGCACCACTTCCTCCAGCAGTTAATGCAGTCCAGTTCATGAGTAATAAGACACAGAGCTATACAGCAGCCATATTCGTTTATTTTGACAAAAAACTAAAGACGTTTATTTTTGTGAATGGTTATTCAAAACTAATTTTACAGAGATGTACATGCTGTTAAACAAAGTGTTTGGGCGATAAGCCAAAAAGTTAAAATCTCAACTTTTTAAAGCCTATAGTGCTACATAAAATATTGCAATCCAATCAGTTGTAAATTGTAATTTGAGTTGGCAGAAATTTCATATCACAAAGGCTGCAATTCATGAAATACTAGAATCCTGCTGTACCTGTAGTTTATACTTCTATAGGCATGTTCTGAAAGAGACTTCTATTCATTTATCACTTTATATTTAAGCTGGAGCTGTTTACAATGGGCACTCAGAACAATCCTACTTTTTATATAAATTGCAAACCTAATTGCAATTACAATGCTCATCAAAAAACAGGCAATTCAAATTTTTTTTTTGTCCAAAATTGTGCATCGCTGGATCACAATATGGATTTTTGTCATGATTCATGAACAATTCACTTTAATAATAATGCATTGGATTTATATTCCACCTTTTTCATTCACTCCACACTCAGTGCTGGTATGTAACTGTAGCCATAACTGCCCTGGGGCAGACGGATGGAGGTAACTATAGAGAAAGTTCATGCACTGCGATTAGTTAATTTGAATAAAAAAGTTATTCAAGTAAGTAAGTTGCTTCCCCTCAGCTTGCACACCACATTTAGACTTATGCAAGGTGGGTCAGATCATCTTGCCCAAAGACACATCGACAGTAAGAACTGGTTGGCGCTGGAATCAAACCATCCCCCATTGGCCTTCGTTTTATTCTTTTCTCCTAAACGTGTTGTTAATGTGTTCCTTGTGTCTCTGAGTCAGACGGCTCTTCCACAGCTGCAGTTTGCCTCCAGCCCTGAACCCCATTCCTCTGGTCTCACTCTAACCATAAGAAGATGTTACCGAATGGATAAGAACCATGAAGTCATCAGTAAAGGTTTAGTAACACATCATACACTGAGCGCCTCTGTCTACAAGTCCTGTCACAGCGATAACTCACCATGCATAATAACTTTAGCTGTTCAAAATGGACTTACCGCTGGCTCATGTCCTTGGAATTGATGTGTGTTCATGTTCTAGTATTTGATAATATCACAATTTAAGATGAAATAAATATATATCTCTATGGGACATTCACTGTTTTTTAAAGAAATATCCAAACTTATGATCCAGAAATGGACAGCTCGTTATTTGTTAGGAATTGGCTCCATAAACCTGCCATATTAATCTTCTGGATTACAGTCCTTTCAAATGACAGCTTTCGGTTCTTTCCAGACATAGGACTTATACACTGCAGACATATTTGTGTATTGTGTATGTATTGAACTTTGTGCTAGTTTTTGTTTCCTTTGGATATGACCAGAAATTACAGAGATATAAACCATAAACCAGGTCAAACAATTCTCCAGTCTGACAGTTAAACAGAAAACTTTACCATAGAACTTTGACCTGTCTCAACCTTAAAGGAGACATTTTATGCTTTTTTTCCAGGTTCTTAGTATTGAACTATAAAAAGTAGTACATCATTTTAGAGTTTGTTCATAGTAAACAACAATTTCGGTCTAAAACAGCTCAGCAATAGAAACAGGTCCATTGACTTCCTGTTCAAAACTGCAGATCCGATAAGCCCCGCCTCTTCATAGTGACATTTCACCGTAACAAGCAGCACATTTTGATTTACACGTTTTTATTTTATTTTTCTTACAGTGGCTATGTGACATTTTAGAACCACACCTCTATCACTCTTTATTTACCAAGTAATCACAACCAAGTACAGGGATGTGGGCGGGGATATGGGGTGAGTGAAAACAGGAATTTTCTGTAGACTGGAGCTTCACTAACAGTGCAATATAACTCAGACATGTGTGAATCATGAGGAAACACTATTGTAATAGGTTTAAAAACTCATTAAAGTTCATTTTGAGGACTTTCCCCCACATTCAAAATATATAATTTTTAGCAACAGCCCTCATTTCTCATCATTCTGAAACCCACGGATAAAGATTTAAGAACGTTATGTCGACACAAAGCAACTAACTGTTATTCACTCAGCAGTCATATCGGATTTAGAATTTTCACGCTAACTAAAAAGTATAATAATCGGTTCTGTAAAGCCGGTAGCGCTACGATAACATTGAAAGCTAAGACATGGAAAGCATGGTAGTCTGTACAGAACAAATTGCCAATGTTAGCTTGTCCTACTTCAAAAAAAAAATAAAAAAGTGACCAGGCTCTTTTTAGTGCTCTTTATCTAAGCAGCTAGTTTGATTTTTCCCCCTTATAGTTGCATTTGCAGCTTGAATACAGTTTGAATGGAACTAATAATATTTTAACAATTTTAAATTTTGAAAAATCTATTTTGCCCCAGCATGAAAAATAGATTTCAGTGTGTTGTCCTCATCTACTTATAGAGAGTTTTATTCACTGCAAACCAGGAAGTGCACGGTTAGCATGCTAGTTGGTGTTGCTAGCTAACTGTGACGACAAAACTCGCTTTGGCCTCTGACAGTTGCATAAATCGCTCATAAACTCATTGTGGAGTGAATAATTAGGATGCTCAGAATGCTTTAGGTGAGTCAGCAGCATGTGGATCCGCTGCAAAGAGTTTAAAATGAAGTAGTTCTGTTTTCCAAGTTTTTAAGACAGTAAATGTCTGGTACAACGCCTTTAAAGTCTATATAACAGGTTAGACCAGTGGTTCTCAAACCTTTACCCGGAGTACCACCTGAGAAAATATTTGGCTTTCAGAGTACCACCAAATCTAAACTACGTCTACAACAGGACTATTTCAGGTCTAAATTAGGGATAAACCTGGTCTTAAGTAGATATACACCATCGCCACAGTACTTTTATCTAGAAATTTAAATTTAAAGAGCAAAATATTTGTAGAAAATGTATGTATAAAACATTACAATTCAAGAGGTGTCCACGTACCACCAGAAGAAGTCTGTGTACCACCAGTGGTACATGTACCACAGTTTGAGAAACACTGGGTTGGACGACACATTTCACATAAACGTAGTGAACGTGATTATATTTAAAGGTCACATATTCTACTACAGTGGCATTTTTGAGCTTTTAACCATGTTCTAACAATGTTCTGTCAAGTAGCATTCAGCTGCACACACTGTTTTGAGGAATACTGGTTAGAAAATCTTCAGTTTTTCCGACTTTAGACGTTCCTTATCCAAGAATCTTCTGCTGATTTAAGTCCTTAAATCATTGTCAGACTCGTTTGGAGCATTTTTGCCTCCAAACAAAAATACTGCTACTGATAGCCTGATTATCGCATCTCACGCAGTCCCATAAAGTGACAACATAACTAAACTGTGTAAGCAATAAGCGCCATCTACTGGCTGCACACTCAGTACAGGCCAGGGCAAACTGCAGAGAAACTGTCATTTAGTTAATAATATCAAATCAAATCAAATCAAAATTTATTTGTATAGCACAATTCATACAAAAGTAACACAAAGTGCTTTACAGTCATAAAAACAAATTAAAACTCACAATACAATAACAATAAGAGCATAAATAAATACATTAAAATGTACATGACACAATAAAATATGGATCAAATTCCCTTAATCATAAGCACAGCTAAACAGAACAGTTTTAAGCCTAGATTTAAATACTGGCAGTGTGGGGGCCTGTCTTACATCTTCGGGGAGACTGTTCCAGATTTTAGCTCCATAAAACTGGAACGCCGATTCCCCATGTTTAGTCCTGACTCTGGGCACCACCAGGAGGCCGGTCCCTGGTTCGTATGGTACTAACAGTTCAGAGATGTACTTTGGTGCTTGGCCATGGAAGGACTTAAATACAAGCAGAGCTGCTTTAAAGTCTATTCTCTGAGCCACAGGAAGCCAGTGCAGAGACCTGAGCACAGGACTAATGTGGTCGTACTTTCTGGTTCTAGTCAGAACTCGAGCAGCAGCGTTCTGAATGTACTGTAGCTGTTTTATCGCTCGTTTGGAGAGGCCAGTGAACAGGCCGTTACAGTAGTCTAACCTACTGGAGACAAACGCATGGATAAGTCTCTCCAAGTCTGGGTTAGACACTATATTTTTTATTTTGGCAATGTTCTTCAGATGGTAAAAAGCTGCTGATATTATGGATTTGCTGTGGCTGTCAAAATTCAAGTCTGAGTCCATTATTACACCTAAATTTCTCACTTGATTTGAAGGTTTTAAGGAGAGAGACTGGAGGTGGCTGCTTACACTTTCTCTCTGTTTCTGCGGGCCAAACACAATTATTTCTGTCTTGTCTGAATTTAGCTGGAGGAAGTTGTTTTGCATCCACAAGCTGATTTGTTGGATGCAGTGGCAGAGTGAATCTACTGGTCCATTGTCACCAGCTGTCAGTGAGACGTAAATCTGAGTGTCATCTGCATAGTTGTGGTAGGACACTCCACTGTGGTGAATCAATGAACCTAACGGTAGCATATACAGGTTGAACAGGAGGGGTCCCAGGACTGACCCTTGGGGCACCCCACAGGTCAAGGACATGCGGTCTGAGACACACTGACCGATCTCAACAAAATGCTCTCTGTTTTCCAAATAGGACCTGAACCAATTTAGAGCATTGCCCGTAACGCCCACCCAGTCCTCAAGTCTCTGTAAGAGAATCTTGTGATCGACAGTGTCGAAGGCAGCACTGAGATCTAACAAGACTAAGATAGAGACTTTGCCTGCATCAGTGCTAAGACGGATGTCATTTGTTACTTTTATAAGAGCTGTTTCAGTGCTGTGGTGTGAGCTGAAGCCTGACTGGAAAACATCAAAAATGTCATTCATTACAAGATAATTATTAAGCTGTTGTTAAACAACTTTTTCAATAACTTTTCCCAAAAAAGGTAAATTTGAGATTGGCCGGTAATTATTTAGTACTGTCGCATCAAGACTACTCTTTTTTAAGTGTAGTCTTAATATATCTGGGATATTCCCAAGGGCCTTAAATGACTGCAGTTTTTAAGGCCCTTGGGAATATCCCAGATTGAAGTGACATATTGACTATTTGAGTGAGTTGAGCTAACAAACTGTGTAGCACAGACTTTAAAAATATTGTGGGTAACACATCAAGGCAGCAAGAAGATACATTTTCTTTCTTGTTTCAAAACATGAGATGGCAAATTTAAGGTACTCAAGAGTACGTTTAAAGGCTAAAAACAATACACAAATGTATATTTTTTTCCTTTAAGATTTTACTAAACATTTTGCCAGTTTGTCCCCAGTTTGACAGTCTTTGTAATGTTTTTAATTGTATATCCTGTTTGGTCATGGGCAGCAAATATGACATAGTTAGAAGGAATTCTCCAATTGTTACCAAGCAACCATTTTGAAAACAAGATCTATAGAAGTTACACAAAGGTTTTGACAAATAATAATACCTGTTAATGCCTTTATTTTGTTGAATGACTGTTTAAACTGTCAAAAATAATCTGTCAGTTGTCTGTAAATTGCCTCTGTATATTTACAATGGTGCGTTGCTTATTGATGACACCACAGAAGGATTCCATTTCAGAACTAAAAGCACATTTTATTCTAAAAATGTCTTCACAAACTGCAACTTCACAGATGTAAAACTATGATAAACATTTACCACAGGTGCCCTCCCACCAATATCATGAAAACCTGTCATATAGACTTTAACTGGCATCTGCAAAGCGAAGATGTATGTAATAGGCAATTTAAGGTGTATAAACGCGCTTGGATGAGTAAGACTGATTGACCATGAATAAATAAAAGTACACCATAGCCCATTTAACACAGAAACCAACCTGCATGACCCAACTCTCTGTTTGCTCAAACCCTGTCCACACAATAGACCTTTGAAAGCGTAAGTGCTTCCTCTCTTGGCTCAGTCCTTCACAGAACACACATGAACACAGAGCAAACACTGTTAACCTCACCTCTTTGAATAACAGTCTATACCTCCCACTTTAACACTTTTACTATTGATTACATGGTAGTTTCAGAATATGTTGAAAATGGTAATTTCGATGATTGACAAGGCCAACTTGTAACATAATGCTGCTTTATAAAGTTGGGTATTAGATGTAGATACTTATCTTGAGGAGAAAACAGAAGATGCAACCAGGCCAAGTCTCAGGGCTGATCTGTGTAGAGATGGCAGTGTACAGTAAGTATGCATTAAACGTTATGAAACGTTAATCATTAAAAGACAAATATTATGCAAATTGACTTTGTTCTGTCATCAAAAACATACCTGGAGTTCCATTTACCTTCATCCATGCTAGGTTGATGAACACTCATTAGAAAATTCCCTCCGACCGTCAAAAACATTCCATTCTGAATTCCCTCGATGTGTGACATTCTTGTGATGAGTGCTGTGCCTCTGAAGAAATCTGCTCTGATTTTAAGTCCATAAATCATTGTCAGACTCATTCCCAGCATTTCTGCCATCTGATCGCAATAATTACGACTGTGTAACTGCTCAATAACACGGCTAGCATCAAAAGCAATGTGTTTTTTAAAAATGTGTGTAATTGCAACTGCAACCAATAGATGGAGCCACAGCTAAGTTACGATGGCGTCTCCCAATGAAGTGATAGAGTTTAAAGCTGCGTTTTTTTTTGTCAATGAGTAAAGTTTTGTTTTCCCCCAAACAGTATATTGTAAAAGCAGCACTTTGTGACAAAATTTGCATTCTGTTTGCATATAATAATGAATAATTTATGTCTCGTCAACCAACAACAGACAAATCAAGTTTTAAAAAGCTGAAAATGAATGCATGCATGTAAATAATTATCTGCCAACAAATTTGTGAGAGCTTAGGACGAGATAGATAACATTTAAAAACCTCCGATTGATTGAACGCTAAATTTAGTATTTAGCATCTTAAACTCACTCTCGCCTCAGAGAGCTCTAAAAAAGTCTTATGAACTCATCGCGGTAAATATTTTAAGGCGCTAAGAAGGCATTAGATGTGAAATACACATGGAATATTACAAAGAGTTTGAAATGAAAAAGAACTACAATTCATGTTTTTAGACTGTAAAAATCAGGTACAGCACCTTTAACTGCCTGAGAATGGCTCCACAAATGTATTCATATTCTGCCTTAAAGTCCTTTCAACTGACAACAATTGCATCTTTTGGGTTGAAAAATTGCATAACTTTTTGAAGCTATTATGAAAAAAAAAAAAGATTTCCATTTGTGCTGACAGAGAAGACATTACACCATTAATTTTTGTTCTATAAGACCTCATAATTACAGATATATTAACCAAAAAACAGGCCAAACATCTGTGTTTTTGACATTTCTACCACACAATCCTCAACTGACATCCACCTCCACCTAAAATACGGTCAGTTTATCATATTACGACATCACGTGAACCCAACACAGGAAATGAGAACGCAAAATCTCATTGTAGACGGCTTTTATTGAAACACATTAAGGGCAAAATAGGGTGAGGTCATATTTAGTCGTAACTGTATATCCTTGTCAAGAGGAGCGGGCAAAGCTAGCTCTTCCCTCTGACCTCCAATGAACCTAGCTAACTGTTTTACAACCTCGCAGATCAATGATAAGTCTGTTAGCGCGGCTTAGCATTAGCGGTGTAATGGCTAGCCCCATATCTGCAGGGATCCCAGGTGTAAATACAGACTAGCGCTAATGCTACTATTGGCATTAGTTCACCTCCTGGAGCCATTATAAAACCTGGATGTACAGCTTTAACGAATTCAGCGCCCGGTGGCCAATCAGGGAGCTCCTCTGAGGTCACATGATCAAGCAGGCGATGTAAGAGAGAGGGGTATGGAGGGCAAAGGTGACACAACGGGGTAAGCGGCTAAAACGTCCACAAACATGTCATTAGGTCCGCTTTGTTATAGGGCCTTGTTAGGGCCTTATGAGAGAAAAGAATCTGACAGCAAGCTCAGTTTTTCAAAGCTTTCTAAATTCTTTTTCATTTATCTTTTTAAACAAGAACATTTTAAAAGAATCAGTTTGACTCAATGAAAAAAAAAAGTTTCCCGTTACATTCAGTAGTTGAATGATTGTGGTTTTGATTCCATGCACACCAAAATCTGATTATTATGTGATTTCCGGACTTTTAAGATTATCTAAATTACATGGAAACAGCAAAGTCTGACGTGAGTAATCAGAAAGGCCATGATCAGAATTGTATTTCTTTTTCCACGCATAATTTTAATAATCTTATAACTCTGAAAATCTATGCCCTCTTCAAAAGGGCATTGGAGCTGGTTGTCTTCATATTTTTAGCATAGCCCCGTGTGCCAAAAGACAAATATACTATTGACGATTTGTTCACTGAATTATGAAGCTTTTAGCTCTTTGACGTAGACTAAAGTGAATGAAAATGCTACATTTCTAGGGCTTGTTCCCGTGCGGGTGACTGGAGCCCAGTGACTTTGAGCCTTAGGCGGGGTACAGCCTGGACAGGGACCAACTCGTCACAGGATTAAAACACAGAGACATAGACAGACAACCATTCACTCTCACATTCATTCAGGGCAATTTAGAGTTTCCTATCAACCTATACATGCATGTCTTTGGACGGTCGAGGAAGCTGGACCGGGAGAGAACCCACAGTAACACAGGAAGGACATCCAGACTCTACCTGGAGACATGATGTTGGTCTGGTCTGGGAATCGAACTCATGATCTTTTATTGGGAGATAAGAGCTCTAGCCGCTCTCCCACTTATTATTTTATTCTGAATTTTATTTTTGGTGTAGGAATGTTCTATTTCTGATGCACAGATCTCCAACTTAAAAAGTGCATGTGTTGCAGCGCCACAAGGAAGACAAGCTGCTAATGTGGAGAAAAATTATGTCATTTTTAAAGAGGCACTATGTAACTTTTTGACTAGCGGGTCTACGTTTTACCGTAAATGGCGCTGAAAAGATCCATCATGGAAAACAAATTAAAGTCATTCAACAGTTAAAGTCTGGTAAAGTAATAAAACGCCTGTAATTGACTAAATGCAAGAGTTTAGGACCTCAATGCAACATCTCATGAGAAAAGCAGGTGATGGACACTTCACCAGAAAAGCTACTTAGTGCTGATAAAACATTTGAAGCATTTAGCAGCGTGTCTTTCCTGTGGCGCTGTGACCCGTGCACAGGATACAGACTCGGCTCTGCAGCTCTGTGGTCTGCAATGGAAACCCACGGGCCACAGCAGTTAGAGCTGACAGCACGTTTGTGTGACTGTAAACCGCAGGCTCGGCTGACTTTAGCTCATAAACATCCTCAGATCTGCAGCTCAGACAAGAGGACTCACTGTGCACCATGAAGACAAAAAGGTCACGTGAAAATGGACTCTGACCAAGCTGC
This sequence comes from Rhinogobius similis, assembly GCA_019453435.1. NCBI lineage: Eukaryota > Metazoa > Chordata > Actinopteri > Gobiiformes > Gobiidae > Rhinogobius > Rhinogobius similis. Next base: position 35,167,809 of record CM033629.1, read on the forward strand.
GTATGTGACAGGATATGACTTTTGAGAAGAAGCGATGAGGATGCGATCAGGAGAGTTTCACACTATGTAAATGGATAATAAATGATGATAAAGAAGGATGTGCTCCCCTTGGTTGGTTTTGAAAGCACTAAAAGCATTTATTTGAGGCTTTAATACATTTTACATTTTTAATACATTTTACATTTTGCCCTCAGTTGAATAGTGTTCCCATTTATCTCACATTGTTGACCCATTTGTCCCAGTCCTTTAATTTTAATTTCCATTTCCTTAGTATTGTTACCAATTTTTCCACTTCTCTAAAGTTGGGTGTAGCTATAGTGAGTAGTGATTGACTCAAAAAGATTTATTCTTATTATTAAAAAAAAAAAAGATTGCCTTCATTTGGGGTCTTGGCAGTTCGATCAGTATTTTTATGTAGCTTTAGTACACATTTAGTTTTTCCCATGTATGGCTTCAGACTATTCTCTAATTCTAACTCCAATTCTATTTGTGGTTGTGCACCACCCAATCTGTGCGCCCGGCAGAGAACTGAAGGTCACTATGCCCTGCACACTGTCCCTCCACTTGGACTGATTTGGGGAAGTAAGCCTTCTGTTATGCTGCTCCCACAGCTTGGAATTCTCTCCAGCCTGAACGGAGGTTGTGTGAGCTGGTTTGAAAAACAAAGCCAGAGAATCCCACAAAAATAGTTAATGCTTTTAAATGTTGTTTCTTATATGTCTCTTGTGTAAATGTCAGATGGAGGTCGGTTTGATATTAGGTAAACTGACAATAAACCCGTGTGTCCTTGTATAGTTGCCGTAGTCCAAATGTGAGTCCCACGAATTAGCTCCGATTTATTTTCAGTGGGAGAGTTAGCGTTAGCCTCCAAACATCACAAAGTATGAAAAACCAGGGGTGTTGTTGCGACTGAAAACCACTCAACCACATTCGAGTCTCATTAGAAAACAATTACCATGTGTAGCACTGTTTTGCTTTATTTAGTGCTGAAATTAGCATACATGCAAACAATCAAACAAAAAAACATTCCTTAAAGGACACGTTTTCTGCTGCAGTGACTTTTCTCTCTTTTAACCATGTTCTGACAATGGTCTGTCATCAAACATACCTGAAGTAGCATTCAGTTGCATTCACGCTGTTTTGACAAATGTTCCTTAGAAAATCCTCTCCCTCCGAGCTTCACGAGTGATCACACTTCCTGCTGAACTTCCTGGATCTGGGACATATTTTCAGATCATCTACGTCATTTATCCGAGAATCTTCTGCTGTTTAAATTCCTTAAATCATCGCCAGACTCTTTCTAAGCATTTCTTCTGTCAAACATGATCACTGCTAATGTACTGTAATGAACTGTACATCACAAGATTTAAAAACAACAACCAAAGAATTGTAAAAACTGAATCAATCTCGATTAAAATTACATTCATTGCACAGCCCTAGATTTATATCATTCTTAAATGACAATTGTGGTATTTTCTAACCTTGACCCACTCTCCTTAAATACTGTTGGTCCTGGAGCTATAGTTCTAAGTCCCATTGATCCAGTTATTGGTTCCAATCCGGTTAGAAGACAAACCGGGAGCCAGGTTTGGACAGAGGATTTAGCCAACTGTGCATATTTAGGCTGGTTATATAGAGTGATGTTTTTTTCCCCCTACTCTACATTACACTGTTCAGTCATTACAGTTGACCCAGTGTTGTAGTTGAGTCACAATTTTTCAAATACAAGTCAGTACGAGCTAATCCAAAATTGAAAACAAAACATGCGCAATATGTAATCCTCCAGCCAAGGTCCTGACCAAGCCTCAACTAAGATCTGGTCAGGATATTGGGTCAAATGCAGTCAAATGAATTTCCTTAAACAGGGACAACAAAGTGTACCTTAACCTTAGTCCAAGTCCAAGCCAAGTCCTCAGGTCTCAAGTCCGAGTCTACTTTGTTCGAGTCCAAAGACAAGTTTGAAGTTTCCTCTAAACACCATCCATGTCCAAGTCACAAGTCCATCCCTTTAAAAAGACTTTTCTTTCGTCGCTCCCTCAGTGGGCTCTGTAAAAGTGAATTCTCGACAAGACACCACAGACAAAACTATTTACTATTTCATTTCATCAACTTGATTTTATAACAGACATTGTAACTTCAAAGGATGTTTTCTCAAATTACATTTTTTTCAGACGTTGAAATGAACTAATCATTGGACTTGCACCAAACTTACAATCTTCTACTAAACAAGATTTTGGTGAATCATACAAAAGGGTTTATTGATATCTAATTCTAGCCTGATATATTTAAGTTTTCAGTAGTTTACTCAAATACTACATGATAATTGTCAAATGTTTTTTATTATGAAAATGAAGCAAGAAATTTAAGTCTGGCTCTTGCTGTTTTTCAAACTTGTACCATTTTTTCATTCTTCTTCTAATGTAAGTAAACTGCAGAAGGTATTTCAAATTGGCATCGCTATATTTATTTTCCCATTCACCTGTAGTGTCTCACCATAAACTCTCATTAAAACTATGATTTTAAAAGCGTTAACATACATTCAGAGGTTGGCACATGGATTAAGGAGGTGCTAGTACTACTACTCACGAGTCTGTGCCCTCACAAACGTACAAGTCTGAGTCGAGTCCCAGTAGTAATCAGTCCCAGTCATCTGTTTAAGCCCTATGTCTGAGCGGAGTCATGAGTCTCAGGGGGGACTTGGAAACGGAGTCACAAGTCCATGTCTCGAGTACAACCTGTCAGAGTTGATCATCGCTTTGTGCTGCTCTGTGGACGTCCGGTATCTTTATGAGTGTGCAGAGCGGAGCTAGTTGTGCTTTAATTAGTGAATGACTGTCTCGGTGTCTAAGTCCGTCTCCTGGATCGGCCCAAGAGCAGCTGGAGGAAGCACGCTCGCCACGTTTAAGTCACGTAACTGCATTTACACTTATCTTAGAAGAAGAAAAGAGAGAAAAATGCCATTGCACTTGTACATAATGAGTCACAAGTGAAAATGAATACAGTTAAAATGCTGTTATTGCTTGGGTTTAGTCATTAATGTAATCAAGTGGCAAATCTGGGAGTAATCATTAAAGGCTCCTCAACATTTTCGAGTTGAGTGGCAGAATTACAGGCAGCACAAACTGATAAATGCGTTTCTTTGCTTTTTTTTAAGCCAAATTTTTGAGTGTCAAGCAATTATTTCACACAAATTTAACTGTATACGGAAAAATGTAAACTGAAAGTAGTTCCTTCGTTGTTGCTGTGACTGTGCAGAGCCTTACTAGCTTGTTTAATGACAGGATTTAGGACACTTTTAGGACACACCACAACAGTTAATTTCCTCAACACTTGGAAACAGAAACATTTTATTTAAGGAGAGACAGATAATGAGTTTAACTGTGTGTCTGTATCGGTGATAAATGTGAGCGTAGAGCGCAGTTTTCTGTTGTTTATCTGTTTGCTTGTTTTTCTTTTTTTAGATGCCACGTTCTAGAAAATGAAAACTACCCATAGAAATTATGGACCGATATTCTTTTATTCAAGAAAATGCTCCTCAATATTCTGACTTAAGTGGCAGAATTATAGGCAGCACAACTGATAAATGTGTTTCGTTGGCCTAATTTTTGTCCGTGGAGCTATCATTTTGCTCAAATTTAACAGTATACAGAAAAAAATATCCATTGTTCTGTGACTGCGCAGAGTCTAACTAACTTTAATGACAGTTAGAGATTTAGGACATTTTAGCTGCCCCACAACAATTAATTTCCTCCACACTTGGACTCAGAAACATGTTATTTAAGGAGAGAAAGACAATGAGTTCAACTGTGTGTGATCCCAAAGTCTGTATCAGTGATACATGTGAGTGTAGTTGCAGTGTTCCTGTTGTTCATCTGGTTTACTTTATTTTATTTTTTTAAGATGCCAGGTACAAACTAAATATTTTGCAGAGTAGTTTATATTTGTCATCAGACAGCTGCAGCTCTTTCACATTCTATTTCAAGCCCCTAAAAATGTCATTATTCAGCACTGACTTGCTACTCAAAGGTAAAATTCAGACGTTATAATACATTATTGTCAGCAGAGGGCGACAGATATCCAATCCATACGTTTATCTGTTTGCCACAAAAGATGACATTTCCATACATGTAAACACTTTCACGACATTTCCTTTTTTAAATATTTTGTCTTTTGGATTGTGCTGCTGATGCCTCTTGGCCAGGACTCCTTTGAAAAAGACATCTCTGAATCCAAACGGGACTTTCCTGCGTTCAATAAAAATAAAAATAAATGCATTTCTTTGTTTGCTCTGCCATGCACTCCAGGCATACACTCCTTTAACAATCGGCTTTTCAGACTCGAACACGTATTCCTATCATTCCATTTCCCTTCCACACAGTGTCTAAGCCTGTCTTTTGAATCCACTGCACCGCATGCAAACCCGAGCCACGCAAACACTCACCCAGCTCTACAGTCTATTTGCATTTCTATGTGTACACAGATCATTGTCATCCAAACTGTTTGCAAATGATTTAAGCTGCCTCTAACGTCAAAAGTCTTAGCGCTGGCGGTTTCACAAGTACTCACGCCTTCCTTACACAGATGACATGCAGAAATGTAAACGCACTATATTTGCATTCCCAGGACCATAACAAGGCCGCGATTATGAACGGTGGTGGTGGGTATTTCCCTCTGTTTGCATGGCTGTTAAACAAACCGGGTGTTGGTGTATCGAGGAGACATCTTTGTTCCTATTTTTACACTAAGGCTCTGAATGAGCGAGCTACAGTGCACACATGAGGAAGGACACCTGACATATATTGTAACCACTCGCCAACACAAAAGGCAAAGTCAATGGAGAGAGCAGAGGGACATGCTTGAATGAGCACAGTCATAACAAACAGAAGTGTTTGTCATAACATAAAGCACCTGACAGTTTGACAAATTGGATCGAGCGGTGGTGAAAAAGTACTGTACTTTCACTCATGTTTAGACAATGACCTATCTGTTGCCTACGGCAAGAAGGAAATATGTTTGAGTCATGGTTTATTGGGTTAAATCTGGAGGAGTTTTGTATTAATCAGGTGCTGCTTACATCTCCCAACTTGTTATAAGATGGCATTTCTTCACTTAGTCTGGTTTGAAGTGTAGGATTTGGCAACTCAAGCTTATACTTTCTGACTGGATAATGGTTTGCAGATTCAATAAACAAAGGGAAGGTCCTATAGGCCAGTATTGAACCTGGGAATCAGGACTGCAAGATGTTCATTTAATCCATTATAGATTTGAGACATGCATTTGAATAACTCTTGTCTTGGTATCACACATTTCATGACTTAAAATAATGTATCTACTGTATGCATACATTACTTTATAGCTGTAAGGCATTCTCTCATCGGGATTTGTGTTAGCACACCTAGGCAATAAACAAAAGCTAGCCTACCCCGACATGCTAATGTGTGCACCAGTAGTAATGATTGTGATTTGATAAAATAAAAATTCAGAACGAGTCTGAGAATAGTTTATGGATTTAAAAATAGTGCAAACACGTTGGATTTAACAAATCTGGGAAATATGAAATGGGGTGTTTTCTGAGGCTCAGAGAGGAAAGGACTTACTAAACAGGTTTTTAAACAAGTGAAAATGAAGCCAAATCAAAAGCTCAAAAAAGTACATTTAACATTGTGTTGTAAGGCCATAGTGCAGACCACTTTATCTATTTTTAAATATATATTATTTATATTATATTATATATTTTAATATTCTAGTTAATCTGATAGATTTAAGTCTATTTTTAAATAGTCATTCATCTTTAACTGCATATTTCTATCTCCAGCTGTTCTTGTACTTTGCGTTGCAAACAGTGAAATATCCCATGGGACTGATGAAGGGCCACGGGTCTTATTTTATCTTATCTGTGGCCAGTACTACTTTGTGTTTATAGCTGGGACTGCTGCTTTGGAGGTGTATAATTCCACGATGCTTATATGTTCACAACAATGGGCCCTATGCTCCTCTCGGCTTCTTCAAATTCAGATGCTGCTGCCGGAGAGAGAGAACTTGTTCTTTCATCCCACACTCCACATAAAAGACATGCTGCTGTTCAGGCTCTCTTTGCACTTTCTGTTTTATCCTTGGTAAAGAGTGGAGCTAAAGTGCCAGAGAGCGCTTCAAAAAGAATGGACTGATCAAACGCACTCGTCACAGCTACAAAGAACATGTCTCCGGCACACTAATGCTACACGAAGTCCTCAATCTCTTCATAACATCACAGGAGAAGTCACCAGAGGACAATTTAGAACAAAAGGTACACGTATTCAGAAAGGTAAAAGAACAGTAGTTACTGACAGTGGACCCCGTAGTATCAGTTCATTTGGTGTGGGGCTGTTTGTTTTAAAGATAAACTATGTAACTTTTGGTATGGAGGGTCCACTACCCTCCTGTAGATACAGCATGTTATCGCTTTGCTTGGAATCTATCATCTATCATTATAAAATGACTGAATTGATGATACATTTTTCACTGAGAACATTATAAATCACATCTTAATGCATGTATTCATAATAAAACTAAAACCATTGTATATTTTATGTATTTTTTCCAAATAACCCATTGTTGTTGCACTGTACAAAGTATAATGTAGGAGTTTGCAGAGGGGTATGAGGGAGCAAGTTTGAACTGTCAGTTTTGTCTATAGAGCTCCAGCTCTGTGTGGCGCTCTTACAGCAGGGAACATACAGAGGTAATGATTGCAACAAGCCTAAAATTGGGCTTCTGGAGTTTGATTAAATGAAGCTGTATCTTAAAAAGGAATCAGATTAAACATTAGAGCCCCTTACCTGGCACTGGTGTGCATTCAAAGACTAGATCGTAGACTGTACCCTAAACTTTCCACCTTCTAATATCATCAACAAGTGTTGCCGTAAGTGTTTGTGACAAATACACCTTTATTATAACATATAAGGTTGTACTACAAATGTTTTAAGTTGTGTGGAACACCAGGTGCCACAGAAGGGCGACTGAGGGGGAAATATTTGTGTCGATTAAGATTTTTCTTTATTTCAATCAATCATTAACATTTATTGTAATGTCCATAAAGACATTAATTAAACATGACAAGAATAAGAAGAAAAGGAGAAAAAAAATACTTGAATGTTTGAACTTGAAGTTTTTCTGAATTAATTTTGCTCGAAAAGGACTGGGATGAAGTAAGACACTCGTGTCCTTGGGCAAGGCACTTCACCCACATTGCCCAGTATGAGAGTGGTGAGTGCGTGAATGGTTGGTGGTGGTCGGAGAGGCCGATGGCGCACACTGGCAGCCTCACTTCCATCAGTCTGCCCCAGGGCGGCTGTGGCTACAATACCTTACCACCATCAAGTGTGGAGTGAATGAATAATAATGCAATAACAGAAAAGAGCTACATAAGTATAATGCATTATTATTATTATTATATGAAGCTGTTGTGTCATTGTAATAAAGACGCCGGAATCATTGGTTTAACTTTAGTTGTGATTTTATTAAACAGTCAGTTATGCAAACAGTGTTTTTGAAAAGCATTTGTGATTGTTTTCTTCTCGCTGCTTAAATTCACAGATTCATAATTAACAGAATCAACAATACCCAATCTTAATAAAGATTTTAATCGCTACAAGACGATGGTTAAATGCAAACCCAAATCAATACAGAAATACAATAGTCACTATCGTCCGCTCAGTTGCAGAAATCCACTGTTCTTGTCGATCTGGAGCTTTGTGAATCCTGTAAAACGCTCTGTCATTTTCTGCCTTCGAGCATTTGCACATCATGGTGCCGTGTGAGCAAAAATAATCCACAGTCAATCCACAATTCTGATGAAGTTTCAATGCAAATGCAAAACCCTGCCAGTGTGGAGTATCATGGTGCATGCTGGGATAGTGTGACCACAACTACAAGAGCTCTATTGTATTGTATGTAGTAATACAATAGAGACACTTTTGCCTCTTTTTGCCACAAGTATTTCGGCTCTTCCGTTTGGCGAGAACTCAGTTCACGCGACTGGCAAAAAAAAAATCTTGCAGCTAAAACATTATATAAAGTACATTGATTTGTGTAAAATGTTTAATGAACATGGGGAACAACAAGTCACAATGATTTCCTGGGGCCTGAAAACAGCTTTGTAGTCCATGTAGAACTGTTCTGTTGAGCTCGTCTGTCCCGTGTAAACTACAACGGAAACAACAACAACTTCCGGAATGAAGTGAATACATGCAGTGTTGGGTGTAACCAAGTTACTTTACTTAGTTACTGTAATTAAATTACAATTTTAGTACCATAGTAGTGTAATGCAGTACTTTGAAAATACTTAATAATTGTAATTAAATTACAGTTACTAACAAAATACTTACTTTCAACACCAACATTGTTTATGAAGAGAATGTAACCTTCTTCTACAGGAAACAGCCTGAACAAGGAGCAGGTTGAATGTTCTCAAAGTGAAAAACCCACTGGCCTGAAAACCCCTCAGAGTCAGATCAGCCGCTCAGAGCAGAGTGTTATACAGTTCTATTGTTGGTGTTACAGCTTTTGAGACAATTTTAACAACTTATTTGATTAATTTATTCAAAACTACAAATAAAGTAATCCCAAAGTAATGTAACAGTTACTGTCTTGAGGCAGTTACTAAGTAATGTAACTAATTACATATTTTAAAAGTAATTACTTACCCAACACTGCATACATGTCGTGTGTTTGTGGATCCCCTTCAAAAATGAAATGGTACATCTCAAGGGGCACCAATGATACATTTCACATTGTATTGTCACGATGTCCAACCTCACAGCAAAGTGTCTTGCCCAAGGAAGCTTCATCAACAACATCATACACTGGGCAGAGCTGGGACTGACCTTGACCTTTGACCTTGTTCTGTTTGTTTCAGATGGCATGAGTCTTGGGACATACAAAACTGGTTCATCCTGAAACCAATGTAGTGTTTTGTGAAGGCTGCTGTGAGAGTTACATAATGAGACTAAACGAGGCACTCAAACTCTGGACTGCAGTCGGCTGTGCATGTCCATCTGAAATCCACTCGTGAAGACAGTGAGGAGCAGATTTAAAGAAGGAAAAGGGATGGTTTGAGAAAAGGTGTGAATGAGGCAATTTTGGTGAAAAAAAAAATCCCTCGAGACTTCTCCTGTAGTTTACTCACATAAATGTAAGAAAGTTTTTCATCACGTAATGTTTTCATGTAGAAATAAGCTATTTTATGTTTAAAAGTGGCCAAAAATACACATATCTGGGACATTTCAATCTAAAAATTGGACAGAACCAGGTTTACATTTCTTGGTTAATTTTGTACACGTATCAGTTACAAAAAAATACAGAGGGGATTTTGGATATCTTTTTTAGTTTTTGAGTAAACTTAATTTTAATTTAATTAATCATTTATTTTACCTTTTAAACTTCAATAAATCAGGTTTAGAATTAGATATTTTAAAAAATCCCTCTGTACGTTTCGTCAAAATCTTGTTGACTCCAAGATTATAAAGTTTGGTGTGTGTGGGAGCTACTTTACGTGGTGATCCTTATGTCCCGAGGAGAGAAAAATGCATTTTAAGAAAACGGCCTTTGAGGTTACAATGTCCCATCATTAGATAAAATAATAAAACATCTTTAGGAGCAGACTGGACAAGTTTGTTGTTTCCACATGAAAGCCGATATGTTGAGAGAGCAAACTGACCAAAAAACAAAACAAAACAAAAAAAAGTTGTTCCTGTAGTGTCTCCCCTTAAAACAGAATTGGTGGGTTGTGGTCTAATTTGCCGGTTGTTTACAGTGTGCTCTCACCTTGGTTAAGTGAGAAAACAAGCCAATCAATGCTAATTGGGTGCTTAACAGTGGTGACGAAAATACAGTCAGATTATATGGTTTACAGGTTTAACAGGTAAACAAAAGCAGGGCCGTTTCAGGGGGAAATCCTCCTTGGGGGCAGGCCTTAATCAGGTCATAGGTCATAAGTCGAGTTTCTAAGACCAGCTCCTCAGATTGAAAAGGACAATCAGATGGAAGTAGAAATGTTTTATTTTTTAAAACACGGTCCAGATGACTACTTTTAACACTTTTTCCGATCGATTACCGCTGGAACAATGAGGGATTACTCCGAATTTGAGCAGAAACAACACTGTAATGGTTTGTTATAAAGGATCGTCTTCAAACGTGGCTGAAGATCTGAGCGAGCCACATGGAGAGCAGCATCTGGATGTGAGCGCCGTCTTTGATTCTCGTGTTTGACCTGACGCTCTCCCTCCCCCGCTCCCTCCCTCCTCCCTTCCCCACGTGTGTTTACGTTTATAGTTTATATGTGTTTGCAAGTTTTTTACGAGCGGGCCTTAGCCTCACGCTGCGCCACTTCCACCTCGTCTGGGCGCGCTCCGTCGGCACACGTGTTTTCCATTGGGCTCTTTCATTCCCCTCTCTCCTCTCCCCTTCTCCCTCTTCCTCTTTCCCTCTCGTTTCCCCCTCTCTCCTCTCTCTCTCTGTTCCTTTGGTGTGTTTTAACAGCCGGCTGAAGCTCTGATGTGTTTACATGATCGGCTGCCTGTTGCGCGGCCGTTTAATGCTCGCTCATAAATTACACAAGAAGTCGACAAACTCCCCACCAGCCCATTCTGCGGTTTCAAGCACATGCCAAAAATCTGCGCTCCAGCGAACATCTCAGTAAGTGGATTCTGGTTGGAACACTTGTCCTTACCAGAGGCAGCGAGAGAAGACAGAAGAGAGAACTTAACTTTAAATCTACATTTTTACACAATAAATTAAAATGTGAAACTCAAGAGGTGAAATACTCTTTAAAAAATCAGCTCCGACTGTGAAACTATTGAGGTCACCTGTGCCTCTCACTAGGTTGAAGCGTATCAGCTGTGTTGGGGAGTGTGTGTTTCAATAATAAGTATCATTTTGAGTAACTGTATTCCAGCGCATTTATATTTCTAAAACTGAGGAATAAATTGTGGTGTTTGATCATAAAATGTAGACTTTAAACTGCACAGCATTGTAAGAAAAAAGCGAATGCTCTTGTGATGTATATGTAGGGCTGGGCTTGGGGCCAGATCGTGATTTTGGTTTTATCACTATTTGTGTTCACTTTGTATTTTTCTATTGCCTTTAATAGAGCTGCACGATTAAGGAAAAATGTCTAATTATGATTTTTCTGACCAGTGCAATTATGATGAATTATAGGATTCTGTTCAAATTGATATTTTAAACACAATTTTGTCGCTTTTAGTCATGTTTTTGTCACATTCAGTTTGTCATGTTTAAACACATTTTTCACTGTTAGTCGTGTCTTTTTTATTGTATTTTTGTCTCTTTTAGTCACGTTTTGGTGCATTGAGTCGCGTTTGTTGTTTGTCGGCGCGTTTTTGTCGCTTTTGAATACATTTTCATTGCTTTTGGTCGTGCTTTTGTCACTTGTTTCAGATCATGTTTATACAAATCCAAACTATAGTGTCAGGAGTTTTTATTCAAATCCAGCAACACATTTTGTTGTTCATGGAAAAAACTTTCAAAAATTAAAAAAATTGCAGCCTTCGCGATTTGCTAATCGCATCAATTAAAATTGCGATTTGGTTTAATTGTGCAGCTCTGGCCTTTAAGTCGTAAATAAATTCATCTGCTCAGAGGCCTCAGAGGCTAAACAACAGGAGAAAACGTGTGTTTGAACAGACAACTGCATTAAAGAGACAGTGAATTACGATACGACGATTTCACCAAATTAGCAGATTGTCACAGGGACCAGTATCACCCAGCCCTATGTATATGTGTGTACACTTGATTTTTAGTTCCTTTTGTAATCGGTGATAAATAAATGCTGAGCAAATGGTACAACAAAAAATATTTTTTTAATCCTCTGCTGCGTTTTTTACACCATTATATACCACCATACACCATATACAGAGTGAATGTATGTATTCAGAATACAGTAATAACAATGCCATACATTTTTTACACTTCGGGTTGATGTACGAGTGCTCTAACCAATGTGCCACTGCCAGTACTCTGGTTGGACCATGAAAGTGTACAATCGAACTTGTCAGAGTCTGCCATTTTCTTGTATCCAGCGATGTTTTTGCTGTTTCATGTTAACAACATGCAGAGTTTCCTGAAGTGAAACTACAGCTACTATTCTAGTACATATAAATATGATTAATAATAATAAAAATTGTAATACACATAATATTCGGGCATTGCTCTTTTCCAGACACTCAAAGTTGTGTGATACTTTTGGTGCATCACTCCCACACTCGCTGGTGGAGCAGAGTGACGGAAGCAAGTCTGCAATCTGCACCTAACAGCACTGACTCACACACCACATTCACAAATATTCAAGTTGAGTGAAATGTCTTGCCCAAGGACACAACAACATTATGCCCTGGTCGGAGTTGGGATCAAATCTCCAGCGTTTGCTTTGGAAGGTAAACACTCAAGCCACTCAGCCCCAACTTAAGTAAACTAACTAACTACTCCTAACTTCTTCATAAAGTCCCTCCAAAGTCAGAGAGTAAAAGTGAGCCTCTTGTATTAAACATATGCACCACGTCTAATGCAGTATCGCCTTGTAACATGATTCAAATGACAAGCACATTCCTTTCTGAGTGAAATAAGATCTAGTCTGGAGCAGATCAATGCCGTCATGTAATGCTGTAGGCTTGAATTTTCTGTGATCGTTATCAGTGGTCAAGCTTTAAAATGTATATCACATCATAATTGTCCACACATACTTAAGCTGACCTATATGTGGCAGAAGATTTGACAGAGGAAATGCAGAGGAAAGGCGGTCTTTTCCTCAGACATATGATATCTAAAGAAAACCCACAACATTAAGGGAATATTATTTATCGTACCAGACATAACTAATTACTCCCCACCATTGAACTTGACCTATTTAGTCATCAGATCTCTGTGGACAGATATAAACGAGACAAATCAGTGGAAATGAAGTTTAAATGGAACATGTCTGAGAGTTGGATGGTCAAATCTAACAATGTTCTTTAACGAGGTGAACATTTTATTATCCGTCAGAAAGAGAAGTGCGGCCAAGACAATAAAATGAAATAGATGTCCGGGTGCGCTCGCTGAATTATGAGCTCTCAGCGGAACATAAGAGAGAGTCAAGGGGAGCAGAGTATATGAATAGATAAATTGCATAGAATAATAGAATATGCTGTAGTCATTCCACCGTATAATTTTAATACCATAATGAAAAGAATGAATTGAATGAGAGAGCCAGAGTCCAGCAGTGTTCCTCTGGCTCTGTACATACTAATATTTCATTTGGCACATGCATTTTAAAGATGAACGGCGCACATTTTAAAACATAATGATCATTACTTAAAGGTAGTAGCCTTTGTACTGTGATTGACATACTTTCCACAGAACCCATTTTAAACGTTAAGGTACATTAACATTTTGAGGAAAGAATCAAATACTAAACCAATACAAGAATTCATTTTTCATATTGTGTTAAATACATAGGGCTTTCTGTAGCTTTAATTATGTCATTTGATAATTGCACCAATTCAAAGTGCAATTTTGATTCACGTGTGACATGCTGCAGTTCTAATCTGTGTCCTATATTTATTTAACTTTTTTAACACAAAAAAACAAGATGTTGATGTTGTGTTTGTGTTCAAATAATTCATTTAAAGTTTAAAGGTTGTGCTTTTATAAGCTTTTGAACTGTTAATGACCAGCAGGAGTTGAAGATTAGCAGCAGCTCCACACTCTGCATGCTCTGCTTGTTACTATGTACGACTGTATTATTCCTGTCAGATAAATAAATCCATTCAGAGAGCAGAATAAGCTGCTCACAGATCTGAAACAACCAGTTTGCAATAAACCCGAAAGTTTTACTGCCATTGTCTGTGAACAAAACTGACAGACTCTAGTGGTTTCTTCGGCGATAGGTGCAACATGAAACAATCAATAATAAAATGAAGATAAAACTAGATTTGGCATGCATAAAAATACGGTGTTGACAAAATAAAATAAATAAAGACTAAATATATTGACAAAACGTACAGAAAAAGGGCTCTATGATGTATCCTGGGGTTTTAAACCACAGAAATACATGTCATAAACCCACTCATTAAAGGTCAACGAAACAACAAGGTGGCAGAGTGGCTAACACTCACCTCGCAGCAAGAAGAGGGCCTTTCTGTGTGGAATTTGTGTGTCTCCCTGACGTGTGGGTGGGTTTCCTCTGGGCTCCACTTTCCCCATCGACCCAAACACATGCACAGTATCTTCCAGCTACAGTTCTGACTAAGACTCACTCAAGATCTGGAGATGCACCCACTGCTCCTGGCCAGTTTACCCAGTGGCACTGAAGGATGGGTCGAATACGGTGACAATAAAGTGTACCTTAAAGTGCCTATGACAGGTTGAACCACTCATTTAACTAAAATCCAGTTAAGATACATTTCAATTTCTACTCAGATTCTACTCACATTTTACCACAGTTTAGCTATTCTTTTAGGTTCAAAATTTTACTTCCTGGTTGTAAAATATGACATCACACTAGGAAATTACCAAAGCAACCACACTGTACACTGGCCAAAACTCATCTAATGTCACAGTTTTTGTTAATTTGACAAAGAGAAATACATGTCAACACCTTTATTTTGTTGAATCAGTGTTTAAAGGGTCAAAAAAGTAGTTCCTTTTGTGTAAATGATGCATAACCTTTGTCTCCCCAGTGTGATGTCATCAGTTTGTTTACTTCCTGTAATTTTCAACAAATGTTTCAACTTTTCTCCACAAATAGGGACCTGGTTGTCGAAAAAACTACAATTTATATTTACATTTACAGGTATTAATACGCTGAATGAAGTCAAAATTAGAAAATCATAAAAACCTGTCATACGCACTTTAAGCCAGAAAAGAGGTATATATTTTGAAATCTTTCTAACTGGTTCTTAGCTCTCACAGACTCTTTGGCTTAATATTGACCTGCAATCATTTCAGTTTCAGACTTTAAAAGAAAAAAACAAAAACAACCTGCAGACTGTGTGCATTTTTGTCAAAGGTCCTGCTTTCATCTGATGCTCTTTTGGCGAAAACACGATACTGACAAATTTGGAGAAAAACAACCCCTCCAATACCCCCAGCCACCTTAAAAACACTAGGATCATTAGCATAAGACTTCAGGATACAATCTCTCCACTTGGTTATTTTGGTGTTTCTCTGTTTCGTGATGCAATCGTTCATTTGCATATGCTAATCCTAATCAATGACAACTTGTTATTTACTCCGAGACACAACCTTTATCTTTGTGCGCCTAAGCTCCCGGGAATGTCTGCTGTTGGCACTGCTGGTTTGCTCAGTACAAACAGCTCTAATCCCACATGCTAACACTGGGCCCCAGGGGTCTGTGAACTGAAGGGTGAACATGATTTTGGTTATGATATGCATTTCAAGTTCTGGTGTTTGCCATGTCTTCCCCACTCTGAAACTGATATGTTCTTTTGGAGCTGTTAAAATATGGAACCAAAAGGATTTAAAAACTAAACTGGTAGCCTAATCCTTCTGTTCAAGAATCTGTAATCTTATAAAATAAATCTAGATATTGTATTAAACTCCAAAAAGAATTGAATTCATGCAACATCATTCAAGGAGTTGAGAGTAAAACTTGTAACCCTGTAGTTTGAGGTCAAATGTATTTATATAGCACATTTATAAAGAGAGAAACTGACCTAAAGTGCTGCACATATTCAATACATGGATACGAGTAACATGATAACACTTGGAATAGACAGGTTAATTCTGAAAAACAAGGTAAATTAAATAGTAATGTTAATTAAACATAGCATATAGATGAGTATGTAAGCGAATTAAAAGTCAGAACAAAAGATTGAGTATGTAGTAGGATGAGGATGTTATCTTCTGTTCAGGGGAAGAGAGTTCAGGATCTCTGTCTCCTCTAGATTTTAATCTTGACCTATAGGGCAGTCCGGGAGCATAAAATAAGCAATTCAGATAAGTAAGAAGATTCTGGATTGTGCAAGGACTTGAAAACTGGATTCTAAAAGTACTCTAAAAGTAAGGACAGCAACTGTTGTCTGTGCACTGAAGACTGGTCAAGGCCAAAGTAGAATGACTATTATGTGTGAACTACTTTTTTTCCATTTGGTTCGGGGTAAATACGACTAAACTTTGCCTATAAGTCTAAGGCACCGATTTACTAAGACCGGTGCTAAATTGCGAGTACTACTTAAAATGTGTACATGCTATTTTGATCTGATATGTAAATGAGATGACTGCGGGTGAAGAGGAAGTGCAAATGTTAAATGATGACATTCACCAGCCTCGTAGGCTAACAACTTTATTAAAAATGACACACATTATTTTAATTATATAGCACATCAGTGTTTTTATAAGATCTTCATCTTAAGCTACAGGGAAAGCCCGTGATTAGTGTATCAAACATATGATTAGAGTGATTAGAGTGAGAAGAGGAACAGGTGGAACAGGTGGAGGAGTCACATTCTCCTGTGTCACGTCATCACAGCACAAATGTGTTTGTCATCAACACTCCGTTTACAGAGCGCACAGTTTAAGGACATTAAAAGGATCTGGGACCAACTCCTGAAATCCATTTGAGTTTCTGTAACTGCTCCAGTTCGAACACTGGTGAGAATCCAGGCTGTGACGCAGGTCAACTGTGTTTTTATAACCTCTCCCTCCGTCAAAACAACGCTATTATTTTATAGTAGGCCTGTTTGTATTTGTAAATGAGCCAAACACAACCATCTGAGACATTTTAACGCCACATTGATGTGTAAACTGTAATAGTCTGTTCTGTGCAAAGGTTTAACACCTGCTTTTCAGATGTGCAAACTTTTCATGCAGTTTTGCTCTTCACCTTGTTAAATCAAACAACCTGCAAAACATTATCATTTGCATTTTCTCCGCCACCAATTTTGTGCGTTGGGGCAAAATTGCACCGTTTTGCATATTCTTAAGTCCCATGTGCTAAATTTGCGCTGCAGACTGAGAGATGCATGTTTCAACTGCACACACTTTTTGCTCCAGTTCAGCGTGTACTACCAGTTTGGCACCTGTGCAAACGCTTAATAAATCTGGGCCTAAATTCGGAAAAGATAGTTTTCACCACTGAATTGACCAATTTGGTTTTAAATTATACAAATACTTTTTTTTTATAACAGGACAATAAAATGAAAACTCACCAAAAACCTTTTTAAAATCAGGACAATTCAGTGACATCCGTTTTCACTTCATTGAGACATTTGTGAAGTGTTCAACAGTCAGATTTTGAGAGCCAAATAGAGACAAAATAGTGGAAGAAAGGACATTTAGCTGATCTGATTTCAGTCTTATATTTAACATCTGAAAAAACATATCAAAAATCTAACTGCAATCACATTACGGGCCCAAAAAGTCCCAAACCGCATCTTTGCATTGCCGTGTCGTCCTCTTACATAAATGCTTGTCAGTACGCTTGGGACAAATGGATTCAAATTCTTCACAGCGCACACGCCTCCACCTGAATACTGAGAAAAGCCAGACAAGTCGGGCAAATTACATTCAAATGACTTTGTTAGTTCCTCTTCAAAAAAAAAAAAAAAAAAACACAACTCAGGAGTCCAAAGCAAACAAAAGGCGCCTGAGCTTGGATCCCTCACGCAAATCACCCATTGTTGACACACTGCAACTCATGACTCTCAGTGTACTCTTTGACTCTCACATACGGGCTAAACACCCTCTGTAAGTGCTTAGTGTTGGTAAACAACAATCAGCCGCTCCGCAAGTGTACTACATGTGACTAGTTAAAGTCTCATCTGTTTGGACTAGTTTTGAAGTGACACGTGACTGCACTTAAAGGGGACATTTATATAACGCAAAATCAACCTTACAACAGTGTTTTCGTCATTAGTTTACTCAAAGTTGTATTTTGACTCTGCGTGATACAATAAAGACATATAAATGACAACATGCAGCACATTATGAAGAGGCGGGGCTTATCAGTTTTGCAGTTTTGGACAGGAAGTCAGTGGACCAGTTTCAGATCAATATTGCAGTTTACAATGAACAAAATGTTAAATGATGATCTACTTATGTTAGCTCAAAACAAAGTACTTGAAAAACGCAAAAATAATATGTCTCCTTTAATACAATAAAATAAGTATTCTTTCTTTTGAAATTATAGAAAAAATATTATATCACTTGAAATAAAATAGCATTCTATTCAGCCGGCAAGACACGTCACAGCAACATCATGTGACTCTTCTGAGGATGATGTTCATACTGGGGTTTAGCTAATAAAACTTAAGTTAAAATGTAAATTGTTTGTTAATACTGAGGGTTTAGTTGATAAAATAGATCTATTTCATTTGACCCTTCTTTGAGATACTGATTTTTAAATTAAAGTTTAGTCTTATTTTCATCTTATTTGAACCTCTGTTTTCGTCTGCTGGTCGGCTGCATGTCTGTAACGATTTGGATGAATAAAGTAATTCTGATCTAATTCTGAAACATGTCAAAGTATGACAACATCAAATAGACAAAAGCAAAGTGTCTACAATGAATTCAGGTTTATAGATTTAAAAATAAATGCAATTACACCATATCATTTTCTGTTTTTATTAACCATAATGGAGAGGACATTGTCTAAATAAGAGGGGTGAGGGACAGAGGTCTAAATGGCTGCAGGACAATCACAAGAGAGACTAGTGATCACCCTGTTTTTCCATCTCCGTCACAATTCATTGTTTACAGCGACTCAGACATGACATGTTTTCTATTCTCCTTTGACCTGAAGTGCAAACAAAGACTTAACATGTACTGATACTTGTTGATTTGCATCAGTTTTCTCACCAAATAGTTGAGGTGAATGCAAACGTTACAGCAACATGGCAAATATTTAAAGGACAGAGGGTTGGTTAAATGTGTACAGTCATTTAAAGTATAGATGGGGTTCAATTCAAGTCAATGGGCCAGGTTCACTGGGGCATATCTCCAGTTTAGCCTTTAGCCGCTGTTACATCCAGTGGCTGAGCAGCCTGCCGACCATGCACAGTGCTGCTCTACTTCCACGCGAAGGCAAGAAATGTGGGCTTCTGACCAATCAGAGAGAAATGCTTGAGCGGAGCAGAGCCGACCAAAGCTAAAGATTAGAGCTATTTTTGAACCAGGAACAAGATGATGATCTGAAAAAGGCGAAAATTGCCACAAACTCCGATCTGTGTAGCCTTTAAGTCGTTTGTTATTATTGCGCCCTATGGAGAAAATGTGTTCTGGGCTGCAGTGTGGACGGAGCACTAACAACTGGCAATGGGTTTAAGAAAGCAATTCACATGAATTTTTTGGCCAGAGCTTTAGAACTGCTTCTTTTCAGACGGAGCGAAGAAACTACTTGTGACGCTTCTTTCTTTCGGATTGTGATCAATTCAATAGGCTACTCTATTAGTAGATGGAGACATTGTGTCACATAGTGCTGCTTTTCTGTGGAGGAAAAAACATTATTCAACTGCAAAGACGTGATTGTTGTCAGTTGAAAAGACTTAAAGCCATAAGATTAATATGAAAAGATGACACGTTTGTCAATCCCAAACAAATAATGATTATATTAAAGATTTGTGAATTTATATTTTGTATATTGCGTTCAAAAAACAATAAATCACCCATAGCTGTATAGCCTCCTGCGGGTACCACCATCTGAGTTTAGGACATCATCATGTTCTAGAACGTGAACGTTAACCATTCAGGAAATGCCCAACGTTTTTCTGTTCATCATTTTTTTCAACATTGACACCTGATCAAAAACGTACCTAGTTTTGATACTTCATAGCAATGACAGTATCTGGGTATTGACTTTTTTGACCCCCTGCCATACACGCACACACACGCACATACGCACAAACACGCACGCACGCAAACATGCAAACACGCACGCACGCACACACGCACATGCACACGCACACACACGCACACACACACACACACTATAGACACACCTCTCCTCTCACACTCTGCTCCTGTGAGAGGGATCACTCCATTTGTCATCCTTCACAAAGCCACTTGTTCAGTCATTATCTGAGAGCCTCTTCCCTGTGCACACTCCAGCCCAGATGACCCGGCGCACCTAAAATAGACACTTCACACCACGCCACTGCTCCCCCACCCTCCCTCCCCCCCTTTTCAAAACAAAACCCGGGCCATTTGTTTTAAGCCACTAAAATCTGAAAGAAATGGGCCTATTTGCAAACCAAATGAGGCTTTATGTGGCAGGTTTCTGGTGCCCTCATCCAAAGCAGGGGCTAATTGTGTGCTTTTCCACGCTAAACAAATGAGCGGGTGAGAGCGGGAGGAGAGAAAGGGGGAGGAGGTGGATTTGTTAAGGAAATCAGGCGGCCACTGAGCTCATGTGCGATTGCGGATTTGCCTGGTGAGTGTCTGCATTTGGTTATCAAAGCAGTAGTGGGAAACAAGGTGGAGTAGTTCGCCCACTAGTCAAAAGATTGGAGGTTTGATATGCGCCGCTAAAACCATGGCAAAGTGTTGTCGTGCCCATGGGTATTTGAACCAGGCAACTCAGGACTTTCCTTTGAATGTCAAGTATAGCGTCAATAACAGTGATAAACTTTCAAAAAGCTGAAAAAAGTAAATATCAGAATAAACATCAGAAAATTGCAGGGTGGTCTTTCACAAAGGTTGTGATATTTATTTTAGTTTAAAACAGAACTAGCTCCTTTTAAAGTCTTTGCAGCAGTTCACACGTTTCGCTAACTTACCTAATGCCTTCTGTGAGTTAATGAGTTAATAAGCACTTGTCGCCACTTTCAAAGGTCAGAGCGAGTTTTGCTGTCATGGTAAAGCTAACAACAACTAAATATGCTAACCTCAGTCATGACATGCATATTTCTGATGGATTACAAAAATGTCATCTGAACTCTAGCTTTAAGTGTAAAATTCTTTGTGCGTCATCTTTCGGTTAAAATAAAAAGCCAGTTCAGTGTAGTGGGTGCTAAACTGCATTAGTCTCTAAAGTTTGTGAATTTAATTTCAAAGTTTTAAAGGAAAATTATTATGCATTTTTCATATAGTCTAATAGTCTTTAAAGGTGCTCTTGAGTAACTGAAATATGCCATCTCATGTTTAAAAAAAAAAAGTTACTTAGTCATCTTTTTGCCAGTATGAAATTACACTTACTGAGTGCATCCTGCCAGCAAATGGCGCCAGCGCAATATACAATCTAGTCATGTTAGCGCTGAAAAGAAGTTATGAAGCGGATTTGCTGCAGCCATTATCATGTTTAATAGGCAGAAATGCTCTGAACGAGTCTGGTGACGATTTAAGAACTTAACACAGCGGAATAGTGACGCAGATGACCTAAAAATACGCCCCGGATCGAGGGAGTTCTGCAGGAAGTGTGTTTGACGCTCGGAGGGGGGAGGATTTTCTGATGAACATTGCACAAAACAGAGTGAATGCAACTGAATGCTACGTCAGGTATGTTTTTGATGATAGGACATTGTTAGAACATGGTTTAAAGAGAGAAAAAGTCACTGTAGCACACACACGTCAAAGTCAAGGCCCGCGGGCCACATCAGGCCCTCGAGAGAGTTTTATCTGGCCCCTGTGATGATATTAATTTATTATTAGATCTGGCCCGATATAATGTACGCACCAATACTACATTTCCCACAATGCAACAGGGACGCGCCAAGCAAGAGGCGGCTTCATTTTATTAGCAGTCTTTAGCATAACAGCAAAAGTTATCTTACAGATACCCCATCAACAATGGCAAAACGGAAGGTGGACTATGAGAACCGGGGGTTTCAAATAAGGTGGGAGTTAGAGTACATGTTCACGGAGGGAGCTGGAAAACCTTTGTGTCTACTGTGTGGAGAAAGTGTGGCGGTAATGACTTATGAACATATTGCTTTATTTATCCAATCATATTGTAATATATTTGTTATGTTTTCAGTAGGTTAAATTTTGGTTTCAATGAACATTGGACAGTCCGGCCCTCGGCTTGTAGCCAAATGTTTTATTTGGCCCTCCGTCCATTTGATTTTGACACCCCTGCTGTAGCAGAATGTATGACGTAACCGACCAGCAGAAGAAATAAAGTTATCAAAAAAATGTATATCAATATCACAGTACATACAACAGCTGAACCCTTATAAAAACAAAATCAATTTACATTTTACTTAACTATTAACTTATATTAACCTACCTCTTATATTAACGTGCCCTCACACCCTCAACATATTTGCATACACAAGTTTACGAGTGAACTGAGTATTGCACACTGACTTTACAACAAGGCTTTGAGAGTTCAGCCGTTTGATGACAAGAGCAGGAAGGATTTCGAGAGCAGGATGAACGAGCAGCTGACCAGCACACTGTGGAGCGGGTGAGAGGGAAAGGCCAGAGAGTTATGGTTTTGGACAACATCCTCTCGAGCAGAAATTCCCTCATAGTATATCCTTAAATCAATTCCACTTGAGCCATATCATTCTGAAGTAACGGTATTCTTGTTTGAGTAGAATATTTGGCTACTCTACCCATGTCCATTACCCAGAAGCCAGATGAAGTCTCCAGTTCTCCTTAAAGCGCTCTGAATCGTCTGGCCTTTGTTCCTTAATGGTTATACTGTGAAGCCCTGACTAACCCTATAAACTTAATCGTATTGCTCTGATTGAGGGCAGCCTGAGTTAACAAAATGTGCAGCCAACTTGGCATTAGGAGCGTCTTTCTCTGGGAACTTGTGTCCATTCAATTATAGGGATTAATCTGCTGATACGGATGAAATGAAACATAAAGAACAAATTAAGATAGGTATAACAGGAATGTGAACTATTATTTTTAACCATAACAAGAAGCATTACAGCAGCTTTGACTATTATAAGGTCAAACTGTTTTTTATAGATAAGAGTTGGATTAGAGAACAGACTTTGGGGAACAAGAGTTATTGTTTATTTCCACAGGAAGTAAAAACTTGCATCATCCTTCTTGTTTTATTGTTTTGTGTATTGTTTTCACCAAATAAGCTTGGCCTGCCGGATGCAAAGAAGAAGCAATTTATGTGATTTCTTTGCTGATCTATAAATGTTCACGCAGGGCTTCAATATAAATTACATAATGGATGAACGGACGCAATCAGTAAATCGCAAAGACTGCTCTGCACGGGGTCTTATTACATGTTATTACCACACCACAGCTCTGTTGAAATGTGTGTGGTGTTTAGTAGTTTATGTAGTTTGTTTCCTGTGTACGTTCCCTGTGTAAAAATGGACACCGTTAACTGAGTATTGCTTTCATGAACGTAAATCGCTTATCAAACTGTGACAAAAAGAGGAAGAGAAATGCTGTTATATTTGAATACATAACTGCAGTTAAACTATTAAAACTAAATTGTGCATGCCTTTAAACATGTTTAAACCAAAATAAGACAAAATTATGATCTAATAAAAAAAAATCCTAACTAAAATCTAATCAGCAGTTTCTGAAATAAGGTAAATATAGAAACATCAATAAGAACATCTTAAAATCTAAATTATTGGATCAAAAATAATCATATTCAGAAAAAAAGTTAATTGCCATTGTCAGTGAACAAAATTCACAAACTTAACAAGTACTCACCGGTATCTGAGATGAGTCCGATGAGGGTGGTGTTGTCCGCAGACTTGATCAGTTTTACAGAGTCGTGGCTGGAGGTGCAGCAGTTGGTGTACAAAGAGAAGAGCAGAGGAGAAAGTACACAGCCCTGTGGAACTCCTGAACTTCAGCACACAGGGCTGTATATTTCCTTCCTCTGCTAAGTAAAACAATTCTATGCAAAAAGGTGATCAAATAAAGATAAAGATTAAGGCATTGCACCTGATTTTATAGGTGCAAAAATGTAAAAAAAAAAAAAGAAAAAAAAGAAAAGAAAAGAAAAAAAGATAACTATTTTGAAGAAGTTCAAAGTTATTCCTCACTTTGTAAAACTTTCCAAGCATATTGATTATTCACTGTGAAGAGTTTATAAGCGCTCAAAATGGAGTTTTGCCATCCCGGTAAAGCTAACAACCACTCGCATGCTAATGGCTCACTTCCTGGTTCTAGATGCAGAGAGCACACAACAATGTCATTTTGAATCAATTCTTGCTGTTACTCTGACCTCGGAGCACTGCCGGCACGGATCTGGGAGAGGTGCGAAAAAGAAGCCGCAACCCAGGAAAAATACCTGGAGACTGCAGCGGCCTGGAGTGGTTTTCAGGGCGGGATCTCGCACGCACACACCGCTACTTTACATTGGTGGCTATGCTAGCAAAAGTTTCTTTTTTTACAATAAATGTTTTCACAATTAGGGTAAGATTAGGGTTAGGTTTTGTAACTGTTAATTTGGTCATGTCTAGGTTTTTGGGGCAGCTAAGCCAAAGGGATTGGGTTAGGGTTCAAACCACGTCGATCTGCACTCTGTTCATCACAGTGGTCGTGTAACATGCAATCTGCTACTAACCCAATACTATTATACCTGCCTCACAATGGGTGAACATTATTTCTGTACAGGGTAATGCAAATTTGGCTGAACAACATGAATAAAAATTAATCATTTACACCGCACTTTTAGGGCTGTCAGAGTTAGCGTAGTCTGAGATGAGATTGCATTCATACACCATCCGTCACTGTGTGTGCACTTTGCGGTGTAACTAACAGTCACACCATGGGCCAAACACCTGTGTATGCTTAGTCTATACGTGCCCATGGGAAAGGGTCAGGTCTGGTCACAGTCAGAAGTCTCTCATAAGGACTGGATCAGCCCCCGAGGAGGTCAAAGGGCACGGGGTCAGGGGTTGAGCCCTCTAAACCAATCACAGGTCAGCGTGGGGCGGAGGGGCTTTCCATGTGAAGTGAATGGTGCTTAGACGGGATAAGAGGGGCACACCCTAGGCCTGGTTTATGACCCACTTTGAAAAAAACAGCTACTCACTCAACCCCCACTAGTCATGACGCAAGCCTTTTCACACACTGGGTTGCACTGGAGGGTAGATCTGTCAAATTTACAATCAATACATTTATTTCTGACAATCTAAAAAAAATGTGTATTAGCTATAGCATATCTACAAAACTGTATTTGCACTGTTTTGCAGTGTTCTGTCCATTTTGTATTTAAGTCTATTACTCAAAACACCTATTTATGCATGTTTTCTTTTAGTATTGTTATGCATTGCTTTATATTGCCCCATATTGCCAAAGCAAATTCCTAGTTTGTGAGTTTTTTTGTCCTCTGACAATGGCAATAAAACATTTCGGATTCTTATTCTGTCAGATGGTTTCAACCCAGGTTCCAAATGTATAATAGTGTTGTCACAATATTAAAATGACAAACACGCTTTCTATACAAAGGAAACAACTCTATACTTATTTCAATACCAATACCACAATAAAACAATCACATTTTTAGACAATAGAATGTAATTTACAACAAAAAATAACTTTCTTTGTTGTCTAGTTCTGATATAGATCTAGATCAAGACCAAAAACAATTCAGTATCTAGTTTTAATATCTGGTATCGATCTGGGTTTCGATGCTTTTGTTACTTTTTAAAGTGGGGTTGGCTACCATTGTTCCACCATGATCTCCAATTGAATATGGAAATCCAGCATCACTATAGAGCCATAGGGTTGCATTTACATATTACAAAGGGAACAAAGACATGTAAATATGCCTCCACAAGCCTGCATAATATGTCCTTGACCTCTTCATTTGACATAATGCTAAAATACCACTTGCTTACATTGGCAATGGGCCTGTATTTTGATTTCCTATTCAGACTTTAAGTGCTTGTGGGTATATACTGAAGAAAAAACAACAGATTGTATTACAGCCACAAGGTGAGAATATTACCATAGTCTAGTTTTGACGTAGTGGTGGAAGAGTAGTGAAAATTTGTCATTACGTTAAAGGAGTTAAGTGGCTAATAATGTACTCAATTACATGCACTGCGGCCAAATTTGTTCTAGTAAAAATGAATACTCAAAGTAGTTGCAAGTTACTTTTTAACGCAATAATAGTAAAGTTTTGTGTACAAAACTTGATTAATTACAGTTTAATGCTGAATTAATATGTTTTAAACAGCAATCTGCATTTTGGATAAGGACATTTGGGACTTGAACTGTAACTGTAATTAAAATGTAGAACTGACGAGGCTATGGAATTATAACTCTACACATACAGGTTTAAAAGTGCAAAAAATCTACTCAATTACAACAGGCTATTTGTAGCTACTTTCCACCCCTGATTTTACATTAAGTGGTCCTATTATTAAACCCATGTGCAAAGTGAGGGCCTATAGCATTGCATGCAGACAGGGAGGAGGGAAGAGGAGACATTTGAGTTGATTTGCCCTGACACTTGTTAGGAAGCTTCACAGCAGCTACCACGAAAGCCATGTATTTGTACTCTTGTCTGCAGCAGCGTGCGTGTTTGTGTGTACGTGCGAGAAAGCCGGTGATTCATCCGGGCGTGCGCGCTCCTGTCTGTCTGTGCACGCGCCTCCTCCTCCTCCTCGTTCCCGCTGAGCCCCACGTTACTTTGATTGACAGCTGAGACTTGCCTTTCACCCACCGCAGAGCCCGCCCTCGCGCCTCCGGAGTGGCAGCTACTGTGGACGGGACTCCCAGGCATTTCGCTCCGGGGGCGGGGTTTATTAACGCCCTTACTCCAGTGTTTTGTTGACCGATTCTGTTGAACAATCTTGGGAATAAATAAAAATTTAAAAAAAGAAGAAAAAGATGTAGCAGAGTTAGTGTATTTTTGTTTGCATTATAATTATTAGTCTATATTATAGGCCTGTTTTACATGACGTGTACACTATCAGAAATGTTGTAAATTAATTTATGAACTGCCTTGAGGACTCACAAAATGATACATGTTTTAATAATACCTTAGCAGAGCAGGGTCAGGTACACCTCTGAAATTTGTGTACTGCACAAAGTGCGTACTGAAGCTAAATATAGACTATTATTATATTGTTTATTTGTCTTCTGTCTTTTGAAAAATGTTCTATAGCCTGTGGACCCTGTTGAGTTGGGTCTGATTGTATCATAATAAATATATAATAAAAATACTATAGGCTATATTATAAGAGGATAATGGTTCTCCTATCTTATTATTGCATTATTATGGTAGTGTCAGAACAGAAATCATAATAGGCTAACTCATGTCCAATGTAACCATATTTTTATACTTCATGTAGGCTAGCTCATATTTCTTGTGGAAATCTGCAGAAAACTTGAAAGATACATGTACAGAACCCATACTAATCTGTAGCCTGCTAACCATAACCAAAGACTACTTCTACCTAACGATTCGATTTATAACCCAGTTTGACGATTAAAGTGATATAAGTTAGCAGACTACCATAGTCTTGTGAACAAATAAGAAAAGAAAACTTGAATTTGTCCCCGTGTGGGCTTCAGTGGGAGTTGGCATTAAAGCAGAGTAGTAGAATGGCCTAAAGAGGCTATGCATGTAAGTATAAAAAACAATTAAAAAATGCTTACACAAGTTACTCTTATTTCCTCTGTCAGAGCAGCGTTGATCTGCAGTCATCCTCATGGAGTCACGTGATGTTGCTGTGACATGTCTTGCCGGCTGATTTACACAGTCTTTGGCATAAATCAGCCGGCCAAATAAGTATATTCAAATAACAGAAAACAACCTTGAACCCAGATGACCATACACCAACTTACTTTAACTGAAAGCCTTATATAACCTTAGTTTTGCAATACACACATTAACACATTTATTTTGTGGTCAAAATAAGGAGAAAAGATATAATTGTCATGTTACACCCTAACAACCACTTTTCTTCTTCTTTTTTATGACAACCATAGCCAAATCTGTTAACTATAAAACAATAATTTATTGACATAATAGACTAAAAACTGTGGTCACTACCCATGTCGTGAAATAGGCCTACAATGACCCAGCCGTCAATGTTTTAACCAGAACTCTGTTCTAAAACTAAACCTTAACTGTAAGTCCATGTATAACCCACTCTGACAGTTTATCATATATTTATTGTTAATTATAAGCCAAAAAAAGACCAAAAAACTATTGTTACGACATATGAATAATATAAATTTGCCCCAAACGACTGTTCCCTAACCACTGCCATTTACTGAAACTTAACCAAAACCAAAACCCCAAGTCGATTTGTAACCCAGTTTTGCAATTAAACTCATATTTATTGGCAGAATAAGCAGAAAGCCTACACAAATCATACATCCTCCCCCTTTAACCAAGCCCACTGGACTGAAATGCCAAGGATTTAGTAAAGCTCCGCTCGCATTGGTCAGTTTCCGCGTAGCTCAACGAGGTCAACCGGCTCTGGGCACTTACCGCGGCGCTGATTGGCCATACAGTAATGGACCCACGTGGACCCCGGCTTCTCATTGGTCCAGAGCAGTTTAGAGGGCGGGCCCATTGTGTCGGTTAGCCTGAGAGCGTGAAACCGCGTGAGAAAGTTGCCATTGAGGTAAAGCGAAGCTACAGGGAGCAACGTAGCCGCCGAGAGAGTAGTTGTTTTCAAGCAAGTTTCTCGATAAATCTGCTCGGAAGAAGATTCAAACTCGCTGGGAACTAAAATACGTTTGTTTTTTTAATGGTTGGACGCCTCGACAATTGCAGGATCGAGTCAAGTGGAGACTCTTCAACGCAATTAACTTGTGTGGATTTCCGTTGACCGTTGAAGAGCACTTTGTGGCCGTTTGTGGATGGTCATCGGGCTTGAATTTCCACTCGTTTGCTCGTACATCTTCTTGGGGAATATATCGGATTGTACACAAAAAAGGCAGCATTTTCATTTCTCACCTGGCTCGTCGTACTTCCCCACCTCCTCTTCTCCTCCTCTCGCCCCGAGCTAATGAGCCGTTTCCCGTGTTTTTCCGGTTGATTTACGGCCACCGCCAGTACCGCTGGAGCGAAGGGGAAGCGAGAGTGGAGCGGAGGGGGTTCACAATTCACGTTAATCGCTCGTTAAACTCGGAACGGAGCATCGGGGCGGTCAGTTTGGCTTGAAATTAACGAGGGATATTGCGGAGCGGCGGATGGATACTTCTCGGTGGTGGTCCTCCTCTTCTTGAGCGTCCCGTATTCCCCTTTGTACGCTGTTTTTTCTTTCCACCTTAAAGGAAACCAGCTCATCCTCTGCTGATAATAACCATGTTCCCCCAGGGGCGCCATCCGGTAAGACTCTTCACCCCCAAAACCTACCCCACGTGTCCAACGTATGGCTCGCGGGCCGAAATTAGGCCACGTGCACATTTTTGCGGACCATTTTGACGTTATATTATCAGAATGTTCTAAATTCTGTAATGGAGGTAGCCGGATGCCAAATGAAGTAGATTGTAAAACATTTTCTGTGATGATCTGCAATTATATCTAAATGTTAATGATTGTTGAATGTTAATCTTTGTAACAAAAAATAAGCAACAATTTTAAGTTGTAGGACAGAAATTTCAGCTAGTTTGCTTTTTCTGTTAGAAACTATGGAAAATTATTTCCAGGCTCCAGTGTATTTGAGCTTCTCTGAAAGTATAATTTGTGTGCAAGTATATGTTTGCAATATATCTGTAGTTAAAAGGAAAAACAATGTGCAGGGTCAACATTTCTGTAAATATTTGTCAAGTAAAACCTTTTTTTTTGGTCTCCAAATCTCACAAAAATAAACTAAGAATTTCAAATGGCTTTAAACCTTGCACTGATATCACCAAAATGCCCAAAACGCCTTGATTTTTCACATTTTATACTTTTACTTTTGCCTCTATTCCTGAATTTAGAATGTATTTGTTTACAACTTTCAAATGGGCTGCAATGTGTTAATAATACGCCCAGTAGTAAGCAACAGACAGTAGACACAGGCAAATAAGATGCTGTAGAGACAAGTATTTCTGTAATAAGCAGTTTCATATTTGTGTTGCCTTTTAAAAGCTGTAATTTAATGACTGTTCCACGTCTAAATGCAGAACCTGTTGTGTTCAATTAGTTTGTACGGGGCGGTTTAGGTGACAAACAGGCACACTATGTGACATGGCTTATATCAAAGAATGAAATTATTACCTAACACTGAATTTCTTAAACACTATTTTCTGAACATGTAGACGGAAAATGGCATTGCTACTAATGATTTCGACTTCAATGGCATCCTTATTATTAAACCCATGGTGAAAATGACCACTTCCGACTGTAAGCTTTACTTGTGACCTGTTATTTTCTTTAAATATTGGTACTACGTGTTTACATCCTGGTTTTACACTTGATTATTAGCCTAGTCTTTCCGGCCCTGCTATCTGAGCTTCATAAAATGTTAAAGTCTGTAATAATTAGAGGTTGTTGACATGGCATGGTGTTGAGCCTGGAGCTAGAGGTACCAGATGCACATAGAATGACTCACAACAAGGAACTATCATTTTTATAACAGTGTTTGTGTGTCTGTGTGCTATAGACGCCCCACCAGGCCCCGGGGCAGCCCTTCAAGTTTACCATCCCTGAATCACTGGACCGCATCAAGGAGGAGTTCCAGTTTCTCCAGGCTCAGTACCACAGGTGGGTAACCAGGCCAATTTTTGATTTGAGTTATATTTGATCTAATTGTCAGCTTTCTGACAGATCTTGTGATTAGACTTGAAGTTTCTGTTCTGTTTTATATCAAGGTTCACTCCAGACAGTGCACATTTAAACAAGCCCAGGGGCATGAACGTTTGAGGGAAGACTGAATCTGACAAACGTATACAAGAATCGCACACATTTCAGACATAATAAAACTCCAAACATCAGTAAAATATGGTTCCTAATTTTTTTTTGCGATTAATCTTTCCACCCTTGTATGTTCTTTTGTGAATTGATTTTAGACGTGGTTCAGACCTAGTTTCATCTTTTTGTGCTTTTAGTGTGTTCTTTTAGACCACTCATTCATTTAAGTGTTTTGTTTTGACTTGACAATATGAACACAGTACTCAAACATTTCAAACCCAATAATGTCTGTCTTGAGCTATTTTCTATTTGTTGTCTCGCACACACAAACTTGCTGAAATGTGACTTCCTTTAAGACACAGCGGCAGTAGATTTCAGCTGCATTGTACCACCAACCTCACCACTGGGTTTGTGGTCAAATACTCTTACCATTAACCCTCTGCTGTACCATCAGACCTGAATTTGTCATTTTATGTTGACTCAGTCCTGATTTAGACTTTATTGTGTTAAGTAATGGTCAGTCGAGAATAAATTCATTGCAACACAACATGAATTTATATTTTGTAATTTAAAAAAATAAAATCAAATAATAATAAAGCGTAGGGCTGCACGTTTTTGTAAAAGTACTTTGATTTCAATTAGATATGCGATTTATGTTTGAGTAATGAGGTTCTGTTATAAGTTCACCATGTAGGGGCATTCATTTTACAAAAAAAGATTTACAAAAAGACTGCGATTTTGATGCGATTGTGATTAATCTTGCCGCCCAAGATAAGAGAACCTTTCGCTTGTCCCACAACGAGGAAATTCCAGTCGAGAATACAACAACAAAAATCAAGATAAATAACTTTTTACACAACACGTGTTCGTTTGTAAATATTCCCTCTCCCTTAAAGTCTCCATCTTTTTTTATATATATATGACTAATCTAGAGTAATTGAAAATTGAAATTGCTGGCTAGTCGACTATTAAAATAATCATTAGTTACCGGCCGCCCTATTGCTAAGTCCTAATTTAGAACTGGTTTATACCTGTTTTAGTCTTTTTCTTGGTGACTTGGTTCATGTCCTGATTTAGTCTTCATTTAGACCTGGATCAGGGCCAGTTTTAAACCTTCCATGTGGTCTGTACCTGCCTGGTGGCGAATACTGCATATGGAACCCAAACACACATGCTCGCCCTGTCTTTATGACTCGCTACAACTTTCTCATTGTCGTCTCTTATTTAACATTAAAACCTCACCCTAACCACAGTCATTCCCTTACCATAATGAACACAACCCAAGCCTCAGCCGCTGGTCTAACCCCGGCACACATGCACTCAATCCTGGAGCGGACCCATGCGGTGGTCGGACTCTGCGGTAGGTCGGTCTGGATGGATGGATGAGAAGGAGGGAGAGAAAGAGAGAGGGAGGGTGGCGTGTGGGCCCAGTCTTTCATAAATCACTCTTATTTTCCCCTGTGTCTGTGGACAAAGCCCGCAGCAGTGTATACAGTAAAGGGCCTGTGTATGTGCATGTGTGTGTCTGCGTGTGGTTAGACTTTACCGTTTTAGGCACTGGAGCAGCAACAGGTGAAACTTCCCAAATGTTTACAACAACAGGAACAACTGCAGGATAGAGTTCTTCTGTTGAACTTGACATTATGGCTGTAGAGGTGGACGTTACCGACAAAGATAAATATTTATATTTTTTTGGTAGTTTCCCATCAGCGATATTCAGACGATATTGTGTTAACCAATTGTGATTCAGTGTGAAATGTCTGAATTACAACATAACTTTTTTCATTTTAACTTTTAATCTGCTCTTTAGATAGGATTTTTTTTAGCATAAACTTTCATCATTTCATTCAGATATTCAAATAGTTGATCTTTTCAAAACCAAATTCACGATATTGTTTAACTTTCAATACAAGATTAATGACAGTTGAAGTGTAATTTGAATGGTTGCATTTAGTAAAACATAAACATTGGTACATTAGGTAATTCCAGAACTGTCATAATAATTGTGTTTTTAACTACCACTCAGTAAATGAAAGCTGAAACAATATTTTTTTGGAGTTTAGTATTTATCATGTGTACTTTTGGGGGAATTGTATGTTATTTTTGTTGTGCTAGGATAAGATTTTAGATGTGCTTAGAAGTAGAAAGAATAACTTCTAAGATTAATTGCTGATACTAGTATGAGTTTAAGTGTTTCATTTTGTTATTAATTCATGATTTAAACAATAGTCTACATTTACAAAGAGTTTCCTAGGATTTTCTGGCGTTTGGGTCATTCTGTCAGTGACAAACATTTTCAATAACACTGTTTATTATGAAAA
Organism: Rhinogobius similis; assembly: GCA_019453435.1. Lineage (NCBI taxonomy): Eukaryota > Metazoa > Chordata > Actinopteri > Gobiiformes > Gobiidae > Rhinogobius > Rhinogobius similis. The sequence goes on from CM033629.1 coordinate 35,200,857, forward strand.
TTCTTCTGTAGCAATACACTTCAAAATAATATTTTAATATAATGCAGAACAAAATATTCTCTTTCATGGGGCCTTATAAAACCTGCTTACTCTGTAAAGTGTAAAATGTGCACTGTGAACTGAATCTTGGTTTTAACACACCACTGTGTGTCACAGCAAACTGTTTGTGTTCCTGTAATGTTAGTGACTTCCATTTCCGCTTGCTTTGTATACATGAACAATATGGCTTATTGTCTTCTGTATTTACCATTTTATTACGAGAAGCTCAGCAGATCAATTTCAGCTCTGACTGATGTATACTGTTGTGTGTCCTTGGGCAAGGCACTTGACTCACTTTGCCAATGCACAAATGGGGAATGCAATCTTAAGGGTCTTTGAGTGGTTGAAAAATCTCTTTCTAATCGTAATTAGATGCATTATTGTCTCCCTTACCATACCATAGGTGATACATGTAACAAGTGTAAAATGCAAAATAGCCTTGATTTTAAAAGTAATTTTTCAATATTAAAAATCTAAAGTTGCTGTTGTCTTTTTGCAGTTTGAAGCTGGAATGTGAGAAATTAGCCAGTGAGAAGACCGAGATGCAGCGGCACTATGTGATGGTAAGAATCTCCTGAACATACACTGTGTTGGGAAGAATACTAAATAAACGTATTGTTTAAAAACATGACACAAGATTGGAAATGATTTGTTTGTTTTACTATGTGTTATGCATTTATTTATTACTGATTTAGATGAGTTGCATATTCACTCGCCACAAGAGCGGTGTTTTGTTTTTCACGCTAAAATGAGGCATTTTGAAGTCTAAATGGCATGATCGAAGACCGCAGTGTTTTCCTTTGTTTTAGGAACGTACTGCATTCTGAATACCATCAAATGAAACTGCACCTGTTCTAGAATTAGGACTAGGCCTATCACGAGAACTGATTTTGAAGTGTGATATATATTAATGAATGATAATATTTAAACTACTTTATGACCATGTTACAAAAAAAGGAAAACCCTTTTTTTCTAAATGTATATTATCATTAAAAAATAGTTGCAACAAATAAGTAGAAGAATGAAAGACTTCAGTTGTGAGTTAGTATCCGCAATTGGTCATAGAAGTTACTTATTTGGCCATCTACTGCTCAAATCTTTGTGTAAAACAAAAAAAAATAACTTTTCCTAACTAGTGCAAAGTAAAGGGACATGCAATAACTATTGAGTCCCAAAATATATTTTTACAGCTATTTATTGAATGATAAGTCGCTATAGTAATTATGTGACAGGCCTGATAAGAGGTGGTCGATACTGACAAAATGTATCTCAACAATATTCGGACAATACTTTAACAATGCATCAAGAATGCATGCATGCATCAAGAAATGTGCATGTGGGAGAATATACTAGACGTTTCTGTCTCTGAGGTCATTTTTAATAGTTTTGATTATAAACAGCGTGCGCTATATTCTAAATGTGTGTATCCTTTAGATATACATTTCCCACCTCTACATGAAATACATTTGCTCAGTATGTTTATTCTAAATGGATATTTACGGTACATGCATTTCGTGCATTTCCCAACACTCAACCATTACCAGTGAGTTTCTATCGACCTTGAAAAAACAGGCTATAGATTTCCTCCTTTTCCTGAATGACTCCTCAGTGTGCGGAGAGGCACACCTGCTTTTTGTTCACAGGTGCACGCTGACTATCTCACACATGCTAATGGAGATGATTAGAGTGTCACATTTGACTTTATAATCACTTTGTAATTTGTGAATAGGCTCATTTTTGTCAGCGAGCTCAGTCAGGAAGCCATGGTGTTGTCAATGTAGGGCAAAGATACTTGTGAACACTCAAAATTCGCAGTGACACTAATGTAAAATAATGTAAGCCTGATGTGGAATTTAGGTGAAATCAGGGTCTTTTTCGAGCAGGTAAATGCAGGGGAAACATATGGAAGGACTTGTAACGGATCAATAAGAACAGGTGTGGTAGTGTTTTTGAAATTCCCTAACCATGAATCCTAACCATTCAACCTTTGTGTGTGTCTTCAGTACTATGAGATGTCCTACGGCCTCAACATCGAGATGCACAAACAGGTATGTATGTCCCACCTCCCCCCGCTGTAAAGACTGATTTATCTGGAGCGTGGTCGTGTCCTCGTTTATGTGTGTGTGAAAGAGGGAAGGAAAGAAGGGGGGGTGAGAAAAGAAGATGGAGGAAGCAAGATTAAAAAAGGAGGAAGGAACGAGCGAGGGAGAGAGTTAAAACAGAGGAGGGGAGAGAGAGACGGTAGAGTGAGTTAAAAGAGGCAGGGAGTGAAGTGGACAGAGAATGAGGGATGAGTTAAAAGTTTGAAGAAAGGGAAAGAGGGAGAGGATAAAAGACAGAAGAACGAAAAAGAGGTAGACTGAGAAAGAGTGCGCTTAAAGAGAGAGAGTTAAAAGATTGAAGGTAGGAAGGATGTAATGAAAGAAAGGAGATGAAGAGTGGAGAGAGAGGTAAAAGACAAGAGTGACTGAAGATCAGAGGGTTAAAAGTAGGAAGAGGAGAGGGGGAGGGAGAGAGAGAGACACAGGATGGAGGAGAGTGTTAAGAGAGAAGGAAAGAGGTGGAGAGAGACCGTTAAAAGAAGGAACGGAGAAAAAAGGATGAGGATAAAGAAAAGTGATATAGTTAAAAGATGGAAGAAAGAGGAGCGACGGTGGCAGAGCGGCTAGAGCTTCTGCCTCTCAATAAGGAGATCGTGGGTTCGAATCCCAGACCACCCCAACATCGTGGTTTCGAATTCTGAACTACCCTAACATCACACGATCTCTCTGGGTGGAGTCTGCATGTCCTCCCCGTGTTACCGTGGGTTCTCTCCGGGTTCTCCGGCTTCCTCCCACCGTCCAAAGACATGACTGTGTAGGTTAATTGAGAACTCTAAATTGTCCCTAGTGAATGAATGTGAGAGTGAATGGTTGTCTGTCAATGTCTCTGTCTCTCTGTGTCAGCCCTGCGACGAGTTGGCCACTGTCCAGGGTGTACCCCGCCTAAGGCCCAAAGTCACTGGGATAGGCTCCAGTCACCCGTGACCCCTAACGGGAATAAGCGGTAGAAAATGAATGAAAGAGGAGCGATAGAAGGGAAGAGAGTTAAAAGAGGGAAGGAATGAAGGAAAGGGGGAGAAGAAGAAGGGGAGAGTTAATAATGAGGGAAAGAGGAAGACGGTGAGTGAGGGAAGAGGAGAAAGTTAAGAGCAAAATGGATATGAGAGATGCTGAGATTTAAAAGATGGGGAGAGGGTTACAGGAAACAAAGGGGGAGACAAGGGAGGGAGTTAAACGTGGGAAGAAATGAAGGAAAAAGGAGGAGGGGCATCTGAGCTGGGGAAGAGAAAGGGAGAGAGTGATGGAAGAGGAAAAAGTTAAGAGGAAATTAGAGAGAGGGAGAGAAAGGGAGAGAGGAGAAAATTAAGGAAGAGTTATGAGAGAAGGAAGGAAGGAAAGGGGGATTGAAGAGGAGAGAGAGTGCCTTCAAAGATGGAGGAGAGTAAGGCGAGAATAGGAGGGGGAAGAGAGGTACTGAGAAAGAGGAGAGAGTATGGAGAGTGTGTGTGTGTGTGTGTGTTTATCCGTGATCGATGGCGCTCTGTCTCGGTTTCAGCAGTTAGGGCCGGCCGGCTGAGCCCAGAGGCAGGATGAATGGCTCAGTAGATTGATTGGTGCTGTCTGGGGGAGCGGCCGCTTTATTACATTAGAGGGGCAGGGCTGGGGAGGGCGCTCCAATCGATCACAATGAGGCCCGGCTAAAAGGAACAGATAGGAAAAGGCTCGAAGAGGAGCAGCAAGGCACACGCAGTGCAAACCCATAACCAAACGCACGTGTGATAACGAGGAGCCTTTTTAATTGACTGGTTCTCAACAAGGACGGCAACAAAGTCTTAATGTGATTTGTCTGACAAGTTCTTCGATAGATTTGCAATGCGTTTCCAAATCAGGATTCAGTTCCCAAAGCCACATTTAGACATGTTCAGAAGCATTAACGTCCGAGAAATATGAATAAGGTGAAATATGAACTGCTAAACGCATCACATGTATGAGAACATGTAAAGGTCTTAATAAGCAATGGTATTAGCATTTTTTTCCATAAAAGGGAAAAGGATATTCTGTAGGGCGACAACAGTTAATCAGCTAATAGTGACTAGTCGACTTTATCGTAATTGTTATCTGCGCTAAACAGACTTTAAAGCAAAACAAAAAATGTACAAATGATCAAATTAGTATTTAGAAAATGTAATCGTAGAAATAATCGTTTTACTAGTCGACCAATAAAAAAAAATATCACTGACTCAACTAAAATACGGGTTAGTTGCAGCCCTGATTAAAAACCTTCACAATTTGATAATCAAGACCATTGAGATTGCGGTTTCGATTAAATTGTAACTAATTCCACAATCATTTTATAGACGTAAATCTTTAAAGCCACCTTCAAGGTCTCATGATAAGCCACAACCCAAATGCATATGATAATTTAAGGTGAATTGATAAAAATGGAAGAAATGCAATTTGACCTTGTTATAGTACATGTATTATATAATGTCCAAACAGAGTATTTCCTCTTGAGTTGTTTTGACTCAGCCAATTAACGATTAAAATTATTTATCATTTTTGACAAAGGCCCATGACCCACTCAAATAAATCATTTCAAAAGGTTAAATGTGAGCTTTTGAACCAAGAGCTGCCATACAAATCACATAAGCTATCATAAAAACCTAACCTCCTGTTACTTATTGCTTGAGCCGATTGGAAACGCTAATTAATATTATAGCACTTCTGGCTCCACTTGTGGTTTGACCCGTAATCATTGAGGCAGACCTCGCGGCTCTCGTGTCCTGTTTGTAATTGACATGATGTAACCTGCGCCTGCTCCGTGCTGAGTGTGCTGTGTAATGCACCGCTTCAAGGACAAGTCAGTGATATGGGCAGAAGATAAGGTTAAATGACTTTATATTCAAACATAACAGCCATCATTTTATGGAGTGTTGAGTCACTAACTTGGCTGACCTAGTGGAAGCTTCACAACAATCAGACCGACGCTCTTGATGCCATCCAGTGATTATTTTAAGAGTTGACTCGTTAGCGGGGCCGCACGGTATTGGAAAAGATTGCGATATATAACGTAGCGCAGCAGGGCAGGCAGCGCAGATTCTAGGGCAGACGGCGCCGTACTGGATCCATCAATCGATTTGGCAGGGTTAATCCTATTAGTCGTTACAGCCCCACCACACTCTAGTAATGTTCTAATCCAAGTACAGCAAGAGTCCTGGTCAAATCTGTAGGTCAACTGATCAAATTACATTCATAAATGTAACACAGAATTAAACAGGTGACAACCCACTAATCAGAGACAGACTTTAATCAGTTATAAAGGAGTGATAAAGTTTTCCCTTTATGATGCAGTAAAACTGATTTCATGTATTACGTTTGAGGAAATGTATTTAGATTTAAGAAACAAAGAGTGAAGATTAATTCAGCCAAAAAGTCAATTAGACTGAACTACTGTTTGACTTGTCTTTAAGTTTGTTTTGTCCACATCCTCACTGGCTCAATAGCAACACGTGTAAACTTGCAGGTAATTTAACCCATGAGTACAGTGACATTTGAACACCGACATCACATGGCAAACATGTTCATGCATGAGCACATGTACAAGAGGTAAACAAAGGTGGTTAAGAAACGGACACGGAGTGGTGTGTTTTTCTCACCGGGGATGCAAGATTTATCTAGGTTTACTGTAATTCAATTGAAACTTGAATGGTTATAAATTGCAAAGGTTGCAGTTATTTAAATTTACTCTGCGCACTAATATGTCTCGATAGGGCTGTATTTTGAATGAAAATACATATCTTGTAATGATTCAAGAGTTCATATTTCGACCTTCTTTCAAAAGGTTATTTGATGTTGGAGGCACCTTTTCTTTGGCCAACCTCATGTTGTAGTCTATATATCTGAATAATTGTTGCGAAGCTATGCGAATAGAATATGCATAGACCAAACTTCGCCCCTGATAACATGTTTAGTCTTCAAATAATAATACGCAATACTTGAACATTAACTTAGACATTTGATATATTTCTTTGCATTTATTTTTCTTTTAACTACTCACAATACTTCAGTAAAATCCCAAATTAGATATTCCTCCCAAAATCGTTCAGGCCTGTCTCTGTCTCTCTCACACTGTTTCTGTGCACAGAGCAGCCAGGCTCAGGGCATTTACCAGTAATTACTGCAGCTATCGACCGCTGAGAACAGAGGAAATTGGAGGTGGATTGGCTTGGCTCCTTCACTGGGGGCGAGGGATATTTCTCTCTACATTCCTCTCATTATCACTGTCTAACTTCACCAGTGCTCCTCTGATTTACTGTTATTTGTGTGTCTGCTCAAAAGGTTGGGTTCCTTGTTTTGTTTTCTGTTTGGTTATTTCTTTCAAAACTATGAGTCAATACAGACCTCTGGCCTCCATCTAATTTTATGACGTCAAATTCTTGTGAACACTGTCTATATACATCATTCACCTGATCATTACTTTGGGAGTGAAGCTATCTGGAGGCACTGCTTTGTCTGAAGCTCTGTTACTCTAATTAAACTTTAATCTGAGCTTTGTTTTAAAACATGTGGTTGCCATGAAATGTGCTCTCCAATTATGAAACTCGTCTCCACATTAGCCGCTTAAACTGCTAGCCATGATTTGCTTCTTACAGTGTAGCGTTCCTGCAGCCACTTATACAATCTTGGATTGTATTCACAAGCTAGATTTAGCATTAGTGACTCTTATCTTTTTGTTGAAAATCAAAGATTTAAACAGGACAATGAATACTTGTATTGATCACAGACACCTAAAGTGTGTTGTTTGAATTCCCTTTGTATTTTTTCTTAAATTTTTTCAGAACAGCAAAAACATTGTGCGACTATGTTTGCTAATGTGTGCATAGTGTCACCGTGGTGACTGTGAAAATGTGCTCATAGACATATGTTGTCCCAAAGTATCAATTATTTCTTCTGTTCTGGCATTTCTCCTTCCCTTTCATTTCATCTGAAGCTACTGTTCTTCCACTGAGGACATGCACCTTTGAGTGGTCCACACAAACACACAGTAAAGCGCAGGGGGAGGTCATTAGCTTGGGGCTGCAGTTGTCAGAGCAACAAGCTTGTGTAGGCGGGGGGTCCGGGGGAGGCAGACTAACAACCGGCCCCCCGCTGGGTACATTCACTTGTGTGTGTACGCGCTCTGCCAATAATTCTCCAATTATATGTGTAATGAGAAGTCTGTTCTCTGGGAGCGCTCTCAGGAACTTAAGTTTTAGCTTCAAATTGGAACCAAATATGGCAAATTGTTCCTGCCTAGGTTCCAAATGTGGTTATTTTCAAGCCAACTCTACAAAGCAGGTATATTAATGACAGAATATTGTAAAGTTAGGACGGTGGAGTGTTTGACCACTTAACTGAAGGCACTTGGATCCTAGCTCAAAACAGACCACTGTGCCATTGGGCTAGACTTTTCATCTTACTCCTGCTTATGTAGATTGTAAGGACGTAACAATATGCAGATTTCACAGTATGATATTAATTGCAATATTGTGGGAAGGCTCATTGTATTATAGAAAAGTCCATAATGTTCAGGTTAAGCTTACAATACTGGGCTTAGCAGCCATGTTAGCCAGTCATTTGTATTTATTGTTCAGTGATTCCTTTTCTAAAGTGCCAAGAACAACAACACTATAAGACTATTTTAAAAATGTCCTGATAAAACGAACTAAACTATGTTTAGGCTAGCTCACGCTTTCAAATGGAAAAAACACTGGAGATTTCAATTTGCGCAGTCTTCATTAGAGGGTTCAATCAAGCAATTAAACTTAATACAGCTTTTTGTTTAATTCATTTGTCATGCTCTGTAATAGAAGTGTATACTAGTTAAGACTGCTTTACAGAGCCTTGAGCTGCTCTGCAGACACATCCCTTGTTGGCATTCTGCTTGGTTTTGTCATCAGCTCAGGTAAATTAGCTAAAGCCTGGCTGGTTTTCTCAGGTGTACTCTCTCGTGAGGACTTATGACTAACCCCTGTTAAAGACATCCAGCTTTATTGCTCTTAGGCTTCGTTACAGGCTTTGCATCTTAACACGTTCTCCTTCCGAAAATGGTGTCGCGTAAATGGACTTGAGAAGGATTCACGTGACGTTGCATTCTACACTGCTCATAATTGAAACGAAGGACCGGTCATGAATCATTTCATTGTAATCTTATTTGCTTTTGTCTGAGTTTATGGTTAACATCTTTTATTACTGGGCCTGAAACCAAATATAGAAATAGCAAAAACTGGCCTAAATTTCAGTGCCTTGTCTATCAGCACTAATGAACTATGGTGGAAGATTTATTATGTGACATTTGTTAGCTGTTTAGTATGATACATTTTACATGCTCAAAGCCAAATAAAAACCATTGTAATATTATTTCTAAATATTTATATAAGTTCAGTTTCAGTCAATTTTGATAAATGGATAAAATGGCAACCTAGTTCACTGTCTAATTATAATGATTCATTTTCTCATTGTCCTTTTACTCAGAGTGCAGTGCAGTTTTTGTTTTTTTAAGGCTTTTGTAATTGGCTTAAAAGCCTCACCACCAATCCAAGTTCTGGGAACTGATGTACAGGTTAAGCCGTTTCAAATAGCTCTTTATTTAGAGCTGCCTAGCAATTGGGTAATTTGGGTATAACAAGATTGAATTACAGAAGTTCAACTTGTCTGAGTGCGTGTTAATGGGGACCATAGCTGATTTATGCTATAAATAACTAACTTTTACTATTTTTAAGACCATATTTAAAACCATATTTTATTCATTGTTTTATGTTGTACCTTACACCAAAGCAAGTTCCCATATTTGTGAATTTTGTTCACTGACAATGGCAATAAACATATTCTGATTGTGAAAGTAGGTCAGCAGTTGTGTAGTGAGTTTAGTTAATTTGGCTCAGAACCAGTGAGAAGCCAGTTTGATTCCAGCCTGAGCTGGAAAATATTTGAAAAAGACATTTTATTACATGATTTTAGATGTTTTTTTGTTTTTTTTAACATGATGTAGGATTTTTAGTCTTTACATACATTAATAACACAAACATATTAAACAAACATACCTGAAGTTGCGTTTAGCTTCATTCACGCTATTTTGAGGAATGCAGCAGCCCTAATAGGAAGTTGGAACATTGGTCTTTTGTTGATCAACTGTATTGATCATCAAAAGAAAAAAGTTGAAAACAATTGCTATTGCATAGAATGTATAAACAATTCCTAATAACAAAGATAAAATTTTATTGTAAAACTGTAATAATGTGAAAAAACAAACAAAAAACCCTACAAATCTAGTGGGGTACCATTATGCAGCTGTGTCATTTGCCACCTTAAACGAGGGACGTGGCAGCAGTAATAACAATCCTTTATACGTGATAGTCCTTTATTCCTTGGCTTAAGAATGATAGCATTAGCATAGACCTCTTATAGCTCTGGCAGTGGGCCAACTGTTATTCAGGGTAAAGCTGTTTGTTTTATCCTGGCCGTATTTAGTCACAGTGCTGCTTTAATTGGCTCTTTCAACGACATGATTGGATGAACTGTGGCATTGTCTGAGGACTAAATATACTATCAGGTGTCCTTACAGTGAGATATGACCTGTACGGACTCATGAAGGAATCGCTAACAGCAGACAAGCCGCATGTCACGCAGTTCTAAATAGGTTAATGCCGTTTAAAGACGCACATTGAAAGCTTATGTATAAAGGAAAAGGGTGGCACATGTTCATTTTGTGTTCAGTTTTTTAATTAAAAATTTTTGACAACTTTTACTAATTTCGCATTAACAATTTATCTTGGTTAATTATTAGTTTTACCTTCAATTTTTTTAGATTCTCAATTAGTCTAAAATAATCACTAATAAACACTGTCAGCAATCAATAAATCAATAAAGAATGTACAATGATTTGAGACATTTTGGAAAAAATAAAATAATGACTAAAATGGTTAAAAGAACTATTTTAGAGAGAATACGTTTTGCCACTCATACATTGAGTTCTTCTTCATCTACTTTGATGATCAGTGAACAATTTTTGACTCTTAAAAACTTTATCCAGTTGACAGACTTTAACTCTCTTTTGCTCTGCACTCTTCCTGGACAGCTGAGGGATTACAAAATAACAAATTAGCAAAAAAAATTAAATAAAAATAGATGATGCATTTTTAATAATTCAACTTGTAATATATAACACTCTGTTAGCTAGGGTTGCACAGTATATCACTTGTCGTAATTTAAGTTGCCACAATTATCAAAAACTGCAGTGTAGATAAATAATTTAGATTATCCTCTACAAAGGACCAAGTATCCGTCATAGGAGAAAAGTTGGTGAAACTTTATAATACTGCTGAGCCGACTACACTTATTCTTGCCTTAGTAAAGCATGAACAAAGGTTTAGTAATTAGTTAACTAATACTCTAACGCTAATTCCTAAACCTAACCTTAATTAAGTAGTTACTAATCCTGAATCATGCTTAATAAACTATATGTTCATTATGAATTAAGTCTTTGTTCATGCTTTGTTAAGGCAAAATAAGGTGTAGTCATTATAAAGTGCTACTGATAGGTCTTGTTGTACCTATACTTTAGACTTATACAAACATGAACATAATCCTCCTTTTTAAACTTTTACTGCAAATATTATCGCAATTGCTATTTCCCCCCAAAATTGTACAGCCCTAGTTTTAGCCGATGGTGAGTTTACGTCTATTTCGCAACTTTTACTAAGACTAAAAATGCATTCTGAATCCTCTATAATAATATAACGTCTAATGGGCAAATACTATGTTTCATGGCTCCTCCAGTTGCCTGCTCTGCGTGGCAGGCTGCGTATCCATTTTAATTGTGTGATATGTAATGTGAGTGGCCTTATCTGATTTGGTGCCACTGTGGGGGTATCGGGTTTCAGCCACTCGTACCCACCTCCGGGAGCTGGGGGGCCTGCGGATGTGTTGCCATGGATACGAGGATGGGGGTGAAGTTAGTGGTGATGAGATTACACCGAAGTGCTGATGGGAAGAGGAATGAGAATAAGGGAGTTTGAGAAAGAAGGAAACACGACAGCAGACAAAGCCAAAACCTGTGTACTTAGAATGACCAAGGATTGTTATTGTTGAACTAAGTGAAATGTCCTCAATTAAAGGTGCTGTACCTGATTTTTTTTTTTTTTTTTTTTTTTACTTTCTTGAAACCAAACTAGTTCATTTTAATGGTTTGCAGCAGTCTAAACTTTTCTAACGCATCACTGGCGTTCTAATTATTCACCATGAGTTTTGGTCCGCTTTTCATAACTTTCAGAGGACTGAGCAGAGTGTTAGCCTGCTAACTGCACACTTCCTGATTTGTGGATGATTTGAGTATCTATTGACTTTAAAGGAAAAATATTATGCATTTTCATATTGTTATTAGCCTTTAAACCTGCTCTTTAGTACCTTGAATGTGCCATCTCATGTTTTGAAACAAAAAAAAGTTTATTATGGTCTTAATAAAAGGATTGGTGTACTGTATGCAATAAGTACATCGAGTAAGAACAAGTTTGGCGATGATTTAAGGACTTAAAACAGCAGAAGATTTGCGGATAAGTGACACATGAAATGTGAGAAGCGACGTACGAAATCTGAGGGAGAGGATTTTTCAATGAGCATTCCTCAAAACCGCATGAATGCATCTGAATGCAATTTTAGGTGTGTTTTTGATGACGGATTCGGAAATGGTTAAAAGCTCAAGAAAGTCACTGTAGCAGAATATGTGTCCTTTAAAGTCAATTACCCCTTTTCAAAATACCGCCCAGCTAGTTCCAGTAGCCTTAAAAGTGCGACGCTTCACTTCCTCTTCTAGTCAGCCCAGTATTGCTAATTAGGAATTAGCAGATTATAACTGAAATAAATCAATAATTAACACCAAGTGTATGGATAATCACTGGCAGCTTGTTATGACCTTTACGTATGATGTAAATACTACACTAGGGGATAAGCTGTGTTTTATAAAAGGTGATGTTTCTGTTTCTAAGATAAGGTAATGCTAACCTAAATTAAATTCAGTCAATGTTAAAAAAAAAATCACAAACTGAAAAAAAACATCAACTTGGCATTCTTCATACTTTGATGAAGGTGTCTGTATTATCTTTTGAGCTTTATTATAGCAAGACTCCGCTAATTCAAAGAAAATATTAAGGTCATGTGGGAGGGTCTTACAAGGTCATGACAAAGTTACAGGGTGAACTTTAAAGCTCCATAAGGCATATGCTTTATTTGTCCTCTGCATTTGACCCATTCTACAATGCCACTGGGGCAACCTGACAGTAGCAGTGCCATGCTCGATGACCCAGCACCTTGCATATTATTTTGGGACGTAATGGCCAGCAACTGCAGAGCAGATCCTGCATATAGAAAAATCCACTTGGAACACCCATTTTTAATACAGGATAATTATAATGGGATTAACTGTATATTAACAGGTGTAATACTCGGGGCAAGTTCACATTGGTTCAGTTCTGATTTGAGCCAAGTTTAATCCTGATCCTGATCCTTGCTCTAGTCGTGGTTTAGTGGTTTACTCTAACTTTAAAAATGCATCCACACTTGCAACTCTAAAAAAGACAACAGAACCAAACCAAGTCTACATCAGGACCAAACTGCTCAGAACGCACCCTTAAAAAGTTATTCTCTTAACAAATGTGATTTCAACCAAAACAAAATGCACTTGATGTTCAGTAACAGCTGCCTTTTCATAATGAATGTAATTATGTGATTAACCATTAATTCTCCTCTGTCTCTCTCTCTCTGTTATTTTCTCCATCAGACTGAAATCGCCAAGAGACTCAACACCATCTGTGCACAAGTCATTCCCTTCTTATCACAGGAGGTAAGTGCCACACATTTGGCATTTAGCACGCTGCTATTAGACTGTGTTAGTTTTGTCAAGTATTACGTTTCATCACAGTTTTTGTAATATTATTAATATAGTTTTGAAAAAAGAATCAGTGATTACTTCATATATGACTAAAGATACAGTATAATCTTAACAAAACAAGTGGAGACTAAATACAAGCTCCCAAAGTAACAGTATGATTTAAAAATGATTGATTTCACTTTCAAACAGTCTAAACTAAGAACAAAGTTTAACCCCTTACGCCTGTGTCTCGTCCAGCACCAGCAGCAGGTGGTTCAAGCTGTGGAGCGAGCCAAACAGGTGACCATGGCTGAGCTCAACGCCGTCATCGGGGTACGCGGACTGCCAGGCCTCCCCCCAACAGTGTGTATTTCTCCATTTACTTTACACCAACAGTGCACTCCAAACACATGTAGCCCGGGCTGGGTATTACAAAGTATTTCCATTTTTATTATGTACAGAAACGAAACACACTGGAGTTTCATGTCCACTCTCTCAGAACAATGATCAATTTATGAAAAATGTATTTTCTCAGCTCAGCAACTTGAGTCTCTTGGCAGTTTTTTAAGTAGGGATGGGTGATACTGACTAAAATAAATATCTTGAAATTTGTATGGAGTATCTCACTAACAATAGTCAGACATTGTTATATCAATTATATCAGAAATGTGTTAGAACTCGTCCTTAAACATATTAGTTGAGGTTTAATTATCAGACAAATGTGAAATGAAACGCAAAAAGTGCAGAAATATCTCCTTTTGAACTTATTTGAAAGTTGACAACACGACTTTTACAGTATTATTCAAAATGTCCATGTATTTAAAATAACATTAACAATATTATTTATTTTGAGTACAGCCTTAATAACTAACTAATGACTGAATATGCCCGGTTAATGAAATGGACAGAAATTAATGACAACACAGGTCCTCAAAGGTTCATAAAGTTCATAATCTAGGAATAAGTGGATAAATATGTCTTATTTTGATGTAATTTTGTTTCAAGACTAGGCTCTGCATTCAAATCTTCTGACAGTAAATGAGTTACAAGTGGATGACCCTTGGTTTATCAGAATCAGAATTACTTTTATTTATCCCCAAGGGGAATTTTTTTGTAACAGGCAGCACACGGGTTGACGCATGCGCACAAAGATGATGTATGGAACTAAAATGACGTGACCGTAGATGACTTCTTTTATTAAACTTTGGCAATCAATTTAGCATCATACAGGACCATCCTTTTTTTAAATGGAAAAGCTTATGTAAATCTATTCCACTTTATAATTACACCTAACTACAACTAATTATCAAAGCCACAGTGAATAGGAATGAAGACAAACTAGTTGCTAACGGGTGACGCCTTGATGACAAAGATGGTACTTTTCCTTCAGGTTATTGTGGTAAACCCTTTTCCAAGAAGTCTTTGAAAACAAATAATACGATGACTGGAAACTCCGCACAAATTAAATGAAAGATCTGAGTAGATAAGAAGTCTGTTCAAGATTGATGAGGAAATAAAAAACAATGTGAATTTGCATAGTTATTTTGTTTTGTATTGGTGGAACTTTATTTAAGACAACCGACAAGAAGAAATGTGAAAAGATCTCGCCTCAAGATCGTGCAAAATGATCTTGTGACAATTTCTTTCCATGTGTTTACATTTAGATTGGACAAATAGTTCATGCTTGTGAGTTACAAATCTTGAGAATTCGTAGTTCCAAAAAGTCTTGTTACATTGACAGGAAATCAATGAAAAATATAGGACAAAATTGTGAATTGAACTGCATAATCTTGTCTCGTCTTATCTACTTTATCTACCTTTCTTTACCACACTTTCCGGCAAGCATGTGAATAACCAACCTATAGCTGCACCTGATTAGTCTAGCAATTGTTCTTTTGATTAGTTGTTGAGATTGTGAGAGGTGAACTATGAATATGGGATTTTTACTAGATTTAACCGTGAAGAAGCTAAAGAAATGCTGCTTGAGAACATATTCGCAGAGTATATTTACAAATTTTTTTTTTTTTTTTTTTCAGTAAAAAACTATCTTTACATGTTTCTTGTGCCATTTTGTGATTTTTTTTTTTTTTTTCCTGCTTTGTCTGCGATCTCTTTCAGCACATGACAGGTTTTGGAAGTTATGTATAGTTAAAAAAAAAACATTATTTAACAATCAAATTTGACAATAATTCAAATAATCAGTTAGTTGCTCTGTTTTTTTCTCGTTGTATTTTTGTTTTCTTTTATTTTCTGTTTTAATAGTCGTTGCACAAACTCTTGTGCAGTTCTAGTCTTGTGAAAGCAAATGACAGGTTAGGGTCTGTTAATATTCTAGTTGCACCGGTAGTAAATATTTATCACAGTTTTACATTTGTGAAGTTGACGTTTGTGATTGTGAAGATATTTCGATAAGTAAAAGTTTAAAACGTCACTTATGTCATCAAAAAGCGGCGTGTCATTGTAAATACAGAGACACTTTACACATTTTTCTGACAATTTGAACGATCATTCAATAAAATAAAGGTGACATCAGGTATTATTTGTCAAATCATAACTATTGTGTAATTTATATGGATTTAGCCTATGTTTAAAAAAGAAATAAAAAATCCTCCCTGCATCATATTTGCTGCCCATATCCAACCAGGAAATAACATTATAAATGTTACAAAAACTGGGAACAAAGAGGCAAAATGTTTAGTAAAATCTAGCTTTGTCGACTAACCGATCAGTGGAGTACGACTTTAGTATACCCAGAATTTAGTTGACTTCATTAGTTCTGTACTGTTTAGAAGCAGTGTACTTTGAGATGTCACACTTCATGCTTTACCAACCCTGACCTTTCTCCTTATATGGTAATCTTTTCCATCTCCTCCACCTCTTTTAAACTTTTCATGGGTCTTGTTTTTTGATTAAGTCACATTATGTTAGTATTCTTGTCTTTTCTGGTCAGTTGCTTAATCGGTTTAGTTTTCTTTGACCCAGTTGTTTTTGGGTGGTGATTAAAAGTAAGGGAAAAAGACTTTGACTGTTTGCCAGTAAGTTTGATTGAACTCTGGGGAGAGAATAGCTGTTGAAGTCCTTTTTTACAGCGAGTTTGCGAGGAGTGTAGTCTGGTGGCTTGTTAGTTGGCGGGACAGAGGAGGTCTAAGTCGGGGGCGGCGTTGCTTTGGCAGTTGTGTGTGCGTTTTAATTGCAGGATTCCAGTGTTTGTAAAAGAGAGCAGGGGGTCAAAGCGTTGCCCTCCTCCCCCCTTCCATCTCCCCCTGTCTCCCACGCCAGCCTGTCATTCACCCCGTTTGTGAGTTAAATGAGTGTAATGAAGCGTGGCGGCCCTACCTCGGCGCACACATCACCAGTTCGCGCTAACCTCCCATGACAAACCGGGCGCTCTCCCCTTTTTTCCCCCGCGTCAATCCTTCCCCTCCATTTACCCCCAGCAGGAGACCGGGGCCGTGTTTTGCATCTGCTGCGCGCTGTGCGTCCGTTTTGTGTGTGCGCGTCTGTGTGGAGCCAGGCGTCGCTGATTCGCGCTAAACAACAGCAGCAGCAGCGGCGGCGCGATGCTCGAGCCGGCCTGCCCGCGCCCCGGTTTATGCGACGCGCCCGGGCCCTGAGCATGTCGGAGTGATCGAGTGTGACGTGTGGGTGTGTTTGTCTTTGATTGCTTGGCAAACCAGCCGCAGTGTGTGTGTTTGAGTTTGTGTGTGCGAGAGAGCGAGAGAGCATGAGGGCCCCCGGGTTAAAAGACTATTTAGTTGTTTTGCTTTCATTCATAGGGGCAGGACGCAGAGAATGAGGAATGGTTGAGAGGAGCGGAGAGCGGGAGGGGCGCGGGTGAGGGGGGTGAGTTAGTCAATTAGGTGAGATAAAAGTGGGTTTGACCTTCAGCGCTCCTCCCACCCCTGTGGAGCTGCCTCCTGTCCCCCCTCCTCTCCCTCTCTCTCCTCTAATCTCCCCCGCTCCGCCCCTCCCTGCAGCGAATCACCGAGCTCCCATTCCCGCGGCTACTGTCTGAGGAGGCAATAATGATGTTTTGGAACACAAAGACATTTCACGCACCGACGAGCGCCTGATTTGGTGTGAAAGAGAGAGCAGGGCTGCCAGCCAAACCCCCCTCCCTCCTCTCTCTCTCCCTCTCTCTCCCTCACTGAGCTGACCGTGGAGCAGCAGCTGGGGCTCCTCTCCCTCCCCTTTCCACCCCTCCTCAGCACATCCTTGGCTCTGTGATCCCAGCTGTCAGTATTGTTCAGTGTTTGACCCCAGGGGGAGAGGGTTGGAGTGGAGGAGCACAGAGGATGTGTTCACTGAAGTTGCTGTAAAGTTAGATGCTCAGGAAAACGACCCATCTGTTGACGACTTGAACAGAGCTTCACTTCTACTGAAATTACAGACTATTATTGATTTACCTATTCACGAAAGACAGGAAGAACCTCTTTCTGTTATACTCGAGTACTGTACTTAACACAGTCAGTGTTATTGCAGATTTTAATTCCATACAAAGTTCATGGTTTAGATTTTGGTTTTGTAATTTGTAATAGATGAGTAGGGCCCATGTATAGTGATGTGCAAGTTGCCATATTGAAATATTGTGTCGGGTGTTCTTGAATTTTATGGCTTTACAACCTTTTAACTGAAAAGCATTGCATCTTGATTGATTATTGATTGATTGATGTCACCGCAATTTGAAGCTTGTGGAAGAAGATCATAACGTTTGTGCCAGTTTTTGTTTCATTTTAAAATAAATCAGAACCATAACCCAAAGAAAAAAGCACAATGTAATTTTTGGGACATTAAGCTGCTGGTGTTGGTTCAAAGGGACCTACAGTTCTATTCTCACAACATAAACTTTAAAACTAAAAGTTAGCTTTGTAAGATTTAGCCGAGCCTTACTCTGAGTCCATGCTAGCTCGGCTCTAGCCGCCATCGTGCCGATTCGTCAGAAATGACTATGCGGCGCTTCTGTTATCACACATTGAATGGCACCAGTCCATATTGAGGAAGTAAATGCGGAAGAAACAAATATTTTCGTAGTCATGTGCCAGTGAGCACAGGCCATTGAACCCCATACGATGCTATTTTACATTCATCTTCCACATCTATATCTAATGGCTCGTATTCTAATTAGACTCAAACATAGTAGTAGTTTGTTTATAGTTAAAATGGTAGAATTAAAAATTCACACTGAAAGATATATTATAGTCCACACATTTGCTAAACAGCTAACAGCTAAACATGCATTATTGATTTTTATTTTGTCTGATCTTTCTCTTTCTGTCTCTTGTGTATCTCCAAACAGCAGCACCTCTCCCATAACCACGGCGGTGCCCCTGTCCCGCTGACGCCGCACCCCGCAGGCCTCCATCCCTCTCAGCTCAGCGGCTCCGCAGGGCTCCTGGCTCTGTCCGGGGCCCTCGGAGCGGTCCCTCCCCACCTGGCGGGCAAAGACGGGGCTGATAAGAAACCTCCTCACCTGGCTGGGCCCGACTCGCATCCTGGAGGTCCGGAGCACTTAAGAGGTGCACACTGAAAGCAACGTTAAACTGTTTTTACATGATGCATTCACAATTGTACACCTTCATAGAGCATCTTGCTTGGGATTTCACATTTAGTACACACCTAGTTCACATACTACATATGTGTAGAAAGAAAATTCAAACTAATTCAGCATTGGTTTTAAGCAAACTAAGCAGAGTAAACAAGGCTAAAAACAGGCATTACAGAAACATATTGCAATAATATTGAAACTTCTTTATTCCACTGGCACAATCATTAAAGCAGGATAATCCAAGTAAATATTTTTAACATACAAAATCATTAAAAGGCATAAGCTGGATCAAATAAATGGCAGAAGTACCCAATAATTAGCTATAGAAGTTACTTATTCAACTCATTACAACTCATCATATTTCACCAAATAAAATCTTCCCATAATTGTAAAGAAAATGTACACGTGATAAATATTGAGCCCTAAAATATATTTTTCCATCTATTATTTATTGAGCAATAAGTTTATATAGTTATTATAGTGACAGGCCTAAATAAAAACAATAGCTGAATTTGCATTTGAGAAGTGAAATGATTAGAATGACCCCAGTGAAAGAAGGTCATAAGATGGAACAGAACGTATTCAGTTCTCGATCGAGGGACAGTTAAATATTGCAACATTTTTCTGTGTTGAAATGAACCACATCTGCAAGTACACTGATAAATACATATCTTTAACAAAATGATGTTCTTTCTTTTCCCCTCTTGCCTCTCCAAACCTGCTTTCCTCGTGGCATCAGACCGAGAGCCTGGCACCGTAAGTATTTTCCTTTCAATGATGCTTTGTTATGGAATGGTCTGTTAATCAACTGTTCCTTATCACAGAAGGATTGTGTTAAACTGGCTCCAAGATTTCAAATTGCAATGGTTTCTAATGAAAAGAGAATCACAATTGCATTATTTTTACCGAATCGTCCCCTTGGCCATGATTACGTGAACCTTCTTAAGTAGAGTGCTTTTCTTGTAACTGGAAAGTTTGTGGTTTCCATGCGCTTATGCAATGTGCTTATCTTTGTGTCCCTGTGCGAGACATTTCTAAAACACCCACCTAACCTTTGTCTGAATGTTGTGTGAGTGATTGCTGCCACTTCTCATGTCGGTCAGCTTCAGGGCGGCTGTGGTTATACCTGTGAAAAGAGGCTCTCAATTTGATTAAAATTCAATAAAATAACCAGCCCTACAAGTGTGGGTAATGGAAGAATAATGGAATGTGAATGAAAAGTGGAAGTCGGTGTCCAAAAAAGCATGATATTTGAGTGGATGGTATTAACAGGTGCGTTTCTCGATAGCAATATGTGGACTACATTTCAACAAGGCATCAATGTGACTTTTAAACGTTTTGGTTGAGGTTCAAATATTGCACAAAACCTGAATGAACCATACAATTAACAATCTTTCAAGTCAAAATTGCAGAAATATCATTTTATACTTATGTTTGGAAGCTTGCAGTAAACATTTGTTTTCATTTTGTTTTGAATCACAAGCTTTTGATGCTCTCATTTGAATACTTTTTATTACAGTAAATATATTTGATATTCTAATTTATCTATTTCCAAAATCACAATTACTGCATTATCCAGTACTTGATACATCTCTCATCGCTGGCACTCTGTAAATCAAATGTATTCATCTTTTTCCATCCCTTCCACGACGAGAGCCCTGTTTTTGACTCGAGTGTACTCCTAAACAGCCTCCTTTATTTTGACTTGTCAGTGTTTTCATGCGGGTTTGGGGAAGTCCGTGGGGACAGCTTAAGCCCGGGCGTCCCTCCTCTTAGCTCTGCCCCCTCTCTCTCGTCTCCTCTGAGCTGTTAGCTTGGCTCCCTCCTTCCAAACGGGGCTTTTTAGCACGGTCACACTTCCACACAGGCTCTGTCCCGGCCCCAGCCTGCATTGTTGTGCCTATTTAACACCTCAGTGAGCAGATTACACCCCCCCCCCTTCTATCTCCCTCTTTTTCTCTCTCTCCCCCCTACTTCTGATCCCGCGCTTAAAGACTCATTGTGCTTAATATCACCAGTGCACAGAGGGAGGGGGGGCTTGGGAAATGGCAGGGGAGGAGGGCGGTCATATGACACCAAGCTTGTACATGAGTCGGAAAACAAGGAAAAGAGAGAGAGAGAAAGAAAGGAAAGATGGGACTAGTAAAGTGTGGAAAAGGAGGGGGGAATTGTTCATGTATGCAATTTGAATTAAAGCTAAAGCATACAGCTTATTTAACTTAGGGCTATGTTAATATTGAAGATATGAAAAAAAAAAAAAAATTGACTATATCGTATAAAACAATGCCACAAGAGTTGATTAAAAATAAAAATTAAAAAGAAAATTATGTCGTGAACTTTCAAATAAGGGTTTATCATGATATTTCT
This sequence comes from Rhinogobius similis, assembly GCA_019453435.1. Taxonomy (NCBI): domain Eukaryota; kingdom Metazoa; phylum Chordata; class Actinopteri; order Gobiiformes; family Gobiidae; genus Rhinogobius; species Rhinogobius similis. Next base: position 35,221,753 of record CM033629.1, read on the forward strand.
GCACTTTTAGACAGTTCTTATTTGTCTCATAATAAAACCTTAATACGCCAAAAAAATCTTTATTTTTGACACTGGGTCTAAAACTTTTCATGCCAAGTACATATTTGGCCTTCTGACCACCACCAGATCTGAACCAATTAGGTCAATACAAATGTTTATTCCAGGTCTAAACTAGGGCTTAATAACATCTAAAATAGGTAATAAGTATTTCTATACAAGGAATAACTCGAAGGAGTAATATTAATATAGATAAAATTGACAGTTACTTTTAAGCAAACACTGGAGTCGCAGAAAGATCCGTGTACCACAGAAGAAGCTCATTTACCGGTTTGAGTACCACTCATCTAGCATATATTAGCTAAATAGTCAAGAAAAGTTTTCTTAAGAAAAGTTGTAAGAGAACCTTGATTTATCCCACAATTATGACATTTCAGTGTTGCAATGGAAAATTACAAGAACAACAGTAGAATCAAAAGTATAAAAAAGCAAGAGTAATGTCAGTAAAAATTAAACTATTCAATTTGGTTAGTGTTATTCATATATTTTAATGTAATTTTTTTTCAATCATAGCCAACATACATTTGTCAAAAAAAAATCAAAAAGTGAAATATTAATATGATACTACATTGGAATTATAAACCACAAAAACACAATGCTAGTCAGGTGCTTTACCCCTCCTGTAAGCGAAGGGTTAATCCCATAGCCATAAATCCAGCATTAGCAGCGGCCCAGCACTTTGATTCCCTCCTCAGACTGAGAGAAATACAGTTTGAAGGGCTTAATCTACCTATGAGCTTAGTCTGGTTAAGCCCCGCATGTAGCTAAAGACAAGAGGGAGGGGGGGTGAAGAGAGAGGGGGAGGAAGAGGGGGAGGAATGGAGAAATTGCTTATGTTTTGCGGGTCAGTGCTCCAGTGCTCAGCTCACTAAAGGCTTTTTGAATACAGGGGGAGTGAAGGAGGGGGGGACTGGAGTGGAATACAGATTTTTCCACCCCTCCCTCAGGCATCCTTCCCCCTTTCTCTCTCTCTTTACCTCTCTCTCTGTCCCCCCTCGTTTCTTGTTATCCAATTCTTCCTCTCATCTCCTCTTTTTCTCTCTTTCAGTCTTTTTCCTTCTCCTCTCTTGTTATGCTTTCTTCTCCTCTACACACTCTCACACCATCACTTTTCCATCCTCTTTCTCTCCCTTCTTTTTCACTCCCCCATCTCTCCCTGTCCTTCTCTCCCTCCTCCTCTTATTTTTCTTTCACTCTTGCGCCATCTCTCTCCTCTTTCTATTCCCTTTTCTCACAACTATTAGAAACCTTTCTCTTATTCACACTCTTGTACCTTCTCTCTCTCTCTTCTCTCCTTTTACTTCTCCTCATCTCCTGTTATCCTTTCTTCACTCTTTCTCTTCCTTACCCCTCTCCTTCCCTTCTCCTCCTTCATGCTCTTGGACCATCTCGCTCCCCCTCCTTTCTCTCTTTTCTCCTTTTCCTTGTCGTCCTCTCTTGTTGTCCTTTCTTCTCCTGTACACAATTAAACCACCCCTCTTTCATTCACTATACTCCTCGTTCTCCCTTTTCCCTCTCTTTCTCATTCCTCCGTTATCCTCCCCTTTTTCTTTTCTTTTCCTCCACTCTCACACATGTTCTCTCGCTTTCCTCTTTGCTCTCTCTATCCCCTATTTTTCTCTCCTCATGCCATATTTCCTTTTTCCTCTCCTTCTCTCTCTCCCTCGTTCCTTCTCTCCCTCCATCACTTTTGTTTTTCTCTCTTTCCCTACACTTGCACTGTCTCTCTCCCCCTTCCTTTTCTCACTTTCTCTCCTTTTGCACTGTCTTTCTTTACCTCCTTTCTTGTTTTTCTTTCTTGTCTTTTACACACTTGCATTTCTCCCCCCTGTCTCTTTCTCTCCTCCTCTCTCTCTATCACGCTTTCCTTCTGTCTCTCTCTCCTCCTCTCCTGTCACCCTTAAGTCTCTTCATTCTCACACCATCTCTCTCCCACTCTCCCTCCCCATACTCTCTCCTCTCTTTATCTCCTCTACACTCTTTTTTTTCCTCTCTCCCTCTCCTTCTTTCTCCTGTTCTTGTCACTCTTTCCCCTCCTCCACGCTCTCACACCAGTCTTGTCTCTTCCTTTCCTCCTTCATTTACCCTTTACCCCCCTCTCTTCCTCCGTGCCTCCCCCCCTCTCTCTCCCACTGTGTTTTGTGCTCAAATGTGTTTGTGTTTGTTGGATGCACATTTCATTGACAGTCTGTGGCTATAATGGACTCGACATGAAGCTGTAATCCATTAACAATAGGATGCGTTGGTCAGGAGGCCAAAGGGGGGAGGAGGAAGGGGGAGGGGCCGGGGCGTTTGTGGTCTGGGTGTTTATTACACTGACCGACTGCTTTTAGACACTTGTGGGGGGCTTGTGGCAGCTACTGAGCAATATTGTGAGGTCAGGCTTCAGTTGTGGTCATTTGTAAATTTAAAAGGCGGTGAAGGTGTTATATAGGATCTGTAAGTATTTCTTAAATATTAAGGGCTTTTATACAGTGGACGTATGTTTAAAAATGTTAGGTACTTTTTATGTTTAGTTTATGATCTATAGCGAAACAATTTAACAAAAATATCTGAACTTGAGACACTGAACCGAGATTAACAAAGCACTGCAATATGTTTGGGCCTCTGAACTCCTGCCATGGACACAATAAATGGATATCTTTGGAGGTACTTCCGACTGCAGGGAAGAAGGCCATCACAAAGAAATGGACGAGACAACCTGAACCAACGATGAAGGGCTGGACTGACATTATAACTGACATTCGTAAAGTAAAAATAAAAAAATCACATTCAGACTTAATTTGAAAAAGTGGACAAATTTGACTCATTTTGGACCAAATGGGACATTGACGTTGAACGATACGTGCCTTAAATTTCATTGGGTTTATCTTTTCTTTTCTTTTTTCCTTTTTTGTGTTGTTGGTGTTGGTCTGTTTGATATAGTTATGAACTGAAAAAAGAAATAAATCTTTGCAATAGGGCTTTCAGAGAGGAGGCAGAAGGAGATCTGAGCTCAAAAAGAAGAGAAATAGGCATTTTTAAGAAAGTGTGTTTTGTCTGTGCACACCTTGTACCATAGAAATTCACCTCATGCTTCTTGTCTCCTTGGAGATGTTCTTGTTTTGCTTGACTTGTTCAACAGAATGGGAATGGGATACTTTTACATTTATTCAATTTCAGAAGATTTTATTTGCAAAAACAGATAGGTGCCTTTTAAATAAATCGTTGGAGCCTTGCAGTTTACACTTTGTATTGAGATTATAAGGATTTCTATGGACCACAGTGGAAAGGAGAAGGCGTGTTTGGAAATGTAGGGGTGCATCATAAGTTTATTCTGCCTTTTTACATACAAACAAGCAGTTTACTGATACTTGTCTGTATAAATAGCTGTTTTGTGACAACTCCTGATATAATGGTCTTCTGAATGGAGCCCCCTTTAGTCGACTAACCCATGCACAAGTCATGTCGTTTGTCAACCAAGATTTTTTTTTTTGTCGACTACATCCCTAATTGACGGGTTGGCTCACGTGTCGGTTATGACCACCACAGCGAGTGGGTCAGGGCGAGGGGAAGCACTGATTTGAAGAGCCACTTGACGTAATCAACAGCTACGTAGGCTTTAACTGCCTTTGGTCAAGTGAGGAAGAGGCCGGATATAGTGGAGGAGAAGATGAAATTTGTTTCTCTGAATGAATAACCCCTTGGCTCATAAGATTGTGTTATATTTTGTGAAATAACAGTAATAATAGCTTGGTGGATTAATGTTTTCTTAGCCTTCTGTCAGGTCAAGGAGTTTTATATATGGACACAAACATGGTAATTAAGGCAATATATTGCTAAAAAATATATGGATATTGCAATAATTGGTAAACACAAATATCCAAGGTTTTGAAAGAAGGTTAATTCAATTTAATCTAAATGTAAAAAGGGCAGCTTATAGTCATGATGTCCCTTATTAAATTGGTCATATTTTGTCTTTTTTTTGTTTGTTTTTTTTACCGTTTTACTTGTTAGTTAGGGCATTATTTATTTGTTTTATTTAACTGACTTTAACTGAAGGTATATAAAATAATTATAATAATAACTGTGAACAATTAATAAAATATCCAGCCTCCATTCGGTCTTAAAAAAACCTCTAATGTTCCTACGTTTGTGCTGTGAACTCTTGCTGTGTGTGCTGTGAGCATTTGATAAAAGTCATTAGATAAAATGTGTCTTGTGTGACTGTATTGAGCCACAACCTTAAATAAGTTAGAAGATGAATAAATGCAGAAAAGCAAACATATTTTAAGGAATACATTTTTTTTCTCTTTCCACAGAGCAACTCGATGCTTCCTGAAAGTCTTCGAAACTCGGACAAACGACGGAATGGACCAGAGTTTCCCAACGACACAAAAAAACGAAAGGTGGACGACAAAGACTCCAGTCACTACGTACGTTTGAATGTAACTTTGTGTCATTTTTGTTCATTCAGAAACCGTTTTAACGTTTACTTACCAAAAATTGTACATCAAGTCATTTTTGATTTTCCTGTCTTGCAGGATAGTGATGGGGAGAAAAGTGATGATAACTTAGTAGTAGATGTTTCAAATGAGGTTTGTATTTAGTGATTCAGTGAGATGTTGTGTCGCTTCTGACCGGCATAAGTTTAACCTCCCGTTTGTGTGTTCAGGACCCAGCCTCTCCACGTGGTACGCCACTCCCTTCTCCACGAGAGAACGGTCTGGATAAAGCCCGTCTGCTGAAGAAGGATCCATGCAGTCCTGCCTCCACGGCATCGTCAGCGAGCTCCTCCTCCCTCAAGTCCAAAGAGATGGCCATGGTACAAATAGGATGATAATTTAACTCATTATTAATCATACAAAATTGCCACAGGAATCATGAATTGATGCAGATTAATCACACAGTCTGTTTAGACAAACACATTATTTTAGATTACGCAGGAGGCTTTATCTGAGCGAAAGCGGATGGTACAGGAGCTGCGCTGATATGATGCAAATTTACACATAAAATCTATAAGTCCTCATGTGGAGGAGTGCAGATCAATATGTTAATATCAATGTTTACGAGCGCAGAGAGCGAAGGAGGGCTCTGGGGCTTTGCTCCAAGCAGCAGAAAAAAATAAAGAAGCCACGGAGATCTCGAGTTTTCCGCTCCATGAGGAAAGTGAGCACTAATGGGCCAAACAATTCACCAAACTAGAACAGAACACTTGTAGACACCAGGCCAACACCAGCAGCTCACATTTGTCACCATGAGAGCCATTAACACCCTCAAGCGGCAATGGAGGGTCTTAAACCCACTAAAGCTGTTGTTTGGTCCTGTACGTTTACCTGTAATGTGACCAAGCAGAAGCAGAACATGAAATGCAATGTCTAGACTTAAATTATAGCCAGTTGGGCTTTAAAATAATTGTTTATTTTTCTTTAGAACATAGAAAATTCTTCAAAATTTATATTTCAATATTGCCTTTTCAAAAAGCGGGCACTGTGATTAATTGTGGTTACCGTATTTTTAAAGTGTGACTAATCTGATTTTCTAAAATGTAATGGACATAGAGGGACAGACTTAGGAAATTTAAGCTCAAAGATAATAACTGTTATAACAACAAATGTTTTTCAGATTTTATCAATCATAACACAGAGAGAGACTGGAAAAGAAATAAGTGCCTAACATATTACAAACTAGAAAACCAGCACAAAACCAAATATCTGGGGAACCCTCCTACATCACATATTGCCTATTGATACAATTATCTAGTTTTAAGTTGGACTTGCATATTTTTATTGGTTTGTTGGACAGCTGCATGTTATGTGACCAACGTCAAACAGTCTCTAAAGCAATCTCGTTTTTAAAATATCAAACTTGTGCCCGTAGCGAGAGAAGGCGGGGACACCAGGGCTGAAGTCCAGCACACCCACTCCCAGAGGCGACTCCACCCCAGGACCAAGCTCCACTCCTGGGATCAGACCCAGCCTCGCCAAACCGCCCTCCATGGAGCTCCCACATCCTCCTGGTAAGAACATCGTCTCCACACTGAAGGCGCTGTGTCACAACCTAATTCTGCCTATTATTCCACTGTAGACATGGGTCATAATAACAAAAATCATATTTTTGGTGATTATCCCGACAACTATACAATATATGATGTATATATTTTTCAGTCTATAAGAAACATGCTAAACCGTGCCTGTAAAGGTTGATTATATAATTGCTAGCAAAATTGCACAAACGTCGCTTCGTACCCTTCAATCTGCTTCTAAAGATGTTTTGTTGTGTAATAAAATCCACTTATATCCATAGGTTTAAGTGGGTCATTGTAATTTCAAAGGCCGTTTTCTCTAAATGCATTTTTCTCCCACAGAGACATAAAGGTTTACCCTTTAAGTAGCTCCTACACACAAAAACTTCACTTCAAATCTTGTGCCTAAGATTTTGATGGATTGTACAGAAGGATTTGTTGAGATCTAATTCTAAGCCTGATTTATTAAAGTTTTAACTCCAAAATTATAGATGAAATTAGAATTTCTACCCTAATCTTCCTATGTACCATTTTAGCAATTTCTGCCCAGAAATGTGTTATGTTTTTATATGCAAGCATTGCATGATAAAAACTAATAAACTACAGAAAAAGTTGTAAATTAATTAATACCTCTGACTACAACTTGTTTCTATTCCCTGCAGTGTCTTGCCTTAAGATGTAAAATTAAATGATCAAGTATTTTGATATTTTCTTTCAGACGATCGATCTCATTGTCATGAATCCCCCGTTTGTGTCCAGGTGCTGGTTTGAGGACTCCTCTTGCTGTACCCGGCCCGTACCCGGGTGCGTTTGGGATGTTGCCCCATGCGGCTGGGATGAACGGAGAGCTGGCCGGAGCGGCTGGAGCTGCAGCGTACGCGGCCGGACTCCACAACATGTCTCCACAGATGAGTGCTGCTGCTGCTGCGGCCGCTGTGGCTGCATACGGACGCTCGCCCATGGTCAGTCCCACGCTCTGGCTTCCTCGTTCTTTCTCTTTCATAAATAAATAGTTGATACTATTTAAAATGTCCAGAACAACATGATGGATCAATGATAATATAATTTCTTTGTTTGAATGGCTAAATTTTGTAATGAAGTATTTACAGTCAGATACATTGTTGCTGACCTACGTCTTGAACTTTATGAAGAGCAGTTTTTATATTTTATCTGCATAGAAGAGGCTCTTGTAGCTTCCTAAAATAATCAATCAAAAATATATACCCTAAAGCACCAATTCTTTACCATAAGTCCGGGGCCCAAAGTAGGGCCACGAGCACTTCCTGAAGGGCCACACAATCAGTGAAACACACTACATTTGATATGAAATCGGGGCAGGTTTACATTGTACCAAAAATGACAGGCCTCGAGGTTAAAAAGGTTAAGAACCCCTGCCTTAAATAATACAAATCATAGAGTTTGTTGGGGATTTGTTTGGGGATTTTCTCATCTTTGCACAAACAGGAAACTTTTAGTTAGAATATAAATATTGAGCTCCAAAAATATTGTTCCAGCTTTCATTTATTGAACACTAAGTTGATATAGTAGTTATGGTGACAGACCTATACTCAAGTAATTGGTTTACATTTGTTGTTTGTACATAGTAACAGTGGCAGGTTGTAAACAGTGTAGGTTTCACAGGTGTATATCTTGCCCTGTCTGTGTCTGAGCAGTAGTTTTACGCTCCTCTTCATCACCTCATCACTCCTCAGTGTTTGCACAGCGTTCATTAAAGTGTTTAAAAGGCTTCAGAGTCGCACAGCTGTTTACAGAGTGAGCCCTGTGTGTTTGCCCACTCTGCTCTCACACTCGGCTCCTCTGTTTGTCCTCTGAGAGTCAGGGACGCTGTTGACCTGTGCCTCACTCAGTGTTTGCCTGGAAAGCGCTGTGCGAATATACCATTTTGTCATTATATATTTAGATTTAACATAATAAGCTGCGATACGGCAACAAAAAGTTCAGCAGTAAACCTCACAATTAAAAAGACCTGAGCTGATCAATGTTGATCAGAAACTACTGGATCTCGATTTGATTCAAATGTCATTGATCTCACAGCCCAAATACACTGTATATAGTCCACAGCAGTCAGTCAGTGTTTGAGAGGACACTGTTGATCCTCTGTCAGCCCAGAGGAGGCCTGTTAGCCGGTTAGCTGTGTGCTCATAGACGTGTGTTTTGACTTTTTCAGGTTGGCTTTGATCCACATCCACACATGAGGGTTCCTGGGATGCCCCCCAGTCTGACAGGGATCCCCGGAGGAAAGCCGTGAGTACTTCAGTGTTTCCTTTGGACACAGGGTCTTGGCGTGGCAGCACTCAAAGTTGAATGTTACGTAACTGGGGCTTTTTCTTTTTTTATATATAAAGCCATTTATTAATTTAATTGCATTAAAATATTAGGCCAGTAGACTTAAAATAACAATAACCTTAAAAACGGCAAAATAAGAAATTTTATAACTTCTGAAATTAATTTAACTCCTTTTCACAAGGGTTGCCACTTTGCCCTGTATAGCCAGCAAGCTGTGGCTGTGTTTAGCGCATTAGCTTCCTCCTTCTCTTCCTTCTCACAGCGGAAACACTGTATGTCTTGAATCTTAAAACATTGTTCAGGTGACTTCATTTGAACCCCTGTCCACAGCTTTGTGGATGAAAACTGTAACATCCAGTTTTTTCCTCTTTATTTCCCCTGCACTACCCAGTTCGTGTTAGATATATTGTCTGAAGGCAAAAAAAAAATCTGATATTGTTTGAGAGGGAGATTTATGCTTAATTTTTCTTTGATATTCTGTTGCATTTTTAAATTATTTTTTATTAGATGAAGTTATTATCTGAACCGTAAAGTAAAAGTATTTTTCCTCTAGGACTAATGATGTACTTGTGACTCTTGCAGTGCGTACTCGTTCCATGTGGCGGCTGATGGGCAGATGCAGCCGGTGCCTTTCCCTCCGGACGCTTTGGTCGGCCCGGGCATCCCTCGCCACGCTCGGCAGATCAACACTCTGAACCACGGAGAGGTGGTGTGCGCCGTCACCATCAGTAACCCCACGCGACACGTTTACACCGGAGGAAAGGGCTGCGTCAAAGTGTGGGACATCAGTCACCCGGGCAACAAGAGCCCCGTGTCCCAGCTGGACTGCCTGGTGAGGCGCCCTCTCCACGACCATGGAACACCTTTACATTAGGATCAAGGGATATTATTACAAACGTTCACCTTCTATGGGAGTTTCACCGTTTTTGAAAGAAATCTCCAAACTGTTGATCCACAAAAGTTGAACTAAGTCATTATTTGTTAGAGATTGGTTCCACAAACGTGTAATTTTAATTTTATGATTTAAAGTCTTTTTTAACTGACTACAATCACGTCTTTTTTTTAACAACAGAGAAGATGTTTCACAAGCTGCTCTAAATGAGTGACAGTTGGATTTAACCAATCCCCAGAAGTGTTCTTTATAAAGATGAACAACTAGTCCCTGTATGCTCTGTCTCCCATTCTGTTTGTCTAAGGCTAGAATGAATGAAACACATTTCCCAATAAAGTTAATTTTGTAAATGTTATTGTTTTACCAAAAGGTGTTCCTGGCTTGACTGAACTAAAGAATGTGATCTTTAGTATTTTTTTAGCTGCTAATGTAGTTTTTTAAATGTCTATTTAGTTAGTCACTAAAAGACGTATATTTAAAAACTGAAGCTATGATAATCACCAGACTTTTCGTTGTATCTGGTTTGGGCTTTTGTGATTGAAAAGGAATTAAAGTTGCACTGTTTCTTTTCTCATCATACTTCTCCAGTTGTGGTGCTCAATATTTTTAGCATTCTACAATAAATATATTTTAAAAGTTCAATGATCATGAAAACATTGGCAATAGTGCTCAATTTTTATTACCGAGTATGTTTGTTTCCTCAGAACCGGGACAACTACATCCGCTCGTGCCGCCTGCTCCCCGATGGTCGGACGCTGATCGTCGGAGGCGAGGCTAGCACCTTGTCCATCTGGGACCTGGCCACGCCCACTCCGCGCATAAAGGCGGAACTCACGTCATCGGCGCCGGCGTGCTACGCGTTGGCGATTAGCCCAGACTCCAAAGTGTGCTTCTCCTGCTGCAGCGACGGGAACATCGCCGTGTGGGACCTGCACAACCAGACGCTGGTCAGGTACGGACGCACGGTGGACTTGTCTTTCATTATTGTTTCTTTTTGTAAACACGGAAAGATATGTAGTGGCTCAGGTGGTATAGAATTTTAAGGCTGATGGTTCAACCCCAGCTGTTGTGTTCTGGAGCAAGATACTTCACTCACTTAACAGATTAGCAGGCACTTTTCACAACTTCTTTCCTCTCGAAGTAGCTCAAAGAACACATTTTACGCATTATTTGTATTGATATTGCTTTTTAAACAAGCTCTTGAGAACTTTTGCTTTGGCATCTCATCTTTTAGAACTTAAAATAATGTATCTGCTGAAACCAAACAGGACTTTCTATGAATCATGATTTATCTACTGGCCAAGGAAATTTCCATGAGGGAATAAACTAAATCTATCTTGCCCCAGACATACTAATGTAAGCACGTAGTTGTCATGAACGTGATTTGACGACAGAAATGCTTAAAATGGGGTGATGATTTATGGACTTAAAAATTGTGCAGGAGATCTGCAGAGCTCTACCTTAGACTTCACAAATCTGGGAAATCTGAAGTCAAGTGTTTTCTCAGGCTCCGAGGAAGAAGACCTCATGAACAGGAATAAAATCTATTTTGCAATAAGTGTGGAGATAAGAATATAGAGTTTATTTTATATAATTGAAACAATTTTAAATGACCTCAAAAAGAGACAAACATGTATTTTTATAATCTTCCAAATAAGGGTATTTCTGCACATTTTTAGTTGATTTTACGGTCCATTCACGTTTTGTGTAATACTTCAACCTTGGCACTTACAGACACATTTTACCACCTTCTTTATTCATTGCAAAAATATTGTTGATCGATAAATATTTTTATCACAATAATCAAAAAGAGAGATTCATTTAGTCAGTATCACGCACCCCAGAGAGCCAGTCTTGTTGTGCCATGTGTTTGTCTGACCGTCTTGTCGCTGGCTCCTGTAGGCAGTTCCAGGGTCACACAGACGGCGCCAGCTGCATCGACATCTCCAACGACGGGACCAAACTGTGGACCGGAGGTTTGGACAACACGGTGCGCTCCTGGGACCTGAGAGAGGGCAGGCAGCTGCAGCAGCACGACTTCACCTCACAGGTGCTTTAATTCACTCACCCTGTTTTATGTGTGATTTAACCGGGGCTTTTCCATGGAGTTGACGATTTAATCATTTCATAGTTTTATTTTAAAATGGCCATGTTTTAGAAGAATTAAGTTCAAGTTAAAAAATTATCAGGTATATTTAAATGGGCTGTACCTGATTTTTACAGTTTTGAAACGTAAAAACCAGTACATCTGTCACATGTATCGCTTACTTACCTAATGCAATCCCAGCATCATAAATATTCACTGTGATGAGTAAATGAGCACTTTTTATGAGTTTTACAAACATTAGCATTCTAACAACACACTTCCTGCTTCTCGGAAAATAAACTGCTCTATAAATAGTTGCAGAGAAAGTGCTGCGGTCTCATTTTCACCTAAATAGATGCTTTTACATCATATCTGTTCTGGTGCAACACATATTTTACTTTATTACATGCAAGAGATTGGGTACATGAACTGTTTCACATTTCAAAGCAGTAAAAATCAGGCACAGCACCTTTAAGGCCGTGGTAGGTTAATTGTGGGTTTTTTAGAACCTACGGTGTACTGCACAAATGTATCTTGAGGTGCAAGTCACACACAGCCTATGTGTGTGTTTGCCTCTGCGTGTGCGTGGAGCCCAGTGTGTCAGCTCACTCCTAAAATGAAAGACAGAAGTTTAGAGTAGAGTTGTGACCAATAAACCCAGTCTGCAGTGTTGGGCCATTGAGGATATTCATAGGTGTTGTAGAGGCCGATGGATATCCAGTATGCAAAACCTGGTGTCGTAAAGTTGCTGCCAAAGCCTGGCGCTAACACTAACGTGATCCAGCATCATTTGGATAATCATCCATAATAGTTTGTCTCGGTAAAGGTGAAAATAAACTTTCCCAAAAAGTGTACGAGGCTCACTATAGAAAACTAATAACTGCAATCTGAAAGTGAAAGTATGAGTGAAGCATGCGGCCGCAAGGATGAATCAGGAAAACAAAGAACGTATCCTTAGTCCACATGTACGTTGTGAAGCGCACGCAGGAGAAATATTCAAATACTGTAGTCTCTTGATGGTTCCTAGAGTCCTAGAGAAAACTGGGGCCTAATATATTCACACTTTCATTGACTTGAAAGGGTTTAACTAACTTGAGTGTTTATCCTTTACATTTACTGGATATGTGTAAATTAATCTGTGTAAAGTACTTTGAGTTGTCCTTGTGCTTGAAAGGTGCTCTACAAATGAACTTGATACTTTAACCAATTAGCAATGATCGTCAATAGCAACAGTAAATGTAACTAAAGCCTGTCTTAACCCTGTGTTTGTTTTCAGATCTTCTCTCTGGGCTACTGTCCCACAGGGGAGTGGCTGGCTGTGGGGATGGAGAGCAGCAACGTGGAGGTCCTTCACGTCACCAAACCAGACAAATACCAGCTCCACCTCCACGAGAGCTGCGTACTCTCACTGCAGTTCGCCTACTGTGGTACGTATTCTACGGCATGTCACCGTGAAGCAACATTTGTACTGTTTTTATGTAATGTCAGGAAACGCGTTTTTGGTTTTCAAGCAGGGCTGTAAGTTATTGGGAATTATTGTGGCTAGTTGACTATTAAAATTACAGTAATTGTTATTTGAAAGCAGACTAAACACATTCCAAAAGATGTCTTGAAACAAAAAGTCGCATTCATAAATCAAAATGGCAAAAAAGAATGAAACATTTTTTATAAAACACTTACTCATTCATAGGTTTTATTTTTCTGCCGCCATATTTCAACCTTTATTCAGGAAATCTCAATGTATAATATAAACAATCGCTGACCACTAAAATAGTGTTAGTTGCTGCCCTATTTTCAATAATTGTAAACAGTAGCCATCTAAATCTTTGATTGTGACATGGACAAGATGTAAATGATTATACTTTCTTCCTTTCACAGGTAAATGGTTTGTGAGCACAGGGAAAGACAACCTACTGAACGCATGGAGAACACCCTACGGCGCCAGCATATTCCAGGTACCAAGAGACATATGATGTATAAGATTATCAAGCCTATTTATCTTTCATTTGAATTTAACTTTGGTTCCCACTTAGTATGTTTTCATTTTTAATTACTATCTTTGACTGTCTCTGAAGTAAATAAAGGGATGCACCTTTTAGCTTAAATGAAAATGTAATACATTTCCATAGGCCCCTTGCAGTCAGATTACTAATTGAGAAATCTCATAATTCGTTACCAAAATAATTAGTTGTAGCCTTTATAGTTCTGCACCCTTCTTTTGAGTATTTCTACTTATTCTATACCATATGTGACATATTCATCGTACTTGTTATGCATTTTATATTCTGTTGAACAAGTTTCAGGCTAAGTTCAGGTACAGTGTCCTTGGGTGTTGTACAGTGTCCTTGGGTGTTTTGAAAGGCGCTTATAAATAGAATGTATTATTATTATTATTATTATTAAAACTCTTACCTTGAAGGCAATATACGTTTTAGCTGCTCAAACCAGGCTGTAATAGGAAAAAAATACTTGTTTAGATTAATCAATGTCGATAGCGTCTTAGTCGACTTAATTCTTTTATGTTGATTATAAGGATTTATAAAGAACAGTGAAAATGAGAAGATGCGGAATGAGTTGGCTAAAGATTTTGGGAGTTTAATCTGAAACAGTGTCCTTGTACTTTTTGGTATAAATAGTTGTTTTTGCATAAACCTTTGTTGTAGTGCAGTTGTAGTGTTGCGAGTGCAGTTTAGGTCACATACATAGAGTTAGTTGATATATTTATATATATATATATATATATATATATATATATTTTTTTTTTACTCAGAGATTTTGCCACGCCCTCTTTTTAATTGACAAATCGATGGGCAGGGCAAGTCTTTAGTCGACTACAACCGTTTTAGGAAAACTGTGTAAAGACAGATTCATCAGACTCAGCTCTCCATGTGTTGTACCATAGATCTACTCTAAACTAAATGATTTAACTTTAACATAATTTTTAGTTTAAGTAATACACATTGTGGACACCTAAAATACCATTGACTGATCAATCAACTAAGACTTACAGCCCTAAAGAAAAGTATTAATAAATTGCACAATTGTATGTAAAAGACTTCACAATGCAGCCCCAAATCTCCAACTAACTCACTCCGTGCCCCTCACTGCTGTTGTCCAGATAAATAGTTTGTAATCCCAAAGAAAAAGTAAACAAATAAAAAGCTTGCTTGACTAAGAGAGCATCGATTGATTCATTGATAAAACAATTAAAGACTAACAACAGTCCAGTACCTTCAGATTGATAATGACTTCTGGATGGCTGTCAAAACATTTCACACTAACCTCCTCCACCCAAACTAACGTGAGCTTTTCTTTCAGTCCAAGGAGTCGTCGTCCGTGCTGAGCTGCGACATCTCCGTGGACGACAAGTACATCGTCACCGGCTCGGGAGACAAGAAGGCCACGGTCTACGAGGTCATCTACTAAACTCACACCACCTCTTTTAATTTACGAATAACTATGGCCCCAGAGATCTCAGTTGTCTTCACGAGGGCCACTGCTGCTTAAGCCACTCTAAACACGGGACCATTTGACCAACACGGGCACAAATCCAGCTTTTGAGAGCGGGAAAAGGAAACGAGAGACTCCTCAGATCCTTTTTGAGAGTAAGACGGACAATGACGGACAAGATTATACTCTCACGAACTTGCTTGTAAAGAGTAAACGCGGACAGGAACACAGATTATTCGTCGGGATGGACAATTTGGAGAGACTGTTTTGCGGACAGCCTTTTTTTTGACCCTAGAACCTCAGCTTGCCATTGTAAAACACGTCGCGTCTTCGTCGTTCATGTCCTGTTGAACTGCATTGTTGTTGGAATGTGATAAAACGTGGTACGAAGACAGTAGCTTTTGAAACCAAAAGCTACGAGTCCGTACAATAGCGTAACATCAGGTAGATCGTCTTAAATTCCTGCTTATAGAAACGGCGCAAAGATATAGACACAATTTATGATCGCTAAGAAACTTTGAACAGGAATAAATATGTGGTAATATTAAATAATGACTACACAGATGTGATTTTAGGTTTATTTAAGTGGTACCAAGCCTTGCCTACGTCTCCCACGCGATGTCTTACTAAATCGGGACCAACTATAAACCCTTTAAAATGTTTTGTCATCAGAATGGAGACTCAAGTGAAGTCGACTTTAGTAAATGTTCAGTGACTAACTGCCATTGAATCTAAACGCTGATGATTTTCAGTCATGTTGAAAAAAAGCTAAATTTTAATCTTCCAGTACAGAAATGTCAGCTGTTTTTATGCTTTTAAAAATATTTCTAGCTTCTGAATTGTAGAAACAAGTAGGATTCATGGTGAAGGATGTGAAACGAACTGGTCGACTGTGAAAACAATCAATTATATTTCTTGATCATTTTAATTGTCATCTGGACTATACAGACTTGAAAACACATGAAAAGTGACAAATACGGTCGCACTATTAAATCAAAATGTCAAAAAGAATAAAACATTTCAGATTTCCCTCAAAAATACACTTTGTTCGTAAATATTCTCTGTCCAGACGCCTACAATCACAATATTCTAATCTTTATTTGGATGAAAATGTATTTAAAAAGTCTCAATGTACAAAATAAATAATCATTTGACAGGTCGACTACCAAAATAATCATTAGCTGCAGCCCTGGTTTGTATTAATTTAACTCGGGTCAACATTTTTCACATACCTGACCTTTAAAACCTAAACAAGAATTTGCCTTCAGTTAAATAATCAAATAACGCCTAACAACCATTTTGAATGTATTCTGTAACTAACTTTTAAAGGGTTTATTATACTTCTGTAAAAAAAGATCTTGATAAATGACTTGAAATCATACACAGCTAACTTAAATGTCTTATAAGAAGAAAATTGCTTCATAAGAATCTATTGCTGGTATCGTTTTTCCAGAAGGTTGATAAAGTCTCTACGTTGTGCTATTGTTTTGTGTTGCCTGTTGGATGTTTGTAAAAATGTACATATGTTTTGTTTGTTTTTTTCTTACAGGAATTGCTTTAGAAATCCAGCTTTTGTACGTCTTTTACATGAACAAATCAGGAGAACTACTAAATGGTCTTAAACAATGCTAGCTAATCAAATGATTGAAATGTCTAGACAATAAATGTGTTTTTGTAAATCCTGGGATTGAAATCAATTTGTCGAACAGGTGCTCCTTTTAAAATGTGTAACAGAAGACTAATTCTACATCAGACAAAAGCGGATTCTTTAACACCAGTGGATCATTATTTTATATATGGACTTTTTCTTTGCTCCAGAACAAAGATTGAACAAAGAAGACATTTTTTTTGCATTATTCAGGTCGGTCGATATATTTTTGAACAACATGGCCGAATGACGTGGTGCTGGATTAAAGGAGACATATGATGCTTTTCTTCAGCTGCTTAATATTGAGGAGTAAGATAAACAGATCATCATTTTACATTTTGTTCATGATAAACCAGAATATTGATCTAAAACGGCTTAGGAATAGAAACAGATTCACTTCCTGTTCAAAACTGCAGAACTGATAAGCCCCGCCTCTTCATTTCACAGATTGTCGTTTACATGTTTTTCTTTTTGAAAAGTTGCCACGTGATATTTTAGGACTCTACGTGTGTCACTCAGTCTTCATTTTTCAAATAATCACAACTGAGTAAAGGGATGTGGGCGGGTATAGGGGGTAGATGAAAACAGGACTTTTCTGGGCACATGCAGGAATCAATCAGAATACAACTTTGAGGAAACTAATGATGAGGAGGCACTGTTAAACTGCAACTGCAAATTAAAAGCTCATTAAAGTTGATTTTTGCTTTGTATGTGAATGAAACAAAACACATCAGTTGTATATTATTGGACGACAGGAAGAACGTTTGCACATCTGCATTTGATTTTGGGGCAACTTATCAAATTTTAGTGTTACGATTAGTAAAAGTCCATACACAGGCAAACTCTTTAGTCAAACGTAATGTGATTTTAATGGAGAAACTAGGACTAACCACAAAATATGAGAAAAATAAAAATCAAAGTGCTTTTAGCTTCATGGAAGTGAGTTATAAGAGTATATTAGAGTTATTTATTGAATTAATATGTGATGATTATACACCCATAACATTTTAGCTGAGGTCAAAGTCCACATTTTTAGGTTTTACTGGGCAAATAATTACAGAACTGTTGACCCCACACAGTTTTTCATTTTATACATTTTGTCTTGTACAATAAATTGAAGCAGGCCACGAGTTGGAAGAAGAGGCATGAGGCTGGAGTTCTAACGCAAGAGAAGTTTATTTCCATCTGTACAGGACCCGGAGACATGAACCCTAAGACATTGCGTTTGTATGTTTGTAAGTCCAGTCCAGTCTGGAGATGCTTCTGCTGTAGAGAGTCATGTACCTCTGGAAACATAAACCAACTGCTGGCACTGTTTGACTGGCACAGGAGAGAAATGTTATTTTCTCCCACAGATAGATTAAATATCACGGATGCAATGTGTAACGCTAAAATACTATTTGCAGGATAGAAAATGGGGAAGAGGGAAAACATATCTGACACAGGAAATTCAACATTTATGTAAAAGTAAACATCCTATTTGGTCCAAAGTCTGTAAGAATGTCAGTCCAGTCCTCCATTGCTGGTGCAGTTTGCGCCATCCATTTTTTCGCAACGCCTTCTTCCCCAGTGCCAAAAGTATGCTCCAAAGGTATCCATTTATCAAGTCCATGGTAGGAATTTTGAGGCCGAGATACATAGTTCTGAAATCCAAATAGAATGGTTATGTCAAAAACAGTCTGCTGTGTTTTATTAATGTCAGTGCACTATTTAAGCACAATAGAACACTCCAAAAATATAGTATGAGCCTCCTGGAAACCACAATTTCTCCAGCAACTTAAAAGTTAGAATGCACGCTAAGGACTAAACGTCTGTGTGGTGGCTAAACAACACCAGGTACTACTGAGTGTTTGCTTCACAATCAGGAGTCCCTAGCTGGAGGCCTCATTGGGTTGGAAATTGAACGAGGAACCTCATGGCTATGGGGCTGGATTGTCAAGCAGCCACTGTGTTGTGTCGTTTAAACAAAGACCAACACCTGAAGATTTCCAAATTGAACTTGTACAGAATTTGCATTTTAGGTTTGCATCTCATGGCGCAACGAAAGAGAGATGCAAATGGAACAAGATGAGAGAAGCTGGGTCGGCTCTGCTTGTCGGATAAGAGGAAGTGTTGGAAGCTGTCGGCCAATCACAGAGCAGCACTTGTCACCTGACAGAAAGAAAGAATGATGCATAACTTTTAACTTGTTTAGGAACAAGTAAGTTAGTTTATTATCCACAACCATCAGCTCATGTTGCAGCAGATCATGCACAGTCCCATGGTGTAAGACTGTGAGGCTCTGGTGGATATGAGCATGATCCAGAGGAGTGGATCAACATCCCACAGGCCACAATCAACAACCTGATCAGCTCTATGAGAAGGAGCTGGATGGTGCTCACACTAGACACTGATCTGACCCTCCAGACCCCCAATAATACAAGACTGAAGATTTCAGAGCGTCCTTTTATTGTGGCCAGTCTAAGGCACACCTGTGTCTGCTATCTGCTCAGCATCTTGATATGCCACATATGTGAGGTGAGATGGATTATATCGACAAAGAAGCGCTCACTAACACAGATTTAGAGAAACGGGTTTTTTGCATCCGTAGAAAATGCTTTACATCTCTGAGTTCAGCTCATGAAAATGGAGGCAAAAATAAAAGCATTTATTTTGTTCAGTACATACATACATACATACATACATACATGCGTACATACATACAGTACATACATACGTGTGTACATACAGTGAACATACAGTACAGACACACATACATATATACATACATACAGTACATACATACATATGTACATACATGCATACATACATACATACATGTGTACATACATAGAGTACATACATACATAAATACATGTGTACATACATAGAGTACATACATACATGTGTACATACATAGAGTACATACATACATACATGTATGCATACATACATACACACACATACAGACATACAAACATACATACATACATGCATACATACATACATACATACATACACACATACAGTACATACATGCGTACATACATAGAGTACATACATACATAGAGTACATACATACATACATACATACATACATACATACATACATACATACATACATACATACATACATACATGCATACATACATAGAGTACATACATACATAGAGTACATACATACATACATACAGTACATACATGCGTACATACATAGAGTACATACATACATAGAGTACATACATACATATATAGAGTACATACATACATAGAGTACATACATACATAGAGTACATACATACATAGAGTACATACATATATCGAGTACATACATACATTCAAAGTTGACTCCACTGGGCGTTGGGGCCTTTTTTGTCCATGTAAACTCAAGCTGATGCTCTAAATCCTGATGCGACGCTGATATGACAGAACACACGGTCCCAGCTGTGCAAACCCACACTGTTTAAACCGCCCAAATCCGATGGCTAACTCCGCTAAGCGCTAACACCACAACAAACAACCTCCTCTCCCAATCCCAATCCTATTAATTAGCCTGGACATATCACTGTGCATGCACACATCGCAAAAACATGACAGTCATGATCATTAGAGTGACTTTAAGTCCAGGTTGTTTAAAGAGGAAAAACACGCACGTCCAAAATACTTGATCAGCTTGCTGGGCTCCAGATATAAATGTACTTTTGTTTGTTAGTTTGTATTTCATTTTGATTTCAAGATAGATTTTAAGGCATTTGGACAGTTTTATTGTTTATGATTTTTTAAATTTCTGCGAAAAAGCATCCATATGCACAAGAGTCGGAATCATCTGAGAAGAAATATGAACTTATTAAAATAAAAACAACATTATCATATAATTTTGGCAGATTTTTGGTAAAACACCTGACTTAAATGGCCCGAGTGTTTCAGTCCAGAGACCTTTAGAGCAATATTTTTCAACCTTTTCTGTGTATTATTTCAGCCATAATTGTGTCATGGCAGCAACCTTTTTTGCTGCCATGACATAATTATGGCTGGAATAATAATAATAACTGAGGATTTGTATTAAATAAATAAATACAAGAGAAGAAAATACAAATCAGAAATAGTCAAAAAGGTCTACCATAAAATACTGGACCAACCAACGAAATCTAAATCGAAACTATAGCAAAAGTATTCAAATCAAGATGGGACTTTCTTGTTAGTCAGTGTAGTTTTTGCAGTGCAGCTCACATGAGAAGATTAGCTGCTAATTACAGCTCTCACCGTGAATGATCCTTGGAGAGCCCACTGGAAAAAAAAGTATTTGGAATCATTACTTTATTTTATTTATTTATTTTTTTGGCAGATTAGTGAGCGTTTCTCTTTTGATGGCTCCGCGCTGCCTCTCTGCGATACACAGACGGATTATTGAGCCTAAATCACTCAAATCCTTAATCCTATTTATCTCGACGCCACACAAAAAGGTGCTCTCCTCCTCCCGCTGCTCGGCCTGTGTACAGGAGACACATTCTACACTTCAGCTACACAAGGATTTAGGCTTTTTTAGGTTAAAGAAGTACACACAAACGGACTTGAAATGTAATCCCATGTAAAAGTGGATTTCAAAAGTTACACAAGTTACACAGTTTATGGATAGTGTTTGTGGGATAGAGCACCTCATTTAAATTTAAAATCACTTGCTTATTATTTGCACAAACCTTCCTCTCTGTGTCGCGTCGTGTTGCATGTTCTAATCAAATCAGCTTCCAGATAAAACCCCAGCCTTTTAATAAACACAGAGGTGCATTGTGTCATTTTTAGTCGCAGGATCTGCCGCTTGCGTGATCTGCTGCAACATGAATTCGGACCATATTTGTGTATTCATGAACTCCGAAGAATCATCTTGTTAGGATCCTGCTGTTGTGTTCAATTATGATTGGGCCTGAACCACCAGTGGGCGGGACTGGACCAATCACAGCCACCAAAGGTTCATTTGGGCGGAGCCATAGGTGAAGCGCCCAAATGAACCAAAACAAATATGGCAGCACTGGCAGACGTACTTCACCATGTTTTAGCAGAAATAAAGAGTATTTTGTTGTTCTTTATTCATTTGTCTGCTTTTCTCTCAGCTGCATTTAACAAAAGTAGGATTTTTCGATTGTTCTGTTCTTTTGTCGCGATGGTTTGACCATTCAGTGTGCTGATTGCTTTAAGCGAGTCTTTCCAGATTGATAAATGTGTAGAACTCCATTCAAACCTCTGCACACATCACACTTGTGTCATGTGACATGTGACATGTGTCATGTGACATGTGTCATGTGTCATGTGACATGTGTCATATGACATGTGATGTTACATGTAACAGTCTGTTGAGTCGAAGTGTTGGTTCCTCTTCCCTCTGAGTAAATCTAAAGTTACAAAAGCTTTATGTTGATAGTATAAATTGAAATTAATTGAACATTTGTGTTTTTTGCTCTGCTCCTTCAGATATGATTTTGATTTTCAAATTTTTGTCTCCATACTTGGAAAATGCCAGGTTTTGTGCATTATTGATTGTTTTGTCTTTCTACTTACATTAACTTCAAATTATAAACCAGATGTTACGTAGTAGTAGTTTTCTCTAATACTTTTCTTACTTGAGATTTTCAAAAATGGCCACTGCTTGACTCCTGCTTGAGTGCTATCATTTTAGAACAGTACTCTTGCTCACTGTCACTCTTATTATTGGCTGTGCTGCCTGTGTTCATGTCCTGGAGCTTAAACCCAGGTGCAGTTTCACACACCAGCAGTCAGATTATCATCCAGAAAGTCCAACAAGAGAGGCAAAATAAAACTGATCATATTAAAAAACATCAACATCTAAATAAATATTTAAGCGTTTACAGGAAAAACACCACACCACTGCCAGCCCATGATGCCACTTAAAGCATTATTCATCTTTTATTTGTGTTTGGACTTGTCCCTCCTGTACTCAAACACTGTTCATATTTACATCCATATGTTTCCACACACTGCTGCAGCGGGACGATAACACCACTCCCACAAACCCACAAATCAGCTGCTGCAGGGGATTGTGGGTAATAATCCGTCACATGGGATATGGTCGAATTACTCAGTAGGACGTAGAGATAAATAAAAGGTGTGTATGTTTGGGATTCAGGTCAAGAGCTCCTGCACCACCACGGCAGAGAAGAAACAGCTAGGATGAGTAGCAACGAGCCTGAAATGCAGCTTTTGGAGTTTTTCTTTGTCATTAATGCATTAAAAACTCATTGGATTAAACATTAGCGACTCTTATGTGGAACGAATGAAGAGAATAGATTGTGCTCTAAATCTGCAAAATTTGGACATGTGGGTCACTTTCCACATTCTAATATCATCATGAAGTGTCTCTGGAGATATTTGTAAGAAATGTATTTTATTATAACACCCTGTACATGTAATGTTTACTGATATTGACAATTAAACTGGTGTGACCTTGATAAAACTGTGAAAACACCCCAAAATCAATGGTTTGGCTTTAGTTTGTGATTTTATTAAACAGTAAATTATGCAAACCATGTTTTTGAAAAGCATTTGTGATTTTTTTTTCTCTTCAAATGGGATGATAATCAGTATTAAGGTATTCCACAGTATTGAAATGCCATGTTATCAGTACTGTGAGGATGGTTTCTGACAGTATTGACAGAGGTCATTGAGTGACTGCCTATGCCTATAGGCAGTCACTATTTGTTCTTGTATTTTCCGGTTTTTCGGCACGTTTCACAGGCCGCAGTTTTTAAATTCTTTTAATTTTTTTTGCATTTTTCAATAGTTCCTAGTCTTCTAATGTCTGCTATTACTTTTGGTACATGTACCTTTTGTAGTTTTTTCATAATTTGCCGAGCAGTTTTTCCCTATCTTTTACAGTGGGAGCCTTTCTGTTGGTCCTCTACAGGAAATGTTGCTGTTTGAAGTGTTTGTGGCGGGAGCACGGTGGCAGAGCGGCTAGAGCTTCTGCCTCCCAATAAGGAGATCGTGGGTTCGAATCCCGGACTATACCAACATCACATGAATTCAATTGCGCAGTCACTCGCAATAGCTTCAGCTACTGCAACAGCATCTAGTTTATTTTGTCAGTGTCTGTCTTGAGTTCACAATAGATCATGTTGTCGTAACATATGGATATAACATGCTACAAATAAAGAAAATAACCAGAATGGAATAGTCATTCATCCTTATATGCCTCTTTTATATGGACTTTTTCACTGCATGTGTCATGGTTTCTCCTGAATTGCTCTGTTTCCCAAATCTCACCACAGCCAAGCAGGTTTTTATTGCCTTTGTCGGAGAAAAAAATACTGAATACTAATAATACTACTAATAATACTGGTAAGGTGCAACATACAACAATGTATAATAAAAACAGTCATGTAAAAAGTATAGACTATGCTAAAATTAGATAAAATAAGGGCATGCAAACTACTGAAAATAAAATACTGTATGTGTGGACAAAAAAATCTACTTTAATGAGCGTTTAACCTTGTTTCCTCAGGTTTTATTGATTCCTGCATGTTTGACTTAATCCTGTATTGTCCTGCAACTGAGGCTTAAGAACTCATAAAATTCCGTTTTTTTAACTACCCCTATCCCCACCCACGTCCCTAGACTTAATTGTGATTATTTGAAAACGCAGAGTGACATGTGTAGGTTCTAAAATGTCACACAGCCTTTTCAAAAATCAAAAATATGTAAATGACAATCTGCTGCTTGTTACAGTGAAATGACATTATAAAGAGGCGGGGCATCATTTCTGCAGTTTTGACAGGAAGTCAGTGGACACGTTTCAATTTCAAAGCCGTTTTAGATCAATATTGCGGTTTACAATGAACAAAATGTAAGATTATGATGAACTTATGTTATAGTTGAATGCTAAGTGTGAAAAAGTGTAATCATATGTCTCCTTTAAATCATTCATAACATTTGAGCTTAATTGATATGAATCCAACTAAATGTTCTGTCTTTCTTCTGCCCTCAATCATTTCATCACATCCACAACATCTGAACATCTGATGGAGTTTTTTGACGCTGTTATGTTTGGCGGTGCATGCTGGGATAGCGTGACGACACCTGCAGGAGCTCTAGAGGGGAGTGGAGTTTAGAGCGTGTTTACCTGTGAGAGAGGAGGGTGAGGAAGAGGACACATCTTCATGTGTCAGAGTCACACTCCAGTGCAGACAGAATGAAGCAGCAGGCCGGAGCATGTGGGAACAACAGCTCTCTCGTCTGGCTCGTACTTATCAATTCATATTCTCTGAACGAGGGAGTTTGTGATTAGCGGTGAGGATGTTGGAAGGAGAGACACGAGTAGGGTATAATTGTGTATCTTATCATTAGCATTATTATTACTACTAGAGGAAGATATATGTTGAAAAATGGATAATATCGCAATCGTTTTTTAAAGAAAATTAGAGTCTCAAGTGTTCTTAAAACTGTAAAAAATGAGCTAAAAAAGAGAGACAGAAACATCATGCAGTGGTTCTCTAACTTTATGTAAAATGGTCAGCTGGGGCTGGTTGTCTGATGGAGGCTGGGGCTGGTTGTCTGATGGAGGCTGAAGCTGGTTGTTTGATGAAGGCTGGGGCTGGTTGTCTGATGGAGGCTGGGGCTGGTTGTCTGATGGAGGCTGGGGCTGGTTGTCTGATGGAGGCTGGGGCTTGTCTGAGGAAGGCTGGGGCTGGTTGTCTGAGGAAGGCTGGGGCTGGTTGTCTGAGGGAGGCTGGGGCTGGTTGTCTGTTGAAGGCTGGGGCCGGTTGTCTGAGGGAGGCTGGAGCTGGTTGTCAGTGGGAGGCTGGAGCTGGTTGTCTGATGGAGGCTGGGGCTGGTTGTCTGATGGAGGCTGAAGCTGGTTGTCTGATGGAGGCTGGGGCTGGTTGTCTGATGGAGGCTGGGGCTGGTTGTCTGAGGGAGGCTGGGGCTGGTTGTCTGATGGAGGCTGGGGCTGGTTGTCTGATGGAGGCTGGGGCTGGTTGTCTGATGGAGGCTGGGGCTGGTTGTCTGAGGGAGGCTGGGGCTGGTTGTCTGATGGAGGCTGGGGCTGGTTGTCTGAGGGAGGCTGGGGCTGGTTGTCTGATGGAGGCTGAAGCTGGTTGTCTGATGGAGGCTGGGGCTGGTTGTCTGATGGAGGCTGGGGCTGGTTGTCTGATGGAGGCTGAAGCTGGTTGTCTGATGGAGGCTGGGGCTGGTTGTCTGATGGAGGCTGGGGCTGGTTGTCTGAGGGAGGCTGGGGCTGGTTGTCTGATGGAGGCTGAAGCTGGTTGTCTGATGGAGGCTGGGGCTGGTTGTCTGATGGAGGCTGGGGCTGGTTGTCTGATGGAGGCTGGGGCTGGTTGTCTGATGGAGGCTGGGGCTGGTTGTCTGATGGAGGCTGGGGCTGGTTGTCTGATGGAGGCTGGGGCTGGTTGTCTGATGGAGGCTGGGGCTGGTTGTCTGATGGAGGCTGGGGCTGGTTGTCTGATGGAGGCTGGGGCTGGTTGTCTGATGGAGGCTGGGGCTGGTTGTCTGATGGAGGCTGGGGCTGGTTGTCTGATGGAGGCTGGGGCTGGTTGTCTGATGGAGGCTGGGGCTGGTTGTCTGATGGAGGCTGGGGCTGGTTGTCTGATGGAGGCTGGGGCTGGTTGTCTGATGGAGGCTGGGGCTGGTTGTCTGATGGAGGCTGGGGCTGGTTGTCTGATGGAGGCTGGGGCTGGTTGTCTGATGGAGGCTGGGGCTGGTTGTCTGATGGAGGCTGGGGCTGGTTGTCTGATGGAGGCTGGGGCTGGTTGTCTGATGGAGGCTGGGGCTGGTTGTCTGATGGAGGCTGGGGCTGGTTGTCTGATGGAGGCTGGGGCTGGTTGTCTGATGGAGGCTGGGGCTGGTTGTCTGATGGAGGCTGGGGCTGGTTGTCTGATGGAGGCTGGGGCTGGTTGTCTGATGGAGGCTGGGGCTGGTTGTCTGATGGAGGCTGGGGCTGGTTGTCTGATGGAGGCTGGGGCTGGTTGTCTGATGGAGGCTGGGGCTGGTTGTCTGATGGAGGCTGGGGCTGGTTGTCTGATGGAGGCTGGGGCTGGTTGTCTGATGGAGGCTGGGGCTGGTTGTCTGATGGAGGCTGGGGCTGGTTGTCTGATGGAGGCTGGGGCTGGTTGTCTGATGGAGGCTGGGGCTGGTTGTCTGATGGAGGCTGGGGCTGGTTGTCTGATGGAGGCTGGGGCTGGTTGTCTGATGGAGGCTGGGGCTGGTTGTCTGATGGAGGCTGGGGCTGGTTGTCTGATGGAGGCTGGGGCTGGTTGTCTGATGGAGGCTGGGGCTGGTTGTCTGATGGAGGCTGGGGCTGGTTGTCTGATGGAGGCTGGGGCTGGTTGTCTGATGGAGGCTGGGGCTGGTTGTCTGATGGAGGCTGGGGCTGGTTGTCTGATGGAGGCTGGGGCTGGTTGTCTGATGGAGGCTGGGGCTGGTTGTCTGATGGAGGCTGGGGCTGGTTGTCTGATGGAGGCTGGGGCTGGTTGTCTGATGGAGGCTGGGGCTGGTTGTCTGATGGAGGCTGGGGCTGGTTGTCTGATGGAGGCTGGGGCTGGTTGTCTGATGGAGGCTGGGGCTGGTTGTCTGATGGAGGCTGGGGCTGGTTGTCTGATGGAGGCTGGGGCTGGTTGTCTGATGGAGGCTGGGGCTGGTTGTCTGATGGAGGCTGGGGCTGGTTGTCTGATGGAGGCTGGGGCTGGTTGTCTGATGGAGGCTGGGGCTGGTTGTCTGATGGAGGCTGGGGCTGGTTGTCTGATGGAGGCTGGGGCTGGTTGTCTGATGGAGGCTGGGGCTGGTTGTCTGATGGAGGCTGGGGCTGGTTGTCTGATGGAGGCTGGGGCTGGTTGTCTGATGGAGGCTGGGGCTGGTTGTCTGATGGAGGCTGGGGCTGGTTGTCTGATGGAGGCTGGGGCTGGTTGTCTGATGGAGGCTGGGGCTGGTTGTCTGATGGAGGCTGGGGCTGGTTGTCTGATGGAGGCTGGGGCTGGTTGTCTGATGGAGGCTGGGGCTGGTTGTCTGATGGAGGCTGGGGCTGGTTGTCTGATGGAGGCTGGGGCTGGTTGTCTGATGGAGGCTGGGGCTGGTTGTCTGATGGAGGCTGGGGCTGGTTGTCTGATGGAGGCTGGGGCTGGTTGTCTGATGGAGGCTGGGGCTGGTTGTCTGATGGAGGCTGGGGCTGGTTGTCTGATGGAGGCTGGGGCTGGTTGTCTGATGGAGGCTGGGGCTGGTTGTCTGATGGAGGCTGGGGCTGGTTGTCTGATGGAGGCTGGTTGTCTGATGGAGGCTGGGGCTGGTTGTCTGATGGAGGCTGGGGCTGGTTGTCTGATGGAGGCTGGGGCTGGTTGTCTGATGGAGGCTGGGGCTGGTTGTCTGATGGAGGCTGGGGCTGGTTGTCTGATGGAGGCTGGGGCTGGTTGTCTGATGGAGGCTGGGGCTGGTTGTCTGAGGGAGGCTGGGGCTGGTTGTCTGATGGAGGCTGGGGCTGGTTGATGGAGGTTGGGGTTGGTTGTCACATGGGACATAATGGTGGGTCGTGATGTTGTAATAATGTACTGATGTACAACACCTCGACAATTCATCAAATCTATATCTCAAATCTCAAATTCCTCAATTTTACAGATTATTAATGAGTAGAAATCAAACAATCACTTATACAATACAATGCGATGATTGTCAAATTTTCAAAAACACGTTTTATTGTTTTATCTCAAAAGACAAATAGTAACAGTAGTTTCTTAAAAAGTGACAAATCATCATTTATCAACAATTATAAATGTAAAGTGTAATGATGAGTTTTTAATGTGAAATAATAAAAAAAAAATTTTTTTAATTAACAAACTAAGCTTGTACAACCTGCTGTTACTACCATATGCAAACGGTTTATAAATGAGCTTTTAACTAATAAGAAAACAACCACATTTTTTGAAAATATGGGGGACAGGTTTACAATATACATGATACTAAGTGTAAATTTTTAGTAAATGTGCTTGTACAATGAGTAATACTTTGTTAATGATGTGTAACACTGTAAGACTAAAGTGTAAATAAGAGTAAAAAGTGTTAGCTCTTTAACCACTATAAACGTTTATCTCAATAAGATATACAAATGGTTGTAATGATCTATTTCAAGCTGATGCTTCGTGCTTTCGTTTAAAGGGGCACCATGCAGTTCATAGCTGGAGGACATGAGACATTCTATTCTCTGGAGATGGAAGTCAGGCAGCAAACCAAGTACTTTTTGGGCAATAAAAACTCATTGAAAGCGGCTGTACCTGATTTTTACTGTTGTGAAGCGGGAAAAACAGATCGAGGCTAGTCCGTGTTCATGACTTTTTTGCATTCAATAAAGTCAAACCTGTATTGGCCCAGCACAGATACAGACACAAACACAGACATGAGACCACTACATTTTATCTGCATCTGTTTATAGAGCGTTTTGCTAATGTTTGTTAGCTCTAAAGTAACAATCTGTGACGCTGTGAGCTCAGAGACTGGTGAAAAATACTTATGGCTCATGGCGAATGGTGAATATTCAGGACGCTGGGACTGCATTAGATAGAAGTGAGTGACACATGTGACTGATGTAGACTTTAACGTGAACTAGTTCTGTTTTTCATGTTTCAAAACAGTAAAAATCAGGTACAGGGCCTTTAAGACAAAGCAAAATCAGTGTTATACTCACTTACATCGTTCATTCATTTTTTTTTTTCTTCTACCGCTTATTCCCGTTAGGGGTCGCGGGTGACTGGAGCCTATCCCAGTGACTTTGGGCCTTAGGCGGGGTACACCCTGGACAGTGGCCAACTCGTCGCAGGGCTGACACAGAGAGACAGACAAGGACAGACAACCATTCACTCTCACTAGGGACAATTTAGAGTTGTCAATTAACCTGTACAGTCATGTCTTTGGACGGTGGGAGGAAGCCGGAGAACCCGGAGAGAACCCACGGTAACACGGGGAGGACATGCAGATTCCACCCAGAGAGATCGTGTGATGTTAGGGTGGTTCGGAATTCGAAACCACGATGTTGGGGTGGTCTGGGATTCGAACCCACGATCTCCTTATTGAGAGGCAGAAGCTCTAGCCGCTCTGCCACCGTGCACCCCGTGCACCCCGTGCATCACTTACATTGTGCGCCTTCAATATATAAATGATGTTTGTGAGATGTTCTGAGGATGAGCCATTTGCCTTTGAGTAAAAAGTGTAACAACCAGCCCTGGTCTACCCTACTTTGTACTTCAACTTGAGTAAAATATAGTGAGGTAACATTATCTCACGTGCACTTTTCTGCCACTCTTCCATCTCTGCCGCTAAGCCACTGTTGCTTCTTCAGACAAGCACTTTTTAAACCGACGTGAACGCCTCCGCATGGACCAGAATCACGAAACAAATGTATTCAAAGCTTTAAAACCTCGCTCCTAATCCCGCTTTTCACTAATCTCTTTTATAGTTCTCAAACGCGGCAACGAGCGCCGGTCTCTCCTACCTCCGGACCAGGCCCCGAACGTCCTCAGAGAGAGTCCGCACCGGGACCTTTAATCAGTTAAATATGTGCGCGGATACGTGGTTAATCTGCCGGCTAATCTGCCTAACTGTGTTTTATGGGATTGCAGGCTGCGGTGGGATTAGCACTCGACAGATCTGAGTCTGATTTTCATAAGCCTGCTCCTTTGATTGCACTTGGGCTTGTCCGTATCCTCGTCCAAACACTTTTGTCATTGACCAGAGAAAGAAGATTGGAGTCATGAGAAATGAACGTCCCGCTATAATCTGGTACAAGCATCTTTGCCCTCTGGCCGTATGGAACTGTACGCTGTAGAAATACATGAAATTAAATGACAATAATGCAAAAATAATAATAGTAGATACTGTATTTTAGACGCCTTGTATCCACATTTTCTCATTCCCAAACAAAGATGAGGCTGAATGGATGTTTTGTCCCGTTGTTTGGTTCATATCTCTGTAATTACCGAGCCTGTCTATGAAACAAAAAAGTCGTTACTGTCAACATAAATAAACAAAAGTGAATTTATGTTTCACAATAGCTTCAGAAAGAGGTGCCAGTCAATCAGTCAAGCTTTATTTCAGACTCAAAAACGTGCAAATAAAACAACAACAGACAATACAATGATAATAATTCATCATTCAAGCCCATAAAAGCAGTTCTCCAGTGCCTCCAGAGTTCTAAGGCATTGTTAAAACATTTATAATTTCATTTTGTGAGTCTTCAAGGCGCTTCATGAATCTATACACAGGTTTAAGGTTTTGAATCATTTATTGTGGGAATGTTATTTTGAACAAATAGCGGACTGGCACTTTCAATAAAATGTGAAGTGTATCATTATATGCAGCCTGCAGTTTGCTGGGTTTACTTTTACTGTAACTGCACCACAAGTGGGCAGTGTGGAGTGTAAGCTTTGAACAGTTACTTTTTCTTTACTTGAGCACATATTTGCTTGTGCATACAATTTACAACACTGTCTGTGAATGTCGTCACCCTCCAAAGACACAGTCAGTGGAAGGACATCAAGCAATAGGATGAAAATGGCAAGCTGGAGGTGCTGTTCTAAAACAAATCATGATGAGGCTCCAGGGGCGTAGGACTGGGGGGGTTAAAGGGGCCCAGGGCAGGGAAGGGCCCACAAAAGCATTTGATGGTTTTTAGTCAATAGCGTAGTGTATTTTGTTATATATTAATACATTTTTAGATCTTTGTGAAACTGTGTTGTATCATAATATAGGGCGCAGCTGCACAGGATAAATTTGCAAGTTATTGTTAATTGTAAGTAGAAAGCAACAGGTGTATAGTCCAGCAATAGTGAATGAAAAAATAATAATAACAAAATTTTCACAAATGAAGAAATTTACAAAATTATAATTAAATTAGGGGTCCAGAAGTTGGTGCTACGCCCCTGTCAGGCTCAACATTTGAGGATCATAAGTTTGAGTTCATGGTTGTTTACATATGTTTTCTGAAAAGAGCAAGAATTCTCTTTTGTAGGCTGTAGGTAAGCATTAAACAACAAGCATTAAACAGTTTGAACACACTACGTGGAGTCTAGAACACCACGACACGCCGTGGAGTTACTCCGTTGTTGTTTAATTCGATTATACCATGGCCACAACTGAAACGACTCACTTGTGAATCTGAAAAGCCTGTTTTCTGTATCTGAGATATTAAACATTAGAAATACTTTAACTCCAAATTACCCAATAACTTTGGAAATAGAAAGCTCTTGGACATGTCCATGTGAATGGGCCAGGCGCCCCTTGAGGCCCCCTGCAGGTGAGGCCCTGCACACCAGCACACTGTACCTGCACACTCCTGCAATCCATCTGAAATGATGACATCATCAGAATGATCACGCAAACTATCCTTGGGCTTAAAAGTGATTTAAAAATGGGACCATTGTCATGAATTTAAAACAAAACAGTGTCTCTTTTTTTCAAATCTGATCAGAATGTTGCTGTGTCTGTTTTTCAGAATTTTCATACTGAAAATATTTATTTTCAGAAATATTTTATTTGTGTGTGTGTGTGTGTGTGTGTGTTGTGTGCGTGCGTGCGTGTGTGTGTGTGTCTGTGTGTGTGTGTGTGTGTGTGTGTGTGTGTGTGTGTGTGTGTGTGTGTGTGTGTGTGTGTGTGTGTGTGTGTGTGTGTGTGTGGCGGGGTGTGCGTGTGTCTGTATACATATGAATGTGTATGTGTACGTGTGTGCATGTGTGTGTGTATGTGTGTCTGTGTGTGTGTGCGTGTGTGCGTGTGTCTGTGTATATATGAATGTGTATGTGTGGGTGTGTGTGTATGTGTGTGCGTGTGTGTGTGTGTGTGTGCGTGCGTGCATGCGTGCGTGTGTGTATATGTGTGTGCATGTGTGTATATGTGTGTGCATGTGTGTGTGTGTGTGACTTTGTGAGTGAGTGTGACTTTTATCTGGGCTGTAAGCTTCACTAGGCTCCATTTTCTGCTCCGAGGGTCTGCTGAAAGTACTGAAGTGGAGAAAAAGCACGATAAAGACTAGAGCAGAGGGGGAGGGGAGGGGGAGGCGAAGAGGAGAGGAAGACGAGCGATAAAAGAGGGAGGAGGAGGAGCACACTGAAGGAGGAACAGGGACGAACGAGGAGGAGGAAGAGGAGGAGGAGCACGCTGAAGGAGGAAAGGGGACGAACGAGGAGGAGGAGGAGAGAGGATGAAGAGAACATTCAAGGGATTATGTATCAATGTAGTTTGGAAAATAGGAAGCCAATCAAGATTGGCTGTCAAGATTATGGGTTTAATCGATAACTGTATTTTTATTCAGGTCACAATATAATAAGAAGAATGAAAAAAAATAATTGTTGTGAGAATTTGAGAAGGAAAGTCATTTTCAATGCTTTTTGATCTATCTTTTTTGTTTTGTAAGTCCCATATTTATTTGTAGCGTAACTCTTAAATGTAGCATTAACACAGTCTCTTAAATATACAATACTCAGGATCATTTGGATCACACACACAGACAGAATTTAAACCACCATAGAACCAATTCGTTCGGTGACCCTAAAGAGGAGCAGGATGAACTGAAGTCACTTGTTGAGTTATATTTAACATAAAAACATGTGCAATTGTTCAAAAAAGTTGAAATATTTCTATAAAAGGTGATTTTGCAAAGAAACCAGAATAATAGGTTTCAGAGGGCTGCAGCTAACTATTATTTTAGTAGTCGATGCATTTTTTGATTAGTCGACTTCTAGATAGAGAATATTTACGATTAAAGTGTAATATTGAGGAAAAGTGCAAACTGTTGATTTTTTTGACATTTTAATTTTATAATACTGTTTTTGTCAGTGTTGGAATGTCAAGAACAGAAGTACTGTACTTAACATTTTTAGGTATCTGTAAATGTACCGTTTACAGTGGGTTCTTTTTAGTAGAAAGTATTTATACTTTCTACGCTGCTACATATTTTAACTGGTAATGAACAACCTTCATTTATAGTTTGAGACCACCTGAAATGGTTGAGGGGGGAGTTTTGTTAGAACGTTCTTGTTTTGAGTGAAAATAATAGTTTCTAGCTACCAAGAAATAAATAAACTGCAATTAAGTAGCTTTTGTTGAACAAAAATCAGGCCATTAATCTCACTATAATTATATTTAACCATTTTCAAAATCTGTGTGAAATATTTTTACTTTTCACACTTAAAGTACATTTTAAGTACTTTACTTAAGTAGATTTTAATGAGATAATTTAATTTTTCATGAGTAATTATTTTGCCCCTCAATCTGTACTTTTACATATGTAGCAAAACAGAATAGTTCTTCCACCACCATTTGTGTCATAGTCTGTTTAGTCCAGATAGAAATTACAATTATGAAAATGTATTTCATTTTTTACAGTGGAATAGTCGTGATTGGTCGATTCATGGTTGGCCCTAAGACGTTTGACCGTTTTAAATGTTCCGTTCTGCAAGACAAAGGCGTATGAAGGTGATGGAGAACAACAGGAGCGTGGACCTCAACGCTGGGCTGAAAATGAGGCTTTAACCCAATTACACTGTGACCATGCCCATCACTTAACTGTTGATCTCTGTGTAGGTGTGTGTGTGCGTGTGTGTGTGTGTGTGTGTGTGTGTGTATGTGTGCGTGTGTGTGTATGTGTGTGTGTATGTGTGTGTATGTGTGCGTGTGTGTATATGTGTGTGCGTGTGTGGGCGAGGAGGGGGTAGTAATGCTCGTCTCACCCATGGGACCTCTCCCCTGTCAGAGCTCGGCCATAATCAGTCTCTATCTCTCTTCTCCATCACCCAGAACCTACTTAACCCCACCCTCTCTGCCCTCCCCCTCTCCCCCTCCCTCTCTCCCCCACCCTCCTTCCCCGCCCCGCCCTCCTCCTCCAGAGATAGTGTAGATGAATGCCCAGGTGTAAATCAATCCGTGCCCTTTTCAAGCCGTACAAGCTGCGCTGCCCCGAACGCTGAACTGAGTGCTTTATGTTAAGACGAAATAAATGAAGGCAAAGAGAGCGGGGCGCACAGGTGACCGCGCTGAGGACGGAGCGAGCGGACAGAAGCTTTTAAATATGCATGACATCACACGGTCACGTCTGCCTCCACCTGAGCACAAGGCAATAGTGAGACCGCACGGCGACCACATGGACACAAACATGCTACCATCCAGGCCACCAACACTAACCAATTCATCAACCACCTAACTAACAGAAGAACTAATCAACCACAGAACCAACCATCAAAGCAACCAACCAAACAACTAATCAACCAACTAAGCAATCAAGCAACCAACCAACCAACGAAGCAAGCAAGCAACCAACTAATCAATCATCTAACCAACCAACCAACCAACCAACCAACCAACGAAGCAAGCAAGCAAGCAACCAACTAATCAATCATCTAACCAACCAACCAACCAACCAACCAACCAACCAACCAACCAACTAACCATCCAAGTAAGC
The DNA here is from genome assembly GCA_019453435.1 of Rhinogobius similis. Taxonomy (NCBI): domain Eukaryota; kingdom Metazoa; phylum Chordata; class Actinopteri; order Gobiiformes; family Gobiidae; genus Rhinogobius; species Rhinogobius similis. Next base: position 35,256,636 of record CM033629.1, read on the forward strand.
AATCAACCAACCAAACAACTAATCAACCAACCAAGCAACCAACCAACCAACCAACCAACCAACCAACCAAGCAACCAGACAACCAAACAGCTAATCAACCACCTAACCAACCAACCAACACTTATAACTAAATAACTAACCAAACAAACAAACAAACAAACAAACAAACAAACAAACAAACAACTAACCAACTAACTAACCTAGCAACCGGCTAACCAACCAATGAGCAAACCAGACAAATAAGCAACCAAACTAACCAACCAATAAGCTAAGCAACAGACAAACCAACCAGCTAATGAACCAACCAACCAATGAATCAATCAATCAGCTAACCATCTAACCTTGCACTTCCTCATGAACAACGACTTGAATGTAATGGGTTGTGTTCACTTGAATTCTCAAACTTGAATTGTCAAATTGTAGATTTGTTGACCTGGGCCTCAGGGTCTTAGGGGCCCAAAATGGGATTCCATGTGAGGCTTCTTGCCCCGGGCCCGAATATTTCTGTTGACGGGCCTGGTTACATTTACTTTCGAAGGGCGACTGATATGGGTGGATCCCTCATTATCACACAGGGCTTAACCTGGACACACCCTTCAAGGCAAGGTAAGGCTATTTTATTTGACGAACACTATTTGTCATTTCAAAGTGCCTTACAGAACAGGTAAAGATGCATTAAAGTGTGAATACAAAGAGATAAAATTAACTTTCAAAAGAATCGTGCAGATAAAATCCTTTTGGTCATATGCACAGGCACAAAGGCACAGGAAATTAGAACAGTGGCCCCTCATGGTGATGGAGAAAAGTGCACAAAATATGTCCTATGGAGTTGCTATTGTGTTTTTGTTTTGTTTTTTTTGTCATGTTTACATGTGCACAATTAAGCCAAAACAATAATATAACAAGTATGTGCCGTTATACTCTTTGAAAAATCCAACATTGTACGTCTGGATATTTCTTTTAAATACCTCAACATATTGGCTTTCATGTGGAACAAACTTGTCCAATCTGCTCCTAAAGATGTTTTATTGCTTCATTAAATCCACTCTGGGATTTCTCTGGGGCTTTGTAACTTCAAAGGCCGTTTTATTAAAAGATCAGCCCTGAAAGTAGCTCCCACACCCACCAAACTGTACAAGATTGTGACTGAACCTACAGAAAGATTTGATGTTATCTAATTCTAAGCCTGATTTATTAAAGTTTAAAAGGACAAATGTTATGCTAAATTGCTTTTTAGCTTTTATCCGTGTTCTAACATTGTTAGTCATCAAAAACATACCTGGAGTAGCATTTAGCTTGATTCACGTTTGTTTGATGAAAACTCGTTAGTAAATCCTCTCTCTCCAACACTGTGTTCTGAACTCCTTCGATGTGACGCAGATGATGCTGACGTCCCAGAATCTTTTGCTGTTTTAAGTCCTTAAATCATCCCTCAGACTTGGGATACAACTTGGTCAAATCCACTGCATACTGCAATGCATCGTGGGTATACATTTACATTGTGTGATTTGCCTGAAGGAACTCTCTCTGCACTGGATGAACTTACTTTTTCCCAGAAGGTTTTTTGTAGTTTTTCCTTGCTGAGAAGGAGGGTGAAGGACAGGGGGCGCTCTGGGACAGTTATCCATTTGCTAAATTCTCTTGAACGTTGTTTATTTAAACTGTTTTCTACAAGTGGCCCATTGAGGTAACTGTTTTTTGGGCGCTACAACAATAAATTGATTTGATTTGATTTAAATTTCCTCTACAGCCAGCAGATGGAGCCACAGCTAAGTCAAAATGGCATCTCCCAGTGCAGTTATAAAGTAATGTTTTTCGTTGTAAAAGCATTTTATTTTTAGTTCTAAAACACAACATGTCAAACTGAAGACACTCAAGAGCAGCTAGAAAGGCTAATAACAATATGAAAAATGCATAATGTTTTTCCTTTAAATAAAAAAATGAGATCTAGATCAGATCTAGTTTACTCAAAAAACAAAATAAGTTATCCAAAATCCCCTCGGTACACTTTTTAAAATAACAAATATGTGTACAAAAAAAATTAAACCTGGTTCTATCCATTTTTTATATTGAAAGTTCCCAATGATGTGCAATTTTGTCAATTTTCACACACATAATTCCTCACTTCTATATTAAAAAAAACAATTTCTTCTTGGAATACATACTTCCAATTGGCATACAACATATAGATGGAAAATGTGACACAGAACAAATACTTAAAGCAAACTGAAGTGCTGTGTCCCCTCTGCCTCCTCGGCCCCTGCAGACTCCATCGATCGCTGGGGGACCAGCCTCAGACAAAAGCAGCCGTTTACAGTGTATTGATTGTAAAGAGCCTATAATTGTGGCTGTGGCAGATACCTGGATTTAAGGGCCCTAATTGTCCAGTGTTTGGGACTAATCCAGTCTGTTTAGCAGATGGAGAAGATCGATACTCATCTGAGTCACTTTCTCTGCAGTCCAGAGGCAGACTCTTCATGCATCGATAATCACCAATCAAATGTATTTAAGTAATGCCACCGTAAACGTGAAGGTTTTATTGAAGAATTGACACAAAACGTACACGGTGAACGGTAATTGCTGTGGGAAATACATATTTGGACCTGGATACATACAGGCTTCAAAATATATTTTCTATCCTATTAAAAGGACAAATGTAAAATAATCTGGCCTTGTGATGTTAGCCGAGAGCAGTCTGGAGTTCAGTGACGACGGTAAAAGGCGAAGTACGTGGTCCACATCTTTTTATTTTTGTGTGAAAGTGCACCGTGCGAAATGGAGGTCAGAGGTCGGGCTCCTCCAGCGCAGAACACCTGTATCTGTCTCTCTTCTGTTTCTCTCTCTCTCTCTTTTTTTTTTTATTTTTATTTTTTTTTTTTTACAATTTTTGCAATATAATGTTATCTCAGGAGGCTTTTCACATCGAAATAGTTCACTTTCTTCTCCCGGATCCTCTTCATGTACACGAGCCTGTTTAGTGGACCACATCTTTAACTGATTGAAGTAAGTCCTTAATGTCGTCTTCAAATGATTTTTATTTTATTTTAAAGATGAATTCTTTAAAGGTGCAGTGGCAGTGAACCATTATAACTGGCACCTGTCTCTGCACCAGAAAAGTTACATGTTACTCTTGAAAGTGAACCCTCTCTCTTTCTCTCTCTCTCTTGCTCTCTCTCTCTTTCTTTTGCTCTCTCTCTCTCTCTCGCTTGCTCTCTCTCCTTCCTCTCTCTCTCACTCTCTTGCTCTCTCTTTTTCCCTCTCTCTGGCTTTCTTTCCCTCTAGCCCTCCATTTCTCTCTCTTGCTCTCTCTCCCTCTCTCCTCTGTCTCTTTCTTTTGCTCTCTCTCGCTCACTCTCTCTGTCCTTCCTCTCTCTCTTGCTCTCTCTTTTTCCTTCCCTCTTGCTCTCTTTCCCTCTAGCCCTCCATTTCTCTCTCTTGCTCTCTCTCTCTATCTTTTTCCCTCTCTCTTGCTCTCTCTCCCTCTTTCTTCTCCTTCTATCCCTCTTGCTCTCTCTCTCTCGGTCTCTCTTTCTCTTTCCTCTCTACCTCTTTCTCTCCTTCCTCTCTCATTCTTTCACTTTTTTCCACTCTCTCTCTCTCTCTCTCTCTCTCCTCTCTCTCCCCCCCCCCTTTTCTGCACCGCTCCAGCTGAGTAATTACGCCTCATTAAAAATCTGAATTAAACATTGTTAGCACAGATCGTTAGGATCCTCTCCTTCTCTCCCTCTGTCCCTCTCCCCTCCCTCTCTCTCCTCCCCTCTCCCCCTCTCTCGTCTCATTCCCCTCTTCTCTGTCGTTAGCACTCAACGGCGGTGCTAAACGAGCGGCCTTTGAGGAATGTTATTCTAATTCCAATTAGCTCTTCAGGCTTGGAGAGGCGCCAAGTCCTACAGAAAAACAGCGGCTGACGAGGAGCAGAGGCTGAGTGAGCACGGAGGACACAAAAACAAATACTCTCTCTGTCAAATGTCTTGAATTCTGAATATCAATATTGTTTAGGGCTGTAACAATTAAACGGAATAATCATGACTCACTACAACAAAATAATCGTTTAAATAATTATTTAAAGCAGAACTAAGTAACATTTTTACCTTATAAATGTCTTTGTAAGTCAATGTGGAGGCTGCATGTGTATTTTCGGGCGTTTGAAGCTCCCATCGTCGCCCCCTGCTGTCTCTGTGCAGAAAACCAGCTGCAACATTTGCCAACATTGACCTAAAGACAACCCCTGAGAAAATATTTGGCAACGTTAAATGTTTTTGCATGTGTTTGTACTTCCTTATTTCAATAAAAAAGAGGAAAGAAAAAAAAAGAAGGAAAATAAACTTTTGGGTCTTTTCACCTGCAGTGTATTCCACAAGAGACCTACAGGGTCCTAGGAATTTGGGGGCCCAAGGCAAAACGTAAGCAAGGGCCCCTCCTCGTCAAGAGTGATTTTCTATACCTTTTCTGCCGTGTCTCTTGAATTGCACCATTTTGTGTGACATTAAGAGCGTTATCTCAGAGCCTTCTGTCTATGATGATAGGAGCATTTTGTTGGGGGCCCCATCATGTTGAGGGCCCAAGGCAATTGTGGCCTGTTGCCTGATGGTAGGTCCACCATGATCAGTGATCTCTGCTGCAATCCAACTGTCACTTTAGCTGTCAGTCATTCTGTTGTGTACTGCACTTAACCAGAACCAGAGGCACTTATTGTAAATAATGCTACACCACACTTAAGTCACTTTACCTGCCACTCCATGGTATTTATTCTGTCCACGCTGCACTGGTAAGATCATTATACACTTATGTCACTTTACCAATTAACTTGCAATCTATTTTGTCCATATGCTGCACTGTACACAGTCATGCAAGCCACTATTGTAGAAGAGTTTGCATTTTTTTCTCACCTGCACAGGGTGTTAGATTTAAAGTCTATATGACAGCTTCTCGTGGTTTTCTAATTCTGACTTCGTTTGACGGGAGGGCACCTGTAGTAAATATTTATCGTAGCGTTACATGTATGAAGTTGCAGTTTGTGAAGACATTTTGAAAAATAAAAATGTAAAAATACAGGAAGTAGTGTTAAGTTCTAAAATGGAATCCCTCTGTGATGTCATCAAAAAGCGGTTAACAGTTAACAGTTAACACTCAACTTATACATCAACATACATTTTGTCATTCAACAAAATAAAGGTGTTATTAGGTATTATTATTTGTCAAATCATAAGTATTGTGTAATTCAGATGGATTTTGGACATTGTTTTCAAAATGGTTGCTAGGGAACAGTTGCGGAATGACTTCCACCTATATCATATTTGCTGCTCGTGACCAACCAGGAAGTAACATTATAACTTTATGAGAACTGTCAAACTGGGGACAAACAGGCAAAATGTTTAGTAAAATCTTAAATATAATCATGTTCACTACATTTTAGTGAAATGTGTCTGACCTGTCATATAGACTTTAAGGTGAGACGCTGCAGGTGAATAGGAAAATAATTTCAATTTAAAACTTCTCCTGCAGTTTACTCACCACACTTGGAGTGTGTAGGAGCTATTTAAGGGCTGATCTTGATGTCTCTGTGAGAGGAAAATGCCTTTTAAGAAAAAGAAAAAGTTACAATGTCTCAGAGAAATCTATGGATGAAGGGGATTAAATAAAATAATAGAACATCTTTAGGAGCAGACTGGACAAGTTTGTCGTTTCCACATGAAAGTCTATATGTTGAGAGAGCAAAACAAATTGTTTTGCCAGAAGTGTCTTGCCTTAAGTCTGTTTCAGAGTTATTCATCTTGTTTTTTATTGCATGTTTCTATTCTCCGGCTGTGCCTTGCAACACTGCGATTTCCCCATTGTGAGACAAATAAAGGCTCTCTCATATTTTATTATCCTATCTTATTTAATTTATCATATTAATCTCATGATTTAAAGTCCTTTGAACTGATAACAATTCACATCTTTACAGTTGAATGATGGTACCACTTTCTGAAGCTACAAATACTTTCTCTTTTGTTTATTTACAGTCAAAGAGCAAATTCTACCTGAGAATTCTGACCCGTCTCCAAAAATATAGAACAAACCAAATATAACTAAAATGACTCCAAACAGGATAAATATTTCACGGCCCTTTCTTCACATATTTCCAGTTTCTGTGCGCCTCCACAGCGCACACATAAGAACACCAGCCCACTCTGAATGAGCCCAACAGCAAGGACTAATGACTGTGGCAGCGCTCTCTCTGGGACCTGAAGAGTTTAGACCCGGGCGGCAGAGTAAATCCCCTCTCATTAGCGCCGTGTGGAGCCGTGTGTGTGTAAAGCACTGTTTATCAGCCCGTAATTACCTTGCGCCGCCACCAGAGATGCTCCGATAAAACCATCTCAAACACAAACACGAGGGATGAGGACTTCATTCACCCACAGACACGAGGCCTGTGTTAAAGGGCACGTATGAGGTATTGTTTGTGTTGTTATGGACAGAAAAAAACACATAACGTCCCATCAGTTTGCACTCCTATTTCTGGATTTGTGTTAGCGCGTCATCTACTGGCAGCAAATGGAAATAAACAAAATCTAGCTCCGACATGCTAATACAAGCACGCAGCTACGGACCGCGCAGGAGACCGTTGGACTTCTACCTTTTGACGACGCAAATATTGTCAAGAAATATAAAATGTTACCTTTTGAAAATGTCGTCCCGTTAATGAACATTAGTCTAGTGCAGTGTTTCCCAACCAGCGGTACGGGGACGCCAAGGGGTAAGTGAGGAATGACCAGGTGGTACTTAGAATAAAAAAAGATATAGATAAGATGAAATGTACTTTAATCTGATTAAAAAATGTGTTATTAGTTGTAAATTTTGTATCTTTTGAGAGTATTTTGGACCGTAGTTAAAATTAAAACAAAAATCGAATAGTAATAATTGACAGTATGTGACTAGTAAATTCACTGAATTGCAAAGCTTAGGGGATACTCCAGACAAAAAAGATTGGGAACTGGTCTAGTACATAAGATTTTTCACAACCTGGCGCCCCACCGTGAGATCATGGTACGTCGGGACAACCAGAGCCTCCTCCAGAGCAGACTGCGAGTGTGAATTTTCAGTCCAGTACATTTGGAAAAAAACGCTGCTCTGTAAAAGCAGCAGGAGCCTGGAACGCCTTACCTTTATGTGTGAGGCAGTGAAGCATTCTGGGACATTCTAAATTCTCGCTTAAGAAGTGGCTGAATGATAATGAGGCGTAGTAGTAGTCATTAGTGATCTTACATTTGGAGAGATAATGTAGATTTAGCAAATATTGGTATTGGACTACTCTTGAAGTGCTCCCCCTGCTGGTGAGTGTGTGTTTTAGCTGTTTTTCAAACGTTAACGGCCTTTCATGGATTATCTGTGCACTGTTATCCTGCTGTAACTTTACCTCAGGACTACTATGTGCTTATCTCTGGTCTGTGCAATATATTTAATGAATAATGTCCCTGAGTGATTTTAAGGCTCAGAGAAGACGACCTCGTAAATAAGATGAATGAAATAAGCATGAACGAACCTAAGTACAACTCCAGCTATGTTTTTGATGAGGGAACAGTGTTAGAACATGGTTAAAAGCTTTTAAAAAGTCCATTTAGTTTCTCTCTTCAAATAGACATGTCACCATAACAAGCAAGAGATTTTAATTAGTTTAAACATTCTTATTGTTGAAAAGTGGCAATGAGACATTTTAAAATTCTTCATGATTCATTTTCATTTGTTTTTCAGATAATCTCAACTAAGTGCAGTGATGTGTGAAAACAGGAATTTCTTAGTTCATTAAAATTGATTTAGCTTAACATGTCCCCTTTAATATGTGTCCTTAAAAGCTGCATATTTAACTTTGCAGTAAAATTTTTGTCTCCAAAGAAACGTTGCGTCGCCTGGAAAGTTAACAATCGTATCAGTCTTATATATTCAATCACAGGTGTTTTTACTGCAGAAAAATATCTAAATAAACAAATCCGATTGCACGGTTCTGTTTGAGTTTGGCTGGAGATGCGACGGGGGAGAGTTCCATTTTACACCACTTGTTTAGCTTTGTGCTGGTTTTAGCGTTCACCTTTTAACACAACAGTATAACCTCTGAATAGTGTTTTTCTTTAAAACATTTATGTCCAGAGAGCAGAAAAGCTGACAAACATGTTTACTGGCAGAATGGCATCAATTATACATGTGGTGTCTCAGATGGGACCTCCAGACACAGGTACACGTTTGTTTACATGTGTCTGAACTGCAGCAGGCACTAAAGCTCATTAAGCACTTTTATAATTTTGACTTTATTTGATGAGATAATGGCTGTTGTAAATAGAAATGAGAGAATTTTACATAAGTCAAGTAGCAGTGTGTGAAGAATTACAAAAACAAAGCAGAGTCAGACTCAGAATTCATCAAAGTTTAGTACAATTCACATCAAGCACATTTTCTAACTTAAACATTAATTCAACCATATAAAAGTATTCTTGTATATTTTTATTTGTATATAAACAATTTCTGGGAGTTTTTGCCCAGTGTACACAACATACTAAGTAAAAGTTAAAGCATTTCCTGGTGTGATGTCATGATTTACAAGCAGGAAGTCAAATTATAAACCTAAAAATGTGCCAAACTCAGATTAAATGTGTAAAAATGTTATCAAAATCTTGAATATAATTATCTATACTGCGTTTTAGTCACAAAGTAGTCTTACCTGTCATGGGCACTTTAACAATTAGATCATAGTCCAATGATTGAATCCCTCTGTGATGTCATCAAAAAGCGACACACCATTTAAAATACAGACTATTTACACAAAACAGAGACATTTTTATAACACTTTATATAACAGTCAGTCAACAAAATCAAAATGTTATATTTTTATTGGTACAAAAATAATTTACGGGAGTTTTTGCCCAGTGTACACAACATACTGAGTAAAAGTTAAAGAATTTCCTGGTGTGATGTCGTGATTTACAACCAGGAAGTGAAATTATAAATCTAAAAATTTGCTAAACTCAAATTAAATGTGTAAAAATGTTAAATATAATTATCTATACTGCGTTTTAGTCACAAAGTAGTCTTACCTGTCATGGGCACTTTAACAACTAGGTCATAGTCCAATGATTGAGTCCCTCTGTGATGTCATCAAAAAGCGACACGCCATTTAAAATAGACAATTTACACAAAACGGAGACATTTTTATAACACTTTATATAACAGTCAGTCAAGCAGGAAGTCAAATTATAAACCTAAAAATTTGCTAAACTCAGAGTAAATGTGTAAAAATGTTATTAAAATCTTGAATATAATTATCTATACTGCGTTTTAGTCACAAAGTAGTCTTACCTGTCATGGGCACTTTAAGAACTAGATCATAATCCAATGATTGAAACTGAATTAAAATCAGAATGGACTCAATTAGCAAAGAAAATAAACATGTCTTTTTACGTCTGTCTAAAATGTGCTGATCCAGTAGTTTAGGCCTCGACAAACACGATCTGAAATGCTTGCGTCGCGTGTGGCTGCACTCGGTTTTTGGCCGTGTAGTTGAGAAAAATTATGGTTTTGCCTCAGCGCAGATTTATAGTGAACATGTGTTGTTGGCATCTCATTTTAAAGCGCCGTATCGCCTGAAAACCCACAAGTGTGCCACAAGCACGCTGGGTCTTGTGAGCTTTGCAGCGACAGATAAACTCCGCCCTGGCCTCAGTAAGTTGTGAAAAGCTTTTATAAACTCATTGTGAATAATTAAAGTCTATATGACATGTTCTCGTGGTTTTCTAATTATGACTTGGTGGTGAATATTTGTCATAATTTTGCATTTATGAAGTTGCAGTTTGTGAAGAACTTTCGAAAAATATAAGCTTAAAGTTAGTAGGAGTAGGAGTTAGGAAGTATTGCTGAGTTTTAAAATGGAATCCCTCTGTGATGTCATCAAAAAGCGACGCGCCATTTGAAATACATAGACAATTTAGACAAATCTGAGACACTTTAAACGTCATTCATCAAAATCGAGATGTTATGTTTTTTGTCGTGTATTGTGTAATTTATATGGATTTTGACCCTTGTTTTTATAATGGTTGCTAGGTAACAGTTGTGGAATTACCTCTTACTATGTCCAACCAGGAATTACAATTATAAACATTACAAAAACTGTCAAACTGGGGACAAACAGGCTAAATGGAAAGTACAATCTTAAATCTATCATGTTCACTACGTTTTAGGGAAATGTGTGGTCTGACCTGTCATAGAGACCCTTTAAAAATGTGTAAACAAAGACATTCTAAATTCTGGAACGGAGGCAAAAGTGAAGTGGAACATAATGTGATTTCACTGGAGAAATTGGAATAAACCTCAGAATATCACAAAATAGGAAAGATTTGGATAATTTTGGAAAATGAAAACCACTCAGACACGTGTGAGTGACGTCAGAGCTGTTTTAAAGATGTTTACTACAATATTTTACATGCTTCGTTTATGTTAGTAGCATTTTTGATGAAGGAAAACTGAACAAAGACCAACAGAAATTACGCATAACGCATAATAGTTTTTATTGCATCTACAGATACATCACAAACATAATATATATACATATATTATACTTTTTATGAAGCTCAAATTCAATTTTAAAAGTAGAAAATAATCGATTGTCCATCCTTTGCAACAGAAGAGCAAACTAGCAGACGTTTCTACCCTGGAAATTCTAATTTGTAGTTTTTTCCCTCATATAACAACTTAAAAGCATTAGTATTTAAATCTGATGTGAGCGAATTACAGTTTCCTTCTTTTTGCCTCCATTCCGGACTTTTGATGACACAGCATTTTTAAGGGTCTATGGACTTTAAGATGCAGGGATTGCGTGAGGAAAGTGAGGAGTTAGACTGGACCACAGAAAACATATTAAAATGATCTCTTCTGACAAATGTGATGCATTATTTGTTGTGTTCTTGTCTTGTAAACATGCTCTTGGCTCCTCTTATTTTGGATCTCATGTTTTAGAACTTTTACTATTTTCTTTTGCACAAAACAAAATGACTTCATGTCACTCTGGCGTTTCCCACGTCAGGAATTGACTTTGAGCTCCATCTGTTGGCAGCAGACGCAATTACAGGTGAGATAAACAAATGCAAACTGGCCCACGACGTGCTAATGTTAACACGCCGATGTAAAGATGGAGGTTTGAGGTTGAAATACTACTGAGTCTGGTGAAAATAACACACTTAAAAACACAAAAGGAGTGAATTCATTTACAAAGAAATTAATGACATTTAAGAAAATACATAAAATCATTCATAATAAATTAGGTTGTTGCAGTTAAAATGGTAAATATCTGTTTGTTATGTAAATGCAAATGTTTCTAAACCATCCATTTTAAGTTGAAAAGGGGCAGATAACACACGATTGCTCTTCTTTCTGCTGCTTTTCATTCCTTTTGACTATGTTTACTGTCACAGATGATGTCTTTTTGATATGTCCCGAATGAAACAAACAAACAGCACAGAAGACCTCGGAGCTCGACGTCACACAATTCATTCTCAGGCTCTGAGGGAGATTATTTTCTAAACAGGAAACATCCAACTAACGTGAATGAAGTTAAGTACAATTCAGATCTAAATCAATTGAAATAAACCACTGCCAGCATATCCGAGTGCTTCAGATCTCTTCTCTTTTCACCTGGTTAGTTTTTCTGCTTGACTTTGATATCTGATGAGCACCTGATATGATTTTTTTAAACTTTGTGGTGATCCAGAGCGCGCCTTTTTATATTTTTCATACAATTCAGATATGTTTTTGATGAGGGAACAATGTTATAACATCAAAACCTGAAAAAAGTCCATTTAATCTTCAATTCTAATAACTGTATTTGTCCAAAAACACAATTAGACATTCATACTTTGACCAGGATTGTCCCACTTGGATTTGGAACATTTTGTACATGTTTAAATCAGAAGGAAACACATGCAAACACGGGGAGAACATGCAAGCTCCCACGCAGAAAAAACACACGCAGAAAAAAACAGAGGCCCTGCAAATTATGGTTCTGTTTTTGACGCGCGAAGTGTCCAAACGAAAGCAAACACGAGCTTCAGGTGTGCGCGAGTCCCACTCCCAGCTCTGGATAAAAGTGAAGCACAAACCCGGACTTAAAAGAGGATCTCACAAACAGGAAGCAGCAGACACAGACTCACTCGGACTGCAGCTGTCTTATCAGTTTAGGCCGTTTGTGACTGCGCGATTTAGTCACATGACCCACAAGACAGGAGCAGCCAGGCGCCAAAACCCATTTCTACCTTCAAAGACTGTCTTATCTCCTCTCCTCCCCCCCTCACCCCCCCGCTCCCTCTCCGTGTGTGTGTACGGGTGCTGCTGGGTGCATACGTGTGAGAAGATGATCTGATGTTCTCTGACAGAAAAAGTCGCGGCGAATCATGTATCACTGTCTCATCTGCATCCCACACACACTGTAAAAACACTGAAAGAGCACGCCCTTCCACTGAATGGGTTTAACACAGGTTTAATAACAGGACCTGATTTCATTTTACAGAGCCCCTTAAGTCTGCTAAAAATGAAAAAGATAAATATGTTTTTCTCTCTAATTATCTTGTGAACTTAAGAGACAATTGTGTGCGCACAAGATGTTTACTGTATATTTTAATAGACTTTAGGGGCTCCATAGTTTTCTTTAAACATATTTAAGGTGAGATACTGCAGGTGAATAGGAAAAAACCTTGAATTTAAAGATATTAATTTAAATTTTCTTCTGTTGTTTACTCACATAAGAATAATGTATAATAATAAAATGTAATGTAGTAATAATTTAAGAATAAATTATCTTACATATTTTTATCATGTAATGTTTTCATGGAAAAATAAGGAATTTTATGTGTAGAAACGGCCAAAATTTAAAATATCCGAGACACATAAATCTGAAAAATTTTAAGTTGGTTTAAATTTCTTGGTTCATTCCGTACACATATTAGTTACAAAAAACTTTAGTTTTTGAGTAAACTAGATCTGACTGAAAATTGGCAATAAAAAATTAAATTTTGCTTAATTTTTTTTTTTTTTTTTTTACTGCAAACTTTAATAAATCCGTTTTTGAATTAGATTTTTTTTTGTTATCCTTGCATTTTGTCAAAAATCTTGTTAAGTTCAAGATTGTCAAGCTTGATGTACTTTAATGTCGCAGAGAAATCTATGGATGAAGAGGATTAGATAAAATAATAAAACACACCAGATTGGACACGTTTGTTGTTTCCACATGAAAGTCGATACGTTGAGAGAGTAAACTGACGATTCCCGTCAAGGCCTTTGTGTGGAGTTCACGTTCCTCCCTGTGTCTGGGTGGGTTTCCTCCGGGTGTTCCGGTTTCCCCATCAACCAAAACATGTAGTGAAAATCCTCCAGCTACGGCAGTCCTGACCAAGCCTGGCACAACGCTCTGGAGATGGGTCTCCCGGCATTGAAGGATGGGTCAAATGCAGAGGACACATTTCCCTACAGGGACAATAAAGTGTACCTCAATCTTAACCTTAACCGTAGTCCTGTTTTAGACCTGCTTTAGTCCTTGTTTGGACCAGGTTTAGTCCTGGCTCAGTACTAGTTTAAACCTGGTTTAGACCTGGGTTAGTCCTGATTCAGACTTGGTTTAGTCCTGGTTTAGTCCTGGTTTAGTCCTTGTTTAGACCTGGTTTAGTCCTAGTTTAGTCCCTGTTTAGACCTGATTTAGTCCTGGTTTAGACCTGGTTTAGTACCTGTTTAGACCAGATTTAGTCCTGGTTTAGACGTGCTTTAGTCCTTGTTTAGACCTGGTTTAGACCTGATTTAGTCCTGGTTTAGACGTGCTTTAGTCCTTGTTTAGACCTGGTTTAGACCTGATTTAGTCCTGGTTTAGACGTGCTTTAGTCCTTGTTTAGACCTGGTTTAGACCTGATTTAGTCCTGGTTTAGACGTGCTTTAGTCCTTGTTTAGACCTGGTTTAGTCCTGGTTTAGACGTGCTTTAGTCCTTGTTTAGACCTGGTTTAGACCTGCTTTGGTCCTTGTTTAGACCTGGTTTAGTCCTGGTTTAGACCTGGTTTAGACCTGCTTTAGTCCTTGTTTAGAGCTGGTTTAGACCTGGTTCAGTCCTGGTTCAGTCCTGCAGATGTTGTTAAAGCCTTTCATACTCCATTTTTCCCCTATACATCAAAAGCGCCGGACACGTTTCTGTCCCTCGGTGAAATAAAGTTGAATAACCCTGATCTAAACTCGAGTCAAAACTGCTCAAATCAAGCTGCCGAATCCGCGTCCTTTCACCTTGTGCGGGCATAAATATTTTACAGTGCGGGGAGAGGAAGACAGATAGATGGTCAAATCAAGAGGAAGGACATGGGCGGGCGAGCGAGCCAGGCATGCAGCTCTGGGGGAGGAGGGGGGAGATAGGCTAAGTGAGGGATGTGAAGCATAAAAGAGGAGATGAGGCTGAGACGGACGCACACACCCAGTCGAGCAGCATCTGATTCAATGTCATATTTCTTCAGAGGCGGCGGGATAAAAAGCCCTGGTGCCCCGACAGACGAGAGTTCAGGAGATAACACAGATCCAAGACAGCGGTCTGCATTCAAACGGGTTTTATCACGGAAATATCGCAGCGAAAACACGGCCGTAAACAAGATAGAAGAAGAATGCCGTTTGTTTTTTTTTATTGTTTATTTATAAGGATTGAATGATAAGAGATAGCACGTGTTTGGCTTTTGTGAAATGCTCCAAAATAGAATGTCTTTTTGCATAGAAACAGGTTTAAAAAAAGCACATTGCACATTTTATTTGAGGTTCATATAACTGCAGAACGGCTAAACGTCACAATTAAAATAGCGACTTATTTATGAGACCCGCCTGGTTGTTGTGCAAACATTCTATGTCACTCACAGGGGCGGTACACTGGGGGGACAGAAAGGGGCCCACAAAGGGATGTGTGATTTTTTTTCTCAGTTGCCTTTTTCTACGTTTGAATCTGTTTTTGGTGTAATAAAAGGCTTTGTGCTTGAGAAACTACACATAATTCCGCATTTGAGGGCCCCCCATCATTTAAAAAGTGGACAATCCTTGTTCAAATATTAGCCAAGTTGTTAACAAATAAAACTAGTGATTATAATTTGTAGTTAGTGCGTTTTCTTATTGTAATAATGTACTGTACATTTCAAGATTTTTGTGAAACTGGTCTGGTAGTAAAAAACAAACAGTATCATAATAAAAGCCGATAGCTATACAAGATTTCTAAAAATGAAGTTATTGTTAAGTGTATGTAGAAACCATAGGGTGTATATTATTGTAATAGTGGATGAATAAATAAATAAATAAATCTGCTATCGTTTGTGCCTGGGCCCAGACTGTGTTGCTACGGCCCTGGCCATTCATTTTAATGAAGCAGAAACAAAAACGCTGTAATGTTGTAGTTTGTTGACAGCGAGACACATGGTTTACATCTAATGAGTGATAACTGTCAATAGTTTCTAAAGTTCCCTTCTGGAGCTCACTCAGTCCCACCCACTTCGAAGTTAGCCGTGGTAGTTGTTTTCAGTCCAAAAACACATATAAAACTTAAAATTTTACAAAATGTTTTAATAACTTATCGGTTTTTAAAGTTTCAGAAACGTATTTCAAATAAAATGATACGTCTTGTGCGCTTCACTCACCACATAGCTGATTAGTCCCAAGACAGCTTACAAACATTTTATATTAACTTTTTTCAAAACCTATATGGGGAAAAAACTAAAACAAAAAAAATGTCCAGAACCAAGGTGTGAGCTCCATTATGGTAGGATTTGTGGCAATGAAACCAAACAAACATTTTCTTGGTTTAGACTGTCGCCCGCTATGTGTTATTGTTCAGAATAATGTTAGATTTTAAGAATAATGTTAGATTTTAAGAACTTTTAATGACAAGGTTGTTAGCGCGTGTGCTAATTTCAGAACTAATGACTAACCTACACAAAACGGTGCTACATGTGGTACTTTTTTCTAACTCTGCTCCGGTGTTACTCATGTGTGCTCGAGTGGTTGTCAGTTCATAAAACAGCCCTGGATTTCCATAGTTTGTGATGTTTAAAAATGCATTAGTGCTGCAAGGACACCGGGCTGAGGAAAAGGGTTTTGCTTACAAACACTGGATGAATCTTTGATCATTTAACTGTAATAATAATAATAAAAAAGAAAAAAAACTATCACATTTAATGCATCAATTGTAGCGGCTTATAAATGTTAAAGGTTGCGTTCACGTCTTAGAGGACGAGCCGTAGAAAAGTGAAAGCGAGCGTGTTTGGTTCCTCCTGACGGCGACAGCAGCGAGGCGGCTGTATGTGTTGTATTTTTCATGGAGCTCTTTTGAAGTTGTCCCTACATTTTTCTACCGGCGCTTCAAAAGGTCAGAGCGTTTCATCTTTCACCTTCTACCAGCTCACTCGTTTCTACTTCTCCTCCACCTTTACACTCACACGCACACCTCCTCCTTCCTTTTTCTTTCCCTTCCTCCTCTTCAATCCACTTCCACCACACGATATCTGCCTGCAAAGTAACCAATGACCTTACACGGTTCATTTAGCAATATCTTCAAACAGACATTAAACGCAAAATGTACTTTTTCCTTCTCAAAATTGTGCACAGAGTGATTCCTGCATGTTTGAGTGCATTGCTCCGACCCCGTTTTCCCCGACCCCCCGGACACGCCCACTGCAATGTATGTATCACGTTCTCCGTGTTTATTTTCAGAGGAAAGGTTAAGAAGAGCAACACTTCAGGCACGTTTGGACTGGTTCGTTTTGGAGCAAATCGAGATGGTTCGAGTGTCAGATCAATGCCTACCCTTGTTTTAGACAAATATTGGGATGTAAGGATTTTTTTGTTTGTTTGTTTGTTTGTTTTTTGGTCAGTTTGCTCTCTCAACATATCGACTTTCATGTGGAAACAACAAACTTTTTCGATCGCCTCTTTATTCTTCCATTGAATCCACTTCATTTGTAGATTTCTCTGGGACATTGTAACTTAAAAGGCCGTTTTCTTTAACTGAATTTTTGTCCCTCGAGACATAAAGATCAGCCTTAAAGTAGATCCTACACCAAACTGTACAATCTTGGACTCAACAAGATTTTGACGAAACGTACTGAAGGATTGTTTTTAATATCTAATTTTAAAACTGATTTATTCAAGGTTTAAATAAAAAAAATGAGCCAAAATTTGAATTTCTAGGAAAAGTTTCAGTCCAATCTTGCTTACTTAAAAACTAAATAAGAAATCCAAAATCCCTTATGTAAATTGAACCAAAAAAATTAAACTCTGTTCTGTCCATTTTTCAGATTTAAATGTCCCAAATGTGTGTGTTTTAGGCAATTTTTCACATAAAATGCCTTATTTCTATATGAAAACGTTACATCATTTTCTGAGATTTTTGTGAGTAAACTACAAGAGCAGTTTCAAATTGATATCTTTAAATTTAAGATTGTTTCCTATTCACCTGCAGCATCTCGCCTTAAAAACTCCAAAATACAGACAAATGATCCACTGGAGTCATAGATCATGCTGCGTTCAGGTGGACCTCGGGGACTCGGGAAAATGTAAGTATTGTTATCGCGAATGTCCTCTCTTTCGCGTCCATACTGACAGCAGTTGTTCCGACTTTCCGAAGTGACATAAATATATATGAAAATAATTCAATTTCCTGAGGTCAACACGAACGCAGCACTATATATCACTATACAGCAGACAAAAGCATCAAGTGAATTAGTGAATGAGTTTAATTTTGTCGATGAATGTTTACAGAGTAGCGCATCTTAATTTATATTTACATTCTGATCTAAAAAAGGACAGCCATTAGTGTTCCTATCATCATTTATATTAGTGCGTATGCCCTTGAATCTGCTCTAATAACATACATCTGCAAAATAACAACTGCCCCCATCTCCTTTAAAGTGCCTCTGACAGATTGGACTCTCATGTACCTAAAATACGTAAGACAAATATATTTAAAGTTTTGCTAAAAATAACTGTACATTTTTGCAATTTCAGGCATTTTTTTAGTTTTGTAATATCACTTCCTGGTTGTAAATGATGACATCACACTAGGAAATTACTTTGAACACTGGACTAAAACTCGGCTAATGTCAGAGAGAGAGATTTTTTTGTCTGACAAATCAAAATACATGTGAACGCCTTTATTTTGTTGATTTAATGTTAGGTAAGGTAAGGTCAGGTAAAATGAGTTGTTTATTTTGGGTAAAATATGCAAAACCTTAGGATAGAATGAGTCTCCTTAGTATGATGTCATCAGTTTTTTACTTCCTGTAATTTTAAACTGATTTTTCAACCAAAACCAAGACTTGATTGGTGTAAAACAATATTTTTTATGTACAATACGTATTAATACATCAAAATTTGAAAATCGTTAAAAACCTGTCATGCGCACTTTAAATCTTACATTGTAGTGAAGTCATCTGAAACGCAGCGATGGCACAGCAAACTGCAGACGTGGACAAACTACCTGGACGCGACGTTGTAATGCGGAGCAGCCTTCCATCTTACGTGGCTGTGTTATTTGCATACTCTGCTGCTGTGCCGGTTCAAACAGCAGTAAATGAGCTAATTATACATCAGGTGAGGGCCTCCACTTCATTAGCGCTAATTGGCCGCCGTAGTGGATGGATGTGTGCGTTTTCATGTACAGAACAAACTGCACTGCAAAAACCAAATGACAGAACTACCGGTAGTTTAGATTTCACTCATTTTTTTCTGGTTTGCTGTATTTCTTAGAGTTCAGAGTTCGGTGGTCATGCTATAAAGGACTCCTGCAGGGGTCTCGTGTGTTTTCCCTATAGCTGTTAGCATTAGCCCATAAAAAAACGCAAATTATGATTAATCCGGAGAGTGTCAGCTGGTACCAACCCATCAGTCACATTTAGGTGAAGTCAAAGGGTCGTTAGGAATCACTGTTGTGTGTAAACCCTTTGTTGTTTTTAATTAAGATGATAATTAACGTGTAAAAACTAGAGGTGGTGTACTGATTTTTCCTGGTTTGAGACGTTCATGAACCCGATGGCTGGCATGTAATAAATCTGTGTTGCCCCAATAGATTGTAAACAGGGGTGTCGGACTGGGGGGGGGTAAATGGTGCTAGGTTCACTGGGGCCCAGGGAAGGAAAGGGCCCTCAAAAATATGTGAGGGTTTTTTGTCAGTTCCGTTTTTCTATCTATCTTTCTATCTATTTTTGTTGTGATAAAATGCATTGTGGTTGAGTCAAGTCCTTGAGAGACTAACTACAATTTTGTATGATATCTGAGGGCCCCTTCACCCCTTTAAAAAAAGAGGAAAATCAGTGCTTATTACTCAAGTTGTTAATAAATAATGTGAGCTCACTCCAGAATATTTATGAATATATATGTTGATATAATATGCACTGTCCTAATTGAAATAAATAAATTGCCGTTAGTGTATTTTCTTATAGTAATAAAAACTTTTAACATGTTTGTGAAATTGTTCAGGTAGTTATTGCAACAACAAACAGTACTATATGATTTTATCGGCCGGATAGGACATTCAGAAATTGGCTGGTTATTGGTTGTCTCAATAGTAAATGAATAAAATGCAATAATACATTACAATAACCAAAGTTGCTAGGATAACTAAATAAAAGGTTTGTACCTGGGGCCCAGAACTTGGTGCTACGGTCCTGATTGTAAAAGCATCTATACGGGGGGAAAATGAGACCACTGTGCTTTCTCTACATCTGTTTATTGAGCAGGAAGTACACCGTTAGCATGCTAATGTATGTTAGCTTTTCCCAGAACGGCGAAACTGGCTCTGGGCTCAGAGACTCATGAAAAGTGCTTATAAACTCATAGCGGTGAATATGTAGGACGCTGGGACTGCATAAGTGAGCGATACATGTGACTGATGCAAAGACTTTAACATGAACTAGTTCTGTTTTTCACGTTTCAAAACAGTAAAAATCAGGTACAGGGCCTTTAAGTTGAGATTCCTAAACTGGCGGGCTTCTGGTAAGAATCTGTTACGTTACTGGTGAGGAGACCTGATAAATGACATAAATATCATGAAATAAACATTTTTATCTACTTTAATTGGGGAAATTTTGCCCCACCGTTCATTTGTAAGTGAAGGAGCGTTCGATTAGACTCCGGGAAGCATTTGCTGGCCATCAGCCAAACCCAAGTCTCGGCAACGGACAGAAATAGAGACATGCATGAATGCCAATGGGTCTATAAAAGCATTCAACTAAAACCCAATATCTGTCCATGCCAACTGCATTATACAGTATCAGTAATATAAGTAATCGCTGATTGTACTTAAAGACATGATTCAATACAAACAGGCACCTAAATGCAAAAAGTTCAACAAAATATACAACTTTAGTGCAATTTGATCAAACACAAATCTGCCCTTTTGCTCATGATTACACAGGATTGCTTATTATTGTGCATTTTGTCCATAAAACTGCAACATTTACCACTGATTTGTCAGATATACTGCACCAATATGGCAGCGCTGTCTGTATTGTAGCAGCAGTAGAGAGCCAGTCTATGAAGGTCACTAGTGGGGGAGATACTTCTACACACGCTGACCTCCCCGACCAAAGAGGTTTACCAGGCGTGAGCTGTGGGAGTGAGTGTGGGACTGGTGGGAGGCGGTAACCCTTCTGCAGAGGTTCTACCCCGGGAACCGCCCAGACGTCCCCATTTGGCCGTATCACCGGGGCCCAGAGCCTCTGCACCCGTGATCTGGAAGGATATATCGATGGAAAGAGAAGGAGGACGAGAAGGAGACACCGGAGTGCAATGACATCCAAGACAGGACATCTGCCGCCTTGCCAAGATTGTGCACTCCCCAACAGTCTGTGGAAGAAGCTGGTCCAGACGTCCATGACCCTTCGAAATGAGGATGGGAACAGGCAACGCAAGGCAAGAGAGAGCTGGTAGAAAACGTTTCTGCTCATCGAGATGTCAGTTTAATTAATAGCCATATTTTGGAACATTACAAGCAAAGCAATGAGTTCTTCCTTGACCAGAAAAGTTAGTGCTTTCCTGGGACGCCCAAGAAAGTCTGGAACTCATATCTCCACAATTGCCAATAGTCATGACTGACAAACACAAGGTCCATTTCTGTCAAAACAAACTTACAGGTTAAAAAAAAAGGAAAAGAATATACCAATCAGTCATTCTGAGGTATATCTGGATGTTACGAAAATATTTGAGAGACAAGAACCACAAATAAGCCACAGAGATTGGATTGGTCTGGTGCAGATCCTCCTACATTCGCACAGGAATCTGAAGGAGGGACTGACTCACCAGACAATCTTTTTCTTGAGGTTAGAAAAAACAAAGCGCAGTTCCAAAATTAGACCAATCAAAGGAAATCAGAATCGCTTTATTTATTTGAAAGGAACTAAATTTGCAGCTTGAGCGCCAGTGCAAACAGGTTAAATCTCATCCATTCTTCCGAGCGACTAAATAAATATAAACGAGTCAAGACGGCTCAAAACATGAAACATATGCTCGATTCCAGCCACTTTCACTTAATTTTTCGTTTTTGCAGCACTATCATGATTTGACCTATTTGCAGCTGTAGGGGGCGTCGTCTGCGTGGCATGATTTGTTGTCCACATCAGCGCCATTAGTTTCCCTCTGAACCTGCGGTGTTCTCGGCCAATCAGAGCGCCGGGAGCTGTCAGCGAGCCAATCAGAGCGCTGGGAGCTGTCAGCAGGTGTCATGAGCCCGAGGTGAGATTCATGGAAGTGACAAACGCCAAGACAGACACATTTATCTCCCTCGGCCTCAGCTCCATCTGCTCTTGGGCTAAACACACACTATTAGCACGAGTCCAGGGAGTCCGCTATTCAATAAATGGTTCAGGACTAAACTGCATGATTAGCAATGTTGGAATGATAGCAGTTTAAAATGCATTAAAAGTCCTCCACTTTATCATTATCTTCATTAGCGTCACCCCAGCTTGAACTGCTCAAAAAGTGAAATATTCTAAACTATCAAATTATACTAACTAAATGTAAACAAATGTATTAAAGGAGAGATATCATAATTTTTTTTCAGGTACTTAATATTGAACTGTATCATAAATATATCAACATTTTACACTTTGTTCACTGTAAACCGCATTTAATTTAGACCTAAAATGGCTTAGTAACAGCAACAGCATTGACGTCCTGTTCAAAACTGCAGAACTGATAAGCCCTGCCTCTTCATAGTCACATTTCACCATAACAAGCTACAGATTGTCATTTTCATGTTTTATTTTTGAAAAGAGGCAAAGTGACATTTTAAGATCTCTACATGTATCACTTGGAATCTACTAAGAATAGGAATGTGGGCGGGGATAGGGGGTAGGTTAAAACTGGAATTTTCTGAGAAATCGAGCCATTCAATCAGTATACAACTAATGACAAAGAAACACTGTAGGTTAAAGCTCATTTAAGTTGTTTTTACATAATATATTGCATTTAAAATTGGATTAAACACAGAGCCAATGTACAGCATGTCAGTATTGAATTATTTAAAAAAATATATTTTTTTTAAATTGTGGGATTTTTAAAAAAGTTATTTTTATTTTACATTTTTTTGAACAACGTTTGACTGGACTGGCATTTTTACTGACATCTTTTTACTGGCTCTTGACACTAGAGCCCTGCGTCGATAAGTAGGAAATGCTGATGCTAACGTGTGCTAGCTTTGTCTTGCTAACTCTGTCAGCTAAACAAATAAAGTTATTATCACTGGAATGCAGCAGTTTATCACGAGATATTGAAATAATGTCTGCTTTTTGCCACTTGGTTTTCACCTGAGTTCCCATTTTCTTTTGTCCAATCATCTCGCTCTAAAGCAGGAGCAAAAGTGAGCCAGCTCCCACTCACAGCCCCCTTCAGACCCCTTAAACAGGACGGGACAGTTCACTAAAGGCTCCAGAGTGAATGGAATGTGACTTTACTGTATTCACTCCATTGTCCTCTGTATTCTGTAGCATAATGACTTGCTCTACTAACAAGAGTAAATATGTTTCATATTACAACCTTGATTTTAATTAAGCAATTTTCAGATTGTTGATAATTAATTCAAAGTGTTGCCCAGCCACAACCAGAGTACATACATACTCTACCCTGCCGTGACTGTTGATAAATAGTGTATTTTATGATTTTCTATCACATTACCATAACATAACCTCGTCACATTTTGAGTAGCTGACATCATCTGGATAATCCCTCTTGTTCCTGCTCCTCTCTTTCTCCTCCAAACCAAATTATACAAGCCACCCCGACCTTTGACCTTTCACTGTGGCTCGACCCCGTCATCGTTCTGGTGAACCGTCGGCATGGAAACACAGAGGCAGCGCTTTGGGGGAGGAGAGGGGGGTTTGGGTGTGTGTGGGAGGGGCTATTTGTGTCTAATGGGCCTCTCCATCTGCCCATGTAAATCAATGGTGACCCGCGCTGACCCCGGGCTGCGCAGTTTGACAGTTAATCACTCGATAAGTGTGTGAGGAGCTGTCTGTTTGGTTTGTGTGTGCGAGAGAGGGGAGAGAGTGAGGAGGGAGAGGGAGAGAGGAGAGAAAGAAGAGAGAGAGAGTGAGACAGAGAGAGAGAGTGAGGAGGGACAGGGAGAGAGGAGAGAAAGAAGAGAGAGAGAGTGAGGAGAGAGTGAGGAGGGAGAGAGTGAGGAGAGAGAGTGAGGAGAGAGGGAGAGAGGAGAGAAAGAAGAGAGGGAGAGTGAGGAGAGAGAGGGGAGAGAATGAGGAGGGAGAGGGAGAGAGGAGAGAAAGAAGAGAGAGAGAGTGAGACAGAGAGAGAGAGTGAAGAAAAAGAGGAGAGAGAGAGGGAGGAGAGAGAGGGAGGAGAGAGCGGGAGGAGAGAGCGGGATGAGAGAAAGAGGAGAGAGAGAGAGTGAGGAGAGAGAGAGAGAGGAGAGAGAGAGAGAAAGAGAGAGAGGAGGGACAGAGAGAGTGAAGAGAGAAAAGAGGAGGAGAGAGAGGGGGGGAGAGTGAGGAGGGAAAGGGAGAGAGAGAGAGAGAGGAGAGAGAGAGGGAGTGAGGAGAGAGAGAGGAGGGAGAGATAAGAGAAAGAAGAGAGAGAGAGTGAGGGAGAGAGAGAGAGTGAGGAGAGAGAGAAGAGAGAGGGAGAGAGAGAGAGAGAAGAGAAAGAGGAGAAGACAGAGAGAGTGAAGAGAGAAAGAGAAGAGAGGAGAGAGAGAAGAGAAAGAGAGGAGAGAGAGAGTGAGAGTGAGGAGAGAGAGGGGAGAAAGTGAGACAGAGAGAGTGAGGAGAGAGAGGGAGAGAGGAGAGAAAGAAGAGAGAGGGAGTGAGACAGAGAGAGAGTGAAGAGAAAGAGGAGAGAGAGAGTGAGGAGAGAGAGTGAGAGGAGGAGAGAGAGAGAGAGAGAGGGGAGAGGGAGAGGAGAGAGGGAAGAGAGAAAAGAGAGAGAGTGAGAGGGGGAGAGAGAGAGGAGGGAAAAGGAGAGTGAGGAGAGAGAGAGAAGAAAGAGGAGAGAGAGAGAGAGTGAGGGAGAGAGAGGAGAGAGAGTGGGAGAAAGAGAGACAGAGAGAGAGAGTGAGGAGAGAGAGAGTGAGGAGAGAGAGGAGAGAGAGAGGGGAGGGAGAGGAGAGAGAGAGAGAGAGAGAGAAAGAAGAGAGAGAGGGAGGGAGAGAGAGAGAGTGAAGAGAGAGAGAGAGTGAGGAGAGAGAGTGAGAGGAGGAGAGAGAGAGAGAGAGAGAGGAGGGGCAGAGAGAGTGAAGAGAGAAAAGAGAGGAGAGAGAGGGGGAGAGAGTGAGGAGGGAAAGGGAGAGAGAGAGAGCGAAGAGAAAGAGGAGAGAGAGAGTGAGGAGAGAGAGTGAGAGGAGAGAGAGAGAGGAGAGAGAGAGAGTGAAGAGAAAGAGGAGAGAGAGAGTGAGGAGAGAGAGAGAGGAGAGAGTGAGGAGGGAGAGAGAAGAGAAAGAGAGGAGAGAGAAATTGAGGAGAGAGAGCGTGAGGGAAGAGAGAGAGAAAGGAGGGACAGAGAAAGTGAAGAGAGAAAAGAGAAAGAGGAGAGGGAGAGTGTGAGAGAGAGACAGAGAGGGAGAGAGGAGAAAGAGGAGAGAGGGTGAGGGGAAAGAGTGAGGAGAGAGAAAAGGAGGGAAAGAGGAGAGAGAGATGGAGAATAGAGAGAGAGAGTGAAGAGAAAGTGGAGCGAGAGAGTGAGGAGAAAGACAAGAGACAGAAAGGGAAAAGAAAGAGAGTGAGACAGAGGACAGAAGAGATATTTGAAAGAAATGAGACAGGGAGAGAGAAAAGAGAGAAAGGAGAGAGGGAGACAATAGAGGGAGAAGAGAAAGAGGACAGAGCAAGTGCAACAGAAAGAGAGGAGAGAGTGAGAGAGAAAGGAGGAAGCAATGGAGAGACAAAGAAGCGTAATAGAGGCATAGAGGAGAGAGAGAGAGAGAGAGAGAGGATAGAAAGCAGAGAGAGATTATTTTACATCTTCCATGTGGAGTAGCAGTTAGCAGTAGCTAAGATAGTGTTGTTTCATCGACTAAAATATTGTGTTAGTTTTTAGTTATATTTTTGCTGACTAAAACTAAATAAAAAGTACTCATTATGAATATAACTGTGACTAAAAGTATATATTCACGTCCAGTAAAGGTTGTACAGTGAAACAAATGAATGAAAGGAACAAGTGGAAACCAGCTCCAAGTTCCACCTTTCAACCCCAGAGCCACAAACCAGAGCAGAACATCCAACAACATGTGTGTACTCAGTGAAGCCATCGCATACAACGTAGCTGAAGCTGTTGAAACCTCGCTGCAGAAGCTGTTGAAGCTTCACTGCAGAAGCCTGTTGAAGCCTCGCTGCAGAAGCCCGTTGAAGCGTCGCTGCAGAAGCCTGTTGAAGCTTCGCTGCAGAAGCCCGTTGAAGCTTCGCTGCAGAAGCCCGTTGAAGCTTCGCTGCAGAAGCCTGTTGAAGCCTCGCTGCAGAAGCTGTTGAAGCCTCGCTGCAGAAGCTGTTGAAGCCTCACTGCAGAAGCTGTTGAAGCTTCACTGCAGAAGCTTGTTGAAGCCTCGCTGCAGAAGCCTGTTGAAGCTTCGCTGCAGAAGCCCGTTGAAGCTTCGCTGCAGAAGCCTGTTGAAGCCTCGCTGCAGAAGCTGTTGAAGCCTCGCTTCAGAAGCCTGTTGAAGCTTCACTACAGAAGCCTGTTGTTGGAGCCATACGCTGCATGTGTTTTTCTGACCTACATGATGTGAAACATTTGTGCGTGAAACATGTCGATATGAGCTGTTCTCTGTGACCAGCAGCTCAATACGTCAATGCTGTGGCTCTGTGCCAGTGTGTGGGACGGACCAGCACAGGATACAGGAGCTTTAGCATATTCACATCATATATGGGGCTATTCAGAAAGGACAGGGAATCATAGCATAGAGAATTCTTCTTTAGGCTGTCCTAGATGCAAAACAAATTTTCATGAAAAAGAAAATTAATGCAAAATTTGTAATATCTTGCCAACATTTACAAAAGCGAAAAACATCTGAACAAATGTGGGAAACATTTGTAAAATGTGACAGATGTTTGAAAAATGTGGAAAACATTTGAACAGAAATTGACATTTCAATAAAAGTGAAAACAATGTCAAAAAGCAAGAAAACATTTGAACAAAAGTGGAAAACTTTTGAACAAAAGTGGAAAACATTTGAACAAAAGTGGAAAACATTTGAACAAAAGATATTGACTTTACCGATAAGCATTGATTGAACATTGAGTAAAGTTTTGTTTTAGTTCTCAAGCCAATCAGAAAGCAGAATGAGCTCTTCATATTTGAGTTTATAAAAACACAGAAGGGCTCTCTGTGAAATGATATGTTCTCAGTGTTTGATAAGATGTTCATCCCAACTTCAGTTATTGTAAAGCTGTTTTTGAACCAGTAGGAGGAGCAACAACTTTTACACTGATTGATTGATTGATTGATTGATTGATTGATTGATTGATTGATTGATTGATTGATTGATTGATTGATTGGTTGATTGATTGGTTTTATTTCAAACATGCAAACATAATTCACAAGTCATGCCATAAATAACATCACAGAGAGAGCACAGGTCAATAAATCAATCAATAAAAGAGGCTGTACACAGGCTACAGAGCTTTATGTTTACATGTTTAAAAAGGAGAGGATAGAAGTATAATTTATCTAATCCCACCCCCTTTCCTAATTATAACTAAGTATTCGGTTTCATTGTCAATGCTGTATTTAATGCTCCAAGAGAATAATATAACCAACTTATATTATGTATATGTAGCCATTATTTATAAATAAAAACAATCCACTGCTTGTTATGGTGAAATCTTACTATGAGGGGGCGGGGCTTATCAGTTCTGCAGCTTTGAACAGGAAGTCAACGGAACTGTTTGTATTATCAAGTTGTTTTAAATCAAAATAGCAGTTTACAATGAAATGTAAAATGATGATTAGTTTACAGCTCAACACTAAGTCGTATCTGGAAGAAGCACAATATGTCTCCTTTAAGTTAAACACAACATGAAATACCAAGGGGACGGAATCCAAAATGTGCTTAAAGATTAACACCTGACAATAAAGCTTTTTTCTTACGTGTGATTCTTTAATACCAAAAGACGTGCGAGTGTATAAAGGACTCCACACTACAGTTTTATTTATACCAACAGAGCCATTCAAATCCCACATAATCTGAATACTCTCCAGTTTTATACGGCATTACAGCAGAGTCAAATCAGCTGATGAAGCACAAACGCTCTGAGATGGAACCAATCAGGCTAATCTGGCAGATTAAGGCACATTATAAAATAGGCCCTAATCCTCGCTATCCTTCATGCAGATAACAACAGTCTCCTCTTTCAATGCTCTGCAATTTTTAGCCTTTTGCAAACATCTGTAATTTCTCAGTTGCTGCTTCTTACATTAATGTGGACGTCTTTTGGAGTATCAATTAGAACAGTTGCATGTCTGTCTTTAAAGATATTTGAAAAGGCATTACACACGTATCTGAATCTGTGATGCCATTAGCAGCCGAGAGGTTATGACAGCACAACGTTCAGAGTTTTGACAGTGAGTGAGTCAGTGGTGAGTAATGAATTTTCTCCAGCAGCTGAGAGCACATCTAAAATGTGAAAGAGCTGCCACAGTCTTACAACAAATATAAAAGGCTACCACTCTGCTTAATGTTTAGTTTGTACCTCACATCTAAAAGAAGAAAATCGGGTGAACAGAACACTTCACGCTTCTACGCTCACATTTACCACAGACACGGACTTTGGGATCACACACAGTTGAACTCATTACAACTCATTTTAGAGTCCATGTTTTGAGGAAAATGTAAGTGTCCATAATAGACCTTTATCTTGTGTTACCCGCTACTGTGCTGCCGTTGAGTCTGCGTCCTTTTTTTCCCTACCACGAGCAAACAAGCTCGCTAAGCTCTGCACAGTCCGAACAACGGCAGAGAAATTATGTTCAGGTTACATTTTGACGTATAAAGTTAATTTGAGCAAAACATGGACAAAAACTAGGCAAAAAAGAGCAAAGAAACCCATTTGTGCGTCCACAATTCTGTCTCTCAGTCAGTTAAATCACACTATAGGGTTTTATTTTTCCTATCTGGTTTTAATTGTAACATCTGGCAACCCAAAGTGAGGAGCTCATTCTGTTTTCTGATTGGATAATAGGTTTCAGAAGCTAAACAATTAAATTCAAACACAACGTATAGACAACGTTATCATTTTCGTCATTAAAATCCTCAGTTGGACGTGTTTACTTCACATCTGATAACATGTGAAGTTTATATTGAAGAAAAGTCTTATGTAGTGCCAATCCTAAGTGTACAGAGGCAGAAGGGGTTAAATCTCAGCTGAGAACATGTAGTCTTTGTGTCCTTTGTGTGACTTTTATTCAGAGGAATCCTAGAAAGTACCGACCATGGACAGCTCTTTTACAGCGTAAACCATGTCAAACTGTGGGAGGAGGCTGCCCTCTGTCTGAGACAAAGGGTATAGCATTCAAAAGTAAATAAACAACTGTGAAAACTATTTCCATTTTCCTTTTATAAACTGATTTAATATGCTTCTAAATGATTGAAACATAACTACTGTGCGCTTAAACTACCAAAAGAATGTGTTCCTTGTGCATAAATGTCACCGGAAAAAATGGATGACATGTTTAAAGGGGACATATGTCAAATCAACTTTAATGAGTTTTTAACAGCGTTTCCTCATCATCAGTTTACTCAAAGTTGCATTGATTGATTCCTGCGTGTTTGAGTTAATCCTGTGCAACTGAGCCTCGAGTACTCAAAACATTTGTGTTTTCATCTACCCTTCTCCCCGCCCACATCTCTGTTCTTAGTTGTGACTATTTAACCAATTAGACTTCGGGTGATTCATGTATGACTCTAAATTGTCTCGTAGTCACTTTTGAACAATAAAAACATGTAAATGACAATCTGCTGAAGAGGCGGGGCTTATCAGTGCTACAGTTTTGAACAGGAAGTTATGTTTGACGTTAAGGTACACTTTATTGTCCCAGTAAGGAAATTTGTCCTTTGCATTTGGCCCATCCACCCAGATCCAGGGAGAAACATGCAAACTCTGCACATAAAGGCCCGGGAGTCGAGCTGCATCCTTCTTACTGTGAGGCAAGAGTGCTAGCCACTCACTGATTCTATTACTGCACCACGTTAGATCAAATGGTGATTTATAATGAACAAAATATAACATTATTTTCTACGTATGTTAAGTACCCGAGAAAAACAAGATATGTCCCCTTTAAGATCTTGATGCTACCTCCTATAATTTTTAACTTTTCTTCACAAACTGGGCTTGACGGGTGTAAAACTAACTGAATAATAATTACCACAAGTTCATCCGACCAAAGAAAGTTATAATTAGAGAGACTTGAAAACTTGTCATGTGCACTTTAAAGGTGCAGTATGCTCCTTTCTGATGAGCATTTCAAAGCAAACGTGGCTCCTGTCTTCTTGTTTAAGTTTAATGCCATACTTTGGAACATTCCAGTTAAAACATTAACAGTTCTCTAATATAAAGATGACATAGTGCACCTCTGAAGCACACAGCCCAGAGCAGACGCTGTTGCTCCAGCTCCAGACATGATAATAACATGTTAATATGACGGGACAATAAGACAGGGGCCGGGGCAGCAGACTGTGCAGTGGGAGGGGCCGCAGGGAGGGGCAGGGTGTTGTTGTCCCAAATGAAATCAGACTGACCACTGGTCCAGTAATTTGACCTCTGACCTCTCCAGATGGTGACCCCTCCTCCCTCAAAAAAGTCTGGTGTGTGTCCTGCCAAAGTGTGGCTGTAAGAGGAACAAAAGCCGTCGTAAATCACTTTCATGGAAACTCGATCCTCATTAAACTTTAAGAGTGGAATCAATTTGAAAGAGTACGTGACAGGGTGGACTGGACCTGCACATTTAACAGTCGACATACACGATTATCTGATTTAAAATGTTGCCTTTTCTTCCCCAGTTTGACTATTTTGGCGACGTATATAATGCCACTTCCTGGTTGGTCATGAGCAGCAGATGTGACATACAGTAGGTGGGTAATGCTGCGTTCAAGTCGGCCTCGGAGGTCGGATTTTCCAATTTGCGACTTGTAAATTCACACCAGAACACCCTAACATCTGTCCTAAACTGAGGAAACATTTCACAACCCAGAGTTTATCAGAGTTAGACAATCCTACATGGCTGCCTTCTGTGTTTGGATGAAGTTTATACTCTAACAGTTAAAACACTAATAGTTCTTGTGTTACCCGCTACTGTGCTGCCGTTGAGTCTGCGTCCTTTTTTTCCCTACAACACAGTTCCTGTTCACTCACGTGCCCCAAAACCCTAAACTTAACCAAATGATATGTTCCTATACCTAACTCTAATCCTAACCTTACCCTAATTGTGGAAAAATATATTGTAAAAAATAAACTTTTGCTAGCATAGCCACCAATGCAAAATGACAGTTGAGTGGCATAATCTCTGCAGATATAAACACAGTGTTATGCTAATGTTGCTAATGTCTGCACGGAGCTAACTTTCAAATGTTGATTTATAACTTACAAATGTAAGAGCACAGGCCGGGTTAATACATTTACTGAATTGGATCCACATTTTGGCTGATTTGAACAATTTCCTGATTTATATTGTTTGATTTAAGTCATTACAACATAGACTGTAACATACTGCTCATAGTTTTTCTGACTTGACACTGGATCACTCAAACTCTGAGAAAATGTCTCTACGAGGTCCAAGTTTCGGCCTCTGAGGGCGACTGGAACGCAGCATAACTCTACAACTGTTACCCAGAAATCATACTGTAAACAAGGGCCAAACTCCATAGCCTTCATTACACAACAATTATGATTTGACACTTTAGTGATACAAGATAACACCTTTATTTTGTTACATGATTGTTTAAACTATCAGAAAAACATGTTCCTTGTGCATAAATTACCACGGCAGTTCAATGGAATGTCGCTTATGGACAGTGTTGAGAAAGTTACTTTGAAAAAGTGATTAGTTACAGATTACTAATTACTTTTAAAAAAATGTAATTAGTTACATTACTTTGGGATTACTTTATTTGTAATATTGAATAAATTAATCAAATTTGTGGCTTCACGTTTTATTAATAACAATGAAACAGAGGAAAAGCAACAAATAAGTTGTTGAAATTGTCTCAAAAGAGGTAACAGCAACAATAAAACTGTAGAACAGGCGGCTCTGAGCGGCTGAGCTCTGACTCTGAGGGTTTTTCTGACAGCAGAAGTCAGGCCAGTGGGGTTTTCACTTTGACAACATTCAACCTGCTCCTTGTTCAGGCTGTTTCCTGCAGAAGGTTACATTCTCTTCATGAACAATGTTGGTTTTGAAAGTAACTAACAGAGTATTTTGTTAGTAATTTAATTACAAGTATTTTCAAAGTAATGCATTGCACTACTATTACTGAAATTGTAGTTTAATTACAGTAACTAAGTAAAAGTAACTTAGTTACACCCAACACTGCTTATGGATGACACAGACTGACTTTTATTTGTCAACCTTTACTCATAAACTGCCACTTGAACCTGTGGTATGCACTTCATTCACATGTGTACACTCTATTTTAAAGGTGACGGCTGTAATATGTGTGCTCCTCCTACTGGTGCACAAACAGCATTACAGTCACATCTGAGCCCAAGATTGGCCATGTACACATCTCACAGAGTCAGTTTGGAGCAATAATTAAAGTGTCCATGACAGGTTGGATTACTCATGTACCTAGAATGCAGGTAAAATTTGGATTGAAAAAAAAAATTACTGTTTGGCTTTATAATTTTACTTTGCAAATGATGACATCACACTAGGAAATTACCTAGCAACCATACTTTACACCAGATTAGAAGTTTTTTTTTTTTCTTTTGCCTGATAAAATATATGTGAACACCTTTATTTTTTTCAATCAATGTTTAAAGGGGCAAAAAAAAAAAGTTGTTTATTTTGCGTAAATCAGCTATAACCTGGACGGAGTCTTCCCAGCGTGATGTCGTCAGTTTACTTTACTTTACTTCCTATAGTATTCAACTTTTCTCCACAAACAGCTACTTGATTGGTGTAAAACTGATCTATATTTACAACAGATATTACTAGACTAAATAAAATCAAAATTAGAAAATCATAAAAACCTGTCATAGGCACATTAATATCCACAGCCTCCAGACATCACACTCTTCCTCCTACTCAAGTAAAACAGTATGTACAGAGTAACAGTCTCTTACTTGAATAAACGTGTTGGTTCCTCTTGTCACTAAGAGTAAATGTAAAGTGACTAAAGCTTTATGCTGACAATATGAACTGATTTGAACACGTATTTTTTGCTTCTGAAGGAGATACTTTCGTTCACTCCTGTTTGGGTCATGTTTAAATCTGCTTCAGACCCGGAGTATTATTTATAAAGCTTGCGTACGTGACTTTCAACGTTAAGTTTGGGAGGGAGAAAAAGATATAAGCTCAGAGAGACGAGACATGAGCAACGTTTTTGGAAGTTTGTGTTTACTTGTGTACTTTTTTTTAGCAAGAATTCCATATTAAGTTTTATAAATGAGTCCCCTGATCTGGCCCTCGGGAACATTTAGTGAAATAACCCTGAAATATATTTATGCAATGCAGATATTCACTGTTTTGACACTGAATTAAGCGCATTTCATAAGCAGAATGTGCATGTTCAGCGTTTTAAAAATGTCCTTAAACGAGTATTAACGGTAGAACATGGTGCAATATCGTCACGACATTATCGCACATCGAGAGCCCTGTATCGTGATGGAGCCTGCGATCCCCAGCGCCGGTCTGCGTACCGCGGGACGATGTCAGCCTTGATAAACGACGCGCTCATAATCCTACACACGCTTTATTCCACAAGACGCATTACAGTAATTAGTTTTGCTGCTAATCTGCGCATGCAAATCAGAACGCCGCTCTTTAGTCCCCTTTAATATATTCATTACTGCCATTAACCTCTCGGCTGCGCAAGGCCTCTTCTTATCTAATTATCCCCCCGTTACATTTGCACCCCTCCCTCAGTCCCTGCTCCCCCACATGTTGTTTGACAAATGAGTGGTCTCGCCTCATCAGGCCCCTGACAGTGTAAACAGATGGGGAGGGAGCTCGTGCCAGGGCCCAGCAGACTGCAGCAGACACTTGTGCACCAGGCCCACCGCTCAACATATGCTGCGCTTATTCAGAGCACCCATGGTCCCGGGACACGCGCGCACACACAGGCACAGGGGGGAGGAGGGTGCTGCGTGGGGCCACAAGCTGAGGGGAAATTAACTGATTTATTGATTTGTCCAAGGCGCTGCTGTGTGAATTAGAGGCATGTTGTTTTGCAGTTTTGAACACAGTGGAAAGTGTGGGGCAGCGGTGGAAGAAGTGCTTGATTTTGATGTAAAAGTACAAGATGTAGGAGCACTTTTAGTCAAGTAAAAGTATCACATATTTAAATCTAACCTAATAAAAGTTTTGAATTAGATGTTTAAAATGTACGTGAAGTATTTGTACGTGAAGAGTGTCCAGATTTTTTAAGTCGATCAATTTCTCGATCTGTTTGTTTTTTTTTGTTTTTGTTTTTGCTCAAAGTCAACACTTGAACTCAAAACCATTAGGCAGAATGTCACCAACACGCTGAAAAGGACCCTCAAACCAAACATGAAGTACTTTTTCAGCCCAGTACAGATACAAGCAGATACAAGAGTAAATGACAAAGTAAAAGTATCCGCTGTAAAATGTACAGATGTTACTTAAGTACTGTCCTGTTGTTCTTTCCACCACTGGTGTGGGGGGGATTTAAAAACAAAACAAAACATAGGCTTATTTGAATCTTTATAGTTTTATTTTCTGGCATTTAATTAGAATTAGCAACATGTGAAGTCTGTCAGTGGTGGAAAGAGTTCTGAATATTTGTGCTTAAATCATAGTATAGTTACATGGCTAAAAATGTACTAAAATAGAAGTATTGTAGTTTAAAAGTAGAAAGTACACAAGAAAACCTAAAAAGTACACAAGGGAAAAAATACTCAAAGTACAAGTTACTTTTTAACAGAGTTTGTGTATAATTTTGCACCTTTGCATTAGTAGTGCATTTCTGCACTAAATTGTTTTAAACCATAATCTGAGCATCGTCTATGCTTGTCAATCAGAGCGGGCGATGAGGTGAACCTTCAACCTTCAACCAATAACACATCAAATGTAACATAAAATGCAGGCATCTTTATTTATTTTGTAGTTTTGTAAACAAGCTTTACAGTTGCTCATGACTCCACCTACAGGTCTGTTTGGTCCTACTTTATCATACAACAAACTCATCGCGCTAAATCTATTGTGCTGAACCAGTTAAACATTTAGACATCATTTACAATGGACAGAAAAGTAGTTCAAAGATGCACTATGTAACCTTTGTAGTGGAGGAGATTAAGCACCTCGGCTCAGGGTCGTGTTCACAAGTGAGGCTCAGTCTCCTACCCTCACCTGTGGTCCTGAGCATGTCCCACCGGGAGGAGGCCCCAGAAGACCCAGGACACGCTGGACTCTGGAGGGACTATGTCTCTCAGTGGCCTGTGGATGCCTCTGGATCCTCCGCAGGAGCTGGAGGAAGTGTCTGGGCTGAGGGAAGTCTGGGTTCTGCTCAGACTGATGCCCCCTGAGAAAAGCTATATAGTGCACCTTTAATGAATTCATCAAACACATTTCAATTGTAAAATCGTAGCTTGGATTTTGTATATTGTTTTTGTACATTTTTCATACTAAAATGTGTGTTGTTGGTGACCACCGACAATAACATGTTCTATATTTACTTTTATTTATTTAGTATATTTATCATAATTTCATAAAATCATTTAAAATAACATAATGGACATTAAAATATCCTCATAAAAATAACACTGTAAGGTAGTACTGAAAAAGTGGCAACGTGTGCAAAACTTCACTTCCCATAATTCTGTGCTCTCAGGCCAAAGGTCATCAAGTGCCACATTATTGTCATCACCATCATCATTTCTAAAACAAATCTAATCTGTTCAAACTCCCACTTGCAGTAACCCATCTTTAGGACAATATGGAGGAAAAGGTTTGTGACAAGAAAAAAAAAAAAAAAGAGTTGTACCTGCAACCTCTTAATCCATCCTGACATTGCCTTTAATTTTGTATTTATATTTGATGAACTGGAATTATGACTAAAATTACAATTTCAGTATTGTCATAACTTTCTTTGTGCGACAGTAAAAATAAAATCATTATAAAACAGTGTATCTTGCTATTCCTATCGAACACAATTTCACTTTCATTTTCATTTCTGTTACTCACTCATTAGTAATCACATCTAATGAAGCCACTATCACAGACTGTAAACGTTAAAATGGTTTAAAATGAAATAAAATCTTGTCAAACATGACAGAATTGCTCTGTCTTCCTGACATGGATTATAATGACTTGAATTCAAAATATTAATCTTAAAATTTAGTTTGTTTTTTTCTAGATTTAATTGCCCAATATTTAATGGTGTATTTAACTTTTCCTCAATGGAGTTGAGAAAAGTTACATACTGAACCTTTAACTTGCTTTGTTTGGACTGGTTTCAAGAAAATAGAGCCTGAAATGACAAAATGTATATCTTTCAACTGGATAAGTGCACTTTTCTTACTCTATTTTTGAAGAACTTGGCGTGAAATAAGAACCGACTAAATCTAAACTTGACAGAACTACTGAGATCCTGATTAAGATCCTGAGTTCAAGCCATCTGTGGTCATGTGGACGCTCCTGTTGTGCAGTGAGCTGTTGCTGTGGTTTAAAAAAGTCTGTGTCTTTGGTGAGCGGTTGATCAGGTGCAGCAGGAGAACTGAGGCTTCTTCCTCGGAGCGTCCAGACTGGGCAGAGACTGGTGCCGAGTGATTTCAACATTGACGTGGTACTTTCTGACCTGCCTGTGGGGAACAGAGAACGAAGCATGAGACGATGTGGACGAAAGACGTGGATCTGTGTCTGATACAACATAATTTAATAAAACGTCACTCCAATTAATGAGGAACCATATGTTGGATTTAGATTTTAAAGTTTAAAAACATCTGTATCCCCAGATATGAGCTACACATGTTGAAATCAAATATAACTTTTAAGGATAACTATTTTAATGTTGCTTTATTTATGAATTACATTAAAGACAAATTGTTGATGTTATAATTAGTCTTTTGGTTCTCAAGGCGATTATCCAATCAGAAAGCAGAATGAGCCTCACATGAGTCTTTCCATTGCGTTGCCAGTTTCAAAGCTAAAATCCAGTGTGTTTAAACCTGTGTCCTCTCTCTGACGTGAATGGTCACTACCTAAAGCCCAGCTCCTGCACCAATCATGAGTCAGTGCTAGTTTGGCCTTTGCAGCTCATGAGCCTGGGATTCTGGAATAGAAGCTGAACAAAAGCCATGAGCGACTATTTTATTTGAGTTAAAGAGTAAAAGTGCACTCGCTTAAGTGCAAGTTTTAGTTAATCTTCCAGCCAATAAGTGAAAAAAGCTTTCTATGACTTGCATGACTCCTTTGTGTGTCATTTTACTTTTTTCCAGTAGAGGGCAGCAAACCACACTCTAATAATGCCACAGCCTCGTGATCATGTATGAGTGTTACCTGGCCAGATGTAGAACTGCCTCCAGGACGTTAGAGCCTTCTTTGGCGCTGGTCTCACAGAACAGAGTGTTGTACGTCTGAAAACACAGCACAGTTTAATGTTTGACAGTATAAACAGTGTGTGTTATGTGCATCTCACCATAGAGAGCTTCTCTCCGTAGCTGCTGGACACACACTTTAGACCTTCCTGTCTCAGATCACATTTGTTTCCTACGAGCATTATAGGAATGTCCTCTGGAGACACGTCCTGCCACAGAAGGAAACACAACTGCATCAGTGTAATAATGTATAAATGGACTGATGTGAACAGTCTGTGCTCACCACTGGTTTCAGAGGAAAATATACCATTGTTGTTTTTTTAATCTGAACACTGCATGTAAATGGACAAACATGATAGAACATGAGTGTAAACACCAAACACATATTTTTACAGGCGACTATTCAGCTATGTGGAA
The DNA here is from genome assembly GCA_019453435.1 of Rhinogobius similis. NCBI lineage: Eukaryota > Metazoa > Chordata > Actinopteri > Gobiiformes > Gobiidae > Rhinogobius > Rhinogobius similis. The sequence continues at coordinate 35,294,280 of CM033629.1, forward strand.
ACTAAACACCATAAGACCTACCATGTTCTGAAACTTAAACCACTTTAGTGTTAAGTTATTCAAAGATTTTGCCAATATTTCAAGTTATAAATGTGTTGTTTTGGTCAGAAAATAAGTGTGTTATGGATTAGTTGCCACATTTTAGCCTCCATTGTGCCTTTAAACATTTGCAATTATATATATAAAAAAAAAAAAGACTATGGGGAAAAGGAAGTGGTAAGGACTGATTATGGCACAACAACTCGACATAAGGATTCACCTTGAGCTTTGCTAGAACACAAGTGCTGCAATATAGATCGCACAGGATCAGAACATAACATTTGGGGAATTTAGCCCCCACAAATTCTAAAAATGTATATCTAAGTGTAATAAAGTATCAAAATACTGATATATTGTGAAATATAGTGGTACAGCATTGATATTGTGGGAGCTGTAAGAGTATTTTTTTTCTGTTTTGTGACAGAGCTACCAATGTGTTGCTTGTTTAGAGAAAGAAAACTAAAATATGTGCATTTCATATTACATAGTACGAGTGCCAGTAGTGGATAATGAAACACTGTTGTTAAAATGTATTTGGTTGTTAAATAATGCTGTTCCGCGTGTATTGCACGATCATGATTATTGTATTGTCTTCTTTCATGTATCGTATCAAACTGTCAGGGAGTTCAGCCATGTTTATGGACTATTTGCTGTGAAAGGACTTTTTGCTCCGAAAGAGTTGAGTGACTAAAATACTTTAAAACTTAACAGTCCAGGTTTGGTTTTGAGGCTAAAGTATCCAAGCTCACAACACAAGACAAGCACTGTATCAAAAGCACAGAGCACATGCAATATTATTTAAAAACAAACTTACAGAAGTGCTGCATGTAAAAGAAATGTTAATAGGAAAGATTAGATCAGATTATAAAACATTTTGCTAACAATATACATTCCTGTGGCTTTAACTGGCTTTTAAAAGGGAACATATTATGCAAAATCAACTTTAATGAACTTTTAACCTTACCATGTCTGTCATTTGTTGTAATGGGAAAGCATAATATGTTTCCTTTAAACATAGTCACTTTGGGATTACACTCAGAAAAAACAAAACACTACAAACTACACACGTTTTCAATGATGTACAGTATTAAGGCATTGGAGCGCCCTCTGCTGTCAACATTGGAAATTAACAATGAAAAAAAAAAATAGTAGCCATAGTAGCAACGAGAATGCTTTGCTAATAAAGACATGTGTGAACGCAATTTGACAGCAAAACAAGTTCAGTGAGGGTTTATGAAGTTAAAAACTGCACAGGAGAAGTCTGGATTTCTACCTGGGAAGTGTCACTCTAGGAAAATTTGAAACCGAGTGTTTGGTGAGGCTCAGAGAAGACGACCTCATGAACAGGATTACTAGCACAAGCGTGAATGAAGCTGAATACAACTCCAAGTAACCCTTTAAATCACACTTTGTCCTACATACATATAGATATTCCTGATGGCGTTACCTCGATCACGTCGACCCACTCGCGCACGTTGAGGAAGCTCTTCTCGCAGCTAACGTCGTACAACAGCAGGACTCCATCTGCTCGGCGGAAATACGATTTGGCAATGCTCCGAAACCTGGAAACAAACACATGATTATTCATTCCATTCTGGGCGATATTTTAATCTGTTTTAAACCTACCTCTCTTGTCCCGCTGTGTCCCAGATCTGAAGTAATGTGGGCTCGCCGTCCACTATTAAAGTTTTCATTTGAAAATCGACACCTACAAAAAATAATAAGTCATGCTTTTACAAACAAAAAACAAACTTGTCATGTAGTTAGTAGAACATATGTTAGTGCTGTATGGAAAGTGGTAACATTTGTTGGTAAATGGTGTCTACGCATTGCATAAAATCTACAAATATCTACATACTTGAATTGTTTTATTTTATGACTAGTATCTTTCTCATTCACTGAATACATTTTACATGGCGAGGTAAAAAAGGAATAAAATATAACCCTTTCTTTTTCTTCTTTTTAAAATATTAAAGATTTAAAAGTGTCTCTTAATTCATGGATTCGTGTCACTGGGTGTCTTTGATGATCAGATTTGTCAAAAATCACATCTATTTATTGGGTTATCTGATTATCTGATCCGTGTAAATGCACAGTGTGTTAGATGGTCATGATGAGCTGTGAGTAGTGCTTCGACCACACACTGAACGCGCTCGTACCCAGCGTGGTGCCGGAGTGGACCTTGAACTCGTTCTTGCAGAGGCGGAGCAGGAAGCTGGACTTTCCCACAGCAGCATCTCCGGCCAACACGATCCTGAAGGCCTTCTCTGAAGTCATGTAGCCCAGGTCTGTATTGTCCAAGTCCTCCTTCTGTGAATGGTAACCAGGGGCAACAGGGTTTTAATTAGCTGTAGTCTATTTACTAAAACCCTTGGGACCTTATAACGTTCTGCTTCCTGTTATATGCAACATTTTGAGGACTTTTATTTAGATATTTAGTTTTAGATTGTTAATCGATATGACGACGGTCCTAATTTCTCATCATTCTAAAGTCAAAGGATTTTAAGATGAAGGGCAGATGATTTCTATGGTTGAATTTAGCATTAACTGTCCACATGCAAATGTTTAAATCTTGTTAAGGTCAATACACAGCAAAATATAATATCTATGAGGTTAAAATGACTCCATGATTACGATAACTCTCGATTTGACATTAGTCAACTTGTGATCAATAGATGTTTTGTTTTTATTAAAGCAAAAAAACTTACTCTCCTTCAATAAAATATTAATTTATGATTTTAGTCCTTTTGGATAATAAAATATAACAATTACCAAAACTATGATGAAACATATGTAGTGTTGAAATGTTCAAAATATAAAATAAGAATCCACAGATTCATAGATCAAAGATTATAACCCTAGGCTTGTAGATGAATATAGTAGACAAAAGCATAATATTTATTATAACATTATTCTGTGTTGTAAATTACATTCTAAAAACATTGTCTAAAGAGTTTCATTATTATTATTGTGGTTTCAAAATCAGTATCAGTTTTCGAGTTTAAAATGTAAAATAATCAAGAATAAAAAGGATTAGTAAGATCTGTAATTGTACGTAGTAGCTTCACCTGGATGTGGATGGCACTGAGCATCCTCCTCACTTTAGGCTCTGGAGGCATCACGCTCGACATCTCTGGTTTCCACTCCAGGACTGAGCTGCTGTCGGAGCCGATGGCAGACTCAGCGTCCAAAGTCTCTGTCTGCTGTAACACATAAGGGCAAGATTCTATATTGACATCGAATATGGTAACTATTTTGTGTGAATGTTAACTTTTAGATAGCATGGGGTTTTCATAAAATATTCTTCATTTAGGATCCACAAATGACAAACCTGATAGTTTGTGTTAGTGATTAGGCCCTTTTGACATGCCACTCATCTCTGCTAAATATTTCTGGCCTTTAGAATACTGAGACTTACTGGTAATTGATGAAAATGATCAATAGATATAGCAGGAAGCAATAATAATGTGGGCTTTCAAAATGAGTTGGTCCAGCAGGTCCAGCTATTATTTGGTTGATGTGTATTTCAAAAGTCTCAATGAACAACTGAGATGATTGTTTAATCAAAAAATAAACCGCTGACTAGTCGGCTTCTAAAAGGATTGTTTATTGCAGCTTTAATGACAGTAACTTTTTTCAACATAATCTGGTGTAAAGCCTTGTATTTTTGTTGGAGATTACCACAAAAGCAGGAACAAAGTAACAAATATGTCATAGTTACATGTGGACAATCGTACCTCGGAGCCAAACTGCTCCTCCATGATGCTGTCTTCCATCGTGTTGAGCTCTCTCCTCTGCTCTTTCTTCTCCTGTTCCTCCTCTTCTTCCTCCTCCAGACACTTGGACCCCGTGTCGTACTCGCAGCCGCCGTGAGAGCCCCGGAGCGTGGACAGTCCGCTGTCGGTGAAGAGCTCGGGCAGGCTGTCCTCTTCACACTCGCTGCTGTTCCTCCTCCTCCTCAGCCCCGGGTCGCACAGGGCCAGGGCCAGGGAGTCACAGCTGGGCCTCCGCTGGTACAGAGGGTACTCGTCCATGCGCTGGCAGAACCTGGACGCACACAAACGTCACAAAGAACAGAGTGTGAAATAGTTAGAGACGGGGGCAAGATTAATCAGAATCGTATAATAATTGCCACTGGTTGTAGTTTCCAAATTAGAAAGACTTTTAATTGTAAGCAAAAGTACAAATACAAAAAAGAACGTGTTTCAATGTGTACTTTTATAGTAAAAAGAAAACTATTAAAGAGTGAAATGGGGTGATTTCAATAGACTTTTTTTTAGTACACCGATTTCTCAGTGTTTTTAGATTTTTTTAATACATATATTTTGTTTACTCAAAGCAAAGACTCCATCTGAAATTGGACAAAACAACTTCCTTCCTACTCCTCTTCCTTAACTTTTGAGAGGTACATTGTGAGGTCAACATTAAGGACCAGGAGGAGAGGAGCAGTGAGGAGGAGTAAAACTAGCACACCTAGAAAAGAATGGACCACAAGAAGTGCACACCTCCTCCTCGACTTCCTGATTTTCATTTCAACATTTTAATCTTTACAATGAGTTTCCATGACAACAGCACATAAATAACATTAGTGACTCAACGTGATAAAGTGCTGCACTAAACCTGCAGAGTGTCATATCTGAAAAATGTAAACATGAAGCACCTCTGTGATATACAGTATAAGAGCATGCACAGAGTAAATTTTTATTAAATCTTCTCCTGATTCACAATGAGCAGCACAGCCCCTGCCACAGAGAGCAAATATTCCACTAAATCCTGTCCTTCAGTTCATCAGTATGTCATTAGAGGCGTAAGTTGTATGTATATAATGTAACAAACGTGCACAAATATGCATTACGAACATCTCAACATATATTATTTTCAACATTTATAAATATTTTACATCAAAGAAAAGTTAAAACAGAATCCATTAGAATGTGCAGAATTGGATGTAGATTGAGAGACTTTTGTCAAGGTGTTGTTGAAATAGTGAAATCAAAAGCAAGACACTCATGTTTACACTGCAGTAAATAAACACAGACCGGCAGATAATCCCCATTTCCACAGGTTAAATGTGAGTCAAACCTGACAAACGTGTCTCTTATTTAAACATGCTCTGTATTCCTGATGGTGAGCTCCACACAGTTGTGTGTGTTTATGTGGAATCTGATGTGACTTTGGCATTGGAATATTGGCCAGTAATCCACAAAGGACATTCTTGGTCAACTAAAGACTGCATTAATTACTCAGTTAAAAGACAAGGGAACTATAAAAGAAATACATATACAGGCTAGTAAACAGCATATTTGATTGTAAAAGAAGAATTTCTCCCAAAACTCCAGCTAACTCACTCCATGCCTGCTCCTTTCTGTTGTGTATTCACCTTATTTTGGCCTGGCTCGTTTTGTTATGGATTTGTACTTTTGTTTTGGCTTTTCCGGTTGAGTGGGAACTCCGTTCACTTCAGTGAAGAATAAGACATATGTTTCATCGCTAAAATATGATAATATGATAATATCTAAAAATAGTGCTGTTTACAATGAACAAAGTGTAAAATGATGATCTACTTATGCTGTAGTTTAATACCAAGTAGCTGAAAAAAGCATAATGTGTCTCCAAAACAAAGACTCGCCTCTCGATGATGGTGTTGGGGGAAGAGTAGCAGATGCTTTTGCTCCGGCTCTTTTCAGGAGAGCTGCCGTTGGCCGACTGGACACACAGGAGAGAACAGTGTTTCACTCATTCTCACACAAAAAGTGCAGAGGTCTATGTAGAAGTCTGACGCTTTACCTTGGTGACCCTCTCCAGAGCAGTCCTGAGCCCGTCGTTACTGTCATGCAGCTTCCTGTTGGCCGTCCTGCAAGTCACACAAACACATTTAGAAGATGCTACGATATGTCAAAGTCAATGAAAATATGGCCAGCAATCATTCTTAATGAAATCAAAAATGATAATGTTGGTTATAGAGAAAGTTTGGTAACACTTTATAATAACTATATTTATTCCTGTCTTAATAAAGCATGAACAAAGACTTCATAGTGAGCAAATTTTATTAAGAAGGATTCAGTATTTAATACTCTAACCTTAAGTACTTTTAAAAAATTCAAAAATTCAAAGCCTGAATCAAGCTTAATAAACTCTATGTTCATTATGAATAAGTCTTTGTTCATGCTTTATGAAGGCAAGTTAATAAGTTATTAAGTGCTACCGAACATTTTTACGTTCAATACTACAAACACTGACCCCTAGTGGCTCAAGGCCAGACACTGCAGATGAATGGGTAAAAAATCTTAAATTTAAAGATATAAATTTGAAACTTCTCCTGTAGTCTCACATGAAATAATTTATTACACATTTTTCATCATGTGATGTTTTCGTGTAGAAATAAGGCATTTAATGAGTAAACAACTACCAAAATTGCACATATTTGGGAGATATAAATTTAAAAACAATTGACAGAACCAGGTTTGAATTTTTAGTTACAAAAAAATGTACAGAGCAGATTTTGGATTTCTTATTTTTGTTTCTGAGTGAACAAGATTTAACTTTAAATTGGCCAAAAAAAAATCTAATTTTTGCCTCATTTTTTTTTAAATTATAACTTAAATAAATCAGGTTTCTTCAGTACATTCTTTCAAAATCTTGTTCAGTCCAAGATTGTACAGTTTGGTGTGAGCTACTTTAAGGCTAATCTTTATGTCTCTGTGGGAGAAAAATTATTTTAAGAAAACTGCCTTTGAAGTTACAGAGAAATCTATGGAGGAAGTGGATTAAATGAATAAATAAAACATCAAAGACTATATGTTGAGACTATACGTGGGTCTCGACCTAAATCATGAATACAAGATTAGGTGTTTCTTATAATAATTGATGAATTTATATGTTTTAATTAGAATGAGGACAGCAATACATTGATTGATCTGGGTAATGAGGAAGATCTGAGCTTGTGATTGAAATGCAATCGTAACATTTAATGTTTTGGTTCTCAAACCGATTCCAATCAGAAGAATGAGCTGCTGCTTTGGGTTGCCAGATCTCACGACTAAAAGCAGTTTGTCAAAAGTCTATGATACAGTATGACGTGTTCTCAGTAAATAACAGTTATAACAGTGGCACTTCAGGTTCAGTTGTGATTGTGTTGTCATTTCAAACCCGTGTGAGCAGACCTTGCCTTTAACACTACAGGGTTTAATACTGACTTTAAACAGAGTGTGGTCACTTACTGCAGGATCTCGATCTGGCTCTCCAGAATGTCACGCTCATCTGCAAACTGCTTCATCAGCTCCTCGTCTCTAAAACACAAGTACACACTCACTCACATATGACTAGATCCTGGATCATACGGTCGTAAAGCAGGTCCATAAACACATCAGCTGTTGAGAACACACAAGCCTCCCACAGCACAATCCTCACACTGTGACGTCTACTTCAGTAATATGACACCAACAGTACTTTTACAGGTTCCCAGCTTTATGAAATCAAACTTTCTGAATGACAAAGTAAAGTTAAACAGAAAAAACAAAAAACGGTTCTTTCCATTTCGATGTATTTTTGGACTATAGACTGAATAAAAAAAGAATAAAACGTGCTTCTAAAATAGTCATAATTATTATTATTGTTAAAACTGACTTCAGATATGACAAGTAGATTGAGCAGAAGGGAATTTGTGTTTTCTTTTTTTTTCTTTTTTTCTCTTTTTTGTATGATATTGTTGTTTGGTAAAAAACAAAAAAACATTATTATCCTTTAAGATTAACATTGATTTAATTTCTTATTCTTGCATGAGAAGAGTGTTTTTGATCACACATTTTTTCTTAATAAAAGCAAATAACTTTCAATATTAAAATCATGAACATAAACAAGACACACTTTTAACAGGTGACAATAAATACAACAAATAGTTCTATTTATTCATACATACAGTAAAAAAAAACTAAACCGGGAGCTTAGACTGGACCAGGACCAAACCAAGTCTATATCAGGACTTAACTGAGCTCAAAGTATAGTGAATACACCCTAAATGAGAGCAGCTTTATGATGACTTTAATAAATGATTTGAACATTTTAGGGCCTAAACTATTATTTACTTGACTAGTCAGTAAGACATTTTTCAATTCATTCATGTCACAATTTGTCAATTAACAGTTTTTGAAGCACAACTTCAGATGTTTCCGTTTTATTTGGTGGCCTATTCTTTTGGAAATACTATATTCTGTGGATTTTATATTTTGTCATTCATTCTAAATCATAAAATCAAATGTTTTTCAAACTTTGATCAAAACTTTAAAACTTTGATCGTCTTTCTTGAGTCACCATGAATCTTTTTACACGGAGAATGCTGTTCAGAAGTCTTGATTACAGTTTTGGGCTTTTGTGTCCCTCTAAAGCCCCTCTCGGGACAAAGTTTAGAAGGAAAACTAGATTTGCTCCGCCTCCAGCCTGTTGCTAAGAGACGCTTCCAAAGAGCTGATTGTGTGGGACCAGGATATCCGGTTTCATCTTGTTTCAGTGACAACAGCAGAGCACAGGACTCAGAGACACTGCACAGACTCTAAAAAGACCTAATTCTACCGTTGAGGCATAAATGTATTTAATTTTTAATTAAAATAAACTGAAAAACAACCAGGCAGTGTTTTTGTTTACTGTAAAATGTAATTCATTGTTTATTTTATATTTTACATTTTAATAAACAGTGGCATTTGCAATGAAAAGCTTCAATTTTTTCCCAACCCACTTAAGCCACAAGACACCACTTTGCACTGGTGGATATGCTGACAAAAGTTCATTGTTATAGAATATATTTTTTCACAATTAGGGTAAGGTTAAAGAACAAATATTATGCATTATTTGTATTGTTATTGGTCTTTAAACATGCTAATGAGTACTTTTACTTTGACAGTTCATGTTTTAGAACTAAAAATAAAATGTTTTTACCAAAACTAATGCGGGAGACGCCATAGTGACTTAGCTGTGGCTCCACCTACTGGCTGCAGAGTCAATTACACACATTTGTCCAGTGCTTTCTTATGGTAGCTGTGCAGAGCCGTCACTCTGTTGTAATGATTGTGATCAAGCAGCAGAAATGCTCAGAGCGAGTCTGGTGATGATTTAAGGACTTCTTGAAAAACACTACACATCAAAAAATAATTCAGAATGGAGGGTTTGTTTTTTTTGATGATTGAACGGGAGAGAATTTTCAAACCAGGATTTATCAAACTAGCATGAATCAAGCTGAATGAAACTCCAGGTAAGTTTGTGATGACAGAATATTGTTAGAACAGGGTAAAAAGCTCAGAAAATATTAATTTAACATAATATTTGATCTTTAAGGTTAGGATTAGGTTTAGGAACAGAGGATTTGGTTAAATTGAGGGCTTTGGGGCAGGTAAGCTAACTGGGTCTTAGCAGAACTGTGTTGTAGAAAAAAAGGACACCATAACTTTACTTCAAGATAATATTACTCAAGTACAAACACAAAGAAGTGGTCCAAGACATGGTCAGAGTAAAAAAGTATTTGTCAAAATTACTATTCGATTAAGAGTAACAAATGTAGCATCAAATTTTCATTTTTTCTTCTACCGCTTATTCCCGTTAGGGGTCGCGGGTGACTGGAGCCTATCCCAGTGACTTTGGGCCTTAGGCGGGGTACACCCTGGACAGTGGCCAACTTGCCGCAGGGCTAACATAGAGAGACAGACAACCATTCACTCTCACATTCATTCACTAGGGACAATTTAGAGTTCTCAATTAACCTACACAGTCATGTCTTTGGACGGTGGGAGGAAGCCGGAGAACCCAGAGAGAACCCACGGTAACACGAGGAGGACATGCAGACTCCACCCAGAGAGATCGTGTGATGTTAGGGTGGTTCAGAATTCGAAACCACGATGTTGGGGTGGTGCAGGATTCAAACCCACGATCTCCTTATTGAGAGGCAGAAGCTCTAGCCGCTCTGCCACCGTGCACCAGCATCAAATTTATAAACACAAAAATTAGAAAAACGAAATCATATCTAAAGGAGCGGTGCAAGAAACACAAATGTTCAAATTAGGGCTGTATAATATATTGTAAAAGTATTGATATCATAATATTTTTCTAAATCAGCATTAACTAATTAACTTTTAACTAAATATATGGCATTAATGAAAAAGTCTAAATTAGATTTAGTCTTGGTTTTGTCTGAGTTTACCCACCTCTGATAATCTATTCTAATAATTTAAAGGGATTAGTAGGGATTGTAACCTCTGCCCTTCTGTCTGTGGTGATGGACAAATGGAACATAACGGAGAGAGAGGCTCACCGCTCGTAGCTGATGCTCTGGTCTGTGAGCTCGTTCTTCAGGCAGTCCATCTCGCTCTGCAGACACGACACTTTGGTCTGGGAGCGGAGCAGGTCCTGCTTTAGACGCTGGTTCTCCTGCACGGACCACAATCATCTTTCATTAAGGATGGGACAAGATCTTGCTGAATAAACGCGACACAAGTTCATGCAGAAAAAGTAGAAAATGGAGGTGAACTTGGCAATAGTCAAGAAATCAAATCTAAATAACACTGATAATACAACATCACGCACCAGCATCAGCTCATTGATCTTCTTCTTGAGGGCAGGAGTCTCGTCTTTTATAACAATGTTCTTGTACTTTTCCTCTGCCTGATGAACAGAGGGTACAGTTAAGTCTAAGTTCTATCTCCCTAAGCCAATCAGAACTTAGAAAACATTTAAATCGACCAATCACATTTATGTGCTTTGGAATGTTGAGGTTCCATCTTTGAACAGTTTGTATCCACAAGTTTCAGGCCACATTTCAGGTAAATCTTTATGTTCGTACATAAATGCAAAGGAAATTTTAAGTTTTAATCCTACTCTAAATACATTTTGTACAAGTAAAAGAGTAAGTCAAGGGAGTCTAAAAAAAATCTGAAAAGAACAAAACTCCAATAGCTTCTATTTATGAAAGATAACAAACGTTTTTTTCCTGCACTGCAATCTGCATAATATTTGATGGTTTTTAGTTAATCGTCCTATGGATAAAGTTATTGAATACAGGTAATGTTTAATCTTCTAAAAAAGTGCAAGTTAAATATGTCAACATGTTTCACTAATGTTTAACTAACCCCAAAACTGATTGAAAAAAGCTGACTACATGAACAGAAGTACAGGCTTTTGGCATGTTTTGTAGATAGAACCTTATAATTCCAAAGAAGACAGAAGAATTATAAAGTTCTATCTGCAAATGACCACTTCCCAAAACATCCACTTATGAAATATCACATTTAATTTAGTCAATTAAGCCTCTCCTCGTGGTGCCATTCATTCCCACGTGTCAAATAAATGTATCCCCCTTTTATTTTGCTGTACAAGTGATCAAAACTTTAAACCTTAATCTCAGAACTGCCCTGAAAGCAGATAGAACCTCATCATTCTAAGGGAAATCCACTGTGGCTGTCCTTGTGAGCACTAACCATCTGCATCTTCTGGATCTTACACTGCAGCTCACAGACTTCGTTCTCGTAGCTCCTCTTCATCTCGTTCAGTGTGGCCTCAGTGTTCCTCTTCTCCTGCAAGAAACAACGGAGATATTTGATTGAGATGAGATCATTTCTACTGAAACATTGTTTGCCCTCAGATTCATTTACTGCGGGTGTGACTTTAAACAGACACCACAGCAGAGGTGACCGTGGCTCAGGCGGTAGAGCAGTCGCCAGAAGTTTGGCAGGTCGATCCCTCCGTTCTGTTGTTGTGTGCGGAGCATGATGCAATGTAAGCAGAGTTGCCAGAATTTCAAAGAGCAACAAGCAACCAAGCCTTTGAAAAAAATCCCAAAACAAGCAACCTGAGCTCTACAAAAATAAGATATTAACTGAGCAACTAAGACAACCGCTAATGAGATGTGCATGTGCAAGTATTTCAGTCATTACTGGGTCTATTGTCTTGAAACAAACCTGAAAAAGGATAAAAAATACCATCTTCAATGACATAAAGGCGTCATTCAAGAGCAAGCACAAAAAATGAAATCCGCGACTGTCAAAATTCTAAAGCAACAATCCAAAAAGTAAGCCCGGAGTCACCTTAAAGAAGAAATGTTGTAAAGCGATTTTGAGTGTCAACTATAAACACATCATGTAGAGATGGGTCAGTGTTACGACTCAGCTCAGCCAGAGACTGGAGAGGAAAGAAAACTAAATAAAGACAAAATAAAGATGCCATTTTCAACTAAAAGGAATGAAAAAGGTAAAAAATTAACAAAAGTGAGCGGAAATATGTACACTAAAGGGTCTGGAAAATAGGCAGAATTCTGTCAAAACTAATCAAATCAAACGACACAACAATAATCAAGAAAAAACTAAATGACAAGACAACAAAAGTAAAGTCAGTCGTACACTAGAGGATTACAAAACCGTCTGAAGACAATTCAGACGTCTTTTAAGACGTGACAAAGTTTGCAGACCATAGACAAGAGATTTTACAACAATTACTTCTCTCACTTGTATGATGTGTCACGTAATCGAGCTGTTATGAAAACAAATGAATGGGGCTAGCGCTCTTAATAGGAGCCAAAATAAAACTAAAAGAAATGTGTGGATCAAACCCTCTTATAGATTCCCTGAAGATAAGGAGCCTGTTACAGTCACTGTAGCCGTGATGAATAATTAAAAGTCTGCACAAACTCTGTGTTGGTTTTGTTCGTGCCATTTCTATAGTTTAAGAGTCCTTAGCACTCTGGCTGCGGTAAAGTGGTTGGAATGTCACAAATTGAAGTCACAAAATCACATTGAACCACGACAAAAATAGTCTTAAAATAATAATAAATAATAATGATTAGCTCTCTGAACTCATGGAGGCAAATCGGGCCAAAAATTCTCTAGTCATGTGTCTCAGAAAATGGGTCAACAGGCCTATAAACAAAATCAAGCAGTGGTGGAAGAAGTACTCAAGTTTGTTACTTACTGTTAAGATCAAATAAGTTAAATCACTGCTATATGAGCAGAAAATAAAATACTATATAATAATCATGTTGAAGTAGCCATTTAAAAATGTACTTTAGGAGTACAAATATTTCACAGATTGAGAACTGTTTAAAACATTAAATGCAGTGATTTTGATAAAGACTTTGATAAAACATCAAATTCAAAATTTATGTTGGTGCTTGAACTCAAACCTTTCATGCAGGATGTCACCATGAACGTGCTGAAATAAGACCTCAAACCACATAAAAACTAGAGTACTTTCTACTTTTGAGTCCAGAACAAAATGTTAACAGAGTAAAAAGTACAGAATCCTGCTCTTAAATGAAGTGAAGTAAATGTAAAAAGTATCCAATGTAAAAATGACTTAAACATGTACAGATAACTATAATTTGACTTAAGCTCTTTTACTTTTGCACTTCATTACCTTCCACCACTGAAATCGAGCGACATTATCGAGAGACACAAACAGAACAACGAGAATCTCAAACGCTCAAAGTCAGGACCAGCGCGTGACAGATCAGGACACACACGGGACACAAGACAACGTCAAACACCAGCCGCTCAGAGCGACGGGCGAGCTCTTCTGTGGAAGTGTGGCTGCAGCAGGTGGAGAGGATTAGACGTCCCACCAATCACAGCCCAGACAGCAGCAGCCAATCACAGACCAGAGCAGGAAAGGTTGGCCACAACTGGTAAATCACACAGGCGGCAAATTTTGAAGTATAGGCTTATAGGCCCATGCTTTCCTCCAAAATGTTCTGTCTTATTCTGCATCAAACTGCTAACACTGTAGACGTCTGCATCTGTAAAAACATGCTCTGAAATCTGTAAAAACATGCTCTGAAATACGTGACATTCTGGTACTTTGTCAATTCAAATGTGAATGTTTCTGTCACGTGTCCTGGATGCGTTTTACAGAGCATTCTGGGTGTTTTTCCATGTGTTTTTTTTTTAATGAAAATGGCAAATAAATAAATAACTAAAATAACAACTTGGAACAGAAACCTATAATTAAAACATAAATCCTAAAGGAAATGTGAATCGAAACGCAATCTCAATGTTGACAGAAAAACTGCAATAAGATCTTTTCCCAAATGTTGTTGCACACTGGAAAAAAATACAACATTAAGACAATAAGTCAAAAAGGGCTTGAATTAAATCAGAAATCAGAAAACGGTTTATTGCCATTGTCAGTGATCAAAATTCACAAACATAGGAACTTGCTTCGGCGTGAGGTGCAACATAAAACAATGAATAAAATATAATAAAATATATAAAAGGGGCATGCATAAGATTAAGAATAGTATTTATCTAGCTTTGAGTATATTTTAACTTTCTTAAAAAAAAGATTTTCCATTAGAACAAGTAGGTTTTGTTCTTATTTCAAGCGCAGTAACATTTTCTTCTAATTTCAAGTGAGAAAAGGCTTGTATTTTTCTTACTTTAAGGGAATATAATATTTAAAAAATAATAATAATGTTCCACTGGCAGTCTTATTTTAAAACAGTCAAAATATACTCAAAACAAGTTGAAGATTCTTTTATTGTTTATTTTAAGGACTGGTTAACTTGTTATCTTATTTCAGATGGTCATGTTTTCCAGTGAAAGCCTCCAGTCAGGACTCACAGAGACATTGAACATGGAAGAAACCTTTGTCACACACACAAAACAAAGGAGAGGAAGTACAGGCCAGAACAGTGAGACCTGTCAAGATAAAAATGTCACAAGATCGTAATAGATTACTGTATGTTTTCCTTGTGTTTACATTTGGCACAGACAAAAAAGGGTTAAGCCCTGGTGAGTTACACCTCTTGAGCTCCTCTCTGGGTGCTACAAGTGCAAAAATATCAATAGAAAATGTTGTGTGAACTTAACAGCACCATTTATTTATTTACACTGCTTTTTTTAGCTATACATAGCCACTGTCCAATAAGGGAGCGTTCACACACAAAATATCCAAATCAGGACAAAGTAGGAAATAAATCCACAACTAAACATGGGACTAAACTTGGACTCAACCAGGACTCAAACAGGACCAAACCAAGTCCACATTCAGACAAAAACCAGGACCAAACCAAGACAAGTGAACGCACCCTTTCTTAAACTCCAGGTAGACCCTGAGCTTCAGTGAGAATCATGCAGCTGAGCGCCCTCCAAATGTGTGCGTGCTATTATTAACTCAACAAACAGTCAAGCAGGTACTCTTACATAAGTACGCACGCGCACACACACACACACACGTACGCACACACACACCGGTTCATTCAGTGCATGTTTAGATGTGCTCATGGCTGTATCATTAGCATATGTAGCTGACTACCTCAAAAAAGCAGACCCATGAATCACAATCAGATCCAAATTTGAATGGACGCAATTTGCCAAACAATACAATGATGTATTCAATATGCAATAATAATAATAATAATGCCTTACACTTGCACTTTACAGACTTGTTGAAGTCTCTGAAAACTCCACACTTGGTGGTGATAAGCTGTTACTGTAGCCACTCACGGAGTGAGGCAGCCAATCTGCACCACTGGGCCCTGTGTCTTGCCAAAGGACTCAACAGCATTCCCTCCAGCTGTCCCACTGTGGCACCTGGTGTTCCAGCGGCCTCCCACATGAGCTCTGATGAGATTGAGCAAAGACAGGCCGGTTGTCTTGAGCGTCTTACATTACATAAAAGGTACTTGACGTGACGCCTCTTACCGTCATCTAATTTAAATGTTTTTCTTCCTCCAAAATTCAACTCAACAGTGCACAAATTCGCTTCATTAAATAGTTTTAGAATTGAGCTGTGTTTCATTTCTTTGTAATTTTCACAAAATGTCACATGGAAGAAATCTGCTAAAATATATATATTTAATAAACAAAACATCAAAATAATCAAGGGATAATGCAAAACTAAAATAAACTTACAGGAAACAGGAGAATGACAATGGACCAACAAAGGACAAGAGGAAACATGGGGTTAAACACACTGCGACACAACAGGTCAGACACGACAGACAATCATCACACAGGAAGTAAAAGATGTCATTATAAAACACTGAGGACATGAACAAGGTAGAAACAGAAAAACACACATCACGACAAACAAACAAACAAACACAAAAAGCACTCAAATGTCATGTGGTGTGACTGTACTACACTTTTGTGCCAAACATTCTAAAGCAGAGGGGGGCAAACTAAGGCCCGGGGGCCACATGCGGCCCTTTTGGCATTTTGATCCGGCCCGCAAAGCATTCAATAAAAAATTGTATGAGTTAGGTGTGGTGCATTTGTCATTTTATAGTTTCCTGAGCAGCTGCTTGTTCATTAAAAATCAGTTTTGAGAACAGCCACCACTAGAATAACACCAAACTCTGATGCATTGGATAAAAAGAGTGAACTGCACTGTTCCCACTAAATAAAGGTAATGATTTTTGCTATTCTGTAGTAATTTTTTGTGTATTTTAGGCATTAAGTCTATGTGTAGTAGTATGTGTGTAAAATGGTCCGGCCCCCAGGCAAGTGTAAAAATCCAATGTGGCCCTTGCGTCAAAATAATTGCCCACCCCTGTTCTAAAGTGAGTGACTTGTGTCAGAGATTGTTAGTAAAGGTGTTTGGCATAAAGAGAAGAATATATACTTCCTTTAATAAAATTACACGGTTATGTCTTTATCTGCTTTATATATAAAAAAGATGACAGTTTAATGCTGTAATCCAAAGTCTGTCCTGTGGTGTGACGTGAAAAAACACATATTCAAAATGTCAGTCACACAAATCCCAGAAGGAGCTCATCTGTCATTTATGCACTTCAGTGAAGAAGTGATCTGAATCTTCATCTTATTCTTTCTATTGTAAAACCCTACTTTCCTAAACAATTATAAACATGCAACATTTATTTCAGAAGAATTTTTTTTTTATAATTTAAGGGTGAGACAGTTACATAATTATTAAACTAACACTACAACATATTAAGTAACTTGGCAAATTGTCATGAATGTGCTGCAGTGTAACAGGTAAAGTCACATGGAAGCACATGTGAAAATATCAAAAAGTTAAACCCAAATTGTCATAATACTTTACACTTGTTGTAGAACAGATTTATTTTGGAAAATCATTCATATTTTGCTACAAAGACTCATCACGCCACCGGACAGAAAAAAGGCTTTACACCACCAAACATCAAGCACCGATAAAACCCGCTGATCCTGTAGTTTACACTCTACAAACACGGTCTGAAATGCATCTGATTCTTGTTACTTTAGCAGTTTATATTTCAGTCTTCGCTCAAAAGTAAATGTTCCTGGATATGTTTAAAAATGAACGTACACTTGGATCTGAGAATTCTATGATGAATTCCATGTTAAAGTTTACAATGACTCTCTCTGCTTTGGTTATTGCACAAACGTCTCCAGAGGTGTGGTTGGGACGGGCTTTATTTGTTCTCTGGGACGAGCTGGAACAAACTCTCTTATCTCATAAAGGTAGAACGTGTGGACTCCAACACAACTGATCAAAAATCAAAATAGTCCTTCTATAATTTAGCCATAGAAATGTTATATACAGTGTCCAAAACATACATGTGTGAGAGGAATTTCTACGACACAGACAGAACAACAATTCAATTAAACAAAAATTAAACAAAAACATGTCAATTTTGTGTTTTTGATGATAAATAACTTAAACTTCATCATGGGTCAAACTGAGTCAAATCCATCTTCAAGTTTTTGTGATAAAATTGCTAATTAAAAAAATAATAATTGCACGCAAAATAATGGTTAGTTGCAGCTAGAGCTTATTCAGTTAATCAATAATCATAATTATTCATGTCACAATAAAGGCTGTCAAAGTTAACGCGTAAACTCATGCGATTAATCATAGAAAATTGACACACAAATCACACATTGACGTGGATTAACGCGGACCTGAGCGAAGGAGGTAGGTACAGGGGAAGCGCTGTAGTCACAACACATATAATCCATAAATCTTTGTGTAGACGAGTGGCTGATGTTTCAAGTGTGGAGCAGCGGAGAGCTATTCGGCTTTGCCCCGCGCCGCAGAACAAACCAAACACACGGCGGAGATCACGTGTTAAACCATTTGTGCTCCGTGACCAAAACCAAACTCGCGTGTGAGCACTAAAACAAGTTAACTGGACCAAACATGTCACCAAACTATTACAGAGCACATGTAGATGCCAGACCAACACCAACAGCTCCATCTGCCACCATTAATGTCAGTTACCTATGTAACTATAGTTCTATGAGTGTATAAAGGGCCCTTAATTCATTAAAGTTGTGTTTGGTCATGTATCCTAGATTTACCTGAAACATGTGCCACAGATTCAACAAGAAATGTCTAGACTTTAATTAATTCTAGACAGATGTAAATAATGTATTCAGATAATTATATATATTATAAAATGATTTAATTTTCAGAAGAAAACATGTAAAAATACTTTAAAATAGACATGTAAACTATGACACTTGAAAAAATGCACTTGATTGTGATTAATCACAGTTTCAAAGTGTGATTAATCAGATTCATTGTTTTAATAATTTGACAGCACTAGTCACAATACAATCGTACAAACTGAATATAATAATTGTGATCATTTTAGAAGCAAAAATAAGTGTCAGTTCAATCTATGCTTGAATTATATGTGTATTACAAACCTATTACCTTGACTATATCATTCAGAAGGTTTGGTTTCAAGTACAGGTTTTACCGATTTACTAATTTTGATTTTATTTGGTGTATTAATACTTGTTATACATTTAAAAATGGTTTTACACCCATCAAGTAATCGTTTATAAATAATAAATAAAACCATTATAAAATTACAGGAAGACAAACTGATGACATCACACTAAGCAGACACAGACTCATTCCATCCAACTGTTATTCATGGTTTACCCAAAATAAACAACCCTTTGACCCTTTAAACATGAATTCAACAAAATAAAGGTGTTCACGCATATTTTGATTTGTCAAATAAATAAAAAAAAATCAATGACATTAGACATTTTTGCACGGTGTACATTGTGGTTGCTTCTTAATTTCCTAGTGTGATGTCATCATTAACAACCAGGAAGTAAAATTACATAACTCAAAAATTGCTAAATCGGGATTAGATGTATACATTTTTAGCAAAACTTTGGATATATTTATCTTTCCTGTATTTACCATGTATTTTAGTTACACGAGTAGTCCGACCTGTCATAGGCACTTTAAGATGGTCACAGACATGAGGAATTAGGATTATTTAAATGAGAGAAAATTAAGTGTTTTACTGTTGTTTGGTGTCATTACTCGTGAATAATCGTTAATGTTGCTTCTCACAGTAATGGTAAGACTTAAATCTGACATCATCTCAGCACTGACCTGTTCCCTGGTCTTCCTCTCGGTGGCGTGAATGCGGTGGTCCATCTCCTCCTCCATCTCGCTCAGCTGCATCGTGGCCTGGTCCTGCGCTCTGAGGACAACACACTGTTCACTTTATGCACATGTTTAGGAATACGGATTAAAAACAAAACAAAAATCCAAATATATGACTTCATACATACGGCAGTAGTACTCAAAATGACAACGCCTGGTTCTAAAACGCGTTGTACTGTAATGTAATATGTTGGTGTTCCATTCAGATAAATGTATTCAGATTAGGGCTGCACGATATCGGAAATTATTGCGATATGACTGATAAGATGTGCGATATCGATATTATTGCGATATTTAAATACACTTTTTGACTAAGGCTGAAACTAACGATTATTTCAGTAGTCGACTAGTCAGTGATTAATCCTATTGTTGACTGAGACTTAGAATAAACCAACATTTTGAACCAAATAAATGTTGAAATATTGTGAATGAAGCTTCTAGATATGAATAAAGTGTATAATTGAGGAAAATCAGAAATGGTCTATACTTTTTTGTCATTATTCTTTAATAATGTCACTGTCTTTGTTATAAAAGTCTTGTGTTTTAAAGTCTGTTTAGTCAAAATACGACACAATTTATTGTTTATAGTCGACACATTTTATTAGTGAATTTCCTTTTTCAGTGTTTTGATTTTAACATTTAAAACATTTAACATTTCTATCAGATGAAGACTTTGGAGTTATTGTGATATATTTTGTTTGTTGCGATATCGTAATTGTGTCAGAATTACGATATTGATACTTTTGCGATATATTGTGCGGCCCTAATTCAGATGACCGTTTGTAGATGTAGAAAAAAAATTGTACAACAATTTTTTCAGAGGGTCATATTTTTTCAGAGGGCCGTGGCCTCTGGGCTGGAGATGCACACAGTACGTCACCACTTTAACTCAATGTGAGGTCACACAGACATCCATAACACCAGATCTGTCTCAATAGGGACAAAATAACTGCTGCTACATACATTTTTTGTGTGGAAAAGTACCAACATTGCTCGGCAAAACTGCCAAACCAGTACTAAACCAGAATTAAACTAAGACTAAACTAGATACAAACCAGGTCTAAACTGGCACTAACCCAGAATTACCCTATAACCAAGAAACATATTTTGTCATAATTAGATGATGGATCGTGGGCCGGATCAAATCCTTTGGAGGGCATGATCTGGCCCCCGTGCCTTAAGTTGAATAGCCGTGATATAGAGTATATCATCTATAATTAAAACTATTATATAAGATAGCAAAAAGAGCTGATTGAAAATAATTTTCACATAAATGTATTGTGTGATCAAAGTAGATATTTCTGCACTTTTCTGATTCTCCAATTTTCCAATCATGTTTGTGCGATACTTGAACCTCAACAAAGACATTTAGCACATTACTGATGCTTTGTTGAAATCTTGACATCGCTTTTCAATTTTTGTCAAAATCAACCACCCCAATCTGTATATTAATTTTTCAAAATACAGTTTCAATGTCTTTCTGTTAAAAGATAAAACGTGACACTAATGGTGGCACTGCAGGTATGTGACAGTGAGCGCGAGTAGCATTTCTCTCCCACCCTCATTAGCTCAGTTCTGTGAAAATATCGTACAATAAGAAAATGCAGTCGGGATCAGATGAAGTTTCCCTCCTGTGTTTGGGCCCTGTTTTCCTCCACGGCCTGTTGTTCAGACAGAGTTACATGACGTCACTCCTGAGTCACAGTCAACACTGGAAACACACACAAGACTGTAAAGAACTGCAGTGCTGTGTGTTTAAGGCGATCGCTCAGATCTATTGGTCACAGATGCTGAGGTTTCCACGGATACAAACACTGAAAGATTTATAGAAGTGTTTGACTGTTTACTGTGGACAGGGCTTTGCAAAACATCACAATAAATAAGCAGTGTTTGTTGTTGAAGTATATATTTATAACATGTTATTCAGTAGTCAGAGCTAGGAGTGTCAAAAAAATAGATACTCAGATGGTAACAAGACAAAACTAGTAACAACACTACATGTATTACATGTATCAATACAATCACCATCAAGAACAGAGTGAATCAACACTATACACGTGACTTATTGTAATTAAGATAATATTTTATGCTAAAACTAGTATCGAAACTAGATACTCATTTGAGCAACTATCAATAGTAAAAAGAAATTGACCTTTTTTTTTAAAAGGTCAGTTTTAATCTTTAGCTTAATTTGTAGGGCTGTGGTCGACCAAAGAAATTCTTGGTCGACGAAATACCTACCCATCGACCAATTAATCGACTAAAAGGGGGTGTGGTAAAAATATGTAGTATCTCTCTGTATCTGACCCAATCGCACTCAAAAAACACAACTGCAAAGGAATTTATGCAAAAAATAACAATTTATACCGAAAAGTGCATGGAAACAGTGTATTTATATGTTATAAATATATAAATTAGACTAAACTCCAGCTAGCTCACTCCATAGCTTCACTTTTTCACTGCTTTTGTCATAAATATCCTTTTAGTTGAAACAAAATAATTAGTCGATTGATAAAAAAACTTTGTTGACAAAATCACCATCGACCGATTAATCGACTAAACACTAAATACATTTTTAGCAAAGAAAGCACTACTATTTAGTTCATTTATTATTGTCTAAAATCTTGACCTAAATAAGAGGATGTTCATTTATTATCATGGTACTGAAAGTGGTATTGAGACTAGAGTATATTTCCTGGTATCGAATTGAGTTTGAAATGTTAGTATTGTGACAACACTAGTCTGTATCGTCACAAACGGAAACCAAAATGCACAATATTTTGTTAAAATGTTGTTTTTTTGGTATTTCTGTAACAATCATTGTCTAAAACCACAAAATATATTCAAAAACCTAATACAGTCCATCTAAAATGAACCAAAAGAAAAATTTGCTGTTATTATTCATGGTTTCAGCTTCCGTTTATAGGCGAGGACTTTCACATTTCAAAAGATAGAATATTTTGTAGTTAATCTGCTTTTCCACTACTGTTTACTTGCTTTTATTATCAGGTACAAACAAAATATGAAGCAGAGGTGAGTTTTGCTTATATGTTTTGTTCAGAATCATAGCACTGAGCTGTAGTGGTGCCTGTAAGAGGAACCAGCCCCACTGGATTAATATCATTATTATTATTATAAAAGAGTGTATAATGTCCAGGTGGATGTGTGTTTACCGTTTGATGGCCAGCGCCAGGTTCTCCATCTCATTGTTGACCTGTCTGATTTCTTTGGTGAAGTTTATGAGGATTTTCTCAAACTGTGGGATGAGTCGAGGCTCCGTCAGGCTCAGGTTCTGGTACAGCAGCGCCGCCTGGTTCATCCTGCAACAAACACAGTAAACAGGGGCTCACAGTTACAGACAGAAGTGGTCATATGTGATTAAAGATGCAAGTACAGGAGGGAGATGTATAAAAATGTGTGCAGTTACGAGATTAGAATATCAAGTAGAGTTGTGTAATTATTTAATCAAGAGTTCAAGATTCACTTCTAATTGTCAATGATCAGTGTGTTTTAATAGCGAGATCAAAAGACAGTCCTGTCAGAAAAAGCATGTGGTTTGAAGCAGAGTTTAGATCACGGAGGAAAAAACGGATTTGATTTCTTTAAATGACAATGATTAAAAGTCTGTCTTGTTTATGTTTAGTCATATATTCATTCATTCATTTTCTACCGCTTGTTCCCTGTAGGAGTTGTGCTTGACTGGAGCCTATCCCAGTGACTTTGGGCCTTAGACGGGGTACACCTGGACAGGGGCCAGCTCGACACAGGGGATGTTCAGTCATATATTACCCAGCCTTAACACTAAGTAGCCTACTGTACATTGTCTGTACTAAAACACATTTTAATAAATGTAAATATCTATTTATGTAATGATATACATTATATATTATAAAATTAGAAATCCAACCCGTCAAATTTAATTACATCCAGTCTAACTCTGAGGCACATTACAGAGAAACATACTGTAAACTGAACTAAAATGGCCTTTTCTATAAATGAAAACAGCCTTTCATTGGAACTGTGTGCTTTTATCCTAGTGATGTGAAGAATTCACTGTTACTGATTCACTGAGCGTTACAGCGTTATACAACATGTCACAATATGATCCACCAGACTTTTTCATATGGAACATATGATAGATAGAGCAGAAGTGTTTCCTGGAAAATCCAGAATGATATCTCTCTGTATGTTCATCAATCAATGTCAGTCTGGACACTCCATAATCTCTGCGATTTTAGATGGGCGTGACTGACAGGTGGACTAGCCAATCAGGGACACACATGGACCGCTGTATAAGAACAAACATGGCTGCTCAAGAGGACTTAAAAATGTTGCGAATTTCAGTGTAATTTTTTTGTGTCCTCCGGATGGGTTCAGATTTTTCACCTGCTCAAAAAATATAAATCTGAATACAATTGAAATAAATCAGTGCCATTCGTGGTCGAGTGGATAGAACACATGCCTGCTGTGTGAATCTGAGTTTGAATCTATAAAGCTTATCAAGAATGACCAAAATACAATTTCTTTTCTTTTTTTTATACCCAGCCGTAAATGGGACGTTAAATATTCTGAACAGGTAGTGTTATTACTTGAGCTGGTTTGTCAGACGAGCTCATATCTTCCCCGAGGATGAGGCTGTGGAGAATGTCGTTAGGTTTGGTCTGATTGCAGATAGACCACTTCCTTCATTAAATCTAACAGGGGGGTCCATGCTCCTCTCAGCTGACTGCTCGGCTCTGCTCGGCTGAAATGAGGAGCAGTGTTCAGGACAGGAGCGCCGTGACAATCAATGATCCAGACGCAGAGAGGCGCCGAGCGGGGCCCATCTTATGAGAGGCCCCCAGAGCAAATGTGTTCCTAAAGATCTACCACACAAACAAGGGACACAAATAGAACTTTTGTAGATGCCTATTAAAGTAACACTGTGTAACCTTTCTGAGGGTACGGATTGTCTCTCCATAGAGATGTTATTGCTTTGCCTTGAACTTCTGACAGCACAGCATTGAACCCGTCTGCTTTGTATTTATGCAATAACTCCTATTACTCCTACTACTACTCTATTCGCTTTTTGCTATAAGAACTTGGGCTTTTTTCTTTTTCTTCAATTAGCGTGGTTATAATTTCAGTTTTATTTTTCCAGAAGGTATAATGCAGCCCGCCTGATGACAGGGGTGCGGAATGTTTGTAAATTGTGGCCACAAATTACTATTTCATTCCCACCAAATAGATTTTGTTCCCACAAGTTAGCCAAAACGTTCCCACAAATTAGCTAAATCGTTCCCACAAACTGGCTAGACTGTTCCACCTAAAGCCTTGCTCACAATGACCCGTACAAACGGCTGCGAACAGGCTACGAATTATTTTTTGCTTATTTCTTGCGTAGTTCCTGAGAGCGCCTTACAAAAATGCAATGTTCGTAGACCATTCTTAAGTTCGTAGCCAGGTCGATGGTCTTGTCAAAGATTTTCTATGAACAGCCAACGAATAGTAATTCGCGGCCGCAAATTACAAACATTCCGCACCCCTGTCATCAGACTACAGTGGCCCCACCATAGTCTAATTTTATCCCCCCCTGTCTAAAAATAAGCTAAACAATAAACTGGCATGACAAATAATACTTTTTGTCTGTTTTATTATCGTAAAAACATAAAAAGAAACTTCACCATTCAAAAATGTTCAGTTTAAAAGACTGAATAGAGGCAATAAATGACACTTAAACTCCAACATTTGTATAAAATAGAAAGTGGATTGCATGTGCCACCACAGTCTCAGCAGAATCTATGAAACACTGTAATGTATTGAATCTGTAGAGAAATGTGTTTCGTTCTTCAATTTAGCAAAACAATAATAAATATCTCCAGATGTTGATTTGGAGGAATACCTACTTTAGAGTTTAGATTAATGAAGGAAACAGAAACACCACGAGGAAACCAACCCAGACACAACTGGTCGACTCGTCCCTTTCATCTGAGTAATCTTAGTTTTAAAATGACTTACTGCGCCCAAGTATTTTAGCTGTGTAATAGTTATTCATGCTGTCCTGAGGAAATGTCCATTCTGTGTAGTCTTTTATCCATATTTATCTTTGCACTTGAATGGATTAGATAAGAAAACAAACAAGTAGGTCATGCATGAAGCTCAACTTTCTAATGACAATAACTCAAATACATAAGAGAGTTTACAAAGCCTGAAAGCAACTGACTTTACATATTCTGTGATGAGAGGTCAACAATTTGAACTGATATTAAGAAATTACAAACACTTCAATTTTTAAGGTGACATAAACCCTTCTGCAAACAACTAAATTGGCTCATTGTGGATAAAACCTGCTAATCCTGTCGCTCAGACCTCGACAAATATGAGATTCTTGTTTTGGTTTACCAGCTCATAGTTAAAGGGGACATATTCTGCAAAATCAACTTATTTTAAATATGCTTTTAACCCTTTTCCTCATGATTATCTTGTATTGTTATGTAACTGAAGCTCGAGTGCTCAGAACATTCCTGTTTTCACCAAACCCCTATCTCCGCCCACATCTCTAGTTGTGATTATTTGAAAACTGAAGGCTCCGAGTGATACATGTAGGGTTCTGAAATGTCATGTAGCAACTTTTGAACAAGATAAAAACATGTAAATGAAATCGGTTGCTTCTTACAACGAAATATCACGAAAAGTCACCTTATTCAGCCCCGCCTACTTTTGCCTCTTTTGGGTACGGATTTCCTGGGCAGCTCGCCCGCCTAACTATCACAACAGAAATAAGATGGCGGAATTCCAGAATAAGGTGAGTTCTGCAGTTTTGAACAGGCAGTCAATGGACCTGTATCTATTATTATTGAGCAAAATGTTAAATGATTATGTTAAAGTTCAATACTAAGAACCAGAAAAAAGTACTATATGTCTCTTTTAAGTGAAATGAATCATGATTTTATTGCGGTAAGAAAATTCATACACGGATATCTTTCCAAAATCAGCTTTAGTAAAGGTGTCGGTCTGCTCTTGTGAAATTCTTATTTATCAAAAGGGAGTTGTCCTGGTTCATCGAGATTGCAAACTTTTCCACAAATCTTTGCAAACCCCAAATAAGCAAAACGGACATGAAAAGAAGTCAGGATTGTGTCGTCATACCTGAGATTTTAAGATGATAAATACTGAACTATACCAAAGTGCTCTGACACTAAAGTAGGGCTGTGCAGTCAATCAAATGTTAATCGTCAATCGTCAATGATCAGCTCGGGCCTTTTTAATGCAGAAGGCCACTGTCAGTAGAAGCAGGTGGTTTGGAAAAGACTTTGGAAGAAGACATTTTACTATTTTTTTTGATAAATATCAATGTAGGCAAGTCTGTATTGTTTATGTTCAAGAAATTAATTTAGAATTTGTATCATATTGACCAGCCCTAGGACATAGTGATAAATGTATTTACCAGGTGTGGCCCAGCAGATTATTATCAAGTTGTTTCACGCCTCTTTCGTTTACATTTTCATACCGTTTTGACTTGTAATGCATGTCTAGTTAAATGGAAGTTAAAGGTATGTTTTTTAAGTGAAGTTAGCTGCACTCTTGGCTGAGTCAGTGACGCACATTTCCATATGGAGATGGACACACTATCAGAGACTCAAATTTACATGTTCAACACGTCTAACTGCACCGTAATATCCTCCTCAGCGGTGAAAGAAAAGATGCAGAAATGTGAGGAGATTGGGACGTGGAGTGAATGTGTCAGAAATGTAAGACTTTGATATCTTTTCTTACCAAAATCATAAAATATCTGACCTTTTCTTAGTCTAAACTCACTGCTACACCTGCTGCTGCCCTCACTTAAGTTTGTTAGTAACATACCAACATTTTACCCTCAAAAGCCAGTAACCTGTTCATGCCTCAAGACTATACATGAGCTTTTTGTGTTTATATAATCATCAGTATCAAATAAGCAACTTGTAAAATTCAAAAGCAAAAGTAGGCCTCTATTTAGGCAAGATCAGGTTTAGCAGGTAAATTTGTTACATTTAGCAACAAATAGCCTAAAGCAGGCAAGTCCAAACTATGGTTAGGGGCCAAATTGGGGCCTCAGACTCATGTTGTTGGCCTTTAAGCTTCCTGGTGAAGAGGAGTGTCACAATATCACATTTTAATGTTTAAAACACCACAATTTAATGAAAATTCATGATTACTGAGACCAAACAACAGTTCCAAGCAAATATTCCTAAAGTTTGTGACCAGCTTTATGAAATTTAACTTTCTGAATGACAAAAAGATTAAAAAAAAAAAAAGGTTATTTACATGTAGATGCATTTTTTGACTATAGATTGTAACAAAAAGATACAATTTTGCTTCTAAAATGGCCACAATTCTACTTTTAAAGTTCTAACGATTATATTGTGACCTGTATAATTTCAATTTTTGATTAACTGAATAATCTGGCCATCCCTACATGGTGAATTGGCTCAAATGGCCAAAATCATTATTCAACTATGTTTAGAAAAAACAAACTGTGTAACGGTGTAGTGGTCCAGTCTAGTCTTAGCAAAATGGACATATTTAATGTGCTATGTGAAAAAAATATTTTCAGTTAAGGCAAATTGCTTGTGGCAAAATCTTCTCCTTTTTGATCTGTTGCTCTTTTATATAGAATCAACAAAACTGGTCAATCTGCACCTATGTGTTATTTTGTCATTTAAAGTGAATTCAAATGAAGTGGGATTTTTTTGGTAGTAGCCTCGGAAAAGCTTCAATAATCAATTCAACTTGCATATATTTGCTTGTATTGTTTTCTATTTGTTTTAGATCTTGCTGTTAATTTGAATTAACAACAAGTAAGTTCCCTAACCCCGGAACGGGAACAAGCGGTAGAAAATGAATGAATGAACAAGTAAGTTATATAAATAATAAATAATAAGTATTTTAGAAACTGTCATCTAAACATCCTCTCCCAGAGCCAATTTAAGAACACCGATGACGTTCACAAGTAAATATACTAAAGTGCTTATTGTCCCACTTTAGCCGATGTCCCACTTAACGTGAATTCACAACATTTTCATGATGGAATGTTTTCCATCATGAAATAAGAACTTTAAGAATGGGCTTTTAACAAATTATTTTTTTCCTCTCTTTCTCTCTCTGCATTTTTTTTCCAAAATAAAATCTTGTTAAGTAAAGGATTGGACAGTTAGGTGTGTCTTGCGCTACTTTTAGGGCGATCTTTATGTCTCTGAGGGAGAAAAATACATTTCGAGAAAATTGTCCAGAAGTTCCAATGTCCCAGATGATAGTTAAACAATAAAACATCTTTATGTGCAGATTAGACATTTTTGTTGCTTCCATAAATCCAATATGTATACAAAATGACGAGAGAGCAAAATGAAAAAAAGAAAAAAAAAAAAAAAAAAGGAAAATGGACAAAACTGAATTGGAAAAAGAAAAGAGTTTTGCCCGTAGTCTCTCGCCATACCCTCCATTTTACTTTCATCGTCTGAACTCCCGTCTCTCACCTGGGGATGAACTTGGCCTGGTCCCCGAGCCTCCTCTCGAACCCATCCCAGGCGGAGCAACGATCCCCCGGCTCGGCGTCCTCCATGTCCGCCCCGTAGCGCTGCTGGAAACCGCTCACGAACTCCTGCAGCGTCACGGAACCGTCGCTGTCCGCGTCCAGCCGCTCGAAGATCCGCTGCGCCTCCGCCGTGGACACCTGCAGCTCGGCGCAGATGGTCAGGAACTCGCTCCTCTCGATCCGCCCAGACTTGTCCACGTCGTAAGCGTCAAAGAGCGTGCGTAACCGGGCATGCTCCTCCGCGCTCATGCCCCTGGACGGACGGACGGACGGACGGAGGAGGGATGGAAAAACAACACTGAAGGAGGCGTTTCTACAAAAGACCAGCGCTCAAAACACAATCAAATCCAGTTGGGAAATTATAAAGATAAATCTAGATTGATAGAAACAGGACAACGACTTTTTAAAGCGTACAGTAGCAGGAAATCCATGTGCACCTGTCTGGCTGCTGCTTAACTCCTGACTGAAACTTTTCTGAGGTCAAAGTAAATAAAAGAATTCCTCCCGTGCGTGAACGCCTCACCTGCTTTTGAGTAAACTATCCACTCCCATTTGTTCAACATTTGGAGACAGCTCCTGACATATGGTGAGTATGAACGTGGATTAAGCTGTAAAAACATCCCGGGAAATATTCACAAGGGAGATTTACGTCAAAAAATATGACCTACTAAAAACAAAGCGTAGGCCAGTAGATTTAAAGGGGATGTGACAGGTCAGACGATATATTTCACTAAACGTAGTGAACATAGTTATATTTAAGACTGTACTAAACATTTTGCCTGTTTGTCCCCAGTTTGACAGTTTTCGTATTGTTTATAATGTTACTTCCTGGTTGGTCATGGGCAACAAATATGACATAGGTCTATTCTACTACTACCTAGCAACTATTTTGAAAACAAAGGCCAAAATCCATACAAATTACACAATAGTTTGACAAATAATAATACCTAATAACACCTTTATTTTGTTGAATGATTGTTTAAACCAGGCATGTCCAAACTATAGCCCGGGGGCCAAATGTGACCCCAGTTATAACCTAAATAACTAACATTTTGGTGTGGGACAGACCTGATATCAAGACACTGAGACTGAATTTAGGTGTGAGGCGCTTAAAACATCAGAGAAAGGCAACTGTTTTGAACGTTTCACGATTGATTTGTGGCCCTCTGCTTGGTCTATATTTCAATATGTGGCCCTTGATGTAAAAAGTTTGGACACCCCTGGTTTAAACTGTCAGAAAGATGTGTCAGTTGAGTGTTAACTGTCTGTCGCTTTTTGATGACATCACAGAGGGAGTCCATTTTAGAACTCAGCACTACTTCCTGTTATTTTAAACATTTATTTTTCAAATTTTCTTCACAAACTGCAACTTCACAGATGTAAAACTATGATAAATATTTAGCACAGGTGCCCATCAAACTAAGTCAGAATTATTAAGACATGAGAACCTGTGGACTTTAAAGTGCATATGACAGGTTCTCATGTTTTTCTAATTCTGACTTAGTTTGGAGGGATGTGGTAAATGTTTATCAGAGCTTTACATCAGTCAAGTGGCAGTTTGTGAAGAAAATGTGTCAAATAAAAGTTGAAAATGAGTAGTGCTGAGTTCTAAAGCAGAATCCCGCTGTGTGTATGGTTGCTAGGTAACAGCTGTGGAATTACCTACACACTCCATCTGGTGCTCATGTCCAACCAGGAGGTAACATTATAAACTTCACCAAAATTGTCAAACTTGAAATATGCAAAAATTTTTCGTAAAATCTTAAATATGTTCATTACTTTTCAGTGAATTGTGTTATTATGCACTGTGTGGCACAACTTCTCATGTCTGACCCCTAGCGTCCTCAACGGGTGCTATAACAACAGTGAAGCTTAATCACATTTTTATGCATTATAGTCTGTATGACAGGTTAGATGACACATTTCACTAAAACGTAGTGAATATGATTATATTTAAAATTTTACTAAACATTTTGTGCATTTGTCCCCAGTTTGACAGTGTTCAAAATGTTTATAATTCTACTTTCTGGTTGGACATGGACAGCAAATAGAGGTAATGCCATAGACCGTACATGCTAGTGTTACCCAGCAACTATTTTAAAAACAAGGGCTAAAATCCATAGACATTACGCAATAGTTGTGATTTGACAAATGATAATACCTGATAACACCTTTATTTTATTGAATGACTGTTAAACGGTCAGAAAAATGTGTCACTTGTATGTATTGTCTCTGCATTTTCAATGGTGCGTTGATTTTTGATGACATAAGTAGAAGGGCTCTGTTTTAAAACTCAACACTACTTACTGTAATTTTAAACTTTTATTTATGAAACTTTCTTCTGGAACTGCAACTTCACAAATGTAAAACTATGCTAAATATTTACCACAAGGGCCCTCCCACCAAACTAAGACACAGTTATAATATCATGAGAACTTGTCATATAGACTTTAAAGCATTAACCACCGCAATGATTTAACATGCAAATCCTGTTAGTTCATCATGAATTTAGATCTACTACACAAGCAATGCATCATAGTTTTGAAGAATTTTCCTTTGGGGATGAATAAAAGTAAACAACAACTATTAATTCATCATGATTCTGAGGTGGGCCCACTTTTTCCTCATTTATTCCTTCCACCATCTGATAAAAGGAAACTATCAAACTGCTGGGAGCAAGCATTTAAGAGGACCTTTATATTTTACAGTCCCTAGATCTAACTTTTAGTGAAATTAGCTTTAGCTTTTTAAGAAGTATTGTCGAAACCAAACAAGTGCTCAAATGGTTTCAGTCAGTCCATCTCTACAGACACTCTTTTGTATTTACCAAGCAAAATCTGATATTCCTCCGATTTAAAGAGATTTAAATCAGAAATTGTTCACACTTATAATTAGAGTAAATCAGGCCAAAACTATAGTCTCAACTTCACAAAGAGTCCAGCCTATTGTTTAGACTCCAAAGGGTTCAGAAACAGCTTCAAATTGAATTTGGGCTCATTTTAGTCAGACGTTTTAGGAAAAATAGGCCCTCTTGTTAAGGAGCTGGCCTATAGAATGTTGTGATATAATCTGAAACACAGTCATTTATTGCAAAAATAAAATGCGCTTATCATTCACTCATCATATCAAGTCTAATCCATTTTGTTACACTACTCCTGTGTGTTTTCATGGTCCTCTTTGTCCCACCTGATGATGACCTTGTCCTTCTTGTCCTTTGGCGTTGGCAGGTCCAGCTCCGGCATTACATCGTCTTCCTGGTCTCTTCGTTTCTCAAACCCGCTCAGGAACTCCTCCAACGTGACACTTCCGTCTCCGTCCACGTCCAGCCGGTCAAATATCCCGTCCCCCTCCGTGGCGGGGATACAGAGCTCCTGACAAATGGCCAGAAACTCTCCCCTCTCGATCTCCCCCGAATCGTCCAGGTCGTAGGCGTGGAAGAGCGAGCGCAGGTACGTCCGGTCGTCCTTATCCATTTTGAAAGATTTTGAGTTATTTCTAGCTTCTGGGTCTATGCCATGACTTGAAGATACTTTGTGCAGAAATAAACAAATCAATGAGTTAATCTTATTTTTAAAAGTAAGTGTTTACATAGTTCAAATGGGTCTCCAAGTCCAACGCAAGACAGAGCCCAAATGTTTGTCCTCCTCCTTAAATACCTCGCCCTCCCTCCTGAAAACAGCACACTGCAAAAAAAAGTTTTCTTCATTAGTAAATCTACATAG
Organism: Rhinogobius similis; assembly: GCA_019453435.1. Lineage (NCBI taxonomy): Eukaryota > Metazoa > Chordata > Actinopteri > Gobiiformes > Gobiidae > Rhinogobius > Rhinogobius similis. The sequence goes on from CM033629.1 coordinate 35,326,983, forward strand.
TTAAAATGACCTACATACTTTGGACTGAGATTAACAAAGCACTTCAAACCGTTGTTGGCATCGCAATTCTGTTCAATTTCAAAACATATTCGGGCTTCAAAACTCCTGCCATGGACACAATAAATCAGTGGCGGACTTAGGAATTTGGGGGCCCTTTTGTCAGTCTTTTCTTGTGTAAAAGTACACTGCACGACTTTACAGTAATGTTGAGAGAAGAGCAACTGTTTCAGAGCCGTGCATCTTATTGGGGCCCCTACAGGTTTGGGGTCCCAAGGCAATTGTGTCCTGTTGCCTCACAGTAAGTCCGCCACTGTCAGTAAATGGATACTTCTGGAGCATACTTTTGCCGTCGGGGAAAAAGGCCATCACAAAGACATTGATGACAAACAGAACTAACAATTAAGGACTGGACTGACCACATACTTGACTTGATAAAATGGACAAATTTGGACAAAGGATTTTGGACCAAGTGGGACGTTTGACTAGATGTGCCTTAATTTTTTCTGGATGTCTTTTGTTGCCCTTGTTTCTGCTGCACTCTCTCTGGTCATGTTGTTTTTTGTCTTTTATATTTGAACAATTATATATCAAAATAAAATAAAAATAGATTGGCCTTACAAAGTTCTATGTAGACCTATAGAGTCCAATGATTCTTCTTTGTAGTACTTGTTTTCAATTTCTAACTGTTTTCATCAAATCCATGTTCTTTTTCAGAGGCCATGTGGAAATACCTTGAGCAGGGACCTCCGGACAACCTGGGATTGGGGTAACAGAGAGACAAACTCATTTCGACCGCTTGTACTGTATTATTCAAAGGTGAGAGTAGGACCTGGCTACAACTAATTTGTATTTTACTAATCGATTAGTCTAGCAATTATTCTTTTGACTAATTGATTCATTGTTTAGAATGCGAAAGGCATTGAGATTTTTAATACATTTGACACAGATGAAGCTATAAAGATGCCGCTTGAGGACATCTTGGTGGAGTATATACAGACAAAATGATTTTTTGATCAAAAACACTAAATGTACATGTTTCCTGTGTCTTTTTGAAATGATTCCTGCTTTGTCCGTGTCATCAAACCTCAGTTTAAATGACATGTTTTAAACTACAGAAAACAATTATTTGATTACTAAATTACTTGACGATTATGTCAATAATCAATTAGTTGTGATAATTGTTTTACCTGTTTCAGCCCTTAAATCGAGAGCTTTGCCTTTCGATCCGATCTCACACTCCATCCTGCCCTCACTTGTGAACAAGACCCTGAGATACTTTGACTCCTCCACTTGAGGCAAGGACTCTAAGACACCTTTTCCGGTGGAGAACTGTGGCCTCAGATTTGGAGGTGTTGGTTTTCATCCCAGCCGCTTCACACTCGGCTGAAACCTCTCCAGTGCATCCTAAAGATCCTGGTCTTAACAAATCTTTTGTCAAATCCACTTAAATCAGAACTGCTGGTCACTTCACCTCTTGTGGATATTCCTTTTTTGCAGTGCACATTAAATGGACAAGGTCTCACCCAAAACTGTTACAAATTCTGTTAAACTCGTGACTGTCTTCAAAAGTGAGCGCACACCACAGGCTCCAAAACCCATTACAACATTGCTACAAAATGAGCAGAATAAGGTTTTTTTTTAACCTTCCTCTGAAGTGATTGTGTAACCCTCTTGGTACTTTCTTGGAAATAAATTGCAATTAACAAGAATGCTGATACTAAAAAAATCACAAGGGAATCGTTTTCATAATCAGAACAAACTTTATAGAGATTGCAGTTAGCAAGAATTGTGCTTTGGTAACAATAATTAGAATTAGAGCTGTAAAATCCTTTAGTCAATTTTACAGTCGATGGTGTCTTAGTCGACTGGCTATTTATTTTAGATGAAAAGGATTTATTAGGGATCAAATCAAAAGAAAAGATGAAGTGAGTTGGCTGAAGATTCTGTAGTGAATCAAGAGTTTAGCCTTATATCTCTAACATACACTGTTTACTCGTAGGTTTCAGGATACATGTACATATAGTTTTTGCCACACACCCTTTTAGTTGTTTTATTAGTCGACAGGCATGTCTTTAGTCAACTAAGAAAGAATGTGTAAGCCATGATAGTAAATAATAAAAAGGATTATTAAAAAAAAAAAAAAAGTACCTTTGTTGACTTTTGTGGAGCAAATTCTACATCTTTACATTTTTCTAACAATCTTCTGGATTATTGTTTTTTTGGTTTCTGAAATTGCAATGTGACCTGTACAACCACGTTTATCAATTACCGTCTTTACTTTATGAGTCCTTCAAAGCCGTCACAGAGTTATAGACTGTCTGTAAACCAACCGCCCTCCTCCACTTTCCAATATCATTGTTTTCGTTATTTGTCCAATGTGAACGTGTATTTTCATTGTCAGTGCATGTATGTTTTTTATTCTCTCTGTTGAATATCAAACACACACACACACACACACACACACACACACACACACACACACACACACACACACACACACACACACACACACACACACACACACACACACACACACACACACACACACACACACACACACACACACACACGTTGTTGTACATACACTTAACAATATTTATAGACATCCTGTGTAACTACTGGCCGTTATTATGACACAGTACTGTTTTATATTTGTAATAACTACCAGACCAGTTTGACAAACGTCTCCAAATGTATTATTACTTCAAGAAAATGGATTAACTGCAACTTACAATCAGTAGTTTTATTTGTTAACATCTTAGCTAATATATGTGTAATATTTTCTACTTTTTAAAGGGGTAATGGGGGCCCTAGATGTCATGAATATTTGTATATTGTCTCTCAAGGGCTTTACTCAACCATTAATTACATTTAAGTGTAAAAAAAATACAGTTGAGTAAAAATACATCGCATCACAAATCCAAATAACATACTGTAGTTCAAATATTCAACACTCCAGACTCTTAGGATAATCATTTATTCGGGAGCTTTATTGTGGCAGTATTAACATATAAAACAATCAATATATTTTTTTTTATTCGAGAACATACAAACATTCAAAATGTTCACTCACAAAGTTCATAAGGCTTGGTTTGTCCCAAAAGAAGGGAGGGGTCGCTAATTCATTTTTTATCTTTTATTTTGAAATCTCCCAGAGCAGACTGAATGAGTGCGAGTCAGTTTAAATTAAAAGCTAAACAACAAAACAACAAAGGGACAGTGCAATAGGCTGGGTTCACGTGACATCAGCGTTAAACGTTTAAGCTAGTCACAATTCAAATTTGACTTTTCAACTGTAAAAAGCCTGGGTTATGGTTATTATCTCTGTAATAATACATTAATTAGTTATTTTTTCACTAACTGTGAATCATGCCCTTCATCTGGAACTAGAACGTCAAACGGTAGACTTGACGTGAACGCAGCCCATCGAGTCTGCTACTGCACATGCACAGAACAAAAGAGCCACATCTGCACTGTCTTTGCATAAAAGAGACCTGAGATCATATTCACAAGAAATACATTTAAAGGTCCGGTATTATGCTTTATTTAGACATTTTAAACTATATACAGACAGATCCAATGCTAACTTTAAATAAATAAATACGTACATAAATAGTATTGTTTTATTGGTGAAATACATTTGAAGTAAATTCACTTAAAAATATCATGAATGAATGAGGGATCATACCCACTACACACACAAAAATGTTTATAGACAAATATAAAATGTCATTAAAAGTTAACAATTTAGATTTTCATCGTACTTTATTATTTATATTTCACTTTTTATAGCTTAAAATAATGGCAAAAGTAATCGACTGTGTACAACAGCACATGGCTAGCTCAGTGTTAGCGTCACTACTTCCTGTCCGATACTATTTCTATGGGATTTTTACAGAGTCACACTGAAGTTAATAAATAGTCAAAAGATCACACAGTGAATGTTAGACACATACTTCCCCGGTGGACACTTCTGTGTTGATAAAAGCAAGTGTTTGCGGGTCAATGCTAATGCTGATGCTAATTTTGAGGCATAATAAATATGAAATAAAATAATATAAATATAAAATAACAACCTGGAATAATCCATGAATAAAAAAAAAAGTATTTGTAATGTAATTGTATTTGTACGTTTTGGTAAAACTTAGCATTAGTTGTGAGGAACAGTTAGCTAGCCAACATGCTGCTGTGCACAAGAGCCCATTTCTGCACATGCAAAATGGCATGTGACCAGTAGAGGGCATACAGCTTTGCCCTGAGTTTCAAATGAGACTGAAAACAATAGCTGTTACCTCCCAATGATGTCACAAGGTAGAACACGGTGTTTTTAGCTCTGGATATTAAGGCCTATATCTGGCGGCCTAAATGAAGTAATAGTCAAACAAATGTGAATGGAAAAAAAGGAGAAAAAAGGCATGCTTTTGATGAACAAACGACATTATAAAGAACAATGCACAAAATAAAACAAATTAATTTGGCATAATATAGGACCTTTAAGTATATTATTTGATGCATTTTAGTTCAATTCAAGATTTGGTTCAGCAGCAGACACTTGACCAACATCTGCTACTCCAAAATGTTCTCAGATATGACATCGCTGTGTTGAAGATGTGTTAATAAAATAATCACAGTCTTTTAAGTATATGTACAATAAATAAAAAAATAAAATCAGTTCATGAGCCCAAAACAAGAGCTACATGGTACAGACCAGTCAAAGCTGCTGTTGAACAATACACAGATTTTCTCATTGCTGCTACGGGAGTGAAATATTTGCTGCTTGATATATACAGGAAATGCTACTTACTTACACTGCCAAAATCTACAGGAGTTAAATGTACTTGTATTTTAATGAACAACTTGATTCATTTACTGCCATCTGACGTTTTTGTTTTCCATTCATATATTATTGTTCCTGGATACTTTTAGGGTTTGATGCATTTATTTTTACGGTTTATATGAGCGAAAACCCATTGTCCCGTTTTATTGTGCTCTATGAGAAGTCAAAGCTTTAAACCTCAATATCTCACAACTATCCAGAATGAATAACATTATAATTCTGACATTTCTCACTGGTTTCAAGACAGTTTAAATTGAAAAGTCATTTTTGTCTCTCCATTCAATGCAAAAACATCTAGGTTTATTAAAAATTAAAAAAAAAGAAAAAAGAAAAAAAAAAGGTCTTTATCCTGACTTAAGTAAATAGTGACAAGTCCAGCAAAAAAAAACCAAACAAAAATTCTTTGTAGACACAATAAATGAAATAATCAACTTAAATTTAAAGGTGGGGTACCTAATTTTCACATCACAAAACTGAAACTAGGTATAAAAGTGTCTAACTGATTCACAGCTGTCACAAACCCTTTGGGACGTTATTGAATTTCATTTTGAGGCGCAGTCTCAGCTTTTTAACAGATTTTTTTCGCCAGTGAAGTGAAACTCCTGCAACCGCCCCAAGAACAGCCAATCAGAGCACTGCTTTCAGCTCTCGTTCCTGGTTGACGAGATACAAAATACTTTATTATTAGATGCAGACAGCGCGCAGTGGTCTCGTGTTTGTCACAAATCGTTGCTCTTACAATATACTCTTTGGGAGAAAACGAAAAAAAAAAAAAAGTCAGGTATCCCAGTTTTAAATAACTTTGAACGTTTTAACCATTTCAGTGCTGTCAGTTAGCTTGATACAAGAAGCAGAAATACCTTTAAACAGGTCAAATAAGTAACTAAATCAAGTCATTAGCACTGCTTTTTAATACACTTATCCTTAATAAAGTTAAAAAAAAGACTTTACACAAGTAGTTACTTCCTGAATCATTCTTAACAAACTATCTTCACTATAATTTAAGACTTTGTTTATGTTTTATTAAGGTGTAATTTATAATAAAGTGAGTTTCCAAGTCTTTTAACTCATGTAGATTTGCAGTGTACTTGCAGTGTTTTTTTAATGATCAGCTATAATAGTTAGCATGTTAGCTTTGCACGGCTAATGGTTCACAAACAGCAAGAGCACAGTCTGAATGAACTAAGGAGGATGTACTGAGACGCAGCAGCAGGTCCTGGAGCAGCTTAGAGGTCCAAGTATGTTCTCAAACGCTGAATTCATTTGTCTAAATCAAAGAACATGCAATTTCTCTAACAGCCAAGCACAAACGGAAGAACGGAGACGGAAAAAGGTTTGCCACAATTCTGGATTTTTACAGATGATGCATGCACTCTGCAGCTCTGCAAAGTGGTTTCAAAGATGGAGGAGGAGGAAGAGGAGAGGATCAAACCTACAAAACTATACAGTCGTTAGAAAGCTCAGATGCTCAGTGAGGGCTAGCGTGGCCTACCGGAGCTCGGCGATGACGACATTGAACAACAGGGGAGGGAAAGTAATCAGTTTTGAATCGAATATACTGACTGATTCCCCATTCTTAACGACGGACAAGACAAATAACTTCATGTTGTGTATAGAGCTTAAAATGTGTGTGCAGTGACGAGGTATCAGTGTTATGTGTAACGCCCGAAACACACTGCAAGCGAATCGGCAAGAGAGGAGGAACAGTAAAAGTATCACATCAAAAATTGGCTGACAAAGTATTGAGAGTCAAATGTAGAGAAAAAAGCTGACTGAAACAATAACTTAATGTATTTAGTCATATTTTTAGTCCTGTCCAGTTGAAAAAAGTGGGTAGAAAATATTATTACTTTTGTACTTCGTTACTTTCCACCACAGGAGTAGATCTGGGTACTTTTTTTCCCCCCGGTATACTTTAGGGATACCTGTTTTTTAATACCGGTATTTGAACTTGAAAGCGTTTTTTTGGAACTATTGCTTCTCTCTCCCGTTGGTTCTCTTTTTCTGTTCAAGGCTACCTTTAAGAGAATAAAAGCAGAACAAATATATGATAGAACAACAATGGTAGTAGAACATTTGTTGGGGTTTGGGTGTTGGGAGTATGCGCTGCAGCCTTGCAACATTTGTCGACCCAAAGACAACTATCCTGGGAAACCCTGGCTCTCTTTTAAATATTTAAATAAAGATTTGCCAACAGAATGTTTCTGTATGTATTACTTTACTTTGCTTTAAGAAAGAAAACTGTTCTTTGAATAGGCATCTCCCCTCAGTCTACAACCGCCTCATAACACCGCTAATGCTAATGAGGTTCTTGACAACTCTGAGGTAGAGAGGCCAGACCTCAATACCCCCTGGCAACAAGAGGGAAACTTTCAGAATGTTAAACAAGGGCAGGGGCAGCTTCCTCCTTTTGGGCAGGACCAATCAGAGCCCAGGAGAGTATAAATGCTGCTGCTCAAACAATTTCCATCAGTTTTGAAAATGACTTTCCAATAGAAGTCGAGATGTCTTGATGTCTACACAGTGTCCAGAGGATACTTCTCAAAGGACAAACATCCTCTGTCACTGTGGTTTCGGTGGGCTGTCCTCGTCTTGTTTTGGTTGCCGCTTGCAGTGTGTTGGAGGCCTAAAGCGCTGCATGAGTGTCGTTGGCCCTTCTCTGGTTCAGCTCTTTCTGCTGAATGTGCTATAGTAGGAAAATAAACTGCATATGTTCTCCACACTGGAACAAACTACAATCTGAAATAAGACAAAAAAGTTAGTAAGTGCTTGAATTTTTTTCTTGATTTGAGTGTATTAAAAAAAAAAAAAAAAAAAGATTAGCAATGGAATAAGTATAAAATGTTTTGCTTGTTTTGTTCAAAATAAGTTAAGGTAAGGTATAGTCCCACGTGGGGGAAAGTTGTCTTGGGCACATTTACATTCAACTGTCAGTGCCAATGCTTCCCAAACAGGGGAACAGGGACATGGCAGGGGTTCAGATAAAAAAAAAGGCTATATTTAACAGTATTTGGAGTTGTTGCAAATTTTGAATGTTATTGCAGGAAGATTTTGAACATCAATCTCATAAAAACAAGAAAATGTAATGTAAATAATTTATAGTAACAGCTTTATTTGCCCAACAGTTTGTGAGACTGCTGACCACTGAAACACACAGGCATAAAACACCACTATGAACATATCTTTATGGTATCATTTCGAACAGATATAAGGACAAAATTTGAATATCGAGTATTTTGTTTATATTAAAAAATGCTACAATAGAGCTGATTAAAAATAAAAGTGAAAACTAGTTATGTTGTAAACTTTCAAACAAGGATATAGGCTGATATTTCTGCACTTTTGTGATTAGTTTACAGACATTTCATAATTGTCTGAAAATGAAATCTCCACTATGTTTGAAGACATGTTTTCATATTGTCTGAATATGATGAAACTCGAAAAAAAAAATCGAGGAATTCATTTTTGTCAATATCGCCCAGGCCTAACTTGAAATAAGAAAAAAAAAACGTTATGTTTTATGACAGTCAAAATATACTCAAAACAAGATAAATACTACTTAATTCCAGCATTTATTAACTTTTTATCTTATTTAGGCTTGTTCCAGTGTATGCATAAATCGGCCGATGCTTCCAGTCTACAGAACGTTTACAAAACGTCTAGAGAAAGACGAGAGGTAACCACTGGAGAGGATGGTCCGAGGCTACAGTCATGTACACACTGCCACTAAAGACCTATGAGGAAAACACTGGGCAGAACACATGCCATGGACGTGATATGACGCCATCTAGAGGCTAAATACAAGTACACACATTAACAGGAACAAGACATTTACACATGGAGAATGTACAAGATGCATTTTCACACACAACACAAATGACATTTACATGAACGCTCTTTTCCTGAGGATTCAGTCCATAATATATGCCCTATTTCATAGCTTTACATTTTATACACTTAAAGTGCACTATGTCACTTTTCTGGGGAGGAACCTCTACTTGCACTGGTCGTTATGGAGATGCTATTGTTTACCAAGAATGATCAACAGCATGGCTTTAAAGATTCATGGAGATAATCAAGTGAAGCTTCCAGGCAGATCTGTGGAGAGGAGAGTCCAATCACAGTTTTTATTGTATCTTTTAAAGGAAAGTGAATCTGGCTTTTTTGAGCTTTTAACCATATTCTAACATGGATCTGTCATCAAAAACTGGAGTTGTATTTAGCTTCATTCACACTAGATGGATGAATCCTGTTTAGTAAGTCCTCTCCCCTCTGAGCCTCAGAAAATACTTGGTTTCAAATTTCCCAGATTTGTGAGAGGAAATGTAGAAATTCAGTGGTTTCTAGTGCTGTTTTCCAGACTCGTTCTAAGCATTTTTGTGGTCAAATTACATTATCATATTAGGGGAGCGCTAGCTTTTGTTTATTTCCCCACAGTAATTGGCGTGCTAACACCAAATCCTAATCAGGAAGGGCTACTGGGGAAGACTGGACTGATACAAAGTAATGTGCCTTTCCAAACATACATTGTTTTAAGTTCTAAAACATGAAGTGCCACAGTAAATGCACTCAAGATTATGTTTGGCTAATAACAATAATGGATATTAAGTTAAGAAATGAAACACCTATAATAAAATGTAAAATAGATAGGTTTAATGCCATACTGTGGAACATGATAAGCAAAGCAATAACATATCCATGAGACAAGCAGGTGGCGGACAGTCCACTAGAAAAGTTGCATGGTTCACCTTTAAGGTTTTATACATATTTAACTGAGTCTAACCTTAGTCTTATAGGTATAGGTATATCTTAAACATATTATTATACATTTTCTTCATATTGCACTCAAGCTCTTCTCTTTTGTGTCAATTCCCTTCAGTCCATGTCCATCCAAACTTTGTCCCTTAAAATGACAAATGTATATGTTACAACACTAGCAGTAACAAACACTGCTCTTTGTGTAAAATACTTTTCAAATTGTCCCTTCAGCTTTACAGCGACCACAAACCACTCATTTACTTCACTTTACCATTCTGTCTCAGGTTCGATTTCTCACTCTCTGCTTTATCCTATTAGCCTGGCTCGCCAAACTACAGGCTTTTAGTCTTATCTCCCAGTTCTGATGGTTGTGATTGACAGGCGGACAAACCAATCAGAGAAATGCATGGTCTGTTTTGCAGGTTTGTATCTGTGTAATTGCTGGCCCAACATGAAACAAAAACTGGCACGCAGTTCAACATCTTCTCAGCAAAAAGAAAGAAAAGTGAAATAGCTTCAGCACAAAAGATGTAGCTGTTGTTGATTTAAAGTAGGAAGATTAATATGACAAGTAGAGCCGAACCCAAAAAAATAATAATAAGTAGAGCTGCATCCAGGAGAGAAAACAGGGGGGACAAAGGGGTCAATTGGGTCCTTAGGGGCCCAGAATTGTACCTTTTTCCTATTCATTTGTATGAGAGGGGGCCCATGTGAGGCATCTTGCACCAGGCCCCCAAGCTTCTGTTAATGGCCTTGGCTGCGACTAACGATAATTTTAGTAGTTGACCAGTAAGCTTTTTTTTTCTATTTGTTAACTAGTCAAACAATCAAATTCTTTGTATATGAGCTGCACAAAAGTATAATTTGTGGTAAAGTATGTAATATATCTGTACATAAAATAAAACTATTGTGGGCTCAACATTTCTGTCAGTATTTGTCCAGTAGAAACAAAAAAGATGGCTTTTGCTTTCATCAGAAATGCTCGTTGTCTCTCAGAATCTCATATTAAATAAACAAATAATGTCAAATAGAATAGTAAATGTCTTTAAACCAGCTCTGATAACACTCATATATCTGAATGGTTTTCATTTGGCAAAAACATCATGATTTCTCATATTCGGAGGTTAATCTCTGGAATTTAGAATGATTTTCATCACAAAGCGTTAAATCCGCTATTGAATCAGCAAAAAACTTTAGATTAGAACAGGGAGTTGAGGGGGTTGACTTGCCAGGCTAATAGCTAATGCTAACTCTTCCACATATAGCTGAATGCTAGTGAGCTAACACAGACCAAACAACACTTAAAGCTGGATGAGACACTTGTTTTACACAGACTTCCTCTCGCTGTGTTCAGAATGACATCACGTAATCTGCTGTGGAGTGTGGCTTTGTGCTATTAGCTCCGTACGAAAACGCTACCCGCTCAGCTAATGCTAACAGTAGCCTCAAAAATAGTCGTAATAATTTCCCCCACCATCACAGCCCAGTAACTTTTAACAAATTTACTTTTTTGACGTCTTTTGTAAACTCTTGAATTTCAAAATAAGCTCAAAGTTCTGACTGAAAAATTCCTGAAAGATCAGATCACATAAAAATGTACAAAACGTTAAAAACAACTTTGAAGATTCATAGTAATTATCAATATTTCTCGTGTTATGAATCTGCAGTTTGTAAGTAACCGGGCATCACTCCGTCATGACTGACAGACTCTTTAGCCAATCAGCCGCTCTGCTCTGAGGGTGAGGACCAATCAGAAAAGGTCAGGGACACTTTGGAGTTGTCTCATTGGCTGGTCAGCGTCAGGAGTGAAAATCAGGAAATGCAGGACTTTTTCTCTTCGCAGTCTGTTCATCACAAAGTTTGTCTCTCAACTCAGTCAGTCTTAATTAACATTGTAGTATTTCATGGTATTTTATGATTTGTTAAGTGACGATGTCCTAACTGGCCTTCTGAGTAGAATAATAAATTCCAGTCACATTCACTATAAAATGACATTCATGGCAGATTTTTGGTGTTACTAATACTATACCATAATACCATATGATTTTGATCCTAAGGGATAGGTTCCTCACTCAAATTCGATTAAAAAAAACAACAACAACACAATGTTCATTTAGATAATTATTCAACACTAAACAACATAAACAACATTTTCAACACTAAATCATGGTACTTTCTTGTGCTCAAGAAAGGTCAGATTTGATGTGGTTTTTGTTTTGTTTTTTGTATCGATATTGCTCAAATGAATATCTAGTTTAAAAGCTACTGTTTTACAATTATACAGACATAAAATGTCTTATTATTTTTACCTTATTATTTTTGTAATTATAGGCCTAAAAATAATAATAATAATTATTTTTTTTTTGCATTTTTATTTAATATTGTTAATGTTAATTATGTTTATGTAAATATTTGTTAAAAAGGTATGTATACTCCAGAAAACAATTATGAGTATTTTGACTTGTTGATCCTGTTTAAGACTGTTTCAGACTGAATGAGCTGTGAGACAGACCCTGTGGTGGTTTCAGTAGTAGTCACAGTAGAAGTAGTAGTAGTAGTAGTAGTAGTAGTAGTAGTAGTACTAGTAGCAGTAGTGACTCTAGTCGGACCAGAGGCTCTCCATGGCGCTGCTGAACCTGCAGATGACCCAGCGGCGCAGGGGGCAGTAGTACTCGTAGTGGAACTGCTCAAACTCGGGCGTCTGCCTGATCTCGTGGAGGAAGGACACGTCGAGATCAGATTCCAACAGCAGCAGCAACGTCGGCACGGTGACCAACAACACCCCCATCACCACGGCGACCAGGCGCACCACGCTCCACACGCACGACCGCACTCTCTCATTGGACGACAGCAGGCTCAGGACCCCGCCCACGCTCCTGCGGGCGGCCAATCGTGTGCGCTCGTAGGCCCGGTCACGCTCCCTTTCGGCCTCCAGCTGGGCCTGGATGTCCGGGTCTGCGTGGAGCTCTCTTAGCAGCCGGGCGGGGCTCTGGACGGGGGACAAGAAGAGCAGGTCCACCCCCCCATGGGAGTCCTCCACTGGGGTGGGCAGCAGGCTTGCACACGGACTGGAGGAGGGCACAAGAGGCAGATTCATCAGAGCTTATTTGATTAAAGGACACATTCTGTATGTTACTCTTGAGCGCCTCTGCTCTGGCATCTCATGTTTTATAACTTAATATAATGCACCTACTGAAAGCACACATGGCTTTCTATCAGTCAAGCGTCCCCTCATCTAGACTTGTGTTAGCACTCCATCTACTGGTAGCAAAGAAAATTACCATGAGGAAATACACAAAAGCTAGCTTGCCCCAACATGTTTATGTAATGAACACAACTTGACACCAGACAAGCTCAGAGTGAGAGGATCTCAGTCCGTACACCACGCAGTGTGCAGCAGAGGGGCTGCAGCGTACCGGATCTTTCTGCTGGACTGAATTTTCGCTGGAAGTATCAATTATTGCGTGAGCACGTGGTCTCACGAGTCCACACAGCCCTTGTGAGACAAGTAGAAGTGCATGTGCTACGCTGGAGTTACCTGTAGGCCAGCTCAGAGATGGTGAGTGGAGCAGAGCTGCTGTCCTCCTCCTCTGTCACTGCCTCTTCATCCTGAGGGTGCAGGGTGGAGGTTTCCGTGGTGACCTGAGGAGGAGGCGGAGCTGCATTGTCAGGGCTGAGCTCCGGGTCTGCAGACAGGGCTTTGACAGGAGACAGGGAGGTCACCTCTTTCACTGTAACGGCACCTGAACAAGCAGAGAGCAGTTGAGATGTCAAGACATTTTTAAAAACTTGTAGAGAAAACACTGTCATCAGATAATTCTGTAAAGCAGGTAACTGGATTATGGGATGAGACTGAGTAGACCGAAGCAAATTTCAATGATTAACTCAGATTAAATCAGATCTAAATGCAAATGGATTTGAGTATAAATGTAAATTAAATGGAAGAAAGTGCTATTTTCTTGCCACAAAATTGTATTTTAGCTCCAAAAATGTATGATTTGTGGCAAAGTAAAACCTTTAAATAAAATGAGGCGAATTTGTCCAGTAAAACCGAGAAATAGGGATTTAACCTTCATCAAAGTGCTAATCATCCATCGTAATCTCTGCGCCAGTGGAACCAATGAGAACACACCGTTTTAATCTTGGTAGATATTCACATATTACTTCTCAGTGCGACTGAAATGCAGCCTACATACAGTACTTTGCTGAAAGTGTAGTTAATCACATTGGCCACATGATGGTGCTGCAAAACCACTCACTCTGCGCTTCACAAAGAGTAAAACAACTATGTGCTTTGGGAAGGGGTTGATTTCAAGGCCACTGCAGAGTTACCTCGGCAACAAAGTCAGATATGCTGAAGAAATAAGCCTTTTTGAAAATCTACGCGGTAATACAAGATGTCCGCAACACGTAGGAAAACCGAGGAATGAGTGTTGACGGTTGCCATGGGAACAGAGTCAGCCGAATGCCAAAGATTAAAAGCACCAAGGCTAACAGAAGAAAATAAAGAAAGAAAGAAAAAGATGATATATTATGTAACTACTAAAATCAGAGTTGGGTAGAGTAGCTAGCACTGACACATAATTACCTAAAGGTTCACTGCGTAACTTTTCTCATGGTATGTCTGGAATGTTCCATAGTTTGGCTTTAAACCTATCTGGCATGTAGGTTGTATGATTTAGGGCTGCATGATTTGGGTAAAATATCTAATTGCAATTTTTCTGACAAGTTTTGAAATTTCACTTAGATGTGTGTTTAAATAAGAAAAGGATTTTGTTCAAAATGTAAACATAGGGTAAATGACAAAAAGGCTGAAATATGCCTTTACACTGAAAATATAAAACTAAACTATATAATATAAAAGAATCACTTGTATTTCTGAATATGATTGTACAGAGCTAAACAACAGGGTTCAGGTCTTTGTGCAGAAAATTGTATTTTATTATATGTGGAGCAAATTATGTTACTTCTAAAATTGCAGTCTTTGCAGTTTGCTAATTTTGTCCCTTTTTGCTTTTGATTCAAATGTGAGTATTTGTCCAGTCTTAATTAAACTAAATTTTGCTAAAAAAAAAAAAAAAAAAAATGTGAAAAGCATTCTTGCTGTGAATGAGGTCGCTGCTCCACAGATCCGACCTGTAAATTGGCCTGGTGGTGCCACCTGCTGTCTCCAGGGAAAGAGATACGTCTGGTGACATCAGTTTTTGGTGAACATAACCAGCCCAAATAGACAACAAAAAGCCTAAATACTGTGAACTGCCTGATCCTTATGAATGTAGACTTTTCAAACGAGCCTTCATGTCCTTCAGGACCACTCTGTTCATCCTGGCACCGCCATGTTTGAGCTTCTTCCTTATATAAGGTCTCATTCCATTAAATGTATGTGTCATCTGGTCATGAGAAATGCTTCTTCACACAAGCTGTGACAAGCCTCAACAATACCCTTTGAACTTTGATCACACTTAGCTGGCTTATGCCTTTAAATGTTTCTTGGTACTTTTAGTGTTTTGTAATGTTTATGTGGTTGTTTTTTATGTTTTACTGTGCACTTTGAGCTTTTTCTACATGTTTTCCAATGTGATTTTCAAAATACAAATGGCAACTAAACCAAACTAAACTGAACTGATTAATTTCCCAGATAAATACAAAAGCTTAACATCAATTTGTGGGCCTTGATATATTTTAAAATCTTAGTGTCGGTATTGGCAAATTTCAGAAATCAGTCACAACAGTACGGGCTCAAAAAATCCATATCGAACCATCACTAAAGCACCGACTCGGGTATTTCTAAAAGTATAGACCACAAAAACTTGAAAACTAAACAACATCTGAAAAGGGTGCATGAAACTCAAATGTTCAAATCATGTAATATTATGGACTTTTGTCTCTTGTAGATTTACTCACAGTGCGAAAAAACTTTTACTCAAGCAAGAGCGCCATTACTTTGTTACTTAGAAATATTAGGTAAAAGTACGTAGTGATAAAAGTGCTCACAAGGCGCTACATTTCTCTTGGACACATGAGGAAGACCCTGCTGTTAAAGTCCAGTGGTGACAGGGCTATTTATTCATCGTCACCGAAGCTCGTCATTGGCTCCTAAACACTTCACCAGAAATATTTACTGTCCACTTTACAAGACAAGATATTGGTTTCTCTGTTGAGTGGCAGTTTGTGTGTAGAAATGCAAAGGTTATGAGGACGTAAAATGATATACGAGCAGCTAACACGTCAAAGTAGTTAGCAGAGGGTTGTCAAGTCCGGTCATTTCAGTATTATTGCGATATTTCAATAAACCTTTAAACACAATCATTTCAGTAGTTAAAGCAAAAAAGTGCATGCTTTATTTACTACTACTCAAACTCAAACAAAAAACAACAACAACAAAACAACAAAATAACTTAAGAGACAAAACCAATAATAAATCAAGGATAATTCAAGGATAAAATGAGCCTTTTTGAAGGTTTTCATTAAAATAATATAATAAAACAGTACATTTCTGTCTGATATAGAGGACCTTGGTGCTTCTGTGATATTTAGTTTAGTGCGATATTGATTATTGTGTCAGTAAATTTTGTGATTATTTTGCGATATATTGTGCTTAGAATGTTTAACAGTATGACATTAAACTAATTTATCTTCATGGACACAAGCAGGTGACGCCACCAGGTCAAGTTAGAGGTCAGATCTGTGGAGAGGCGAGCCCGCTCACAGTCAGAATGCATGTTTTTAAGGTCATTTTCAGCATCAAAAACATAAATAAATCCTACAAGTCAGATAAGTTTAATGCCAAACTATGTAACATTCCAGGCAAAGCAATAGAATTACTATTCCACATATGCACCACACAGTTGGCTTGAACTCGTGCAGTTAGATTTGTCATGCCCTAATTTGGCAAAATATTTAGTCAATCATTAGCTTGACAACAGTTCCATCATTTAAATAGACAGAACTGGTTAAAATTCGCCTGAGTTTGTTAAAAAAGTGTCCATATCTTTTTTTTAAATAAATACATGTACATCTCGTACCTGCTGGAATCACAAAACACTAAATATTACATTAAAGTAAGTTGGCCTTGATTTTTCTCTGCACTTAACTGTTTCTTAGCTGTTAAATGATGTTTTTTCACATAAGCTGAGCTAACATTTAACTTCAAATACACAAACAAAAGATATTTAGAGCATTTAAGGTGTAGTTTGTTTGATGTTGTAGTAAGAGATCAACATTTTAGAGCTTGTGCAGAGGCATCTGGGCATGTGCAGATTACATTTTGATGCAAATTCAGCACGGACTAAAGACGTAAAATGTAAAACGGCTAAGTTTGATGACAACAGTCACCTTTTTATTCATTCATTTTCTACCGCTTATTCCCGTTAGGGATCGCGGGTTGTCTGGAGCCTGTCAATGTCGTTAAAACTACTTCACTGAGCACTACTTGAGGCCGCAGAACACAGAATAATTAAATCGATTTTAAACAGTTAAAGTCAATACGACAAGTTCTCATGTTTTTCTAATTATGACTTAGTTTGGTGGAATAGCACCTGTGGTACATATTCATTATCACTTTATCTCTCTATCACTCTATCCTCTGGTTCTTCCTACTTTACCTATCAACAATATTTAATATTACTTCAACTGTAGTCTGTTCATTGCTGTTCACATGTTTCTCTTTCTCTCCACTTCCCCCGGGGAGTGGAGACTGTTTCAGGCACTGCGGCGGCTGCTCCAGTGACGACCCCCCCACCCCCATCTGTCTGGAGGATCGATCTCTACACTGGACGATCTATGCGCCACCCGCCTGGAGGAACTCCCTCAACCCTGGATTAGCCACACCTCGTCTGCCTGGACCAACTCCATCTACTTAGATTAACTGTTCCTCATCTCCTGCTGGAGGATCTCTACACTGGTGGACTGCTCCTCGTCCGCCTGGAGGAACTCTCTAAAGCCACCTCCCTCTTGAGTGGGTCTGGCTCCACAGTCCAAGTGGATTCGTCAGTCCTAGTTCAGCTGCAGCCTGTCCGTCCGTGGGAGTAGGATCTCTCCTTCACTGTGGTTCTGCCCGAGGTTTCTACTTTTTCCCATGGGGTTTTTTGTAGTTTTTCCTCGCCGCGAAGGAGGGTCAAAGGACAGGGGCATTCTGGGACAGTTATCTGAACTGCTTTTACCTGTGGCCCATCGAGGCAACTGTTGTTGTGATTTTGGGCATTATAAAAATAAATTGATTTGATTTGATTTGAATTGACTTTACATTTGTTAAGTTGCAGTTTGTGAAGAAATGTAGGAAAAATAAAAGTTTAATTAAAAAGACAGGAAGTAGTGTTGAGTTCTAAAACAGAATCTCTTTACCTATGTCATCAAAAAGCGACATACCATTGAAAAAACAGAGACAATTTACAGACAACTGACAGATTTTTCTAAACGATCATTCAATAAAATAAAGGTGTTATCAGGTATTATTATTTGTCAAATCTATTGTAATTTACATGGATTTTGGAAATGGGAACATTTTAGTGAAATGTGACGTTTAACCTGTTATATAGACTTTAAACAAGTCAGCAAGTCAGCCTTAGTTATTTCCCACTTGAAAGATACGAGTGCCGCCCTCAGAGCGCTCCAGCTGAATTTACTCATATGTAAACAGTTTGGCTAATGCTAACTGTACAAAACTGATTCTTTTTGGATTTATCCTACAACAAACGTTTACATGGTTTATGTGGTAGTTAATCGCTCAGGTTCACTTCTTGTGATGATTATTATCGCTGTAACACGTCACAGTTGATCTCATGTGTGAAGTGGGAGTCACTCAACCAGCTGCCAGTTCACAAGTAAGATTTACCAGTTCGAGCAGCGTTTCAAGTCGGAGGTGGGATTTATCAGTTGCCTGAAATGTACCATTAGCTCATGCACAGTTAGCCTTAACTCGTGCTCAGTTAGCCTTAGTTCGTGCACAGTTAGCCTTAGTTCATGCACAGTTAGCTTTAGCTCGTGCTCAGTTAGTCTCAGCTCGTGCACAGTTAGCCTTAACTTGTGCTCAGTTAGCCTTAGCCCGTGCACAGTTAGCCTTAACTCGTGCTCAGTTAGCCTTAGTTCGTGCACAGTTAGCCTTAGTTCATGCACAGTTAGCTTTAGCTCGTGCTCAGTTAGTCTCAGCTCGTGCACAGTTAGCCTTAACTTGTGCTCAGTTAGCCTTAGCCCGTGCACAGTTAGCCTTAGCGTGCTCACAGTTAGCCTTAGCTCATGCACAGTTAGCCTTAGCTCGTGCACAATTAGCCTTAGTTCGTGCACAATTAGCCTTAGCTCATGCACAGTTAGCCTTAGCTCGTGCACAATTAGCCTTAGTTCGTGCACAATTAGCCTTAGTTCGTGCACAGTTAGCCTTAGCTTGTGCACAGTTAGCCTTAGCTTGTGCACAGTTAGCCTTAGCTCGTGCACAGTTAGCCTTACCTTGTGCACAGTTAGCGTTAGCTCGTGCACACTTAGCCTTAGCTCGTGCACACTTAGCTTTAGCTGGAGCTCATGCACCAGCTGCTCATACCACAGTCCCCACAGCATGTTTGACACTCACAGCTCACAGAGGAGGGCTGTCACTACAAAACTGACAACGGGCAAACTGCTGGAGATCCTGTATCATACTGAATCTACAACTTTTTTAGCTTTAGTGTTTTCCAGACATCATACTTTTCCTCCCAGGTGGCTATTATATTTGAGAATGTAACAGTGCTCTAGAGTAAAGGTCACCTCTGCAGTTGTCATGTTTTTGTTAAGGTCACCACCATCACACGTTTGAGGAATGCTGTTTGTTTTGGCGGCTGTGACTGTTCCACCTTGTGATGTAATCTGGTGGAAAAGAAGGAAGTGCTCCTCTGTGTTTTAAAAGTCCAAACACCTTCACCATTCTGATCATTTCAACGCTCAAATTTCCTTCACTGAGATGAACCTTAACTTTGAAGCACCTATTGTTTTTAGCATCATTTTACCATCAGTAAGTCCTCAGAGAAATACAAGAACTACAACCATATCAGAACATAGTTACAGAGGGGCTAAATAACTGCAGCCTTTGTGATCTGCTTATTGTGACCATGTAAATTCCGATTAGACTGCGATTACAGTCAAATGCACTATAAAAGCCAGTCTAGTGTGTGTATGGTCGTGTTTGGCAGCAGATCAGAGGATGTAAAGTAGGTCATCCAGTCACAGAAGATTTGCTGCTGTTATCGCTCTGCTCACCGCGCTCAGGCGGGCCAAGTGTCCTTTAGAAGAGGTGACCAGAATATAGTCAATGATTCTAGTCATGTATTTTAGAGCCAAAAACATGCCCGGTATTTAGCAGATATAAGAGCAAACTGCTACTATTATGAAAGCTCTTATTATAGGGCTGTTGATAATTTCTTTATACTATATTTACAGAAAAATACATTTTCATCTTTATCTTGGTTGATTTTCACTTACTAGAAGATCCTATTTGGTATTTCGGGTAAAATATGTATTTTATGTGCAGACAATATGTGTTTTAGGAAATGAAAACTGCTGACAATTCAAAAACATCTGTTTGTAAGAAGCTAAATACAGTACACAGTCTGCTCGGAGTGAGGTTGTTGTTAATATATAACTGTAAATACAAATGCAAGACTGAAATGTGCACAAATGAAGCAAAAGCA
The DNA here is from genome assembly GCA_019453435.1 of Rhinogobius similis. Classification (NCBI taxonomy): domain Eukaryota; kingdom Metazoa; phylum Chordata; class Actinopteri; order Gobiiformes; family Gobiidae; genus Rhinogobius; species Rhinogobius similis. The sequence continues at coordinate 35,347,233 of CM033629.1, forward strand.
ACTCCCTTCCGATGAGGATTAAAAAAAAAACACAGTTTAAAAAAGATTAATACTTTTGACACCAGCTGTTCTGCTTTAAAAATAATCGATAATTCTAGAATATTACAAGTGGACTTTTGTCATGAAGCTGCATCATAAATTTTACAAACACACAACAACTACTTTCATTATTACCCATTAACACCATAGCATTATCCAACTCTTCTTACAGCTCTCACATTTAAAGATAAAGTCCATGAACAATCCTTATTATGAAAAAAGTAGTTGTGAATAATCAAAATATGTATAAACATTACTTATAATTGGAATCAGAATTTGCATGATACAGTCACTTCTTTGTGGAAGAGAGCCAAGACAAGTCCAAAGTCATTGGCCCACAAGTCCAAGACAAGTCCAAGTCTCTGTTTCAAGTAATTTACCACATTCAAATATACAGCTCATATTTTTTGTATTTGTTTTTTTGTGTAAATTACTAGTTCTGGTAACAAATAAAGAAGTGTTGACATGTTCTAGTTTGTTTCTAAAAAAAATAACATCAAATCATCTCAAGTCACAAGGCTCCAAGTCAAGTCTCAAGTCACTGGCCTCCAAGTCTGAGTCAAGTCCAAAGTCTTTGTCCATTTATCAAGCCAAGTCTCAAGTCATCAAAAGAGTGAGTCAAGTCTGACTTGAGTCCAAGTCACCACTTGCTAAAGTGAAAAAGCAGGTATCGCAAATATCTACTGTTTAATCCTCAAACTTAAAGCACCACATACATATCATAGCAACATTAAAGGTGCACTATGTAACTTTTCAGAAGGGTGAATTTTTGTTTGGAGAGCTTATTTTGGAACAACAAATACATTGGAAAAATATTGCAATCTTACAATACCATATTTTGAAAAATGTCAATAAGCAATATTCCCAAAAAAATTCCAATAAGCAATAACCTCCATGGAGACAAGCGTAAACAAAGCCTAGACATACAGCGCTTATTCATATTTATAAAGACCTGTAAGACACTGTAAGAGCAAACTCCGTCAGCAACATTTGTTTCTTCACAAGTTTCTCCTATTTGCCTCATTTATGCAGGTGAGCCAGCAGTAGTCAATTAATATTATTATTTTATCATTTGTGCACCAAAAGTGAAAGTTTGCGCTGTTGTTGACATCCTGCTGCACATGCACAGTTCGCGCTCAGACGCACAAGCAGCAGACAACTCTGGTTGTTTTATTCAGTCCTTCATTACTGTATGAGCCTGGCATGGTCCTCAGTGCACATGTGCAACAAGCTGCTCTCCTCCGCGAGTGTAAAAGCTCATGTCAGAGAGCAGAGTGTGGTTGGGCCTCAGTGTTACAGGGTCAGAGCAGAGTGTGGTTGGGCCTCGGTGTTACAGGGTCAGAGAGCAGAGTGTGGTTGGGCCTCAGTGTTACAGGGTCAGAGAGCAGAGTGTGGTTGGGCCTCAGTGTTACAGGGTCAGAGCAGAGTGTGGTTGGGCCTCGGTGTTACAGGGTCAGAGAGCAGAGTGTGGTTGGGCCTCAGTGTTACAGGGTCAGAGAGCAGAGTGTGGTTGGGCCTCAGTGTTACAGGGTCAGAGCAGAGTGTGGTTGGGCCTCAGTGTTACAGGGTCAGAGAGCAGAGTGTGGTTGGGCCTCAGTGTTACAGGGTCAGAGAGCAAAGTGTGGTTGGATCTCAGTGTTACAGGGTCAGAGAGCAAAGTGTGGTTGGGCCTCAGTGTTACAGGGTCAGAGAGCAGAGTGTGGTTGGGCCTCAGTGTTACAGGGTCAGAGAGCAAAGTGTGGTTGGATCTCAGTGTTACAGGGTCAGAGAGCAGAGTGTGGTTGGGCCTCAGTGTTACAGGGTCAGAGAGCAGAGTGTGGTTGGGCCTCAGTGTTACAGGGTCAGAGAGCAAAGTGTGGTTGGGTCTCAGTGTTACAGGGTCAGAGCTGAGTATGGTCGGGCCTCAGTGTTAGAGGGTCAGAGAGCACGCTGGGTGGCAGGTGGGAAGTACGCTTCCCTGGTCTGCAGTACTGCTCAGCGGCCTGTAGATGCCACTAAAACACGGTGACTTCCATTAAATGGAAAATTTAATTCACAATAATAAATAATTGTATTTAGTTAGTTTTGACACATAGATGTTAGATTTTATTTGTCAATCACTGCTTGCCTTGCTTGCCCTGACCACATGCCACTGCTAGTTTGTCATGTTTGGAGGCTAATGCTAACTCCCTCATTGAAAATGCAGTGCTAACACATGGAACAGTAACAGGCTAATTGAACACAGTGTTTTGTTTACAAACACTGGGGGGGTCTATAATTCGATGCATACTGAAACTTCCAGACTTTAGATGTCAGAATTCTTCTATTATTGTTACATCCCTAAATGTTACATAGCGCACCTTTACGACAGCTTTGTAAATGACCTGTTCTCACACACATGCTCCTTACTCTGCTCCAGTGAGTGCCTCTCCAGCCCCACACTCGTCCCAGCGATGCACCCGCCTGGCCCCACCAGGCGCACGTACACATCCCGGGCCGTGTGGTTGGCTATGCGCAGATGGAGGCTCTGGCGTGTGGTTATCTTAACCTGGCACCTCAGGGCTTCTGCCACCACGATGGAGGGCCTTCTTTTGTCCGTGAACACCTCCAGAGGTCCGGTCTGCTCCAGGCTCGGCTCCCCCAGCTCCTGCAGCCCGGCTGGGTCTCCTCCTATGGGCTGCTCCCCCACACAGCCGCTGGGTCTTGGCTCGAGGACCTCCATCTCTCATTGAGGTGCCAGTTGTTGTGGCTCTGCAGGCTGAATGATGGGAGGGTCGGGCTGGGTATATTCAATGACACATGCGCTGGTGTAGGCCTGTTCTGATCATGTCAGAGCGGTAACAAAGACTCCAGGGGCATTAGAGGAGGATCAGGCCCAAAGCTGCTGTTTCTAAATTTAAACAGTGGTTCCGCACAGAGAGGGGCAGCTAATCTAACTCTGATTACAAGTGGTCAGGCCAGACCTCAACGAAACAGGAATGTCTTTTGCTACATGGCTGATTCTATATGTGAAAACATGTTTTTTTCCAGGCAAAAGTGGTTTGAGAACAAAATATCTACCGAGCGCCATTTAATAGAGCTATATTTCAGAGAACAATAATATCCTATGATCTCATGGTAGTGGGTGTAATGGGTGCATGCAAGTCTCAAGGCTTTAACCTCGAGTTCATGTCCTAAGTCTAGACAGCTTGATGTCAAGTCCAAGATCTCTGCTTTGAGTTTCTTTCAATTGTCTATATAAAATTGCAGAATACAGGTCATAGTTTTGCAATTTATAATATTTTTGTAAATTGTTCATCTTAAAAAAAAGTCCTGGTCACAAATGGAGAAGTGGAAGGGAAAGGTTCCAGATTGTTCCTGTAAAATTAAACACTGAAAGTACATCTAGCTACTGCAAAGAGAATGCTGTTTTCAGAGCACAAGCATTTTTGAGGATAAACATCAAGTTGTCTCAAGTCACAGTCCTGTGTCACTGGCGTTCAAGTCCAAGTCGTCTTCCAAGTCGTAGTCAATTTTATTGAGTCAAGTCTATGAAAATATACACCTCAGGTCATGATCCATTCTCTACCACAGAGGACATGTTTGAGAAATGCATTAGTCTTGCACAGCTCTTTTCCAGAAGTTCAAAGTTGTTTCACAATTGTTTGCATTAATCCTTAAACTTCTGTCGCCACAGCTGCCCTTAGGTTAATAATAACAGAAGCATGACTGCCAGTCTGCACATAAGGGCCCTGATCGCCATCACCACATTCACATAAAGGCAAAGTTTTGCTCAAGGAAACAACAACTACACTGACATAACTTTAAAGTGGCTGTACCCCAGTTTTCTCCATGTAGTTAAGCAAAAACTTTATAGATATATTGTATAAACAGACTTTGGGGTAAAAATAAGACCGCTGTATGCTGTCTGCAACTAGTCATTGATTTTTTAAATTCTCCACAAACCAGGAAGTGCACTGTTACCATGCTAGTTGATGTCCACAATGAAAAAAGAGGAATAACTTTGGACTAGTTTTGTTTTCCACATTTTTAAGACAGTAAAAATCAGGTACGTAACAGCACCTTTAACATAAACACATTTCTATTTTGAGATTCTAAAGTTGTGGGTTCTACATGTGGTAGGTTTAATCCCATCCCACATCCTCGTCAGTAGCTGCATTCTGGCATTTGTCTTGGTGTCAGCGTGCGGATTTGGGCAGATAAGAAGGGACAGGCAGAGCAAACATTACAAGGTCAGTGCTACCCTTGGCTCCGTTTCTTGTTTCCTTTCTAATGTGGGAGATTAGGACTCTGGATATAGACCTTACACCATCTCCAGGACACTTTATCCCAAAGTCCTTGCAGCAGTCCACTGGAAATAGTCGAGTCCGCTGAGGCAAGCAGTTTTTACACGTGAAATGATGTTGTTTCTTTGACAAAACACTTCTGATGTTGTATTTGGTTTCATCCACATGTTGGAGTATATATTTAGTCCGTTTTCCTCTCCAGAGCTCAAAGTGCTTGGTTACAACTTGTGATGTCATTAGGTGGTATTCCAGATGCTCGTCCATTTTTTAAGCTCATAATGTACACCTTCACAGAGACTCACTGTTGGCGAAACCTTTCACAACTGAGCCACTGCTGGATGTTTCCTTTCTACACAAACAAAATCAATAATTCCACAATTTAGTTTTGTAACATATCCAATAATTGTGGTACAGATCAATTCAACAGTGTGCAATATCATCAAATAATACTGTATAATATTGATTTTTTTCTTTCACTCCTCTGGTTCAAACGACATTGTGGATCAGCATATAGTATATCTCCTGTCGGCGGGTCTAATATTCGATGCCAAACAAATTCTTGGTGGACTAAAGACATGCTAAAATGGAGCGAGGCGTAGTGCTAGAAAAGCTCTCAAAACCATTAAGAATTTCGATAATCTGACCATATATCTGGCTCAAAATCCACACAGAACATTGTGTAAATTCACTTAGTAATACTTTGCATACAGAAAAGAATCAAGTATGAGCATTTATGGAAAAAAAAACAAAAAACTGAAAGGATTGATCATTCACCCCAAAAAAAAAAAAAACTCCACCTAACTCGCTCCTTTCTGCTGTTGCCCATATAAATCATAATAATTTCAGTAAAATAATTTGTCAACCAACAAAAAGTTTTGGTCGCCTAAGACACCACCGACCGATTAATTAACATTAACATTTGCCAGTTACTTGTTTTACACTCAAATGATGGACAGCCACACCTCACATTTGCCAATTTAGCGATGCATTTGTAATAAACGGAGATCACAAATGTCACATGATCGAACAGAGTGTAATGAAAACAAATACACAAGGATACACGCCTTCCCATGCGCTCTAATTTAAAGAAAAAAACAAAACCTAAAGAAGAAACATGTGGATTAAACCTGCTTCTAAAGGACACAGGAGAGTACAATATTCACTGGCGGTAAGGAGCCTGGTACAGTCACTGCAGCTGTGATGAATAATGAAGAACTTTGCACAGCTACTGTTTTGGTTTTGTTTGTGCTACTTCTAAAGTTTAAGAGTCGTAACTAGGCAACAGAGCCTGGACAAATTATCTCTTGGAAATTGCTGCTCAGGCCACGCCTCCCTGAACTCACGGGGAGGCAAATCAGGCTTAAAATCTGTGTGAAAAAGGCTTAAGCAACCAAAGACACTACTGTTTTCCCAAACTAACTGAATCCATCTTTGTGAGTCTGGGAGGCCAACGCATTGATTTTGCTGTGTACAGGACATGAGCAGGGGCTTTGTTTAGGAGAGAAAGACCGATGAGAGAGTGAGTAAACCTGTCAGGAGGAGACAAGTCTATCGGGAGCAAAGAGGGGGAGAAGAGGAGGAAGAGAGGGAGGAGTGAGGGAGAAGGAGAAGAAAGGTATGAGGGGAGAGAGAGGAGGAGAAGAGAGGTATGAGGGGAGAGAGAGGACGTGAAGAGAGGTATGAGGGGAGACAGAGGAGGAGAAGAGAGGTATGAGGGGAGAGAGAGGAGGAGAAGAGAGGTATGAGGGGAGACAGAGGAGGAGAAGAGAGGAATGAGGGGAGAGAGAAGAGGCGAAGAGAGGTATGAGGGGAGAGAGAAGAGGAGAAGAGAGGAATGAGGGGAGAGAGAGGAGGAGAAGAGAGATACGAGGTGAGAGAGAAGAGGCGAAGAGAGGTATGAGGGGAGAGAAAGGACGTGAAGATAGGTATGAGGGGAGAGAGAGGAGGAGAAGAGAGGTATGAGGGGAGACAGAGGACATGAAGAGAGGTATGAGGGGAGAGAGAGGAGGAGAAGAGAGGTATGAGGGGAGAGAGAAGAGGCGAAGAGAGGTATGCGGGGGGAGAGAGGAGGAGAAGAGAGGTATGAGGGGAGACAGAGGACATGAAGAGAGGTATGAGGGGAGAGAAAGGAGGAGAAGAGAGGTATGAGGGGAGACAGAGGACATGAAGAGAGGTATGAGGGGAGAGAAAGGAGGAGAAGAGAGGTATGAGGGGAGACAGAGGACATGAAGAAAGGTATGAGGGGAGAGAGAAGGAGAAGAGGAGGTATGAGGTGAGAGAGAGGAGATGACGAGAGGTATGAGGGGGGAGAAAAGGAGAAGAGAGGTGTGAAAGGAATAGGAGAAGAGAGGTGTGAGGGGCAAGAGAAAAGGAGGAGTGAGGTATGAGGAGAGAAAAGAAGACAAGAGATATGAGGGGAGAGAGACATGGGGCAAAAGAAGGGAAGGGAGAGAGAGAAGGGAGAGGAAGGAGAGGGGAAGCTGGGAGGAGGTCGTGGGTGAAAGTGAAGAGGAGGGGTGAGAGAGAGAGTGAAGGGTGACGGGTGAGAGGGGACGGAGCAGGAAGAGATGGTGAGGAGGAAAAATGTTGCGCGAGGGGCGCGGATGAGGGCGAGGAGAGAGCATGACGATGGAGAGATAGGGGAGGGAGAGCGAAGAGAGAGAGAGGGGGAGGAGCAAGGGAGGTGTGAGGGGGCGTGCCGGGGGAGGGGACGGGAGTTGTAATATAAGATGTATAAGACAAAAGGTCGTGTCCTGTGGATGGATGGAGCAAAGACATGACGCCAATAACTCAATACAGACAATATTCTTCTCAAGGACAGGGCAGTATTTTCCTAAAGACAAGGAGAAACCCACTGTTGGTGCTGGACAACATATCGCATTTTCAAAAATATATAAGTAGAGCTGTGGTCGACTGGTAGTCACAGGGTCCCTCATGATTTGATACCATTCACAATATACACCTCACAATACAATAATTTGACGATATCGCGACAATCAATATATTGCTCATGATACTCTGCAAAATATCACCATGTTTTAAAGACCCTAATACGTTTTAACAAAGTTTTTCTTTCTTAAACCACAACCTGCACAAACACAAAGCGAAATACACCCATTTTAATCACCAAAATAGTGAATGTGTTAGCTAGTTAGCAAAAACACGTTTCCTTTCTCTAAACAAGCAGTACAATTGTAGTGCTGTCACCAAGTAATTCTGCAAATTATACCAACAATTACTCATGGCACTATATCGATACAGCACCCCACAACATTGATACTGTATCACCAAATTTAGCATCGTGATATATCGATATTTCAATATTTTGGCACAACCCTACTCAAAAGACTACAGCTAGACAGGAGTCCATTCAATAAGAACAATAGAAAAGTACAAGTAAACTATGGATTTATGTGTAAAAACATTAAATAATTCCCTCTAGAATCTTCAGTTAACTCATATTATACTGCAATTTCTTCTTTCTGACGTTGTCCCATAGAAATCTTTATATTCAAAATAAAATAATAGTCGATTAATACAAAATTTGGTCGAATAAGACGCCATTGACCAATCCATTGACTTAACAACTAAAGACTTACAGCCCCCAACAAACAATCACTCAAATCTGCAGTTTTACTCCATTTTATATGAATTCTGCATATTTTGTTTCCTTATATCATGACAATTACTGGATTATACCTCCTGACCTCGAAACCATGTGGCTAAAGTTACACCGAAACGAAACGTAACCATATCTCCAATTATTCCTTAACAGCACTCCTCTCATACATTTGAACTGGCCTCATTCCATTTTCACACGTTACAGTCCATTTCCCCCTCTCATTTGAGTAACCTTACCCTGCTTTTTTTCCCCCTTTAGTAACAAGATTTATGGCTGTATCCAATAAGGCGTCGTGGTGCAAAGTGTCAGGTATAATCAGGCAGAGAAGTGACAGAGAATAATGATCGCACGCTGAAGGAAACTCAAGGGACATGTTAAACCCCCGATACCTGAATGCTGTGTACGCTGAAAAAATGAAATGTTCAGCCTATTAAAATACATCATGTAATAGGGTTGCACGATTATGGGAAAAATCAAATTGTGATGCGTTTAAAAAGAGGGATTCTGTTCCAAGGGCGGCATTACCTTTTGAAAGAAGATTGAAATATGAGCTGATAGACTAATACAAGAATAGCATGCATTTCAGAATGTGTTTGTAGACGTCTAACTACAGGAACAACATGCTCCTTTATATAAAACGGCTTTTATTGTTTGCAAAGGACTAGTATCAAAATCAGGGGTGTCCAAACTATGGTAACAAACAAATGCGGCCCTAAGACTACTTTTTGTTGTGAGCCTCAGGATTCCCAGTGGAGTTCTTTTTACTGCAAGTTTAAAATGCTCTCCTCCTCCTCTCTCTTTTAACCCTGTTCTAACAATGTTCCGTCATAAAAAACATACCTGAAGTAACATTCAGCTGCATTATGCTGTTTTGAAGAATGTTTATTTAAAAATCCTCCCCCCTCCCACACTGAAAAACACTTCCGTCTGTACTGTAGATTTCATGTCACTTATCTGAGAATCTTCTACTGTTTAAAGTCCTTAAATCATTGCCAGATTCGTTCTGAGAATTTCTGCTGTCTAAACACGTTAACTGTAATGTTGGTTGACGGCTAATGTAACTAGATTGTGTGAGTGCCATCTAGTGGCTGGATGTAACTCTCGGTAACAAAAGCTGATAAAACAAGAATAATAATTTTTTGTTTGTTTTAAAACATGAGATGACAAATTTCAGGTACTCAATAGCGCATGTTAGCATGCTAGTAACAATATGAAAAATGCTGAATATCTTTCCTTTAAGTGTGAGACAGATCTGACTTCAAAGTAAAAGTAAAGCAAAGTAAATAATTAAAGCAGGGGTAGCTAAGGGGTAGAGAAAGTCGCTCTGCAGAAAGCTCTGCAGGAGGCAACAGACAACTCAGATCCATCCAGAGGGAAATGGAGATCAAAACCCAGCACTCCAAACTGCTGACCGAGGCTCTGAGGGAGAACCGAGAAGAGCTGGAGACAGTAAAGGTTCAAAACCAGAGTCTGGCACAGGAGAGGAGTCAGATGAACGGCCTCATCACTCAGCAAGATACTAAGCTAAACAACCTGCAGATCAGATGGAGAATGAGAGAGAGCAGTTCACGATGGTGAAGGACACACTGAAGACCTGCTATAGACAGCCTAAGTGTCCATCTGCAGCCTTGAGGACAAACTGTCCACAGCCAAAAACAACCTAGAGGAGCAGATAAAAGCTCTGGACGTGAGAGATCAGCAGGTAGCAGCATTGCAACATGAAGAGAAGAGCGAGAGAGAAGCCAGTGTCTGCAGGAGAATATTCAAGCTCAGAGGAGGTCTGCAGAGCAGGAGAAGGTTCACTCTGAAATGCACATGGAGGAGCTGAGAAGGGACATCGACGCTCTTCAAACTGAGATGAAATATGAACACGGGAGGAACCAAACCCTGCAGATAGAAAGTATGCTTCAATTTGAGAATGAAGCATACTTTCATCAATTTCACCAAGTTCTTAGAAAATTTAAATCACTTGTGAAAATCACTCCAAGATGTTTTACCTCCAGGGCTGCCGCTCCCATTACGCACATGTGTGGGGCACCAAGTGCTCTGAGGGGCACCAGCTGCACCAGGCAGTTTGAAGTGCTGAGCCGACATCATGGAGCGCACAATGTCAAAATGCTTCAACTTTTTACAAATGTCTATTTCATGTTTTTATAAATGCGACAGAAATCATCTATAGCTTGCAGCCTGTAGCGTTCTCTAGAGCTTTGATCTGTGCCGCAGAAGAGCAGGAGAAGCGCTGCGTGTGACGCTCAAACAGGGGCGGAGGACTATGGGGAGTTGGTAACAATATTATATTTCAAATGCACTAGAATTTAGGAAATTATAGAACTTTTTAAACTAAATATATGTAAAAATAAGTATTGTAACAGTCACCACAAGGCTGTGGCACAGACATCAAACCAATATATATTTTACACGTTTGAAAAGGGTTGAGAAGGGGGAACCCAAATGGCTAGCAGTGGCACCTCGCTAGAGAAATTATACTGTGTCCCTCAAAGACGACTCTGCTGTCCAATAGTTTAGTGACAGACTGTTTTCTTCATACAGTGAAATCCAACTTAAATAAACCATGTGTGATTAATATTAGTCCATAAATACTACAGTGTCACTCAAGTTTGCCGAGTCTTCATTTGATAATACCACTTTTTTGGCCCTCTAATGACACAATTGTGTATCAGTTAACCGGGCAAAAGACTAGGAATGTAACGAGACAGACTTTTCACGAGACTTTGATAATTTTTTTTTTTATTGAGTTGTTTACGCAAAGCAAGTCTAATAAATTGCTTTCCTTAGGTACGTTTTCTGTATGACAAAAGAAATGGCATTATGAGACAATAAAGAACAACACCTCTATTGGAGACAGTAAATTTGTTAATCATAAACAACCCTAACTGTTATTATAACAATCACTAATAAACTGCGACAGCATTTATAGATTAATTCTTTCAGTCGTGTTGTGCACAGTTCAAAGACCTGTCACTGTCTGACTGCTCTGTGATTATTCACGTGATGCTCATCCAGTAACACAAAAAAGCAGCGCATTAACATAAGCACAAACCAACTATTAATCAGCTCCAACTAAAGGTTAAAGTAAAAAATGGAAAACGTCCATATAAATCCAGATTAATACTGTCAAATCATTTTAACCCAGGCTCGATCTTCATTATGTGAGTGCAGTTTGAAGTGATGGAGAATGATGGCAGCACACTGAGGGAAACACAAAAACCCCTCTGTTCAAACGCCGTGTGGTTCTTCCAGGCAAACAGCACTGAAACATTAGCGCTGGTGTGGTATCGGCCCACAGGGGAGGCAGCAGATGCAGGTTCACCATAAGCTCAGTGTTATAGGGAGTGATGATGGATGAGGCCACTTAAATATGCTTCAGAGCTGGATCCTATATCAGCGTTATGTTCTATGCCATTACAAGGGCGATATAACAACAGTGGTGGACTTATTATTCAGATCGAGGAATGGGCAGTTGGAAGTATTATTTGAGTGGTAGGAATTATCAAATCTCAAAGGTATAATACTAGCCTGCTATAAACAAAACATATTCAGTCTCTGTGGATCTGGTTATGTAAAACCTGCTAACAGACTTGGGCAGCACCATTTAGGAAATATATCTCACTGAACTTTTTCTGCTAATTCACTGGCACTGCGTTTTGACTCGAACTGCCACGAAATCAGACTTTGTGATTATGATCTTTGTGAGAAGAAACATCATGATTTAACAATTATTCACGATAAACAATAAATAAAGAAATTGTCATTAGATATAGTTAAAATATACCGGGTGACAGTCTTGCTTTTTTATTTTTATTTTTTACTTCTCTGTGTAAATACACATTTGAAAGGGATGAACATTTGATTGTGGGACTAACATTATTTGTTTGTACAGTATAACTAACTTTAAAGGGCCTGTAACTAAAACTGTTTTTTTTTTCATGTTATAAAGTAAAATCTGTTTTTGCCACAGCACAGATATATTATATAGTATATGCACTCTCTGCATCTCATTACAAATACAGCATAAAAGTTGTTAACTTTACAGTGACGGCAAAACTCACTAAGGGCTCACAAAGTGACACGTGCTTATAAACTCATCGGTGAATAATTAGGAATGCATTAGTGCATTAGAGAAATGTGATTATTTAGTTTAGCTGTTCATATTTAAGTTACAAATGTCAGTGTTTTTGGACAGGTCTAAAATGTGCACCGCTAACTATCAACACACAAATATGACATACTTCTCCATAATCGTTCAGTCATTAGTGATTCATCTGGTTGAAGCTCATGGTAAAACTTTGAATGGAAAAGTTTGAGGGCGTATACCTGTTGTGGGCAAATACGTCAGATGATGAGTTTAAAAAGCAAAGGAAAACATGTAGATCAGAGCAGAAACAGGAGGTAACAGAACTAATGGCTTTTTCTTTGAAGTTGTGCGCAGCATTAGCGATTATTAATTCATGACAACACTTTTTCCAGTGTAAACTCAGCAGTTCGTCACAATATACCAACATGGGCAACTATCACCTAAAAGCATTATGTATTATGTATAGAGGTTGAGCAGAATTTTGTTCCGTAATTCATGTCAATATTCAGCCACTTAAGTGATAATATGTCTTGGACTTTTTTAAATGACTACTTTTGAACACCTCTGCATTGGTATTTTTTTGAAAGGAAAAGGGAGAGAAATAACACAGAATTTAGTCTGTTCAGTAGGAGACCATCACAGCACGTTTACAAGTTTGAATGAACGATTGTAAGGCACATGTGAAAGCACAAAAATTATGCATTCTTGTGTTGTTGTTGTCCTTTAAACCTCCTCTGCTGTACCTCTGCTTTGGCATCTCAAGTTAAGACATTCTCTCACCAGGATTTGGTGATAGTACTCCAGCTACAGCAAAGGGAATTATCATAGGGGGAAAAACAAAGCTGATTTGGCCCGATATGATAATGTGAAGAACATGATTTGAGGCAGAAATGATTTATGGACAGAGCAGAAGGAGCTCTACCTTTGATGTCATAAATCTGAGAAATGTGATCGTTTTCTGAGACTCAGAGAAGTCGAGCTCAATGAGACAATCGTGAATGAAGCAGAATACAACTCCAGGTATGTTTTGATCAGGGAACAATGTTAGAACAGCTTTAAAAAGTAAAATTTGCGTTACTTTAAGTTTGTCCCCCCAAAAAAAAACCCAAATCACAATTTGTGAAAACAAGCAAAACTGGTATCAAGAATAGAGCCTTATCCTCATATCAAAGTTTGAAATTTTTGTATTGTGGCACAAAATAATAAAGTGGTTAAACAATATTTTCTGATCTGGACCCTTGGCCTTTTCCATTCATAATTAACATGTTATTTAATATCTGTATACTAATATTTTGATTTTATTTTATGCAAACCTCTTGTATATTACTCTTTCTACATTTGTATTAGGGGAAAAAAAAATAATCAAATTGCAATTGCGATTAGATTTGAGAGAAAGTATGAATGTTGCACCTCAAACAACTCCAGGAGCTTCAATCAGAGAAGACCGAATCTGAACGGCTAAGCTACAAGAGTCATGAATTTCAATGAATTTCAGTATAAACTACAGGTATCAAACAGTAATTTCAATTCGATTGTCGTATATTTCGCAGCACTGGTTTGTATTGTCCTATTTTGGAAAATCTTGTCAATAAACCTCTGCTTTTGACTCAAAAAATGCTACAAAAGTGATTTCCACAGACATATTATACTGGTCCATTGACTCTTAATGGAAACAATAAAACAGCATCATTGAGTCCTCACACCTCAAGCCATTGTCCCATGCACAAAAACCAAGACAAAGCAATGAACAAAGCAGAGGACACTGCATTAGTAACTGCATGTGTGAGTAAAAGTGCGTGATTCTATTTTATTTTCTGCTTATAGATTGAGAAATTTCACTGTCGCGCTGCACTCTATAAAGTCCATGTTACGTCTATGGTCTATTTTAAGGTTCAGTGGAGCAGAAACCAGCCACACCAGAGCCATGTTAACAGAGACAGTGCTTCTGGCAAGGTTCAAGTGAAGGGAAGTGAAGAAAAACAACATAAGCTAAAATTAAAAATCAAAATCAATCAAAATCAGAGAGCACAGGCCACAAGAAAAGCGATGTCAGGAACTTGATTAGGAGCGGATACGATGAAGCGGTCACCACTAGAATATAGAAGGTTTATTAAAATCGCTTTTTTTTTTGGAAGTTCAAAATCCAAATCCACATTTTATAAACAGAGCTGTTCTCAAAATGTTGCACAGACTTACATCAAACAACAAACAAAATAGCTGCTCAATTTGATCTTACTATTTACTAAAAACGGTAAAGCCAGTTAATCCAAGCAAAATCATTAAACCATAGAATAGACATAAATAAGTAAAATAAATAAAAATAATAAAACAAAGAAGACCATGTGCAGTGTTAAAAAACGGAGAATAAAAATGGGTCTTAAGATGAGACTTAAAACACTTGTTCAGACGTGAGGAGCAGAGGCCGACCACAGAGAAAGCCCTGTCCTGCTGGTTTTAAGTCTGGGCACCAGGAGCTGGAGCTGGCCCTCGGACCTCAGAGCGCTCGAGGGGTGATAGGTTTGGATGAGGTCCGAGATGTACCGTGGGGCCAATCCATTCAAAGCTTTAAAAATGGACAATAAAATGGACCGGAGCTAAGTTTTCTGGTCCCAGTTAAAAGGCGCGCTGCAGAATTTTGGACCAACTGTAATCGCGAAAGTGCATGGTGGCAAGGCAAAAAAGTGCATTGCAATAGTCTAAACAAGACAAGATAAACACGTGCATGATTCAAAGGATTTAAACGATAAAAAGGTTTGACTGGATAAAGCCTTAGGTGATAAAAGCCAGATCTGACGACTGTGTTCATGTGTTCGTTAAATGTAGTTAATATGTTAACTGAGGTTTGTGAGCAGGACCACGCCCCCATCGCCGTCCCTGGGCACACCTCTAACTCCCAGAAGCCTTCATATACCAGCCTATGCCTCAATCACTGTTTGCCGCTGTTCTCTCGACCCCCCCCCCTCCCCTTCTATGTCATATGCTTTCTATTTCAGAGTCCAGTTCCCTAAAGGGGGGGTCCCGAATCGGCTGGGCAGATCACCGAGACGGAGCCCCCACACTGAGTCTCATCACCCAGCCATCATCTACGAGCTACTTCGAGCTACTTCGAATAACCCGCTTCCTTTCACTAATAAATCATTGTATTGCACATCTCATTGTGGCGTGGTCCTTGCTAATGAAGTTTAAAATCATTGTCAATAGTGACGCCAATGGCATCATTATTGTCGTGACTGTTTTACTTCAGTTCTAGAGTTTAGCATCGTAAATCTCCCTCAGCTTAACTTTAGGCTACAAAACTGTAAAATCTCAGAGAAGTGCGACACAACCCCGAGCGTTCTACAGCTCCTGCAGTTGTCGTTGTTGTCGTCCTGCTATCCCAGCATGCACCACCAAATTACACCCTGGCAGGGAGAGCGGCGGGGAATTTACATTTACATTTAAACTAATGAAGTGACTAATGGAGCAATCAGCAAACTTTATCAGAGTTTTGTGGATTATTTTTGTGAATCAGGATGCACAAATAATAGAGAGCAGAGGAAACACAGAGTATTTTATGATTTCATGTCAAACCTTGTTCCAGTTTTTTATAAGAAATATCCAAAAAGAAAATATACAATTGGTGCAGCTGATTAATATCTTCTCTTATGCATGACTGTGTGCTAAATATGTGCTTTTATCATTTTTATTCATTGATTTGTGTAATACTCTGTCGCCACAGCACTTTTCTAGTTTGTAAAGTTTGTTCACTGACAATAGTAATAAAGCGTTTACTGATTCTATAATAGTGTATAACATATTAACATCTCGACAACTATAAGCCTTTAAATTCACTACACTCACTACTTCTTTCTGTAATAGCCGAAATTGGGGTTTCACTCATTCTACATTGCTAAGGTTAACTTTAACTTTAACTTAGTCGTATCTGGTGTTTGTTCCGCCTGGCCGGAGCCCATCTGACCCAGTTCGCTTATTTAGATAAATGTCATCTATGTCATAAGTTAACCTTCCTCCTTGTTCTCATGTACTATGCTTTGACTATTATTGTATGTTGTGTCCTCATGATGTGTTATCTCTGAGTATAAAGCGCTTATACTCTGAATGTGTTGTACGCGTCGTGCAGGGAGAGATTACTCTGTAAAGGGACAGACGTTATTCACTCTGGTACCAGTGAATAAACAACTCATTGATCAGACTCATTCTCTCTGCATTTTTATTGTTTAACTTGTTTTAAAGAAATCCACAACTGCAATTCTCCCGTAACAGTTGGCGTCAACGAACAGCGGCCTTCGCCCGGTCTGGGTTCTCTCCCGGCGTGAGTCAGCGTCAGGCCACCTGGATCTTCCAGCCTCTAACCTCATCTGCTTTCTGAGACGGAGGGCTGTCTCACGGGGACGAGGACCACCGGCGCAAGGTTTTCGAACCAAACATCCTACTTTGTTGTGGTGAGTGAGTCTGCATCTTTAAGTTTTTATTAGTTGTATAGGCGTTTAGAGCCCTAAAATTGTCCTATTACAATCTAATAAAAGTAAAGGGGGAAATTTAGTTTGATTTTAAAATTAATTGCAACTTGAAAATTTCTAGGAGTAATACTAAATAGTTACTAAAGCATTCCTTCTGTTTGTCTGCCGATTGCTTGATATAGCTCTGCTAAATATATTTGTTTAAATATCTGAAGGGGTAGGAATCCTCCTTGGACCAGACTGGACAGGTAGACCTTCTTGGGGGTCAGGCTGTCGGGAAGTCCAGACGCTGAAAGTGAGTCTGGCTCACTTTTTCCACTTAACTGAGCAAGAAATCTTGATTTAAGAGTGAGCTCTGTTTAAGTTTGTGTCACATCTTAAAGAAAACGAGAGGTTGGGTTAAGAGTATAAATCTATTGCAAGACCTTTGCCCTTTAAAGGGAAGGTAAGTGAGCATAGATCTCTTCGGGGAACCTTTAAAAGAGTTTTTAGCTAAAGCGGGCTAAAAATACCTCAGAGTACTTAATTTATTGAATTGAATACATTAATATTGTTATTAAGTGACACATTAACCTGGGAATTTAAAGGAACCCAGCTTAGGAAAAGTGAAGGGAACTCTTGGGGAGCTTCCCGGGACGTGGTGGTAAAACGTCTTAAAAGATACACGCTACGCAGACGTGCGTAAAGCGGTGAAAGGTGCGCACTACCATTTTATCTGGGAGATAAGAAATCTGGGAGATATTAAATATCTGGGAGATAAAATATCTGGGAGATAAAATGGGATCAAACCAGTCAGTGGTGGAGGAGGAAGCTCCTACAAGCCCTTTAATTCAGGCCATGACAGACAAACACGGCAAGGAATGGATTTAAGTATTAACTGTGTGGTCCAAGAAATATAGCTTTCCTGAAGAAGGATCACTGAGCACTGATTTCTAAGAAAAATTAAAGCAAATTAAAGTTAAAAGACTTATTATAACGTAAACATTGATAACGTTAAAGAAGGAGACCTGAAAAAGAGAAAATAATAATAATAATTTATTTTTATTTTTTTTTAATTGAAGGAATAGAAATTAAGCAACAGTAAAGAATTACTCTGCACACATTTGCACCCACACGTCACTCATTATCTTTGTTTTTCTTTCTGTTACAACCTCCCTCTGACTGCTGCGAGCGCCGGGCTCCAAACCACTGGACGAGGGTCAACACGCTCTGTCCAGCCTTGTGGACCAGACCCTGTGGACCGGACTCTGGAGAAGATCAAGCTTAATAAGACCCACACCATTGCCACACCATTCCTCCACCAACGACCCGGATGCCCTCTTGTGCTACAAGCTGCACTAAGCTGGGCACAAATGAAACGGACTGCCATTATCTCAATGACATCGCCCAAACAAATCATTGCATATTGGACAATAAAGCTAACACGGGTGGATGAGTGCCACCTCAAAGAAGATTTAGTTCAAAGACAACGGCTGATGTTCATGTTGCAAAAGAAAGTTGCTGAGAAAGTCACATCTGAGAGACATTGTTTACAAAGCCACTATCAGGACCCAAAGAAAACAAAGCTGGCAAAGGAGAATCGGCCAAAACAAAACCACTATGGATCTGAAACTATGGAGTTTTGATTCGCATTTGAAATTTCACACAATATGGACCTAACTGTGGAGGTGCTCCTGCAGGGCATGGACGTGGGTGAAGATAAACATCTGAAGCTACTGCTTAAAGGCAGTGAAGAGGACACTGAGCAGAGTCTGGGCCTTCAGCGTGACCCTCTGACAGCAGCAGTGGTGGAGCAGAGCCCGGCCGTGCAGCAGACAGACAAAAAGGAGAGGTAACATCACACAGCATTAGAACTTTAAAAGCCTTTTAATGGAGAATGCATTTCCTGAAAATTAGTCACGTCATCAGCAGCACATACACAGCACATGCTCTCGCAACGAAGAAATGCTTTGCACTGATTCACTTTAAGAATAGCACACGATGCATTTTGATATGTCTGATCGTCTTATCGTAAAAGTTTTTGGTCTCCGTATAAACGCAGTTCAAACCTGCTTACAGCTTAGACTGAGTGACATAATGAATATAGAGCTACATCTAAGAAGAAATAAATAGCTATATTAAAAGAGAAATATAGAGCTTTGTTTTGCAACTGAATATTGTTTGGTTTGTTTGAGTATGCTTTTTTATGGCCAAGATTTTTTTTTTGACATTTTGTTTTTGACAAGAAGTTTAGGCGGAAACCCTGCAGGACTTTAATAGGATCTGGTTTTGCTCCTGTTTTTCGATTTTGAATTTTTGGTTGAAATGAGCTCATCTTTTTTTTCCTGTAACAAACAGTGGTTTTATGGAAATTTTAATGGATTTGATGTTTTTGAAAGAGTTAAAACCTCCCCAAATTCACATCTTGGAGGTTCCAAATAGTCTAACATAACATTTTGGTTATAAGAATTAGGTTGATACTGTTTTCTTTTTTTTCCCCTTCACGGGACTCAGAGGTCCCGGCCAGTTTTAGTCATGTGCCTGTGAACTAGAAAAAACTTGACTCCTCACAGGCCACAGACAAAACAGAGATAAAGGTGGCAGCTGTGAGAGAGGTCATCACAGCAGATTCAAACACAATACTGACATTGGAGTATTTAAAGTATTGAAAAAAAAGAGACATAGCAAATTTACAATTATGTTACTATTGCATGCACAACTAATATTTTCTTGTGTGAGGCTCTTATTTCCTGTACAGGCTCCCGCTGTCGATCCTTGACCCCGTTCCTTTTCACCGCCTGCTCTGCCCCCGCTCTCTGACCATCGACTGGACCCAGCTGAGGCCACAACGGGAAGTACTAATTATTTAAAGCTAAATCCTAAGTACGACCAGCCATGGAGCTGGTTTACCTCAATAGTATTTAAACTTATTACATGTTCTAGAGTCGTTTTAAGTTGAACTATTTTACAAAATTCATGCAAGCTCTTGGAATATATTTCACATAAGCAAATTCAACATTTTAGATGATTAAATAGCTTAATTAATTAAAACAAATAAATAAATAAAAGAAATTGAGATCTGCCAAATGCTGAATAAGAAACAAAGATGAGGACATGGTTTTAAAATAAGACATCCCAAATAAATTAATGCCTTTACTTTGTTTGTTAAAAGTCAATCTATAACTTGTAAAAGAGGTAGGAACACCCTCTTTCAAAAATTGTTTGCAAAAATAAAACATTAAATGGCATTGTTTACCAGGTCCTCCAGGTCATTTCATATATTTATTTAGTTCAAACTAAGATTGCAGATCCCAAAGTGTTTTCTGTGTGGTTGGTGCTTTAGCCCATGATGGTGATTTTTGTGTTCCTTCTGAGACTTTTGCAGAGAAAACTGAGGTGCCACACGGCGACAGAGATCAAATGTGGATGGAGAAGGTCCAGGTCACAGCGGCTCAGAGGGCGGGGCAGACGGAGGGGATGAGGAGGTCAAGGAGCAGCAGGAGGACATCGCGAACGGTTCGGCTGACGCAAAGGACACAATTGAAAACTGCAAGGAGTATCACCCAAAACCAGGTGACGTAAAAAACATACACAGGTCAGTTATAGATGTGGACATTGGTGGTGTTGAATTTTAAAAAATAAATAATTGGGGGACAAACAAATAGGGAAAAATGAACCAATAAACTCAACAGCGTGTCTATAACAAAAAGCGATATCAAAATGATAACAAACTAGGAAAACTCAGCTGGTGTAAACTCAATTTTGGAGAGCTCCATAGATTATTACAGATTGAGAGTAGGGTTGATGAAAAGTCATCAAGTCTAAAGGATTTATTACACTTGTTGCAACAAGAGAGAACTAACAATTTTGATTTTGAAACATGGTCTATGTTTTGGGGAATGTGATCACAGACAGGACACTTCCTGTACCCACACAGTCACAAAAATGTGTTTTAATATGACGTCATTTTAAAGGTTGTGCACAACTCAAACTATGAACATGTGACATTTTGGACTTGACGAGTAAAGCTCTTGGACTAAAGAAGCTTCACTAACGTCTGTTTGTGTGAATGTGTATGAATGAATTAACCACTTTCTACTTTGCTTTGTTTATGGACTTACGCATTTTCTGAAGTTTTTATAGATTTCTTTTGGCATAACTAAGACAAAGGTTATTTTACTCTCAAATTTACAGGTTTCAGCAGATGACCCAAAGGAGCACATACATCCAGAGTGGATCTGTGTGTACAGTGGAACAAACAATTATAAAGTAATACTTTAAATGTGTGTCTAATTTGATTATTTTTCTTCTCAGGTTGGTAATGATAATTTTTTTTGCGGAGACTGACACAGTACAGGTGGCCTTTATGCACGGAGGACCTGAGCCCAAACAGGGGCTGGTGTACCAGTCTGTGTGTTATTTGTGATGTTTCCTATTTACCAGAAACAACTTAGGACCAAGAAAATAAACCAGTCGAAGCTGGTTGATTGTAATGCATGAAATTATTCCTCCACAGGTTTCCTGGCAGAAGATGAAAATGTATGTTTGTTTTTGTTTTTAAAAGGCTATGATATAATTAGACGAAATATCAGAATATATATTTTCATTAAAGATATTAAAGACATTCATATGTGATCTTTGATTTGAATTTGATTCGGAAAAGGCCCATTGAAATAATATATATATATAAATCGAATTATAATACTAAGGTATGAGTGTGGCAATTAATATTTAAAATAAAATATTGTTAAAAGAATAGTAATAGGAAAAGAGAAAATTAGACGAGAGAAGGTTTTTTTAATGCACATTTTCCATATTTGGTCTATTGATATGAATTAAGTTTTGTGTTTAGTTCGTCTGCTCTGAGCCTTTAATGAAGTCGCCTGTAGCTGGTGCACTTATGGCTCTGCCCAGCCACACTCAGGCCAACTTAGCTTTTGTTTGACCTGGTGGGACGGTAGTCACGTTTTCGCTTTTATTTTGCTCAGATTTAGCTGGGGATGGGTTTGTCCTTAGGTTGGTAGTGGTGTTGGTACTGGCTCCTACGGCCCTGTACAGGGTTGGCCCGGTGTCACATCATCTGTTTGTTCTTTTCGGCCGGCCCATCAGGTCCACCTTTCTGTTCATTCCTTTGTTTTATATTATTTTCTCCTTTTGGGAAAGGGAGGGCAAATTTAACTAGCGGCACTCACAGGAAAAAAGGGGGGAGTGCACTTTGTTTTTGTTTCTGTACAGGTCAAAACACGGCTGAAGCTGCAGAGCTGGAGCTAGACCTGGTTTTGAACATAGGAGGCGACGCTGATTGACACCCGACATCGCTGTGGGACAGCCGAGGGGGCACATGGACCCAACGCCCACGAAACAAAACAACTTCCTGAGCCGCACGGAGCGTGTGGGGAGACAGCTCCCACCGCTGGAACCACATCTGCTCTTCCCCTGGAAGGGGGGAGGAGAGAACTCAGAGAGTAAGCAACCCACTGCTGGAGGACCAGGGTGAGCTTATGGTGAAGAAATTGAATCTCCAGATTTAGATTTTCATGTGTGCCTTATTTCTGACAATTTTGATAATATGGTTAAGTTTGATGCCTGGTTTCATTTACTCAAATAAACATGGCGTGAAACAAAGCACCCGTAGTCTGACTTCTGACGAGACGGCCTGGTTAGAAGCATTGACTAAGTCTTACAACCACTCAACTGTCCACACTTTAAATTACTGGTATCAATATGTAAAGAGTCACAATTGATCTGATGGTCATCTGTACATGTTTGCCCATAGCTACAGCAGCAGCATAGAATCTTGCCACACATTGGACCCTGGTTTAAAGTTCCCGACAATGCCGGTCGTGAACCTTGATTTGGGCCGGTTCACATCAAGCCCGGTTCTAAGCTTTTTTAATTTGTTGCTGACATTTATTGTTCTGTGAATATGTTTTTCTGTGTGGATATCAGATGTGTGGATGTCTTCCGGTGGGTTGGGCTGGATGTGCGGCCGTGGTCCCCTCGGAGCATTCATACATCATATTTCCACACCCACACTCTGATCACAGACTTAGAACGCAAATTGGCTCCACATGACCCGATTTGGGGATCTGTTGTGCCAGACGACCACAACCTCTGGACTTCAGGTCAAAAGGTCATGCTGGCCCTATTCCCCAGCATGGGGGATAGGCAAGTTAATGTTAAGGGTTTAAACTCTCAGTTAAGTGTTCTCATCATTTGTTAATAACACTCTCTCTGTTTTAGCCTCTACGAGGGAGGAGTTAACATGCCTTACGCTCTGTGGCTCCTCAAAATCGCCTGGTGTTAGATCAGATCACCACTAGCCAAGGGGGGGTCTGTCAGACCTTGGGGAGCACCTGTTGGACCTACAGACCTGCTAATGATAAAGGGGGTGGCGATAGCACGGGCATAGCTAATCTCACTAAATTACGAGACCTGATGGAGGGTGAGACTGCGAAGGGCTATTCGCTGTTCACTCTCGATTGGTTTCTCTCATCCTGGAAAGAGTTGTTGATAAATATTGCATTCTTCTTTATCTTAGTTTCCTGTCTTGTTCCCTGCATTCTTAGAATGGTGAATAATCTAGTTTCTTCCCAGTTTTTGTTTCTGCAGAACCGAGCAGAGGCTTTAAGCCTGACGGCTCACTGGGACTTGTCTGGTGACTTTGACCTGGACTTGGACTGAACTGAACCAGGACGCTCGGGTTGATTTCAACATGTTTATTCGAAGGCATCATTACATTTTGAGTGTTTTTAAGTTTTGACTACAGGTTGATTAACTTGATTGTTTGACACATGAATAAATAAAGATATGTTATTCTAATGATGTATTCTATTACAGATTTTTGGGTGTAACAGTAAAATGCTTTTATCTGTGACATGGGGTGGACTGTAATAGCCGAAATTGGGGTTTCACTCATTCTACATTGCTAAGGTTAACTTTAACTTTAACTTAGTCGTATCTGGTGTTTGTTCCGCCTGGCCGGAGCCCATCTGACCCAGTTCGCTTATTTAGATAAATGTCATCTATGTCATAAGTTAACCTTCCTCCTTGTTCTCATGTACTATGCTTTGACTATTATTGTATGTTGTGTCCTCATGATGTGTTATCTCTGAGTATAAAGCGCTTATACTCTGAATGTGTTGTACGCGTCGTGCAGGGAGAGATTACTCTGTAAAGGGACAGACGTTATTCACTCTGGTACCAGTGAATAAACAACTCATTGATCAGACTCATTCTCTCTGCATTTTTATTGTTTAACTTGTTTTAAAGAAATCCACAACTGCAATTCTCCCGTAACACTTTCTTTCACCTGCCTTTCAATCAATTTAAGATTACAGGCCTAAAGAGTGTCATGATGTCATCTGAAACCCAGTGATATAAACTAATCCATCTGGCTTTGAATCAGAACCCAAACTGCTAATTGATGTTTGGCGCTAATAACTAGAGTCAGGGGAGGTTTGGCGAGCAGCGTGTCCCTAATGTCACAGTCTAAACCTCCACATGCCTCAGGGCGGACCATGGCGGGTATTTTTAGATCCGCTCCCATTGGTGTCTCCAGGGAAACGGGCTGCTGGAGGGCGGGACATCAGCTGCTCAATTAAATGTGCATCCACCAGGGAGGCCACTTTGAACTAGAGGGTAGAGGCAAAACACTGAGCTAAAGTCTTGTAGGAGTAGTAAAGTGTGACACAAATAATGACTCAAGTAAAAGGATGTGGAGAAAAAGACATCTGTGTTAGGACTAACTTCAGTGCTTCTCAGCAACTGTAGTTTTGGGCCCCTTCGAGCTGCCATGACCAAAACAAACACAATATTATTTTCAATATAATAGACAATATAGTAAAACATCTTGTCTTGGGTTGTAGTCAACTAAAGTCTAAAGACAAGCTTTGAGCCCTCAAAATGATAATATATCTCTATCAATCAACTTTATTTATAAAGCGCTTTTCATAAATAAAACGTAATACAAAGTGCACATACAAAACACAACTTTGTCAAGCATCTCAGCAATAACCAGGGCAATGGACCCTGATCCACCAAATCTCTAAACTACAATACTAAAAGTACAAGTAAACTACATAATTACATGTAAACCAATGAAGGTTTGAAAAAAGTTGACTAATACAAAGTTTGCCGTTTTAGTGTGAAGAAAAATTAAGCTTTGCTCATGGAACTCCTTTGATTCAAGTAGTGATTAAAATGGCATCATAATGATAAAACAGGTTATATTTAAACAATATGTTTGAATCAGCCTCATATTGCAAAGTTCATTATTATGCAGATGATACAATAATGTACAGTGTTGGCTTTACCCCTGAACAGGCCACCAGAAATCTTTAGGCAGCTTTTACCATGTTTCAGCAGTGTCTTCTTGCACATAAACTTGTTTCAAACTTTACGTTCCTGCCTGTTATTCACACATTTGAAGGAAACCACATCGAAATGGTCAGCATTTGGATAGACACTGTTCTCCTTTAATGTTCAGGTGGAGGTGCAAAATTGGCTTTTCATGTAAGAATAAATCTAGTTTTATCTTTCACTGTAGGAAGTATCTTGTATAACTTTGAAGTATCTTGTATAAACATGACCAATAAAATCATGCGTGCTTCCTCCACTTCCCTGAAGCCTCTCCATTCTATTTATCCCCGTGCAATGCACTTTATAACTGGTGAAAGGAATCTCACTCATCATTGTATATTACATCAAAAAAGTTAGCCTTCTTTTGCAGTTCACACTGCAATATGTATATGCTAATATGTATCCTCTCTCTTAGATTTTTAATAAAATTAGACATCAGACACAGTGGCAAATGCACACTGGTTTGTCTGTTCCTCAGGTGAACTCTGTAATCGGACGGCCTTCTGCTTTAATGCTCACAACAGTCTGTTGTCATAGGACACCCTTGCACTGGAGAATTTAGAGTTTTAATGGAAGAAACATTTAGTATATTTTGGTTAATTTCTTGTTTGTTGTTGTACGGTAATAGGGCACTCTTGAAAATCACTTTGGCTTCAAAACAATTTTACTAAAGTACAAGTGCAGTCTGTGTTGCTGGACTCACCGCAGTCTGGAGCTGCCTCCTCGTACTCACTGGGCGAGGGCAGAGCTGGCACCAGAGGCTCCATGTTCATGATGAGGTTTTTATGGCTCAGAGAGTTGAAGCTCCGGCTCTGTCCAAAGTGAGCTCTGAAACACACAACGCTTACTTTATTTAATTAGAAGAGCAATCAAAGAAGTGTGTGAGCCGTACACATCCAAACAAAAACATGGCATGATTTGTGACTCACCTGTAGACCTCGGGTGGGTCCCTTTGAATCTTTGAACTGGCCTCAATCACCTCCTTGGCTACTCTTCCACTAGAACGACAGAATAGAACAACATTAACAACAAATTCGTCATCTGAACATCTGCAGGGAAACCTACACTGGCAGTAATTACATGAAGATAAATGTGTTTGCCTTCAGATTACAGCAGTTGTGGAGCTGCTTGTTTCCGGGAACAGGTCAGACCCTCCATTACTGTGACTGAAAATAGCAGCAGGACTCCACCAATTTGCTTTTAAACTATTATTAACAAAATGCTGCGTTTAGGGCACAGATCTTCAGGAGACAGTCGGGCAGAGCTTAAATTGTAAGTGGGACGTTGCCAGAACAAAAAGTGTCTTTGGGATCGGGGTCCAAGGTCAAAACTTTACTGTAACACACACAGTAAGTGAACATAGGCGCTCAGAAATAGCAAAATACAACGCAACAGCCTAGCTTACTCAATTTAAACAATATAAAGCCTATTAGGGCTGCAACAAATAATCAGAATAATGACTGGTCGACTATTAAGATAATCGTAAATGTATTTTGATAATAATAATTGCTAACTGGAGTATACAGACTCTAAAATACTTTTTTCTGACAAAGAGAGAGGCATTATTACATCAAAATGTCACAAACAAAATATGATTTGAAGCAATATTAGACTTTATTTGCACATTTTCTCTATGCAGAAGCTTTCAGTCACCATATTTCAACCTTTATTTGGTTAAAACTGTATTTTAAAAGTCTTGTATACCTTTACAGCATACTTCTGGCCGCAGGGAAAAAGGCCTGCACAAAAAAATGGCTGACAAAAAATATACCACTGATTAGGGCTCGTCACCGTTATTTAGTTCCCAGTAGGAGCCGACCAGAGAGGTACAGGAGGTACTGGAACTGAAAGAATGATGCTCTTCGGTTGGTTCATTGGAACTGCGCGAATCAGCTCTGGTTCATTTGCCCATTAGTTTTGAGATATAACTGAACAAAAGTCATAGAAGTATGGTTTAAAATAAGCTTTAACATACTTATAAAGTGATTAAATGCTGGAAAAACAATTTTTGCTAAATTTTAGCCATTAACTTACACTCTAAATAAATGCAGGCACTGAAAAAAGAAGCGTACAGGAATGGTATAGAAGAGGAGGTATTGTTAAAGTACTGGTATAAAAAAAAGAAAAATTAAATCTAACCTGGTACTCAGCCCTACCAATGATAAAAGACTGGGCTGAAACTGTAATTGACATTTAAACATGAAAAAACAAAAAAATTTTTTTACTCTGACAAATTTGACTTTGGACTAGGTGGGACAGGTATGCCGGACCACATGTTGAGGACCATGTACGTACATATGTTTGTATACTCTCTCTGTGTATGTTCTTTACTCTGTCTGTTATATTATAGAAAAAATGAAAAATAAATAAAAATAAAAAGTTTCGATTTGTTGACATATTTGTTTGACAAGTCGACCACTAAACTTAGTTGCAGTTCAGGGCTGTGTTGTGAGAGTGGACAGGGGGAGATGAGACACACCCGTCTGCACATGGGAAACTGTGTATTGTCTGTTTCATTTTTCACTACACATTTCTGTATGTATATTACAGAAAAAACCTTCAACATAAAGGTTTATGTCAGAAAGAAACATGATCGCTATCGGATCTAAGAAAACAGTTTCCGTAATGCACCCCGAGAGTTTCCAGATCCTGTTAAGCTTGTTCCGGCTCAAAGTAAGATCTGGAGCTTTGTTTCCAAACTGTAAAGCCAGGCCAGGCAGGATTTGGTGATACAGCATCAACACTGGGAGTTGCTGTACTGATATAATGCCTTGTTTTTATAGGATATGTTGTTGTTTATTTTATCTAAAGGTGCACTATGTAACTTTTCTGTTCTGAGTCAAATTACAAGTCAGCTCTATGAAAAGGCGACCCTGCTCATAGTAAGAATAAATCATTTACTCAAAATTAGAAGGTTGGAAGACAGTTTTATAAATACATTTGTCAATAGAGGAGTGGGAATTAGTTTGTAAAAAAAAAAAGCCCTGACCAGGACTATTAACTCTCAGTTGAGGTTATTGCAGTACAAGTGGCTTTTGTGAGTGTATGTCACTCCTGTAAAATGAAACCAATCCAAACCAAACATTCCAGACACATGCACAAAATGTGAAGAAGAAAAGGGAACATTGATCCATTGTCTTTGGGAATGGGGGGAAATTAAATATTTTGGAATGAAGTAACGCAAACTGTGAAAGGGATAATCTACAAAGACTTACCATTAGAACCCTCCATTATAATTTAAGGTTTACATTCTAGGCATTCAAGATTTACAAAAAGTGAGCTCTTTTTTGATATGGGTTTATTACAGGTAAAAAGGCTAACAGCATTGCATTGGTAAAACATAAGATTGAGCATTCAACACTTCCCTTGGACCGAATCACATTCTGTACCTGCTAAAGGGGAAAAGGGACATGTATTTGGAAACCTATCATATTTTTTGCAAAGGCCTTGTCTTAACGGAACATCAAACTGAGAATGAAGTACAGCTCACAGGACTGTCTGGAACATACTCTCTGCATATTTCCACATTTATGTCATTTAAACATTTAAAACAACAAATAAACATAATGTTGAAAAAATATTGTCAAAGTTTAAATGCAGTATTCACCGTGAAGAGAACCACAATAACAAAAAAACTAGCACTAACTGACCTCATTTGCAGTGAGTCATCTCCCACCTGTATCTGAAGCGACTTCCTTTAAAGAAGATGTTGCTGCTGGAAACAGTCTTGATCTGACTAGACTTTGCACATCTGAAAGAAAAAGACAAAACATCAGAACGCAGTGAACCACAATGATAGATTTTATACATTTTATACAAATTAACAATTTTAAAATTCAAATCTTTCATCAACAGTGGATGAACACTGTAGAAAATATCCAAATTGTGACTTTTTTTTCCACACGCAAACCATCTTTGTGGTGTTTTAAAATTCAAGTGCATTAACATTTGAAAGAGGAAACCTTTTCTACTTCACTCCTGGATGAATGAAGGATTACATTGGCTTCTTCTTCTTGTGTTTATGACTTTCTTGAACTGAATAAATAAATAAATAAATGAGTGCAGTGCGGTGAACATCTCTGATTCAGTCTAGTGCACAATGAAGCCCCAGACAAAATGACAGGATCAGCCCATGCAGAGTAGTGCGTTAACATCGGGGTTGTAGGCAAATGCGTGTCCGTGTTTGCTCTGCTGTTTAGCCTCTGATTTGATTAGCGCAGCAGAGGCAGGTCTGACACTGGAGACATGCTCGTTCTGTCTGCTCCACAGGCACATGAGAGACTGTCAGGACTGAACACACAAAAACACAGCGCCCAAACATCTCAATTAAGGTTTCAGAAGGACGTATAAAGCCTGGGTAAAGAAATAGCCTATTACAGAATAATGCGGTATGTAAAAAACAGATAAAACTTACAGCCTACAGACCCTTTAAATCACTATGTCATCAGAAAATTCAAAATTTCACAAAGGAGGCGTCTGGAGGTTAAATTAAATAGATTATAAACCATGTCCAGTGATAGAAAACGTCAGTTCTAAATGCAAATGGTTTACATTTTTAATCTCAAGTCTAGAAATGTCAATGTTTTTCTTCTGTATTCACCTTATTCTGGAGGTTGCCATGGACGCCGCTGTCATTCCATAATATTAGTTTACAAAAAATTAAAAAAATAAGTTCTACACGGACTAAAAAGCAGTTTCCAGGCCCCAGGAAATCGGTGAATTGCTGACTTGTTGTTGCACGTGTACATTAAACATTTTACACAACTCAATCTAGTTTATTTATTTAGTTATTATTTGTTCTCTAGTGTGTTTACTACAGGAGTGCGGATCTGTGGCAAAAAGAGGCAAAAGTGGGTGGTGACGGAATAAGGTGAATTACAAAGGATGAAAATAAAAATGCAGTTTTCTTGCCTCAGACTTGCATTTGAATTTGTTGTGGAAAAATGTCACGTAACGATATATTATATGCTTTAATTATTAGAATGGTTATTTGCGTGTCACAGCTAAAACGTGTCCCAGATAAAAGTGAACATCGCCTTCTTTACTCAGTCTAGAATGTGCTGAGAAGGACCTTGAATGCTAAAGTTATATCTTTGGGGCTAATCTTTATGATAGTCTGCTGTTTTCCTCCAAGTAGAATTGATTCTTATTGGTCTTTTATAAGGATGCGTTTTCATTCTCTTATTGCTCTTTGGATTTGTAGGGTTCATTTTTGTCAGGGGCAGATCCTTTTACTTGTGCACGTCTAAATAAATTACTTAAAAGAGTATGTAATATATCTATAGCTAAATTGAAAAACTACTGTGGGTTCTAGTAAAACATAAGAGAACCGGCTTCTTGTGGTCAGGTGCACACTGAGTCAGAGCTGCCCTTCAACTAAAAAAGTGAAGATTTCGGAGAAGACAGCGCTGACAGGAAGGCATGACTTTGAAACAGCCGTGAAGCGATCATCTGTGCCTCCTCCAGTGTGCCGTTAAATTAAGAACACTGCTAAAGGGGGCTGTCAACAAAGACTCTCCCAAACAAAAGTCGACATCTTCCTTTTGCTTTCTGCATGCTCCCGATCGCAATGGTTAGATAATATTTTTGGAATCCATCTTAAATGCGCAAAGTACCTGAAAATGTCTCAGCTGAGGTTCAAGTATTGTACAAAAAGTGACTGTAAAATGAAACATAAAAGCGCAGAAAATTATACCTTTGTTTAGAAGATTACACTGTCAGTTATTTGTGATTAAGCGATATAGCATACTCTAAAAACAGTCTGAATTTCCTTATTTATGTCTTTGTCCTCCTGTGTTAGCCATTGATTTGGCTTATTTACATTTTAGGCCTTTTTGTTGCTTGAGTTGTAGCTGGTCAGTGTGTACCATGCACCTGACCGTCTACTCCTGCTGCTGCCCCTTGGGTCTGGGAACACTGGGAACGCCAGACTTGACTGTTGTAGCTTTTATTACCCAGCATACCAAGCCCGCTGACATGTGTTAATATTGATTGTGTGAGCAGAGAAACCAACTTGACACCAACAGCTCCAACAGAGCAGGATTTTCTGTCAGTGGTAGATACAACAAACACCTCTGAATCCAACAGTCACTGATCCAAGTCTCATCTCAAGCCTTTGAATTTGTGATTGTCACATCTTTATCTAACCCTTGAGACTTATTCTTTTGATTTATTGTGACGAATAAAACAAGTACGTCTGTATGTTTGGTGTCACCGTTTAAAACATAATGTCAGTTTGAAGCTGTGAGTGAGTGTGAATAGAGAGTGAAATAACCTGTGTGTTGGTTGGAACATACGCACTTGTAAAAGGCCTGGTTCTCCACCCCACACTTCCACAGATGTTTGCAGGCGGCCGGAGTCGATGTGTGGAACGTCAACACAAGTTTCTTCTGCAGAGACAGAGACAACACACAGGAGAATGTGAAATCTGATACAGCTGAATAATTCATGATCCTGGACCAGCTAAAGTGCCTGGTGAAGGGAGGCTGTGCAAAAAGCTGACCCAAGCCCCAGCACTGTGAACTCACAAAGAAACCCAAGTGTCAACCCTCAATAGATATATTATGTCAACTTTTTCCATTTAATAAAAAAAAAGATGTTTATCTAAAATAAAAAAGTTCAAGTTGCTCTTCGTGACTTTTCTGGTGAGGGTTGCTTGTGGAGTTAGGTGATGTTACAGGTCTGATCTGTGGAGATATGAGCCTGCTCAGAGTAAATTTAGATGTTTTTCAAAGAAAAGTGGTGAACTATAATTGAATAAATACAAAATAGATGTTGTCTTGTGGAGACAAAAAGGTGAAGGCAACTGAATATCAAAAATACATATTCAGAATACAAACTTTGAGTAACTGTACTCTGGTCCAGTTACTCTTTACTTGGGTGGTGTGCAAAATACAGTCAGTTACTAAAAGCAAAGGAATACATGGTGGTACTTGATCATGAAATGTAGGATGCATGTATTTGTGAGTAAAAAAAGTAAACCACGTTCTTATGCCATTTTCCCTTCTCTAATCAATGAAAAATAAATCCATAAAAATGGTTCAACAAACATAAAACAGTTTGATTCTATGTAATGTTTTTACATAATATGAAACTCAATGTGATGATATTGGACAATGTTATGGAATTCATTACAAAATACATTTTGATGCAGATATTAAGTTTTCTGCAACTAAATAATCATCAGAATATTCTTCCCAACTCTATTTAACAATATTTACATGGAAAAAAGTGACATTATATTTATTTAGGGTCAACATTTTTCAGGTGGGTTTGAGAAAAGGGAGGCTGCTGACCCTGGATTTGAACCAGGAGAGACAGACAAAGGAGTGAGGCGCCATGAACAGATATAGCATGGATAAAAGGGGGAGATGGTAAAGTCTATATGAAGGTTCTCCTGTTTTTATAATTATAACTTAGTTTGGTGGGAGGGCACCTGGGGTAAATATTTATCATAGTTTTACAGCCATTAAAGTTGCCGTTTGTGAAGAAATGTAAAAGAAAATGTAAAGTTTAAAATTACAAGTAGTGCTAAATTCTAAAACATAATCCCTCTGTGATGTCATCAATAGGTGACATACCATAGAAGATAAAGGGACATTTTAAACTGTCATTAAATATAATAAAGGTGTTATCAGTTATTATTGTTTTTTTTAATCATAGCTATTGGGAAATGTATAAGGATTTTGGTCCCTTTTTATAATATGGTTGCTTGGTAACAGTTGTGGAATTACCTCACATCTGCTGCTCATGTTCGACCAGGAAGTACAATTATAAACATTACAAAAATGGTCAAACTGGCGACAAATAGTCAAAATGTTTAGTAGAATCCGAAATATAATCACGTTAGTGATCTGTAGTCTCATCTGTCATAAAGGCTTTAAGACGGAGAATGATTGCTTTAAAAAGCTTTAGACTGTATTCTTGTAAAATGATACATTCTAGTTTTTTCCACCATAAAGTTGACAGAACATGACGTAATGTGTGACCCCTGCACAGTGTCTAAATCTAATTGTAAAGCAGTATTTGGCAGCTGGCAGACACTTAGAGCCAAAGTATCACATCAGAACTGAAACAGCAGGACCAGTGCAGCCCTAAAGGAGAGGCTGAGGAGGCTGTTGGTCCTGCTGCTGTGGGGGAGACAGGCCCTGTAACTCCATCACATCCCTGTATGTTCATTAAAAGCATAACATTTAAATTATAAGATAATCTAATTAAAATATAAGGTACATTAACGTCCATGGAGATGTCCATGGAGATGTCCATGGAGATGTGCTTTCTTTGTCTGGAATGTACCACACATTAAACCTACCCATGGAGACAAGCTATAGCACCTAAAGTAAATTTAATTAGGGCCCCCCAAAGGCTATAATGAGCTGCTGCAACAAAATCCTTTTCTGAAAAAGTGTATCTATGAAAACAATAACCTCTTCAGAATAGAGCACATTTAACATACAATATTTAAATGGATAAAGGTGACAATATGTATATGTGTATTTTATGGTCAACATGTCATCATTTTTCTTTTCTGAGAGTAGCAGAAATGAAATGTAGTTTCAAGCCTGTGGTGATGTATGTATGTGTTAGAGCGACAGGGGGAGGAGCAGAGATCAATATGATGGGGATGAGTTACAGTAACATGGAAACGCCCACAGCCCCAGGTCTATAAATAGTGCCACATACAAACGCAGGCCTTGAATGATGAGGTCAACACTTTACAGTCTG
This sequence comes from Rhinogobius similis, assembly GCA_019453435.1. NCBI lineage: Eukaryota > Metazoa > Chordata > Actinopteri > Gobiiformes > Gobiidae > Rhinogobius > Rhinogobius similis. The sequence goes on from CM033629.1 coordinate 35,380,779, forward strand.
GGGATTTACAGTGTTCATAAATGCAGTTTACACCCTGTGCTGAGTCAGGAGTTTTGCACAGCCCCTTGTGTTTTATGAGGTATAATCTATGTATGATTCACTATAAAGGCCTGGACACACATGAGGCTGTGCACATGTGTGAGGCATTAGAGTAGATATCTACAGGGAACGGTCCCACTTTGGATGATAAGAAAAAAGAAAACACATGCAATCTCTTTCAAGTGTCATTTCGAAAGTGCAGCGTGTTTGTCAGAATGAGATACACTAATAAGGACTTTAAGATTTTTTTTAATTACAGACGTGAAATAAAAAATGTTAATCGATCCACTGTAATGTTGATTGGTGTGCTTAGATTTGTCAGATTCTTAGATCAACTGGTGTGTGCGTCCTAGACAAAGGGCAGCTAATGGCACCCACATTCAGTTGTGATGGGAGCTTTTAAATCAGTGGGAAAATACTGATGCTGCCTGTCCCAGCTCTGCACTAGTGTTAGACCAGGAAATGTTCTGCACTAAGTCCAGACCCAACCAGGACCACAGAGGAGCTTTGTGCAATGAAGATAAACCTGGTCTAAGCCTGGACTAAACCAGGTCTGATATCATGGTTCAATCAAGGCCACGCTTTTTTTTTTTATGTAGTTTTAAAATTTGTAGTTTTAAGACATTATAGGGATGGCCCAATATGGAAAATCCATTTCAGATATTTATGTTGCTGTTGTGACCAGTGTTGAGAAAAAAGATGTTTAAGCATAACGGCATTACTAACTTACTAATTACTCTTTCCTTATTGATTAGTGCGACACGCAGCTTTGTACAATCTTATCCCAAAACAAACAAGGAAACATGCAGAAGCCTTGTGGATTGGACCGTTATTTTGCTGCTCTTTGTGATGGAAGTAAAAACAGACGACAAACAGTGGGAGAGCGAGGGAGGCCGAGTGTGGACGCAGCTGTCTACTTTCTCCTAAGTTCAGTTCTTTTCATATCCATTTGGCCGTGGTTCACCTCTGAGCATGAATATGTGTGTGCTGTGTATGTTCTGATACCAGTGTGTTTGGTAGATGCATGTGTGGCCTGAGTCTGCTGCTTAAAGGTGACGGTTTGTCCTGCTTGTTGTGGCTGAACAGATTGTGTCTGGAGGAGAACCGCTTATAACCTGCACTGGTTGTTTTACAGGCAGAGGCTAAATAAGGAAGAACAGGGCAAATGTTTTAATATGCAGCGGTGGGTGTATTTTTGGGAATTTTCTTTTAGTTATTTAATAGTTTATATTTCCCTTCATATTGCAATAAGGCAGTTACTAACTCTTTTGGGGAGAAGTGAAAAGTAACCATAATTAATTACATCTTTGAAGGAATTTGCCCAACACTGGTTGTGACCAGTAATTGATCAAAGTCGATATCAATATTTTTTACATCTGTAGCAATGTTCTGTAATTAATGTAAACAAAAAACACTTTCATAAAAATAATAACTTAAAGGGACTGTACCTGATTTTTACCGTGTTGAAAAGTGAAAAACAAAATTAGTTAATTGACCTAATTTCTTGCAATAAACTAAAAATCAGTTTTGCCCCAGTACAGATACCTCGTGAATGAAAAGGAGACCATAGCGCTTTCTATGCATTTATTTATAGAGCGTTTTATTCTGTGAGAGGCAGGAAGTGGACCGTTAGCATGCCGTTTGTTAGCTTTGTGAAGGTCCATGATTCTCTGGATTCAGAGACTCATGAAAAGTGCTTATAAACTCATTCACTCATTTTTCATTCATTTCCTACCGCTTATTCCCGTTCCTGGGGACGCAGGTGACTGGAGCCTATCCCAGTGACTTTGGGCCTTAGGCGGGGTACACCCTGGACAGTGGCACTCGTTGCAAGGGATGAATTTATAAACTCAGGGAGGAGAATATTTAGGACGCTGTTTTGCACATTTCAAAACAGTAAAAATACAGGTACAGGGCCTTTAATTATTGTCTCGCATATAACATAATTGGTTGTACTTTTTACAGCCGCCTCTTTAAATTCATTGCTCTTCTATTTATATTAAACAATTAAACAAAAAACTGTAGAATAATCACCCCTAGGAATTTTTTTTTTACCAATACTGATATCTGCAGTCCATAATTCAGTATAATACAATTTTACTCTTTTAAAAATGTGTGTCTTTAGCTTTTTGTGTGGTGTCTATTTTTTTTCAAAGTTGTTGCCAAAATGCTGTTGTTACAGTACAAACAAAAAGCTCATGTTTATCATCACTTCAAAGTGGGACGTGGTTTAGTACAAGAGTGAGAACATGCAGTGCCTTTCCCCAGAGATGCTTCAATCAGTCAGTCATGTGACACAGTGACACATTTAAACAGGCACAGACACCACACTTTACATGAGACGGTGGGGCAACTACAACATGTTTTAAAGCTTACATATTTACAAGAAGTTCAAATCTACATGAAATGGACAAAACGACCAAAGTAAAATATAATAATGCAGACAAAAGCAGTACTAAATGATGATTGGCTGCAGGGAGAGGCGCCAGGTTGGGGGGGATTTACTCCTGTGTACATTTATACTTATGCTACTCACCTGTGATGACTATGTGTTAAACAAAAACAAAAGAAAAGACAAAAACACAACAGTAAAAGTGCATCTTCAGCTGAAAGTCCACAGCCAGACAAACATATGAGCAAAGTGCAAATCATAGTAAATAGTAGCTCTGAACTAGACTCAAACAACAGTGGGCGTGAAAAGCTCCAATAGAATGACATTTTAATTATGTACCTCGGATGGAAACAACAAAATAGCTGTGATTCGAACATGATATGACAAGCTTTGATAAATAATTTTAGCGCGAAATAAAGCACAAGTGCACAATGACAAAAGGGTTGTTTCATAAATGTATGTTAGAGAAATACATTTATGTTTTTTTGTAGTGATGTTGTACAGAAGTGCAGAGGTTACAGGACACACCCACCAGCAGATGGACAGTCACCGCTGCTTTGAATGTGGATTTAGTCTAAATCAATAAATATCAGATTATCATTTGTACTTGTTTAGAACCATATAGGTTTACAAATGATTTTTCAGAGCTAAAATCTATTATTTTTAATACTGCACAATGGTTTAGATTCTCAAACTTTCCCCTAGGGCTGTCACTAATGATTATTTCGATCAGTCAAGGATTAGTTTCAGTTGGACACACAGTAATAAGAAAATTAATTTGACACAAGTAGAATTATCTTAACCCATTGGTACATTGGACAATTTGACTAATGTATTGAAACAAGTCAGAAATAATCCAATTCCATCAAATAAATAGTCTGAACTAGTCACAACATCTGAAATTAAGAACACTATCCTGAAATCAAGACATTCTAACTCATCTAGAAATTTACTTTTTGCAGTGCATTGTCATTTTTAAACACACATTTAACCAAACATGGTTGAAATATTGTTGACTGAAGGCTTCTAGATAAGAGAATATATAGAAATAGTTTATTCTTTTTGCCATTTCGATTTGATCGGGGCCACAGTGTTTTAGAGTCTGCATAGTTAAAATAACGCTTACTTTTATTTTTTATAGTCGAATAGTCACACTTAAGGATGTCATTGATGTTATTAAGCTGATCAATAATTGTGATGATTCAGGTCACAATTTAATTATAAGAGCAAAAATATAACAATCGTGGAAATTTCAGAAGCTAAATTCAGTCTCTTAAATACATTTACTGTCCAAAAATTAGAACTAAATGTAACATACTTTTTTATCTGGGTGTTTTTGTCACATTAACTTTATTTTGTCATTCAAAAAAGTAAAATTTTATAAAGCTGGTCACAAAATTGAGGAATAAAAATGTTAGACAACGGGAATGAAAGAAAATGAAAGATTTCGCTATTGTTTGGTCTAATAATCATGAATAAATGTTAAATTGTGATGTTTTTTCTCACAGTAATCGTATCCCTGGTCCCGATTAGATGATTAATAGTTGCATTTTTACTTTTCAAAAGCACCACCGAAGGTCAAATTTGGATTCTGAACCAGGATTATACTATATCAGGCCTAAATTTGAACTAAAAATAGTCAACAAATTAGACTAAAACATGGATGAGGTGGTTTTAAATAATGATGAACCCATAAGAAGACAAAAACATAATGGATCTTTCTCAAACTTTCCAGTAATTGCTCCTCAGTTAAGATAAACTCCGCGCTGCATGTAGAAAAGAAAAGACCTGAGGGGGCGCTGTTTTGGCATACACTGTTAAAAGACGTAAAATAATGTCTGAATAAATTACTTTTTTGTTAAATTGACCATTTTGAAGAATACTAACTCTGAGAGGAACAATGTTATTAACGTCACTCAGAGCGCTGTAATCCATTTCCTTGAACCTAACAAAGGACTCATTAGTGTTTGTGGCATTCACAGATAAAACGTTTCTTAGTATCACAAATTAAATTAGTGTTTCAATGAGGCTAATTTGATAAAGTGAGGCCTGCTAGATTTATGTCCTTAAGGTCACAGAGTTCTTAGGCTTGAATGAGGGCTTAGATTTTTCTTGTTACTTATGCTGTCATTTATTTAAAAAAGAATGTACATAAGATTCTATTGCAACTGATAAAACAGGTCTCTTTTTGGTCAACTTTTTGTCCATGGAGCTTTCGTTTTGCTCAAATGCACTGGAAACTGAAAGTACGGTAGTTGGAGATTTAGGACACTTGTACTCGCATCACAAGAATTATTTTCCTCAATGAAGTGACTCGTAAACATGTTATTTACCAGTGATCAATGTGAGCGTAAACTGCAGTGCTGTGTTGTTTATCTGGATTTCTATAACTGTTAACTTGATTTTTTTCTTTAAAATGTCAAATATAAACTAAATATCAAACTGTAGTTGTAGACTTTAATATTCGCTGTTGGACTGTGGCAGCTCTTTTGCATTTTGTGTTTTGAGCTGCAACAGGAAAAAAGTCACTACTCACCATTGACTCTTATGCGTTTTTCTCATTCAGAATCAGAATCACTTTTATTCTGTCCGTGAGCTTAAACTTCAGCTCACCTCTGTCTTTAGTTTCACACCCTGAAGAAGGTGAGACGTCGGTGTGTTTTTAATGTGTCCTGCCCTCATTAAAATACATCGACTAAAGTGAATGGCTCATATTTGTCTTTTTCTAAATGAACCGTACCTTTCTCACAAGCAGCATTGTTATGAGAAGACCAGTAGCTCCCTGTCTGCTGTTTGTTGAGGTTTATTTGGTCTTCTGATAATTTATACTAAGAGATTTAGAGTTTTTTTCAGACCAGAGTTTGTTTGTTTTTCTTTACAGTTTCGAATGCTCACTGGTTACCATCTTCCTATCGGTAGAGGCAGGACGACAGCGCCATCTGCGGTCCGACTTCTTCAGGACAGTATCGCAGGTGTGTGACAGCAAAAAGGCCCCGTCGTCACGCTTCATAGTCACATGAGCATGTTACTGCTACTTTCAACTGCTTCCTTAATCCAGCAAAAATGTTTGTTGTCCTTGATCCAAATGATGTTTGTTCCATCCCGGTCCATAATGTGCTTCTCTTTGTTGCCAGAAATTTCAGATTTGAGTCTGAAGAATGTGATTGAGCAGTTGAAACAGTATAGTCAGGTATGAAAAAACAAACTCTGATCTGAAAAAATAATCTCTTAGAATAAAACTGGTACTTATTTTTTATCTCAGTTAGTTAAAAACACAACCATGCCATGGATATATATGTAATAAATCAATCATTAACCTGATTGATTCAAATATTACATAGGGTTCGTTTAGTCAGAGAACAGGTAGCACGTCACTCCTCATCTATAACTGCGGGAGGTTGGCTCTGTCTCTTACCTCCTTCTGAATCCCGATGACGTAGAAGGTCTTTCCCTCGAACTTGAGCTTGCTGACGTCGGCCCTGAGGAGAACAGCAGCAGTTTGACGTGATTCTATTTTAAGACCGGACTATATCCAGTACACAACACTGACGGCAAAGAACAGATCATCCTCAGAGAATTTTTGTGAACAATGCGAGGGGGATTGACAGTTGAAATGTTCGCTTGTGGCATTTTCTGTGACAGGTAGTTCCACTTTGGGGTGGGCAAAATCAAGATATACAGCAGGGTGTACCATTTGAGCAGGTGGATTCTCTTGTTTCCCTGGAAGACCACAAAGCCGGTGGCCGTGAATCCCAGGAAAGCCGTGGACCCCGTGAAATCCTGCAGAGACAAAAACAAAAGTTGTGTAAGTATAAGTAAGACTTCACTTATCAAATGATTTTGAAACTGTAGGAAGTAGGTATTTAAGTCAAACAAACATGTTGGGACAATGCTAATATTCACATAAATGATATTTTTGGGCAGGTGAACAGCTTTAGAACAGCTTTATCAGACAGAGAAGTCTGCCATCGCACAGACAACACGCTCTCATCAGATATTTTTATTTATTTGATATGGAGATAGCAATTACATAGGTTTAGACCAGATGCATTGTTTCAAGTATTAACATATACATATAAAACATGTATCTAGCTCTGTATTCTGCAGTCTGCAATTTATAAAATGTTTAAAAAATGTTTTGATTTATTCACAAATTGCTGCCTTTACATCATAATCTATGTTAACAATAAGATAAGATAAGAGATCCTTTATTTGTCCCACAATGGGGAAATTCCAATGTTGCAACACACAGTTTAGAACAGGAATGAATGAAATAGGTGCATGCAATAAAAACAGGATAAATAATTTCTAAACATGGTAATAAAAATACAATATAAAGTATAAAGTGCACACTCTTATTTACAGTAGGTGGCTGACTGGGAATAAATAGTAAAAAATGGCAAATAAAGTTTAAAATAAAGCTTAAGTGTATTGTTATATACAGTAAGTGACTATGGTGAGGTAAAGTGTATTAATAGTATGTTAAATTATATTGCACATGATTATAACAGGTGACTGACACATGTTGCAGTATTGCACATGATTATAGCGGGTGACTGACACATGTTCAGGGCTAACAGTGTTCATTGTAGAGTCTGACAGCAGCAGGAAGGAAAGACCTGCGAAACCTCTGGACCATAATACAAAGATACCGTAGTGTTAAAAGATTCAAAATAACATTTTGGGTTGTCACAATATATCAAATTATATACTTCTTTGCTTTCCATATAGACAATGATCCTTTGCCCAATTTCAGTGCAGACAACATGAAGAATAACTTTTATGAAGGACTATCACAGTATGTCTTAGTACCAAAGGCTTGTCACAACATTTTAAAAGGGAAAGTATCAAGACGTGCGATGCATATCTTGATAATATGAGAGATTTGGATATTATAACCTCTCTATAATCTATGCTGTATTTATTAAATTACAAGAACTAGCTCTGGAACCCCAGCTTTAGGAAACAGAGATGCATTAACAGACAAGACACACACCATTTGTCTAATAAAGAAAATCCTCTCACATTTGGCACCCATATGGCTAGTTTTCCATCTGCTTGAAGTATCTGACTGATCTCTTTCCAAACTGATAATCCCTCAATGACGTTTACCAGATTAATTTAAGAGAAGACTGAAATGTGAACAATACAAACAATACAAAAATATGTTATACAAATGTGTTTGTAGCGGTCTGAACAACAGGGTTAGGGGTGTTTATATTTAGATTTTTAAACCTGTACTTGTAATTTAGAATCATTCTAGCCATATAATTGTACATCCTTACATTTAAAATAATAGACATTTCCGACCCATATGGATTTCCTTGAGCTGATACCAATATCCGATATTTGTCTTGCTGCTGTCGATATTTGCCGATATCAAAATTTATATATATATATATATAAATAGCGACAAATATCAGTTTTTTAGTCCCAATTGTCGAAAAGCGCTGTTGTGTCTGTGTTAAAAAACACAGACAACAAAATGACAATATTCAATTTTGATCAAGAGTTTTAGAAAAGAGTTTTTTAAAATTCTTCTAAAATTGTGTTAAAATGATCCATTGACCACTCCTTTTCATGTGTAAATGTCTTAATGGTCTTGGGCCTTCTTATCTTTCAGAACTGCGTTTACCATATGAACCCTCGGCCGGCTCCTCCGGCAGCCGGCTCCTAGTCATTCCCAAAGTCAGGACACACACTCACGGCGAGGCATCCTTCCAATACTATGGCCCTCGTCTGTGGAACGGCCTGCCGGAGAACCTCAGGGCCGCAGAGAACGTTCAGGTTTTTAAGAGCAGGCTCAAGACCCACCTTTTTAGTCTAGCTTTTGATTAATATTTATTATTTAATTTGTTTAATCTTACTTATACAACTTATTTATTTATTCTATCTATTTATTTATTGTGTTTACCTATTTTAGCTTCATTATTATATATATATGTATTTAGTCTTCCTCTTTTTTCCAGCCATTTATTTATTTCCCCATATTTATTTATTCTTTTATTCATTTTAGACTCTCCAGTGTTTCCTCCGAGGGGCCCTCTGTACTGGGAGCGGTGGTCGGCTGTGACTGCTGGGCCCTGGCTCATGGGCCCCTGGTGGAGGTTTGGTGTGAACCTCGTCTCCTCTGGGCCCTGAGTCTGCGTCCTGTCGCCATGGGCGACCTTGCTCCTGGTGCAGACTGCTCCTCCGATGGTGCTTCCTCAACTGGCTTATCTGTACTCAGTCTCCTCCTGTTTGTCAGAGTGCGTGTGTGTGCGTGTCTGAGTGTGCACGTGTGTGAGCATGTGTGTGTGAGCATGTGCACACATGTCTTTGTGTGTGTGATTGTCTAGATGGGTTGTTTGGTCATGCGGGTTGGGCGGAGGGGAGGGGGGCTTCGGTGGATTGTGGGCTTGTGGCAATGTTTTTTAATTCACTGTAAAGCACTTTGTGTTACATCTTATATGTATGAAAAGCACTTTATAAATAAAATTTGATTTGATTTGATTTGATTTGAAGTACATGTGTAAGGAGTGGTCAATGGATCATTTTACTTTTACTTGTTATCAGTGGAGAGGCGACCCCACTGTTTTTGAAGACGTTTAAACCTTTTACTACACTCTGACTGGAACATACCATCTCCATGGAGACAAGCAGGTGGCAAGTGTTTGCCTTTTGCTAATTTTGCTCTTTTGCTCAATAAATAATAAATAATCCTGATGTGATTTTAGATTAGCTGCGCAGATTAAATTTTAATTTAAAGTTCCAGCATGTGAACTATTTTGGCTGCCCTTTTCTTTGTCCTCTTGTTAATCCACTTTGTACAGTTTGATTTGATTATCCCTGAATGAAAAAACACCAAAGCACAGAACTGCAGTTATCAATGACTTATTCTGATTACTGGAAATTCAGCCAAATCAGCAGCTAAAATAAATCATGATATTAGTCATTTTCACAGTGCAGTTGTTACGTTTGATTCGTTGAAAGAGCTCGGGTCAGATGACAGTCTAAGTGCACGACCGATGGTGACCTCTCTCATGTTTCCACTCACATTAACACAAGGGCAGCTGCAGTAACTCAAGAGGATTATACAAAACTACATCGTTAACTTTATAATAACATTTCAGAGGAGCTTTCAGACACGGCACTTGTGTAATATATATGATAATTGGGGTGAGTGAGTCTACAAGTGACACACGCTTTCTGTGGACAATATGAAATGATTTGTGTTTCTTGCACCACTCCTTCAGATATTATTTTTATTTTATTTCCTTTTTGAGTCCATCCTTTGGAAATATTGTACGCATTATTTAATATTTTGTCCTTAAAATTAAATTACTGGTATATTAACCTGAAATTATAAATCAGATTACAAATACTCTTTCTTGAGTAGTAGTTTCCTCAAATTTTTTACTCTTACTTGAGTCATTTGTTGAACATTACATTGTACTTGTGTTCAGTGGCTGCATAAGTCTTCTGCACACTAGAGGATTTTTGGCCCGATTTCAAGCCTGATTTGCATCTTCACGACTTCGAGGAGTTGTGGCCTGAACTTTGATTCTCGTGAGTGATTATTTGTGGTGGCGCTCCTCATGTCTGTGCGATTCTCTTCTGAATATTTGTCAAATCATAAAGTTCCAACATGTTATGAGGACTTTTACAAGAGCCAATCAGAAACAATTGTACGACGCCAGGCTCTTATACAGTTCTACAAATATCCAAGAAAAACAACCCAGAATTCCATCATGGCTCCAATGTGTCAGTGTAAACAGTTCTTTACCTCCAGTGAATATGATGACCTCCTGTGGTCTTTATAAACAGATGTAATCCGCATGCGTTTCATCTTTTTGTTATATTTTCTCTCTAAATAGGACATGTAAAAGCAGCTGACGTTCACCTTGTACCCTCATGTATTTGTTTTCATTACACGGTTCTCTGATATTTTATGGAACATTTTGCCAATATTTGGAACCAATATTTTCTCTGCACTGTCCCAGTATGTGACAATCCCAGTTTGTCTTCAGAGCATCAGATTTGTCTTTTAAAACAAACTAAAACTAGAAATAAGAGGCCCATTAGGCTAAAGCTATGTCAGAGCCTGTACACAATCATGCCAGAAATGTTTTTATATTCCAGATAAATACATTGTGTGTTTATTTTTTCAAAAGTTAATTTGTGAACTTTACTATAACTTGACATACATTTGTGGTCTTATTATTGGTATTGGCCCAAAGAAATCAGGACCATCCCCAGTTCGTATAGTTTTGTACTTCATTACTTTCCACCAATACTTGTATATGATCAATATTGTTTTTCTCTATTTTTTTGGTATTTTTCACTCTTATTTGAGCACAATTATTGGCTCCTCAACCCACCCCTGGTCGTTAGAGTCTTGGCCCTTGTTGTCCTGTTACATGTTAGATGTAGCTCCGCGGTCAGGCCTTACCTTGCAGGGGTGAGGGTCCACCCCGTACGTCTCCAGGCTTTGGGCTCTCTGCACCATGTTTAGTTCTGCGAGTGCTGCACACTGGCCCCTGGAGAGAAACATGGCATTTAACGCTCTTCACTGAACTGAACAAACATTGAAATAATAACTGAATAATGTTTATTTTGATTTTCTCACTAGGGCTCTTTACACACACTTCATTTCTTTCCGTCATGTTTAGTTTCGTGTTCTCATCAGTGTAAGTGCTGCTGCTGCTGATGAGGGATGCAGCGTGTCACTCCAAACGCTGGCACTCCTAAATCAAACCGCTTACAGAACATCTGATCTGTCGTTTCATGTTACAGAGGGTGTATCACTACTCTTACTTGAATTAAAAAAAATAAAAATTGTGGTACCTCTTCCTAAGTGACCAGTGTTGTCATGATACTAAAATTTTCAATTCTCGATACCAGTTTGGATCCCGCAACGATGAAATTATTAAAAAATGCTCTTTTTCAGACAAAAACTGACATTTCAAGACAAAATATGAGCTCTTTCTTAATATTACCATATGGTTATATACTAGTTCTGATCTCGTTCTAAAACAATTCAGGAAAGGTGTTTTCTCCTGTTAATGGATTTGCACAAATTAATATCTAGTTTCAATATTATTTTTAGTCTTAAATAAATCTGATTATCAATACTTTTGACAACCCTACAAGTAATTTTATAATCTCTAATGATTTGAACATTTACAGTTTACAGTTACATTTACTTGATTAGTATTTTCCCCAAATAGGGCTGGGCCATATCATATCATTCATGAAATATTGTAATTGACTTTGGGTGCAATATGACATTTTCACACACTCTGCAGCTGATTTTCCTCACTTAAAGATGCATTAACACTGACCGTGGCTAAAAACACTAATGATGACTAAAAGTTTGTGAAGAGTGGAAGCACAGTTTAGAACTTTGACTTAATAATCCTTAAACCATTCATTCATTTTCTACCGCTTATTCCCGTTAGGGGTCGCGGGTGACTGGAGCCTATCCCAGTGACTTTGGGCCTTAGGCGGGGTACACCCTGGACAGTGGACAACTCGTCGCAGGGCTGACACAGAGACAGAGACATTGACAGACAACCATTCACTCTCACATTCATTCACTAGGGACAATTTAGAGTTTCCAATTAACCTACACAGTCATGTCTTTGGACGGTGGGAGGAAGCCGGAGAACCCGGAGAGAACCCACAGTAACACGGGGAGGACATGCAGACTCCACCCAGAGAGATCGTGTGATGTTGGGGTGGTCCAGGATTCGAACCCACGATCTCCTTATTGAGAGGCAGAAGCTCTAGCTGCTCTGCCACCGTGCACCCATCCAGTTGGGACAAATATTATACAATCCATCATTAAGTATTTTGTCAAACGTCAATTATATCATTATTGCACATTTCTGATTCACCCACAAATACTTTTTTTATTCTTACAAGGGTCATTTCTTGGACTACTACGTTGGACTTCCAATTGGGTAATATTTTTTTTCAATTAATTGTATTGTTACTTTATCATTTTTGGCTACAAATCTTAAATCCAAGCGTTCGGTGGCTCCATGCTGTCATAATCCAGGCCCATAGGGGGAGATGGAAGCTACAACTTGGTCTCGTTTGTGTATTTTAGCGCCGGGGAAATGCAGGATTAGCTTTTGATGTTTTATAATCAACCGTTTGGAGCTCAGAGCGTCTTTCACGAGCAGCAGCCTGGCACTCAGCGGAGTCCACACCTCCGGGACGGCAGCCGAGTACAGGATTAGATCAAATTCTGGACTAGATTATGCACAGAGTAGAGGGGAAGTTTAGCAGTAGGGAGCGTGCAAATTAAACATCAGCTAAGTTAAAGAACACATTTTTTTCCTTTAACCATGTTTTTCCTTCATCAAAATCACACCTGGAGTTGCATTTAGCTTCATTCACGCTAGTTTAATGAATCCTGTTTAGTAAACCCTCTCCCTCGGGTACTGAGTAAACACAAATGGTCCAGTTTTGCGACGTCAAAGGTAGTGCTCAAAGGATGTGCCTCCTCTGCCATTAGTGAACCGCACCGTCCCATTTGCTTCCAGAGGGTACTAGGTTGTTTTCAGCTCCCAAAACACTCAAGCGCGAGATGATAGGAAAGGAGAACAAGAGAAAACGCTGACTGGAAATTAAACATACATATAATATCTCACCAAAGCTGACTTGATCTCGTGATAAAACTCTGTATTTCCAGTGATGATGCACGATAGCATCAGCTGTTTCCTGCTCAGTGAGGCGCGGCGCTCACGTCAAGACCCATAGTAGTATATTTACACTGCAGAATGCATCTATCTCTGTCCAAACTCACTGCGTTTTATAGAGAAGATGTGAAAACGTGGTGTTGCGGTGCAGAGAAGTGAAATGAACCGAAAGTTGTGTCTTGTTTACTCTTGCTTTAGCCTCGTCTCACAGGGTAACAGTCTTCAAGCGAATCATTTAGCTTCTTTGTGTGAATTGCTGAGATCTGCCTCACGATTACAAAGTTTAATCCAACAGTAAGATTTAGATTGTATTTAGGGAAACATTAGCTATGTTTGAGTGACGTCAACAGTTCACGCATCAGACCTCTGCGAGCTGGACCTCTGATGGAAACGCAGTCTACTATTAACAAAAGTGGCCCCGAGACGCTCCAAAGTGAACCGTTCGGGGGGACCAGGGCCAGTTCAAACGTGGCTATAGAGACAGTATACAGTCCCAGAGTGCTCGTCTTTATATAGGAAAAGTATGTAGTCCTAATGTTGCCAGGAAAGGAAATCACAGATAAAACATTCAAACTCCTCACAGAAGAGTACCACCTGTTTATAGTGTAGAGAACAACACTGACAATCTTAGTACTTCAATAAGTTATTAGTCACAATGACTCAAATCAGTGGTTGCAGCCATACTTTTACCCACGTCACACTCTTAAACATTTGCGTGCAGAGTCAGGTTCTCAGTCGCTGTACCTGAGTTCAGTCTTGTGGATGTCCATGATCTTGCGCTCCAGCTTTAGTGACTGTTTGGGGAAGAGTCTGAAGTCTCGGATGTAGTCTGAAGGATGCTCCTCTGGGTCATAATCCCCGAGCTCGGCTGAACGAGGTCAAACAGGACATTCAATTAGTCAAAGTTGAATACAGTTGCTCCATTTAAGAGGCCAGAAAGATGTGAACAACTACAATCCTTCATCTAGAGCTGCTTGACGAAGGAAACAATAATTTATGTACAGTCAAAAGACAAATAGTAGAGAAAGAATATATGTGTTATTTATCTTTAAAGTTGCAGGATCTTGTCTGCTTTAAGTCATGGAAATGTTATTGTTTTGTTTGGAAAGTTTCACAGTATGGCATTATATCTAGCCCACTCGCAGTAAGAATTAGGGCTGCGCAATTAATCAAATTTTAATTGAGATTAAACCATGTCTAATGGCCAATGATCATCTTAAGAGTTTTGTTTTTTTTTGTAATTTTTTATTTTTCAGTTTTAAATATAACAATTTACACAACAAACAAAATGCCCCTGGGGTGTGCCCTTGACATATACTTAAACAACTTACACAGGAGATTTAGTAGTGTAAAATAAAACAAAACAGTGGTTATACAAAATCTGGTCGAACCTCTTTAATAAACTCAGCCCACAGAGCCCACTTCACCAGAAATTTGTCTTGCTGCAACCTAATAGTGTAGGTGATTCTCTCCATTTTAAAGATTTCATATACAACATCAATCCACTCTTCCGTTGTAGGCGTTTGTGTGTTGAGCCATTTCCTAGTTATAGCCTTTCGAGCAGCTGCACTCAAAATCTGGAATAAATATTTTACTCTATGTGACACATCCTTATCTTTCAGGACCCCAAAATACAATATTTCCATTTGGAAAGGTATATCTCTACTAAACACCCTTTTATTATTTTATGAATTTCTTTCCAAAAAGGAACAACACGTGGGCATGCCCAGAATATATGCCAATGATTTGCGTCCAGTCCTCCACATTGTCTCCAACAGATTGATGATTTTGTATAGTGTTTTCCTTGAACAGGTGTTTTGAAAAACCTAACCAGATTTTTCCAACAGAATTCCCTCCATATTATTGAATTTGTAGTTTTCCATTGTGTCTCGCAGATGATTTCCCAGTCCTGTTCATTCATGGCTAGAGTGCCCTTCCTTTTCCCATTTTTGTTTCACATGACTTAAAAATACCTTCTTTTGACGCAGGCCTTTATATAGTCTGGAAATGGTCTTTTGAGAATTATTTTCAATATATGCATCTATAAACACCTTTAACAAAATACTATTTTGATATTTTTCATTGGTTGTTTTCAGTATTTTTTCAATATAGTCTCTAATTTGGAGAAATCTAAAAAAACCTTGTTATTCAAAGCATGACTGTTTTTCAGCATCTCAAAATGTTTCATTTTCCCTTTATGTAGGAGGAAACAATATGCAGTTAACCCTTGTGCTGCCCACTCTTTAAACCTACCATCAAATCTGTTTGGTGTGAAGTCCATGTCATATCCACACCATCTCAACATTCCAAAAGTATCTTTTAAATTGTTTAGTTGTATAACCTTATTCCACAAAAAGGATTATTGGGTTTTTAAAATTATTCATTTTGTCCAAGCTAAACTTTTCCCCGATAAGTTCCTGTATAGGATATCCATCTGGTGTTGCTTCCTCAATTACTTTCCATCTAGCTGAATAATCTCGATTACATAGGCAGACCAGCGGTCTCAATTGTGCAGCTCTGTAATAATCTTTTAATGATGGGAGTGCCACTCCTCCTCTGTTTTTGGATAACTGCAAGCTCTGGTATTTTATTCGTGGTCTTTTACCCTGCCATATGTATCTAGAAATGATTCTATCCCATCCTTGGAAATGTTGATCTGACAATTCAATGGGGAGGGACTGGAAAAGATAAAGGAATCGGGGCAAAATATTCATTTTAATTGATTGAATTCTTGATCCAAAACCAAGGAGGGGTATAGTGCTCCACCTCTGTAAGTCTTCTTTAATTGCCTTATTTAATGGTAAGAAGTTATTGGAATACAAATTGGCCAATTCTTTCGTGAGATTTACTCCTAGATACTTCATCTTTACTGCTCCCCAATTTAATGGATATTTTTCAGAAACCTTCTTGGAAGGGGTATATCTAAAACACATCACTTGTGTCTTAGATAAATTTAATTTATAACCTGAAAAAGAGCCAAACTCCTCTAATAGCATGGTTACATTTTCAAATGACTTTTCGGGATCAGACAAGTATAGCAACACATCGTCTGCGAATAACGAAATTTTTTGGATCCCACCCTTCATATTTATTCCCCTAATACCTTGGTTCTGGGTAATCCACTGACTTAATGGCTCAATAAAAAGAGCGAACAGCAAGGGGCTCATGGGGCAACCCTGTCTTGAACCTCTTTCGAGCCTTATGGGTTGAGATATTGCCCCATTGACCTTTATTCTTGCTGTTGGCGTGCGATATAATGCTTGAATTGTTCTAATGAAAGTATTATCAAAGCCGAATCGATCCATGACCCTGTAAAGAAAAGACCAAGATACGCAATCAAACGCCTTTTCTGCGTCTAATCCTACTAAAATCGCCGGTATTTTATTATTCACTAAATGATTAATCACGTGCAAAGTTCGACGAATATTGTCTTGTGTTTGTCGCTGGCGAATAAATCCTGTCTGGTCCAGGCTAATGATCTGTGGGAGAACCCCCTCCATTCTTTTGGCCAAAATGTGAGTAAAAATTTTGTAATCCTGATTTAACACACTTATTGGTCTAAAATTACCACATTCAAGCTTGTTTTTACCTTCTTTTGGAATTAATGAAATTACTGCTTCTCCCCAGGAGGGAGGTATCTCGTTTTCCTTGAGTACCCAGTTAAAGGTACGATGTAAAATGGGAACTAAGGATTCTTTCATGGCTTTATAAAATTCTGCAGAAAACCCGTCTGGGCCAGGAGCTTTATTTGGTTTCAGGGTACTTATTGCTGCTTCAATTTCTTTACTTGAGATTTCCCTTGCCAGGTCTTTTCCTTGTTCCGCCGTCAGTTTTGGTAGGTAAATTTCTTTGAAAAAATTTTCCATTTTCGTTTTGTCACATGGGGCTCGTGAATACAGCTTTTCGTAGTACCTTTCAAAGCAGTTTTGAATCTCTGTTAGTTTGTGTTCTATTAATTTAGTTTCGGGGTTTCTAATTTTATATATTGCGTTTTCAGCTTGTTGTTTTTTCAGCTTGTAGGCCAGCATCTTTGTGGCTTTCGCCTCTCCTCGTAAAAATATCTGTTTCGTAAATATCATTTTTTTCTGGATATCGTTTGTGTAGATTTCATCTAATTCATTTCTTTTCTTAACAATTTGCTCTTTCATTTTATGATCCCCCGTTTGTTTATAGTTGGTTTCCATTTTTCCCAGCTCAGATTGTAATTGGAGTAACTTATTTTGCCTTGATCTTTTTAAGTTGGCGCTGTATCCAATTAACTTTCCTCTGAGGACAGCTTTACACGCATCCCAAAGTATTGTAGGGGTGGTCTCGCCATTATCATTTAGATCCATATAATCCTTTAAATCTGCTTTAACTTGTTCTTTCCTTTGACTCAAGACATAATTATTTAACCTCCACAGGGTATTTCTATGTTCCTGTTTTATATTTAGTTCTAAATATACTGGAGCGTGATCAGACAAATCCATAATTCCTATTGTACATTCAGGGACTTTATGCAGATCTTTACCAAAAATAAAAAAGTAATCAATTCTGGAAAAAAGGGAATGTGGGTTTGAGAAAAAAGTATAGTCTTTTTCCGTTGGATGAAGTTGTCTCCACAGATCAATCAGCCCTAGCTCTTTCAATGCAGTGTTAAATTTTTTACCCGTTAGTGTTGGCTGGGTTATCCTTGGGTTTGAAGAGTCAAGTACCGAATTTAGTCGTAAATTAAAATCTCCCCCACAGATCAATACACCCTGACTTTCAGTGATGATTAAATCAAAGATTTGTCTAAAAAATTTCCAATCGGAATTTGGGGGTGCATAAACATTTATCAGAGTCAAAAGAGATTCTCCTATTTTTCCTCTCAATAGAACATATCTACCTTCCTTATCCTTCTTTTCAAATAAAGATTCAAAAGTAATTTTGTTAGATATCAGAATTGACACTCCCCTCCTATGTCCTGATGTATAGGATGATGAAGACTGATATTTAAATCCCATTCTAGTTAGCTTGGTATGCTCTATTTCCGAAAGATGGGTTTCCTGCAAAAACACAATCTCAGTCTTCTCTCTTTTTAATTTTGTTAATATCTTGCTTCTTTTGATTGGACTGAGCAACCCGTTGACATTAAAAGTCACCACTTTCAGTGTTTGCATTTATAAGTCATTGATAGACAAATTACACATTATTATCAAGGCACCACCCCAGAACACACACAAAAAAGCCCTGGAACTGGCTTGAAACAGAACAATATGTAAAGGAACTAAAAAACAACAACAAAAACAGTTGACTTCCACCTGTGGGATCCTAAATATGATCCTGTTGAACCCCAGTTTGAAAAGGGGTTTAGTAGGATAGCCTCGTCCCCCCGTTGGAGGGAGAGGGCCTACTGTAGTGCAGTTGTCCAATCTGCCGCTTGCTGTTTAGTGGCTCCCGACTTTAACTGTTTTTACACTTAAGTTTACCCTTATTTGTGTCAAATAAATAGTCAGCATTTTAAGACCACTGGCATTTGTCATCATTATTTTGGTCAAAGATAACTCACCCACATCACTTGTCAAATGGTGAACTTGTCCATTATAATGTTTATGATCAGTCCTTGTCTTGCCGCCTGAAGACTTGAAGCTTTTCTTGGAAGCTTGGCATTTTGGGTCGGTCAGCTCTATTCCCGGTCTTCTTTACCTTGCGCCAAGTTAGGCGCTGGACCTGGCCCAACAGCGTTGTCGGGTCAGTGCTCACCGCCGTGACAGGATATCCTCTCTTGATCATGTCTCTCATCGCTTCCTCCGCTGACCCGTACAGCACTGGCCCGTCCTCGTAGTGGACTCTTAATTTTGCCGGGAACGGAGTTTGAAAGCGTATTTTCTTTTCCTTAAGAACTGCTTTAGCCTCCGCATATTCTTTGCGCTTCTGCAGGACGTCGGGCGCATAATCGTGGTCAAAGTTCACCAGTTTACCACTCAGCTGAACGCCTCTCTTCTCCCAGGCCAATCTCAATATCTCTTCTTTTGCCCTGTAACTGGAAAGTTTGGCGACAATTGATCTCGAAGGTGCGTCGGAGGTGGGCGAGAGGTACCAAAGCGCGGTGAGCCCGCTCCACTCTCACTTCCACTGTTGTTGGAACAGCCAGATTTTGTCGCAGGAGACGTTCCACAAAAGCACACACTGACGGGGCATTATCTTCGAGCCCTTCTTTAACCCCATATATGCGAATGTTTTCCCGTCGTGAGCGACTCTCCAAATCCACTAGTTTTGCGTTGAGTTGAATTTGAAGCTTAATTAATTCTGTCATCACGTCTTCAGACCTCTGGATTCGAGTTTCTGCCGTTGTGATCCTGTCTTCTGCCTCTTCGATTCTCTTATTGACATTATTGATGTCTTCGTGAATGTTGCTCAGTTTCTGCTCATTGTCTTTCCGAAAATCTCTCAATTCTTTCAGAATGATGGACAAGTTAGCACTTTCGGTCTCCTCGTGATCCGAGTTCGCTGTTAGCATGTCGTCTACCTCGTTGCTAAGTACCAATTGGCTAGCTGCAGCTCCTTCGTCAACAACTTTGAGCTTTTTCCCTACGTTTTTAGGCATTTTTGTTAGCCCTTATTCTTAGAATAAAGCTCCTTCTAGCAGATGCAAGTTACTCGAGTTATAGCGGGTAATTTCCAATTTTATGTCGGGTGCCTTTCGCTCACGCCGCCGCCATGTCTTGACGTTCGACCGGAAGTCATCTTAAGAGTTTTTAATTGAGAAGTCTATACCCAATTTACAGAAAAGAATGTGGTTTGGAGCAGAGTTTAGATTTTGGAAAAGGAAATGTGTGTGTTTTGTGAGTTGAATGGCTATTTGTCTTTCTGCACATCAGCTTTTTTTTTTTTTTTTTTTTTACAGACATTTCACATTTGTCTGATAATTCAGCTTCACCAAACATGTTGGATTTGGATCTGTTGGATTGACATAATATCGTCTGACTATTGTTATCTGGATACGCCCAAAAAATATTGAGATATTCATTTTTGTCAATATCGCCCACCCCTGGATGTACCTGTTTAATAAGCTATTTTTGTAACTGATTGGAGTAATAATTGAGATATCTTTGAAATTTGATGATTGCCCAGCTCTACACTGCAAGACTCCAGAACACAGTTTGTCAGTTTCAAACAATATAACTTCTAGTTCATGTTAAAACCCCTCCTCCTCTAGAAAAGAATGCCTTTTAATCCATATTTAGATATTTCATGACTAATTAACTGTCACCAGTGCTTGCAAGTGTAAACATTTTGCCAAGCTAACTGGTACGTTTCATTTACCTTGATTTATATCTATACTTAATAATAAATAATAAACAATTGCTTCACCAGAGAGCACTCGAGTGTCCTCATACCACCATGTCTCTGAGTGGAAAAAACCTCAAAATAGTGGATTTATCTCATAAAGCAAACCTGAAACATTGCAGTATTTATGGTCTACTTATTCAGCGTTTTGTCTCAAATGAGGAACTATTGATATTTTACCTGTTCAAGCTAAGATGAGCTGCTAACGTAAGCGACTTTGAACCGTGACTCTTTATTTAAGAGTATTTTATTCATAATCAGAACTGAACGATGCACTGAAACAGCTTTTACATTCAGCCATGTTGTGCACATTTCAAAGACTTGTCGCTGTCTTGCTGCTCTGCGTTTGCTCTCATAATGCACTGTGGACACAATTATGACAAGGACAGTAAAAGAAACGAAACAAGAAAGCACTGTGTTTACATAATCGGTTAACTGACTATTGACGGCCAAGGGCTCCAGCTACCGGTTAAAGAAAAGAACGTGCGTCCCTATTTATGACAATCACGACAAAGTTCACCTCCAAACTTGCCTTGTGTTTAATTACACCCTTATCTCCAACAGTATAATGAGCTG
Source organism: Rhinogobius similis (assembly GCA_019453435.1). Lineage (NCBI taxonomy): Eukaryota > Metazoa > Chordata > Actinopteri > Gobiiformes > Gobiidae > Rhinogobius > Rhinogobius similis. The sequence continues at coordinate 35,401,785 of CM033629.1, forward strand.
TGTGACAAAGTGAGGCCTGCCCTCGTTAACAGAGCAGCCAATGAGACTCAGGATTATTCAGCCAATCACGTGCTGGTCTCTAGGGACGTGAGCCAATCAGAGACTCAGCTGGCTTCCACAGTTAATCCATATCAAAGTGAGTGGCTCCATATTAAACGTTCCCTGTAATTAGGCACAAGGAGAAGGCAGTCTTGGTTTTCCCCTCGCTCGTGCTGGCTTTTATAACACAGGATTACAGCAGCCGTCTGAGGGAGAGGGAGAGAAGACAGTACAGAGGGGGATAAAGGAGGATAAGTAACAAGATTTGTACTTGTTTGAATGGATAGCAGGTCAGGAGGGTCGGCATGAAAAAGGATTTTACTGTGCGAGTGTGTAGTCTATCAAGGAGTGTAGTGTCAGAGCAATGCTTGAGATGTTCAGGATTTTGTGTGTTTATATCTTTTCCTGTTATTGGTTCTCTTAGAGTCAGGAAAAAACTTTTTTGTGAACAAAACTCACAAACTACAGGAATGTGCTTTGGCGATATGGTGCAACATATATAAAAACTCACATAGCCTAGAGTTTTTAGTTAAATACTTGCAGGGATTGTGATTTGCTAATTGCATCTTTTCCAGTTGTGATTTTAATTTTATTCAATAAATCTTGCAACCCTAGTTCAAAACTAAGGGACCAAAGTCAAGTCGTAACCAGCCACATACGTCTGATATCAGGATTTGAGTTGCAAACGATGAAATACAGATGAATATTGAGCTATTCAACCTGCCACGGTTTAGATGTGAAAAACGTCTAAAAGCAGCAAGCTGTTTTCTAAGGTTAAAAGTTGCCACAGTTTATACCTTTAAATAAGTGGAGTCCTAATTAGGGCTGTCTACGTTTACCTGTGATTAATCAAGAAAGAAGTATCATTTTTTTCCCACATTAAATCCATCAGGCTGTCTATGAGCAGGGCCCGGTATAGGTCATGATGAACACTGTGATTTTGTGCGGAAAATAAAGCAAACCTGTGAATCCATCTGAAACACCATAATATGTCTTTTAAATCATAATAAAGCATAAACAAAGACTTCATTCCTAATGGACAAATAGTTTATTAAGAATAATTCAGGCTTAGTGACTACTTTATTAAGGGTTTAGGAGTCAGCGTATTCATATCATTAACATAATATTCAAGTTAGTTCAAAATCATTCTAATAAACTATTTGTTAATAAGACTAATAAAAGTCTAGTTGGTGACACCTTTAAAATAGTGCTCTGAAATGATTTATTTAAGTTTATTTAAGTCAGCGTGCGATGTGATTATTCACGATTGATTCCATTTCAAGTGTGACTAATCTGTTTGAGTTTGTTAATGAATGGACAGCACTGATCCACATACACCTGTCTGTCTGTGTTAACACACTCACCCTGGATGATACAGGCTCCCAGGTAGGCAGCATCAGCAAAAGGACAGAGGAGACGGCCGTGGTAGATGTCCCTCTTCAGCTGGAGGTACAGGAGATACCTGCACACACGGACACATAAACACACGCACACATAAATACACGTACACAAAGACACACACACAAAGACACACACATACACACATAAACACACACATATACACGCACATACACGCACACACAAGCACACACATACACACACGCACACACAAAGACACACACACATACACGCACACACAAGCACACACACACACACACACACAGACACACACACACATACACACATAAACACACACACACACAAACACACACACATACACGCACATACACACACACACACACACACACACACACACACACACACACACACACACACACACACACACACACACACACATACACGCACACACAAGCACACACATACACACACACAGGTCAAATAAACTTTATTCCACAGGGACTTTATTTGTCTCTATACATAAAAGTTGAAGTTTGACACAGGTGAGGTGGCAGTACGTGTAGTGCTTGTTCTAACTGGATGGTCCTATGGTGTTGCCATGGCGATAAGAGAAACCTGACTTGTGGCACACTGCTGTTACTGTGCATTTCCAGGACTAAACTCCTATTGAAAAATATACATATACATTTTTAAGTAAAGTGATAACAATTAGATTGATATTTTAAAATACAGCTCAGAGTGCACATTTTAAACATGTCCAGGAGCTTTGCAACTTGAGAGAAGACAACTGCTTAACACAAAAATCTTATACATTTCAGAAGATGTTTGAAGAGGTCTAAATAAGGGGTGTCCAAACTGTGGCCCAGGGGCCAAATGCAGCCCTCAGACTCGTTTCTGTTGGACCTCAGACCTACTGAGGAATTAGCCCAAATGACATCGCAGGCAGTACTTTATAAAAAGTAAAGCAGAATAACAAACAAAACAATGTGGCACAGACTAAGAATGAATATCCCAAGCTTTATCAAAGTCACAGTTAAAGGCTCACTCTGTGACTCACTGTACTGACCATCAGTCTGGCCTCGTTTGAAAAGGTTTCCGTGTGCACTGTGCACAACAGCGCCTGACTAAAAGTCAATAACACTTAAAGAGCTCTGTGTGACGGAGAGCTGTGGGTGAATGTCATTGACAACATGTTAAAGATTTAAACAGTTCACTGGGGCACACACTGATTTTGTTGTCTAATAAATATTAAAATAATGCCACAAATAATGTACACTAAAAAAGCAGTCAGGCAGTCTTTACTATTGTACGTATTACTTTGTAAGGTAACACTGGCTTTGAGACACAAAGACATCCCTGTCCAAACACAGAGGTGTCCCCCGGTGAAGTCTTAAGGAAATCAGAAAAACAAACATGTCAGTGACATCCACATGCAGTTTACTGTCCACTGCCTGATCTTTAAGTAATTACTGACCTCAGAGCGACTTGAGAAAAAAACAACAGAGACATCATTGGGCGTATATGCCCTGGATGACTGTTAGTGAGTGACAGTAGTCTATAAATAAAGCCCTCTCGGTGAAAAAAGTTTGGACACCCCTGTGCTAAATAATATGTTAAGTAAATAATTACAGCTTTTGTGATTTGATAATTATCATCATCATCAAAAGTGCAAATGTAACTGTTCTGGTGGAACATCTGCACCCGCTTGTTTCTATTGTGATGCTAATGCTTTGCCAGGAACTGTAGTGTTCCACAGTATGTCATTAAACTCATCCATCACCACAAAGAACAATTGTTTAACATTTTGTTTATTATCGATTTATTTAGAGTCAAAAACTATATAACTTAGATTTAGTCAAAGTCTAAGTTATTTTTTAGCAACAAAAGTGCTTACAATTGAATAAATGCAAGATAGATCGGTTAAGATAAGTTTAATGCCATACTGTGGAAAATTTAAGACAGAAATCATATCTCCATGGAGAAGAGTTACACAGTGCACCTTTACAACAGCAGCCCTGTGTGTCTCCTTGGAGATAAGGTGATGTTGTGTGTTAACCCAGGGACACCTGTTGCCATGGTTACAGATGCATTTCCACAGGTTTGTACAGAGAGGAAACGGGATGAGCTGAATGGAGCCGGTCTTGGTTATTTCTAAGGCAGTGCTGTGTAGCATTGTTCTGGAAAAGGTCTGCTAAATTTACTCGACCGTTTAAAGCATTTGTCCTTCTGTGAGTCAAACACACGAGGTGTTTCCCCTTCACCAGAGGATGAACCAAGCACAAAGTCACACTGGCTTTTGTTACATCCCTACTGCTGAGGTTGGCACTTGGCATGTAACCAGCTGTCTCATGATTCAATATTATTATGATTTCAATGTGTGTTTCAATGTAGGTCTCAGAACAACAAAGACTAGTGTTTCCAGTATCATTTTTTAACCCTTGTCAATAAACATAATATTTGACATTTGACTTTTTTTGTTTTTTTGTTTTGTTAAATGGTAGTTATTAAACTCTGGCTTGTTTGTGTTCGTATTTATTTAGTGTTTTGACAAGTAAAAGTAAAATTGTAAATTGATATCATTTTTTTTGCCATACCGCTCAATCCAAAACATTTTATTCAACAACACAATTTCTTCTCTTTTCAAATATCCCAAAGTTAAGTCTTGGTCGTACTAATTCAATATATTCAATATATTGAATACCGTTGAATGTGTTGTGGGTAAAGTGGCAAAAACTGTACTCTGTTACTTCAAAATAACAAATTACTCAAGTCAGAATAATAATAAGAGTCACTGTCTGGGCTTAACATCTGATTTATAATTTGAAGTTAATGTAATTGTAAGGACAATACATTGAATATTGCATAAAATGTGGTATTTAAGTATGGACACAAAAATGGGAAAAAACTACTCGCATCTGAAGAAGCGGAGCACTTGTAGACTTACTCACAGTTAGGATTGCACAATACTGGAAATTATTGAAATACATGATATAGTTATTGTACTCCGACACTGATAGAATTCTAATATTTGAATATACTTTTTGACACAATAATTGAAACATTTTAAAAATGGTCATGTGTTTAAGTATTAGTCAAAATAACAATTTAACAGAGACAAAACCAAGACTAAATCAAGACTGAAGGCTGGAGTCACGTGGGCACCGCGAGAGCGATGGCAGCTGGTTAAGGTCTCTCCGTTCTTCGGCATGTTATTTTAACTAATATTCAATATATGTGGCTCTTTTTTTGTATGCTTTAAACATATTTGCTGTGAAAGAGTGCAACTCGTCGTTTTTAGTGAGGAATAGTAGCTAGAAGTCACCATGTTGTCGAAGCAAAGTAAAGGAAAGACTACAGCGCAGCAAACTCGCATAAAATGGAGCGAACAACAAGGCCAAGCGGGAAACAAGTTGGATTACTCCAAGACGCTGACAACTTGCTCACTGAAGTTATGAAAATAGGCGGTACTCTGCAAATTGTCGCTGCTGATGTTACATCGATCAAGAGCAATTTAGCGGAATTGACATCCACGACGGCAATGCAGGAAAGGGTTACCGAGGCTGAGACCGTATCTCGAGTGTCGAGGATATAGCAGACGACTACAAACAGCAGAGGAAAAGAAACAAGTTGTTTGAATCAATGTGGGACCGTATACAAAACCCTCGAAAACCATGGCAAAAGAAATAGCATTGAGAGTGGTGGGTTTGAAGGAGACTGTTGGTGCAGACGGGACACTGTTGAATTGCATTCAAAAGATGCTGCGCGGGGTCTCGGCGTGTGTGCCTCTGACCGGAGTTTGAAATTGAGCGTGCACATCGGGCTTTGGCGCTGCCAGACCCGGACAAGCCTCCGAGACCAGTCCTCGTGCGGTTCTTACGACAGTCGGCGAGGGATAAAGTTATCTCAGTAGCTAAAATGAAGCGCGGCTTTGAATGGGAAGGGTGCCGCCTATCTGTGTTCCCAGACATGACGAGAGAGCTGGCCGAGAAAAGGAAGGCTTTTACTCAGGTGAAGCAAAGGCTGCAGCAGCAGAATGTTAGGTATACCCTGGCGTTTCCAGCAACATTGAGAGTGAAGTGGAAAGGGAGAAATATGAGCTTCACCTCTGCAGCAGCGGCAGAGAAGTTCCTTAACAACAACGAGGAGACGACAGCGAGTGAGTAGATATTCTATCTGGAGCCACACACAAGATGCCGTATTGGTGTGTCGGAGGAGGGGAGCCCGGGCCACTTGTCGCCTAGGATGAAGCCGGGGGAAGCTTTTCACGGACCCGATAAGGTTTTGTTTTCTTTTTTTGTTTTGGGTTTTGTTTTTTTAAGCTGCGGTTCAGCTGTTAAAACGTTTTTGTTTTTGATTGTATTTACCTGTTGGAAATGTTCTTTTTTCCATGTTAAGGGGTTTTTGGCTGGTGGCATGCTCTGGGGATATTATTTGGTTGTTGGAAAGGTATATATGGAAATGGTAATATTATATATGTAATGACAGGTAAAAATGTTAAGATAATGTCCTGGAATATCAATGGTTGTGGAAACCCTGCGAAAAGGCGCAAAATATGGTCATATATAAAAACTAACCAGGTAGACATAGCATTTTTACAGGAGACACATCTGAATGAAGGGAAGAGTCACGATTTAAAACAGGATGGGCGGGTCACATGTTTTATAGTTCCTCCTCAAGTGTTCGTAATGGGGTTGTCATTCTTATCAAAAGAAATATCCACTTTGTATTGGTTAAGGAATCCAAGGATGCAGAAGGGAGAATTATATGTGTTCAGGCGCTGATCGAGGGTGTGATGATGATACTTTGTAATATCTACGCTCGAATAAGGAAGACCCCCATTTTTCACGTTGTGAATAAAATTGTAGGGGAGATGGAGGGACAGGTTATATTGGCAGGAGACTTCAATGAAGTCATGGACCCTTGCTTAGATAGAAGTAGTTACAAAGGCTCATTTGGTAATAAGAGTAGAGAAGCAATTTGCATGTTGAAAGATGATATGGGTCTAACAGATGCATGGAGGTTAATTAATCCATCTAAAGAGAGTACACATTTTACTCTCATTGTCACAGGTCCTTTTCTAGATTAGACCTCTTTTTGATATCAAATGCTCTGCTTAATTGCATAACACGTTGTTCCATTAAAAGTATTGCGCTGACTGATCATGCAGCTATAGACATGTGCCTAAAATTGGGACTTGATGATAGAAAGGGTTCTAGGTGGGAGAATGAATGTTTCAGTGTTACAGGATGAGCCCTTTAAGATAACACTTGGGGAGGACCTAAAATATTTTTTGAAATAAACATGGGCAGTACAAAGTATATAGATAGTGTTTGGGAGTCCTCTAAGGCATACATTAGGGAAGCTGATAGCACATGCATCTAAAGAAGAAAAGAAGGCTTACTGAGAATTCAAGAATTGGAAAAGAAATTAAACTTAAAGAGAATAAATTATCAGATACATATACAGAGTTGTTATATAATAATATTTGTGAATTAAAATTCCAATTAAATGAGATTTACAATAGAAAAGTAGCATATTCTCTGCTTCGCCTTAATACGACATTCTATGAGGGAGGGGAAAAAGACTGGAAAAGTATTAGCTAGACAGGTTAAAAACAGGACTTTTCAAATAGCATTCGGCTATTAAACAGGGAAATAATCTGGTCACATCTATTACAGAAATAAATAGGGTATTCAAAGACTATTATGAACACTTATACACTTCCACAGTTTCTGAAAATGGAAGTCAACAAGAAGGTGAGCTTTTCCCTGTCCAGACTGAATTTGCCTCGATTGCTCCCGGAACATGTGGAATGGCTTGAGGGTCCAGTAACTGAGGCTGAAATCAGAAAGACAGTCTCCTTAATGAAAGTGGAAATCCCTGGTTATGATGGTTTGCCTGCAGAGTATTATATAAAACATACATAGACATTCTTGCTCCAGTCTTACAAAAAGTATATGAAGAAGCGTTTGTTAGAGGCCAACTTCCTGCCACATTTAATGAAGCGCTAATATCTTTGATACCAAAGAAGGATAAGGATAATACACAACCAGCAAAGTATAGACCAATTAGTCGACTGAATTCAGATTGTAAAATACTTACTAAAATATTGGCCTCGTGTTTACGAGTTCTTGGCACCATTATACATCCAAATCAGACGGGCTTCATGAAAACCCGTCCTTCATCAGAAAATATCTGTAAATTGTTGCACTTAATGTGGCTGTGCCAGTCAGGGACGAGCCAATAGCTACCTTCTCCCTGGATGCGGAGAAGGCTTTGATAAAGTTGAATGGGGTTTTCTTTTCTCCAGCTTTGTCACGATTTGGATTTGGTCCGCATTTTATAAATTGGGTTAAATTACTGTATAAGGAACCAAAGGCAGCAGTAATATCTAATGGGGCTGTTTCGTCCTTTCTTTGGATTATCACGGGGGAGCCCGCCAAGGTTGTTCTCTGAGCCTCTTCTGTTCCTCATTTTTGCTCGAGACGTTAGCAGTGAGTATTAGATCAAACTAGAATATTAAAGGGGTGTGTGCTGGCCGACAAGAAAACAAGCTGCTTCTTTATGTGGATGATATTTTAGTTGTAGTTATGGATCCACTTTCTTCTTTACCGCGGCTGATGGATACTATAGGTTTGTTTTCTGGGGTGTCGGGTATACCATTAATTGGGACAAGTCTGAAGCAATGCCAATGTCTTCTCAGTGTTTCCACATATGGTAGAACAGATTTAAATTCAAATGGATACCAAAAGGAATGAAGTATCTGGGGATTAGACTCAGTCAAGATATAGAGGAGATACCCCAGCTTAATTTTGACCCAGTGTTGCTCAAAATTAAGACAAGTTTAGAAAAATGGCAAAAACTTAATATTTCGCTGTGGGGGGAAAGATAAATATTATAAAAATGATCATAGCCCCTCAGTTTAACTATGTGCTTATGATGCTTCCAATTAGAATATCACCTACCATCTTCAAACAATATGAAAATTTAATCAAACAATTTTTATGGGATGGCAAAGAGCCAGATTTAAATTAACTAAATGGTATGCTCCTAGAGAGAAGGGTGGACTGGGACTGCCCGACCCCAATCTGTATCACCTGTCATTTGAAATGGCTAAGTTAGCGAAATATTGGGATCAGACAGTGGGTAGACAGGAATGGTTGAGTTTAGAAAAGGAGATTTGTGCTCCGTTTGATCCTAAACATAAGCTTTCTCAGAAAAACGTCTCGACAAATCCAGTTCTTATTCATTCTGGACAGGTTTGGATGAATATACATAAAATGCTGAAGATGACACATTCTGTTCAAGGGTATGCTTGTCTTTGGAATAACCCATCTATACTTATTGGTAAAAAAACAGTGTTTTGGGGACACTGGCAATCTCGTGGTATAAATACTACTATCGGAGATTTGTATAAAGATGGGCATTTTATGTCGATTCGGACCTTGTTCGCTCATTCAAATTGGAGGGAATGGGAATTTTGGAGATATTTGCAAATGAGGCACTGTGTGACTTCCAAATTTAGGGAAGGTGGTGGAAATGCCATCTTGGATTTCTTAAAGGCACCTCGGGATCGCCACTGCGTCTCAGTTCTATATGTTGGTGAACAACAGTCAGAAGTGGAGATTCCACAAACATCAAACTTTATGGCAAAGAGATTTGAAGATAGAGATTCCAAATGAGAAATGGTTGATGATATTGTCAGAGAATGGGAAATATGTGATGGAAGCAAGAAGTAAATGTATTCAGTATAAGGTTTTACATAGATATTATCACACCCCAACCAGATTACATAGTATGAAACTTATGCCTGATAACTTTTGTTGGAAATGTAAAATTGAGGTTGGGACATATCTACACTGTTTTTGGGAGTGTTCTTCCATAACTCCATTCTGGACCAAAGTTGTGACGGTTCTGAGTGGTTGGTCGGGCATGGACATTCCTCTGACTCCGGAACTGTGTTTATTGGGGGATCGGTCTCAAATACCATCTGTATCTAAACATGTTTTCTCTGTCTTCATGGTTGGATTCATAACAGTATCAAGGATTATCCTGAGGCACTGGAAGACTACTGTACGCCCAGAGCTGAAAGACTGGATTGGGGCAATGTCAGAGACAGCTTCGTATGAATCTATGCTTGATAAGCTCAAGGACAATACAGAATATAAAGACACTGACTGGAACAGTCTTTGGAACTATTTAAAGGTGCAGGATAGTCTCACCCGAGGCACAATAGCGAACACCTAAAATACAACTGGATTCTGGATTTCCTGTTTTCATTGCAGCAATTCATTCGGATGTATTATCTTATACCATGTAAATATTTTGGAATAGGGGAGGGGTGCACACCAGCCTTTTGTTTTGTTTTGTTCTGTTTTTTGAAAAAGCATTAAAATTAATAAAAACTTTAATAACAAAAAAAAAGACTGAAGGCTGAATAAGGAAAATCATGAATAAAATCCCTGGATTAAAAGAAGTTAATTTCTGTGAAATGGAGGACTGGTGTCTGAAAGCTAAAAAGCTGTGGTCTCATTTTTACCCAAATAGATGCTTTTACAATACGGGGGCAACACAGATTTGACTTTATTACAAGCAAAAAATTGGGAACATGGTTTAGTTCTGCTCTCACAACAGTAAAAATTGGGTACAGGCTCCTTTTGGACCAGTCACGGTCCATGGACTGGTCGTTATTACAACCCAACAAAATGGACATGCCTTATTTTACTAGTCAATCTGTTTAACAGAGACAAAAGACTAATTTAGGCTTTAATGTGACAAAAACATAAATAAAAGTAACTTTTTTTTTAATTCTCATTTTTAAAGAAAAATTGAAAAATTCTATCAGATGGATGACCTTGGTGTTATTGAATAATGTTAGCCAACGTTGTGATATTGATGCTGTTGTCAGCCCCCATTTGTTGGTCTGTTGTGGGTGACAAGACATAACAGCTCAGAGGGACAGAGACGACACCCATGGGTGACATCAACACCAGAAGTCACGTTTGCGCTCACATACAGCACACTCAGAGACGAGATATGACTCTCAGAAAACAGTGCCACTCTAATCTAATGATAAGCATATCTTGCTGAATGTTTTCTACAGCAGTACCTGGTGAGTTCTTCCTTGATTTTCATTGGTTCGTGGGGGTAAAACTTGACCCGGAAGCACATTGTATAAGGCTGCTGGGCCGCTGCAGAGAGAGAAAACACAAGACAACAATCAGTGTAGAAATACAAAAAAACTGAACCTAAGCTTTATCTTGGTTGCATCATTGTAAATCCTGTTGGGCTGTAGTCGAATGAAGAAATTCTTGGTCGACTAAAGACACACCCTGTGCATCGATTAGTTGACTAAAAGGGGCTGAAATGTGGTGCGGGTAAAAAGTGCACTCACAAGACCACAAGTGCTCAGGATTTCATGCAAAAATAACTATGTGTACAAAAAAGTATTGACAGGTAACCAAGTTTCCACATGAAAAAAGTAAGAGCAAGCTCCCAATTTACTCACAAATCCTTATAATCCCAGTAAAATAATTACACGCCTAATACAAATTTTGGTCAACTAAGACACAGCCAAAGTCAACCTACAGTTCTGGAAGTCTAACCCGACTTATTTTAAAGGCAGTGTATCTGCAGGACAATTTTCCATCTTCCGTCTTCAGATATGAAATAAAATATTTATTTTCTTCACAACAATCGTTAATTAAACTGATTTGCTTTCAAGAACATACACACAGAAGTGCTCTGTGCATGTGAGGATGGGGATGAAGTCGGTGTTTTTTTCTCAACTGGATTTGACGACAGTTAAAGAGTGATGTCTCGGCTTGTTCTGCTGTGATGACGCTTCCACCAATCCATTCGAATGTTCGTCATGACATTACACATTTTCCCGACGGCTTTCAGTGAGAGACTTTCCAGATTGATAAATATGTAGGACTCAATTCACAGCGCTCCACATGCTACAGTGCCTTAGGAAAGTGAGCAATAACTTAAGACCTAAGTTTATCATTGAAATGTATTCTCTAATGCAAAACCCCACTGTTCACATGTGGCTGTAGGCTGCACGTACATCATATGGTGTTTTCCAAGGCAACAATATTTTATGGCGTTCAATGTGTCTATAAAATAACAATGAGGGCTCTACTGTGATTTATTTCCTCTTCCACAAAGCTCAAACTCAAAATGTCTTTCATATTTTCTTTTTTATTGAAGCGTCTGTTTTGAGCTGCTGTGACTTTGAACTGAACTAAAGCTGTTCAGGACCACTCGCTGTGAGGGGAAGAGATGGAGCAGTAATATCATAAACCAGAGCATTGTGTTACTGCTGATGGGGACACTCGGGGCCAAGACTCAAACGTTCACTGTGACTAAAGTTATTAACTTTGGGGCTTAAATACACTTCTGTGACCCACTTCTAAATATTGCAATTCGAAAATGCAAATATAAATACATGAAAACTTTTGATGTAAATAAAAACTTCCAAAATGCACAATTAACTTCTCCTTTGCCACCCTTTAGCCAAATTTAAATGTAGACATGTCAAAGTTTGACTATTTACGTATTTATTCCTAGAAAGAGAAACAAAAATTTAAAAAGTTGTTTTTTTAAGAAGTCAGTCTTAACTCAGCTCTGCTGTTCTCTAATGTTTAGGAACAGTGTAAATACATAATTTTAAGGACTCTAAGCAAATACGTCCGGAAAGCTTATGTGTATACCAAGAGTAAATGTGATCGAACAAATCTTGTTTTCTTTGCCCCGAATATGGTTACTATAGCAAATTTAACGCTTGCTCCAAAGTACCTGGAAATGTGCAGTTTGAAAAATGGACAAATCTGACACTCATGTATTTTCCCTTATGGAACAACAAAAGCTAAATCACAATTTCATTGCAACTTAAACACATCTATTCACCTTATTCCGGAAGGTGCCGTACGCGCCGCCATCTTGTTTCCGTTGTATTAGTTTACACGGGACAGACGAGTTCAACAGAAAATAAGTTCTACATGGACTAAAAAGCTGTTTTCAGACTGACCAAGAAATCTGTGCGTTGTGACTTGTTGTTGCTCGTGTTCATTAATAAACATTTTACACAAATCAACCTACTTTCTGTAACATTTTGGCGGCAAGACTTTTCCCTCGTTCGTCATTAGCTTTAACTGAGTTCTCGTCAAACGGACATGCGTCTACAACAAAAGTGCGTATCTGTGGCAAAAAGAGGCAAAAGTGGGCGGGGCAGAATAAGGTGAATAGTATGCACAAACATGATTTAGCAGTGCTTATGTTGCAGGCCTGTGAAATTGCAACACTGTTTTTCTGACGTGTTGACATTTACTTCACATTATAACAAGTAAAAATGTACAGGGCATAAGCTTTCAATTACCTCCAATCAGAACTAAGGTCTGTTGAAATAAATTGTAATGACAACATATATTAAATTAAAGACAATTTTGGTCCTGAGCCATTTGACATTCTGAACAGGACCAGAGCTCAGAGGTCAAAGGTCAGTGTGTGCCCAGCTGAGGTGTGGTGCTCTGCCTCTGGAGACGGGACGTTAGCGCTCGCTCCCAGAGGAGAGGCTGTCTGTGGAGCAGGACAGAGACAGCCGGTCCCAAAGGTGCTCTCCTGTGCGGTGCAAGTGCAGTGCGGGGGGTGCTGAGGGTTGTCCGTGAACAGGAGTTTGGGCTGGGCACCACTCTAATGAGGTGCAACACTAGATTCGCAAAACAAAATAAAAATTAACTATGTATCACTATGGTTGGTTTGGGAATATGCAACATTAGAATATTGAGTTTACTGTCAACAATAAAGAATAAGAAAACAAGGCTGCAAAAAGAGAAGAAAAATTAAATAAAGCTCTCTGTCAAAAGAAAAATGTACTGAGGTTAATTTACAGTTCATTCATGTTTTGTGAGACACTTTAAATTCACTCAAGACATTTCCAGACTCGTTTTTCTGATGAATTGCCGTGATATTATTCCCCAAAAATATACAATGTCTCATTTTGTCAACGTCGCCCGCCCCTTTTAGGTGCACTTTTGAAAAGGAGTTCATAGTGCATCTGCAGGGTATTATATCATTCAAACCAACAGTAAAAGACAGAATCCTTTCCTTCCGCCTGAGAACTTGAGCTGCTTAGACGCTTTTGTTCGGCAAGTGAATTGGCCCAAAAGTGATGACGCTGACAGTGACGGCGCTGTCACAAAGACACACGACCTCAGAGCACGTGTAGTGGGCGAGGTACTGGAGCTGGAGCCAAGGGGAGAGAGATAGAGTTGTCAATCTCATTTTTGTCTAACAACCCTCGTGACGCTTGTTTCTTCGGCTGAATCAGAATACTCTGGAAAATATTATCTACATAAGTGTAAGGACACATATTCTACATAATTTGTATTGTTATTGGCCTTTAAACATGCTCTTGAGTAACTTTGCTTTGGAATCTCATGTTTTAGAACTTAAAGTCATGTTATGGATGTACTGTCTAGAGCAGCAGAGGGAATTATCTTGATTATTATTATTATTAATTATCTTATCTTGTCTTGAACCAGACAAAAGCTAGCTTTCCCAAACATGCTCATGGAAGAACGCAGTTGTAATAAATTTGAGGCAGAAATGCTCAGGACAAACAGCACAGGTGTCCTCGGTATGTCTACCTTTGACAGAACAATCTCAGGCTCACAGGTGACAACCTCTAATTCAATAATCGAATAATCGTAAACTGGTCCATACATAGACTCCAAACTTATGAATCAGATAAAGCAGGAATCACACAAAAACATGGAGAATGTGTCAATTTTGTGTTTTTGATTAAACCACCCTTTGGTTTGTATATATACTACACCAAAAAAAAAATTTCACCCAGATAAAGCTAAAGTGAAGCCTCATTTCATGGGCCTTTCATGTTCTAAACGACTAATCGATTAACTAAAAGAATAATCGCTGGACTATTTGATGACCAAAAGTTAGTTGCAGCCTTAGAACAGTGGTATAACAAAGTTAACAGCTCAGAAAAGTCTATTTTGAGTGACGTGTCTGTGGGAGAGAAAAGCATCCCTCCCCAGTGCCAGTCAAACTCTGCCAGCTCAGCTCTTACGTCATCAGAGGTAGATGACTCTCTACAAAGTACGCACAACTGGACTGGACTAGAGTGGAATGCACACAGTCACATTATCTTCGGGTCCATGTATCCAGGTCCTGTGCATAGACTGTAGAGGGACTGGACATAACTGCCCGCTAGTCTCCTTTGTTCTAAGTAGGAACAACAACCGCGTTCACTTTCTACTGAAACATCTGCCAATCTTTCTCTGTAACTGCTGCTGTCAGACTTGTCATTTAGGACTTAAAAGGACTTATTTTAAAATGCTTTACATGATCTTGGTGTTTTTATTTTGCTATTGTCTTTATAAATCTAAATATGAACAATAATAACCACCAATCAGGTGCCACCTTATATCGACGTCGTGAGTGGCTCTGGTTTGAGTGACAGCTAGCTAAACTTGTCAAAACTACTCAAAAATAAGATTAATGTTCAAAATTCAAGTTGTTTTAATATTAAGCATGTTTTTGATTGTCATGTGCCTCAGGACTGCAGCTGGTCCCTGATAATAAAGGATAAACTAAGACTCTTTACAGAGGAGCAGCCTCATCTGGAGCTTATTCCATCTCCACTTCCTCTCCATCACAGTTTCCTTCCCCTCGTCTCCTCAAAGTGATCAGGCACAAGACTAAAAGCTTTTTATTAGTTTACAGTAAAAGAGAAAGAGCGTTTCAAAGTCTGTGAAAGTGTGGAAGAGTCAGGCAGGAAAGCATCTGCACCAATCTAAATCAAATTTACACTGATTGAGTTTGGTAAGTAAAGACATGATTAGATGATTTTGTGTCTGAATCACCATTTTGAATATTATTCAAGTGTAAGAAGTGCCTCAATCATCACGATTGTAGTCATTACAGTAAAGGCACATTTACGTGGTGACACACAGAGGTCGGGGACAAAGTTATTATTTTTTAACCATCTAAAGGGGCATATTTCAGCTGTTTCTAGATTATCAATGAACTTGAACAGATAGGAAACAGAATTATATTGTACTTATAACAGTAACGTAGATCAGTAGTATCATGCTTATGGCTGCCAACAGTCCCGCTGTAGGCAGGACGTTCCATTATTTGGCTGGTTTTGATTTGATTTGATAAGAAAAGCTGTCGTCCCACATTTCAGTCGGCAAGATTCAGATTGGCAAATAAACTAAATAAAAGGCCACTGACAAGAGCTAAGTCACAAGGGACTTATCCAAACCTCTAAATACATTCCAAAGTATGTCAACTAACTTAAATATCAATATTGTGTGTAGGACTCCTGTGTGCAGTGCGGGGTCATGCTTTTATAGTAGGTATAATGCAGCTACTCGGTGACAAAATTCGACTGACGAAGCCGAGGGGACAGCTTTTATTCCAAACAGACCTGTGCCAGGGCGAACTGTTGTGACTGAAGCACTTTTAATCTGTGTCAGGCTGACATGAAGAAGTGGTGAGTAAACAAACATGTTATGAAAAGCTCTAGAATGAAGCTTTTCATAACATGTTTGTTTACTCACCTCTAAAGCAGCTGTGGATGCCTGTCTTTATTGTCCTTAGCTATGTCTACAGAGCGGACAGTGTGAGTAATGAGGTGTTAGCGCAGCAACAACATCTTAATATCAAAGCCGATGCGCTCCAGTCATTTACACTGAAAACACATGCTTTTTGCACTTCTGTATTTACAGACAGGCCTCTGCTCAGACAGAAGCTCTGCCTCTGTAAAACAGACCACATATGTATCATATTGTGGGTGGGATACACAGCAGAAGTGTCGTATTGAAACTGAACACAGCTGGATGGGTGCAGCCCAAACAGAGAAGTACACACTAGATACTGCTTTACAAGATGTATTCTACTGTACTGTACTTTTTTTTCTAGAATTTGCCTTTTTTCCATTCTAATCTCTGCTGCCTGAGTTGAACCTGCACTCCCTCCTCCATCTATTTTTTGCCGTTGAGACATTGTGCTAAACATGAACTTGACAGGTTTAGTGCTGATTTTTTCCCTCTATCATTTGTACAGCATCAGCAGCTCCAGGGCCCAGCGTTGGCCGCCTGCAGCTGAAAGCGTCTGCACATGTGCTCTGGGCCGCAGGAGCTGTGGTGGATTTGTTTAGTGCTTGACCTTGTCGTTGTGAGTGTGCCCCAGGAGAGGAGCAGACAACAGCAGATACTTACACTTCATCTGCCTCACCACAGACTTGTTCGGCTCCAGCCAGTGCTAAAAAACAAACAAACATGTCAGTCAGAAGGGAGAATTAGCATTATACAGTATAATGTTTATCTAATTACTATTAAAATGAATACAATGGCAAGTGATATGCAAGCAATGGTCTGTGACATTGAAATGTATTACAAATGTTACTAAAAGAGATGATAAAAAAAAAAAAGTTATGTTGTACACTTTCAAATAAGGGTAAATGGTAATATTTCTCTGACTTTTTTGATTCATATTACAGATTTTGCTGTTATATAAAAATTAAACCTCAACTAATACGTTTATGACATGTTTAACACATTTCTGTTTGATTGACATAATCCCTAAATACAAAATACTTCACAGGAACACACCAACTTTATAGAAGACGTTTTTTGTAGAAGATTTTTTCTTTTTTTTTAAACAGAACTGGACAGTTGTAGCATGAAATGAGGAGAGAAAAGATAGAGACATGCGGCAAATGGTTGGGGCACGGAAGCAAACCCACAACACCAAGTGATAACAGCCACATATGTGCAATGCCTTAAAACCAAAACAGATTTTTTTTAACGCTGCTAAATCCTACGTGTATCTCTGATTAAGACAAAGAAAGTCATGAGTAGTGGGCGTGTTGATTCTCAGAACAGTGATGTCTTGAATGCAGGAGAAAAAAGACAAAGCAGAAAGATTTATCAAGATATGTGAAAAATACTATTTTGAAAGGCTAAATGAAGGGAAAACAATTTGACATGGTTTAAAGCTCCTAAAGGTTGATTTTGCATATCCTTTAATATAACAGAGATTTACCACTTTTTCTTACCTCACCCCCATAAAAAGGTATCACAATTCTAGTCATAAAATTAGGTCATTTCAGCACTTCTCACTACGATATATATTAACTTTTAAGTCCATTTACTTTTGTGAGATATTAAACCTCAACCAAGAAAGGGACATGGACGTTTATTTTTCATAATCAATGGACTGCAAGGAGAATAAAAACATATAGAATATAGTTTTTCATGTTAAATTTTGTCATTTCAATTATAATGTGGTGCAGCTTAATCCATAATAATTCAATGGCACATTGAGTCAGAAATTCAGTGAACACTCTTAAACATCTCATATTTCACTTCACAATCTACTGGTGCTGTTTTGAATGTAAGATGTGTGTGCCTCTTTGAATCACGTGGACTGTGTTGTTCTAACAGGCTCCTGGCTCATATTACGGAGCACTTCCTGTATCTGCTCCATCTCATTTCATCTTATTACACTCTGAGACGAGAAGACAAGAGACCAGGCCAGAGGATAGGCTCCACTCCGGTGCATTTTCTAATATTGTTAAAGGTGCACTGCATAACTTTTCTGGTGGTGGCGGGTGCAATAGAGGTTATGCAGGTGACGTTCCAGCATTTTGAATTTTAGCAGTGAGTGGCAAAAACGCATGAGAGTCAATGGTGAGTGATGACATTTTCTCTTGTAAAACCTCAGAACTCAACTAGAATGTGAAAGAGCTGCTACAGTCTGATAACAGATATAAAAGTCTACAACTCTTAACCCTGACACTTTAGTTAGTACCTGACATGTAAAAAAAAAAAAAAAAAAAGAAAGAAAAGCAAATAAACAGTTGTAGAACACTGCACTCACATTTATCACTGATACAGACTTTGGGATCACACACAGCTGAACTGATTATCTTTCTATCCTAAATAAGCTGTTTTTGAGTCTGTTAAAGAAATAAATTGTTGTGGTGCAAGTTGAAGTGTCCTAACTCTCCAACTGAGAAACTACTTTCCATTTTGCCATATAAAGTTAATTTTAACAAAACAATAACTTCATGGACCATAAAAAGAAAAAAAAAGAAACATATTTTGTCAGTTGTGCTGCTCATGCCACTCATGGCTACTCAGTTGGAATGTTCCGGAGCATTATTCTTTTCTCTTTTTTAAAGGTTTTTCTTACTTTGCTTTATTTGACAGGACAGTCACAGAGTGAAATGGGGGCAGAGCGACATCCAGGAAATGGTCAGGTGCTGGAATCAAACCCACAACACCTCTGCAGCGACAACCACACATGTGCAACACCCTTACCCACTACATCACTGCCAAGTATGAGGAGCACTGTTCAGACAAAATAATGTTGGTACCTACTCATCGATGTAATCCCTCATTCGTCCAGGTGTGCTTCATCGTAGAAAAGGTTTCAGGGGTTGTGACTCCTCCCTGGGGGCAAGACTCTCACTACTTAGAGTAGCATATAAGCCCGAGTTCCCATAGCAGCTCTCTGATTGACAATGACTTTTGGATAAAAGTCGAAACGTCTCGATCTTCAAACAGCGTCCGGATGACAACCCCTGAAACCTTTTCTACGTTGGTACCTACTGTTTCCATGGAGATGCTAATACTTTGCCTAAAATGTTCAAACATGGCATAAAACCTGCCTTGCAATTATTGATTTACAGATGGTTTATTGCTCAAAAATGCCATGAAAAACGTATTGGGATTGAGGTCGCTTCTCCACAGATTTGACCTGTAACTTGTCCTTGTGGCATCCGTGCTAGTCTCCAAGGATTCTAGGCAAAACAATAACATGATTTCCATAAGAAAAGCAGTTGCTTTAGGAGCATACTGCACCTTTAAGCATTAGTTTCCTATAGGGTTCATAGCAATATTGTACGTTAGAGCTGTGCAATTACTCAAGTTTATAAACATGATTTCAATTATTACTCTAATCAGTTACAAAAATGCAATGAATTAACGTCTGTTCAGAATCATTTGTGCACTCAATCTGCCAAAACTTGGAGCTAAGCAACTTCTCTAATCTACAGTGGCTTTGAAAACAACAAACGAATGTCACAAAATACGACAAATAAATTACATCCAGTCTATACTTTCTCTACAGCTTAATTTTGACAGCAACAAAGTAATGGCTTGAAACAATCGCAACTTCAATTATAAGCCAAATAATTATGCTTTTTGCCATAATCTAGCGGTGTCATAATGGGACCAAATGTATGACTCCTATTAAATTCATCAAAGAAACAAACATTAACATATATAGTATTAAACTATGACATACATAAAACACACTTATAGTACTTTGTTTAAACTATAAGTGATAATGTAGATTTATTGTGTATTTTACTGGGTGCTGTTTATTGATGGGTGCTGTGTTTTATGTTTTTGTTTTATGTTTGGTTGTCTCTCTGTGCTTTTTTAATGCTCAAACGAATTGCCCCTGGTGGGATTAATAACCTGAACCTGAATATTGATTTAAAACAACTTTGTAATAGAAATGTGTCATATGACTGAGAGGCTCTACTTTTTCTTTGGCGGCATTTCTCCGTACCCAGCAGCAATAGAAAGACAGATACTTTTGAGATCCCGAAGTTCAGCCGCAGAAACATTTTCACTGCGCTTTGTGTGTCAGTCAAAGGTCTCAGAGCAGCTTTGGCAGGAGGATTTGTCATGCAGAGTCAGCAGCTCCAGTGTCAGGGCCGTTTGACGAGAGTAACAGCCCTCACGACAAAAGATTTCGCTGTGTCCTGCAGCCCGGGCATCACAGTCAGCATCAGAGGCGTCAAAGTGGGGGGGGGTAAAGGGTCCTGGTTTCCCCGGGGCCCACAGTTGCATTTGTCTACCTTTAATCTATTTTTGTTGTAATAAAACACAAAGTGAACGCAAAGAATTTATGTATGAGATCTGAGGGCCCCATCACTCATTTAAAGAAGAACTGATGTGTTTACTTTATTAAACGTCTTTGTAAGTTCGTGTGGTGGTGGCAAATGTATTTTTAGGGCGTTTGAAGCCCCCGCCGTCTCCCCCTGCTGTCTCTGCGCGGAAAACCAGCTGCAACTTTCCTGACATCGATCTGAACTCTCCTGAGAAACTCTGGTTCTCTTTTTTACATTTGGCGACATGAAATGTTTTGTATGTGATTGTACTTCCTTATTTCAAATAAAAGGAAAGAGAAAAAAGAAAAAGAAAAAAAAACGCTTCTTTTTACTGGTAGTCTATTTTCATAAGACACCCGCAGGGGGAGCTCTGTCGCTTAAGTTACTTGGTTCTGCTTTAAAAAAGAGAAAAATCATTGCTCGCATATTAGCCAACTTGTTGACAAATCAAAGAAGTTAATTTAATTTACAGTAAGTGTATTTTCTAAATGTAATAATACATTTCGAAACTGCTCATGTAGTTATTGAAAAAACAAACAGTGCTGTAACACAATATAAGTCGGTACCTACACAAGATGTCTATAAATTAGAAAGTTATTGTAAGGTGTATGCAGAAACAATAGGGTGTCTATATTCTAGCAAAAATGATTGAAATAACAAAAATAACAGAATTGCTGGGATACATAAATCATACACAAAATTATGTAGGGGCCCACAGAGAAGGTTTGTACCCGGGGCCCAGAATTTGCTGCTACACCCCTGGTCAATGTCTAGGTGTAGCCAGGTGAACTTTCTTTTTCTTCTAGCTTCACTCTGTTTGGTTTGGGGGTTTTGTTTTGAAGATTTTCCCCTTGAACATCTTTTGCGGCATTTGGTGTAAAAAGCAATACGACCCGGACAGAAAACTGGACTGGAACACCTACTCGCTCCACAGGAAGTGTCAGACCAGGCTGTACTTTCTGCGTATGACGGGCATCTTTTCACATCTGCACAAAGCTCCTGAACATGTTTTTTTTATCAGACATAGCAGACAAGTGTCCTGCCGTGGTGAAAGAAATACTGACTGAATAAAATCATTAGGAAGGCTGACTCAGTGGAGAGGTTACAGCGGGCAGGCTTCATGGAGCGGAAAGTTTTGCAGAAAGTAAAAAGTGCTGCATGTCGGCCCAAAGCGGCACTAAAAAGAGGAGTCGTTAGGGAAGGATTCATACAATTCCGAACGATTGATAAAAGTTGATTCCGAATTCGAGTTCTCCACACAAGCAAACTTTCTGATGATAAAATTGCATGTTGTTTCAGTGTGTTATGTCCCTGCGATGCTCTTTGTTCTGTTCCTTTTAAATAAACTAGTGCAATCCCCGGTGCATATTATACTTTGAGACAAGAAACAGGCTGGTGAAGTATACGCTCAGATCCTATGCATTTTTATTTTTGCCCAGAGAGAAGCAATAATAAAGTGCCACAGTCCGATCAAATTTATGACTCCTATTAAATTCCTCATTAGAGATAAAACTCAAAATCAATATAGTATTTTGTAAACAGTCTTTGGGATCGTGAGAATGTGCAAACCTCACACAGAAAGGGTGTATGTTGGACGTGATGTGTACTCACTCTCTGTTTCTCCGGGTCCACATATCTGATCCCAAAGTAGTCCTTCTCCAGGAGGTTGTAGTGGTTGCACACATGGTCCAACAGGCACTGGCCTTTGGTGTCTCTCTGTCAAACAAACACAAAAACACAGTCAATAATGTGAGATAAGTCTGTCAACATATTGTTTAAGAAATGAAAGATGGGACTATATTTTGGGGCTCACTATTTCTCATGTGTAGACCTGTCACGATAACAAAATGTGAAGGGTGATATATTGCTAATGAAAATATTGCGCTAAACGATAATATTAAAATGACTTAATGCCACCTACACAATAACACTAACGCAGGAGAACACTTTTATAAATGAACACATCATAAAAACATGAGCTGGGATATAAAATAGTAGAAGGAAACACTGAAGTTGTTAAGTTAGTATCATTAATGAGTCATACATGTCCACTATTCAACCCTCTAATGCTCAAATGTTCATTCAAGAGAAAAAAAAAGAAAGTAAAAGTTCCCCCACAAAGAAAAGATGCATGTGATAAATATTAAGCCCCGAAAATATTGTTCCATCTATAATATATTGAATGATAAGTCGATATAGCATTGTAGTAATGGAGGATTTTTGGTAGGCTGATAGCTGATACTACAATTCTGCAAATAGGCCTACCTAAATCTGACAGAAGGAACTCTCTCTACACTGGATGAACTGCTCCTCATCTGCCTGGAGGAACTCTCTCTACACTAGATGAACTGCTCCTCATCTGCCTGGAGGAACTCTCTTTACACTAGATGAACTGTAGTACATCTGTCTGGAGGAGCTCTCTCTACACTAGATGAACTGTTGTACATCTGCCTGGAGGAACTCTCTCTACACTAAATGAACTGTTGTACATCTGTCTGGAAGAGCTCTCTCTACACTAGATGAACTGTTGTACATCTGCCTGGAGGAACTCTCTCTACACTAAATGAACTGTTCCTCATCTGTCTGGAGGAGCTCTCTCTACACTAGATGAACTGTTGTACATCTGTCTGGAGGAGCTCTCTCTACACTAGATGAACTGTTGTACATCTGTCTGGAGGAGCTCTCTCTACACTAGATGAACTGTTGTACATCTGTCTGGAGGAGCACTCTCTACACTAGATGAACTGTAGTACATCTGTCTGGAGGAGCTCTCTCTACACTAGATGAACTGTTGTACATCTGTCTGGAGGAGCTCTCTCTACACTAGATGAACTGTTGTACATCTGTCTGGAGGAGCTCTCTCTACACTAAATGAACTGTTCCTCATCTGTCTGGAGGAGCTCTCTCTACACTAGATGAACTGTTGTACATCTGTCTGGAGGAGCACTCTCTACACTAGATGAACTGTAGTACATCTGTCTGGAGGAGCTCTCTCTACACTAGATGAACTGTTGTACATCTGTCTGGAGGAGCTCTCTCTACACTAGATGAACTGTTCCTCATCTGTCTGGAGGAGCTCTCTCTACACTAGATGAACTGTTGTACATCTGTCTGGAGGAGCACTCTCTACACTAGATGAACTGTAGTACATCTGTCTGGAGGAGCTCTCTCTACACTAGATGAACTGTTGTACATCTGTCTGGAGGAGCTCTCTCTACACTAGATGAACTGTTGTACATCTGTCTGGAGGAACTCTCTCTACACTAGATGAACTGTTCCTCATCTGCCTGGAGGAACTCCCTCTACACTAGATGAGCCACCTTGGCTCTGGTTCTGGTCCAAACGGATGTGTCAGTCCTGGTCCACCTGCAGTTTGTCCGTCCGTGGGACTAGGATCTCTCTTTTTCCTCAAGGTTTTTTCTTTGCCGAGAAGGAGGGTCAAAGACAGGGGATGTCCAGGGACAGTTTAATTTGCTAAATTTCTTTTTACATTGCTTTTTTAAACTGTTTTTCTACTAATGACTATTTCATTGACTTATTTTGTCTGAAAGTTTAAACATAAATATGATTACAGAACCTGTTAAAAATGTGCCATAAGACGTGAATCTTTTTACGACCACAATTTGGAATGAACCCAGCCTGTTCTCTCAGCTCTGTAACATTAGAGGTGGCCATTTTACATGACACAATCCTCTCTCTTGGGTTTCTGCTGGAAACATAATTGTGAACCGCAAACTTTACCTCTTAAATGTATTTTGCGTGGCATGTCCACAGGTCATAAGGGAAAAAATAAACAACACACAGGGAGTCCATAGAGTGAATCAATAATCACTTTGCATTTCCCATCTGCGCTTTAATCAACATCTACACGTTTACAGACTTACCAGTCCCCAGAGTCTCTAAAAGCACAGTAGGAGGTCGAGCATTTAGCTACCAAGCTCCTGTGTTATGGAACCAGCTCCCTGTTCATGTAAAAGAGGCCGACACAGTCTCTACATTTAAGACCAGGCTCAAAACGTTCCTCTTTGAAATAGCTTATGGTCAGGCCAGTTAGGAACAGAAATAAAAACCTACAGTTTTAGCTACGCTGCCCTTGGAGCAATTCTGCTGGGGGAAGTATGGCAGCTCGAACACTATCCTCTGGTTCTTCCTACTTTACCTATCAACAATATTTAATATTACTTCAACTGTAGTCTGTTCATTGCTGTTCACATGTTTCTCTTTCTCTCCACTTCCCCCGGGGAGTGGAGACTGTTTCAGGCACTGCGGCGGCTGCTCCAGTGACGACCCCCCCACCCCCATCTGTCTGGAGGATCGATCTCTACACTGGACGATCTATGCGCCACCCGCCTGGAGGAACTCCCTCAACCCTGGATTAGCCACACCTCGTCTGCCTGGACGAACTCCTTCTACTTTAGATGAACTGTTCCTCATCTCCTGCTGGAGGATCTCTACACTGGTGGACTGCTCCTCGTCCGCCTGGAGGAACTCTTTAAAGCCACCTCCCTCTTGAGTGGTTGTGGCTCCACAGTCCAAGTGGATGTCAGTCCTAGTTCATCTGCAGCCTGTCCGTCCGTGGGAGTAGGATCTCTCCTTCACTGTGGTTCTCCCCGAGGTTTCTACTTTTTCCCATGGGGTTTTGTAGTTTTTCCTCGCCGCGAAGGAGGGTCAAAGGACAGGGGCATTCTGGGACAGTTATCTGAACTGCTTTTACCTGTGGCCCATCGAGGCAACTGTTGTTGTGATTTTGGGCATTATAAAAATAAATTGATTTGATTTGATTTGACTTACCAATGCACACCCACTATCAATATACAGTTAACAGTGTTTAGAGTCCCTGTTTTACGCATTATTCAAACTTTTCAACCACATTTGAACACCTTAGCCAAGTTAATGCATGATTCCGGTTCCAGTTGTTGGTACATTGCATCTTTTGTAAATGTGGAAAAGTGAGTTGGCTGTACATCCGCTTCATCAAAAAGGAGAGATTTGTTAACTCTCCAGTGGTGTTTGTTTGTGTGATGTTTCTTGCAAGAAAACAGATTCTTTCATCTGAATCCAAAGGAGTCTTTGGAGGTGATGTGATTCATGTTACGATGACGCATTTCTAAATCCCAAATTACAATTTGTGGTTTTTACTATTAACAATGTTGTTTACACCACCAGACTCTCTCTGAGAACATCAATCTATGTTATTTTTTGTAATTAAGAATCAGAATGAGAAAAAGGTTTAATGCCATTGTAAGTAAACAAAATTAACTAGGAATTTGCTCTGGCGAAGTGATGCAACACTGAATAATGGTAAAATATTGAAATAAAAATGACACAGCAAATGAAATATAGTTTGACAAAATAGTCATACAAAATGAATTCTTTTATTGTCGTAGTTGTGGAACATGTATCCACATCTGTATCCTCAATAAAGATTACATAAAATGAAAATTAATTAAATAAAAAGAAAAGTTTGACTAAGATTCCTAATCTCTTTTCAGAGAGGGCAGTTATACATGTTCAAGTGGCACAAACAGGGAGAATATGCTATACTCAGAGGCTCCCCCTATAGGCTGAAGTATAACCTTCACGCTCGGGTCTACAGGTGCAAAAGGGTTCCTCTTCATTTGAACATGTTCACCCCGTAATTCGAGGTTGCCAAACCAGTCACTGCCTCCTACATTTTGTTCAAATGCAGAAGGGTTTGGAAGCAGATCATAAGGGGGCGTTAAATTAAAACACGTGTCTCTGAAATGCAGAAAACAACTCCTCTCAAATATTCTCCGTTTGATAATGACACTTTATGTTATTTTTGGTACTGTCATGATGTTTACTATACCGACTTTTTGTTCAATATATGATCAAAAAAATAAAAATTCTTAATTATCTTGTGTATATTCTGTTGTGGGAAACATTAAAAAAGTACAAAAAGATTTGAGCTGTAGAAAAATTATTGACACAAAGTACTTTATTGTGTTTCAATCTGCTATTAATTTTTTTTTTAACAATACTGTATGTTTTGAAAAGCATTTCTCCTGCTTTAAGGCTATAGTGTCAGCGGCATGGAATAGCTTCAAAATCATAATTTATCGTGATATTTTCAACAGGACTTCCCATAACTGAACGAGTATGTGTGAAGGTTCAGGAGTCGACGATGGATTTACACTCAACATGAGGCAGATGCGGCACGTATTTTTGGCTATATACACTATATACTGCGGTATGAAAAACAGACCTGTTACGGACTCTCTCCACGAGCCTGAACCGCAGCCACCTCGCATTGGGTGTAAAATGACATGTTTACTGATGCACTGCACTTCCCATCATAACCTTTGACAGCTCAGTCAATACTCTCTCATGCTGCATTTGCTCGTATCATGGACACGCGTGGTCCTTTCTACGGCCAGTTAATCGTGGTGGATTGATTCTCAGGATTCTCATTTGCCCTTGTGTGACTTCCACTGGTGCAGATGTTTCAGTCATTAGAACAACAGCTCATCACAGCCATCAACAGCGTAATTAATATGCATCACATGACCAGCGACCAGTTTCCAAGGCGACAAGGCTGTGGTAGAATGTATAGAATGTTGCTGGAAAAGGTCATCGTGTCTGTGGGTTGACAAAAACATCTGCCTTACAAATGGCAATAATAATGGCTTGGATTTTTATTTCGATTTCCATGTTGACAGTGGGTACATTTACGTGGCCAGTAACAATCTGAAACATGACATTTTAATTATCTGAGGAATCCGATAAAGACAGCGAGGATTACAGCTGGTGAGGCACAGTATGGCAGGTTCAAATAGACCTATTGTTGATCACTTAATTGTTTTTCTTTTCAAACATAAAATTCAAGCACTTTTCAAGCACCTTCAATAAAAATAACGACAACAACCTAATCAGACTAACAACCTCCATCCAAGTGTTTACTAACTCATGCCCCTCCCACTTGAATGAAAGTCACAGATACAAAAATCATCTTAAAGGATTATGTATAACTATCCTATCTGTAGTTTTAAGGTAAGGTAAACTTTATTGTCCCCGAGAGGAAATTTGTCGTAGGCTACAGTGCCACTTTTGCTGCATGACATATAATTCTACACTCAGTCACAATTACTCATGAAAATTAAATAGATACATAGTTTTATAACCTACAATATCGACTTCCTGGCAAAAAATAGAGCACAATTCTATGGTTGATGAGCCCTGTCACAACCAGTAAAAAATACATACAACAATTTAGTAAGAGACAGCAATAAATATGAATAAGTTATAATTGCATTCAGATTTACAAATGCATTAAAAGTCCTGAAGCTCCACATACAGGACACAAAGAAAGGTAAATTCATAATGCAAGGGCAATTAAGAGCTGAGTGTATGTTATAATGTGCATTTCAGAAAACTTAAAAGCTCATAAGGCACCATAGTTGTAGATCATCTAGTTCGTGTTCAAAAGGGCTGCTGCTGCAGGGACAAAGGAGAATTATATTGTATTTAATTGTTCTGAATGTCTTTTGAAGTACTTAAAAAAAAAATACTACTACCACTCTTTGAATTTCAACCATTTTAAGCACTTCAAACACTTTCCCAATCTTGAAAACAACATAGAAAAATGTTAGCATTTTCAAGGATTTCAAGCACCCATATGAACCTGTTAATTGTACTTAGATGCTTTTCTTAATGAACATATAAGATTCACAGGTCAATAAAAAATACTGAGCGTCAATCCAGTATTGTATCTGTTCACGCAAAAGGAGAAGGAAAAAATAAAAACGGCACGCTTCACCACGCTTTGAACCCAGGTCGCCCACACCACAGTCAGAGGTCAAATCAGGCCAGCTAAACTGTATAAAGTTCAAACTAGCAACACTTAAAGTCCATATGGACTGGTTCTCGAAATGTTCTAATTCTGACTTAGTTTGGTGGGAGGGCACCTGTGGCAATTATTTAGTATAGTTTTACATCTGTGAAGTTGCCGTTAGTGTTTGAAAAATATAAGTTTAAAATTACAGGAAGTGGAGCTGAGGTCTGAAACGGAATCCCTCTGTGATGTCATCAAAAAGCAACATACCATTGTAAACACAGAGATAATTTACACACAACTGACAGTTGTTGTTTTTTTGACAGTTTAACAAAATAAAGTGGTCAGATACTATTTATCAAATCATAACTATTGTTTCATTTATATGGATTTTGGCCCTTGTTTTCAAAATGGTTGCTAGGTAACAGCTGTGGAATTACCTTCACCTATGTCATATTTGCTGCCCTTTTCCAACCAGGAAGTAACATTTTAAACATTATGAAAATTGTAAAACAGGGGATAAAAAGGCAAACTGTTTAGTAAACTCTTTATTGAAATGTGTCGTCTAACGTCTCATATAGATTTTTATGATATTATCTCCTCGTTTATCTTATGTGTAAACTAGTCTAGGCCTATTGTCTATAAAACATTTACTTTAATTATTTCTTTAGTTGTTAGTTAAACTGCACCGTGGAACTTGCCACCGTCTGGTTTAAACTTGATATTCTTGTCTTTAAATGTGCGACCACAGCCTACAGAGGTCTCAGGTCAAACCACAGACAATCGTGGTTTAGTCACACATTAACTGTGCTCAAGAGTCCTTGTCCTGACGATAAGAAGAGAAAGCACTTGAAAAAAAAAGTACATCTACAAAATATTTAATAACTTTTTATGGAGATTTATTTGGTTGACAAAGTATTTTTTAAAGTATAAATGCACAGAAATAATCATCTGACTAATCTTATCCAAAAAATAATCACTGACTAGGGGACTACTAAAATAATCGTTAGTTGCCGGGGTTTGTAACAGTAAATAATTGACAAAGCACAAAGCTGCACTCTGCACTCGTCATCATTGGTCTTCCTCCATTAGCAGAGGGTTTAATAATGAAGACACGGGTCCATACCTATCAATAGTTTATAGATCAATAAAGCGTTATCAGGCGAGTCCTTCTGTGCCGCTCACTCAGCACAGAGTAAGCAGAAGTCAGGGGCCTTTACAGTGCTTTTAGCTGGGCTGGCTGCTCCTGTCGGCACACATAAGCAGCAGGTAAATGACTGACAAAGGGAGATCGCACTGTCCTGAGCAGAGTGGACAAGCTTTGTTCCTATTTTGGGTTAGTTGTGTTTGTAGTTTTTTTCATTATGCGTTAGGGATGGGCGATATGCCAAGAAAATGATATCACAATTTTCCTGGAGCCAATTCACAATGTCGATTTTATCACAATACATGTAGAGTTGGGAGAATAGATAATATCACCATTGTTGTTTTGGACATCTGCAAAAATGAGTAATAAAGCGTATCGTACATGTGGTTAAAGTCTATATGACAGCTCAGATGACACATTTCACTAAAATATTTATATTATAAGATTTTACGAAACATTTTGTCTATATATACCCAGTTTGACCGTTTTTGTAATGTTTACAATGTTACTTCCTAGTTCCTGTTCCTGTTACCTAGCAAACATTTTGAAAACAATGGCCAAAATCCATATAAATTACAAAATAGTTATGATTTGACAATAATAATACCTGTTAACACCTTTATTTTGTTGAATGACTGTTTAAACTGTCAAAAAATGTGTCTGTAAATCGTTTCTGTATTTTCAATGGCAGGTCGCTTTTTGATGACATCACAGAGGGATTCCATTTTAGAACTCAGAACTACTTCCTGTAATTTTCGACAAATTTCAACACAAACTGCATCTTCACAAATGTAAAACTATGCTAAATATTTATCACAGGTGCCCTCCCATAACAACCTGTCATATAGACTTAAAATGAGTACAAAAAGAGAATCTTGTGGTCTATTCAACATCTCAAGACTTTCACAAACACAGGAATGAGATCATATTGCCCAGCCCTATATTATTTATTTTTCTAAGATTCACAGTCATTTCAGAACATGTTTTGTAGCGGTTTAAACTACAGGATTAGCACCTTTAATACAGAATAAGTGAAGAAAGGGCATTTGCGGCCATTCAAATTGTGTGAATGGTGTTGGCAGACATGGCTTTTAACACTCAACAATATAGTGACGCTTTTTTGCATTCTGTTTGTTTTATTGTTTGCACTGTTGAATGTACTGTATTCTGGTTTCATGCTTTTCAGTTGTTTTGAGTTTAATTGGAAAGCTCTTGAAAGTAGATTGGGTGTTGTAAAGGGCTGAATAAATAAAAGTTGATTGATTGAATGCTTTTGGTACATTATTAAAAAGCACAGGAGTTGCATATTCATCAAATGTATGTTCTGTATTCAACAGTTCAAGTGTCTTCTGCAAGTGACCGATGTTTTGTGTTATGGAAATGAACAGGGAAAAGCTATTTGTTTGGAATAAGAAAAATCGAAAACCGTGATTCATCAAAATTAGAGAAACATTTTTTATTTTTTTTTCGTCACATTGCCCAAGCCCTATTTCTAAGTCTGATTATTTACTATGAGCTTTGGTCTATATTTATTTAGCGCCTCCATAAATTTCCCAGTGTTTACTCAGCAGCTTCAAGGATATGAGCCTGATAAACAGAATATGTCATGAGAGGATTTATTTAGCGAGTCAGGCGGCATGTCTCTCCACAAACCTCCTCCTCTCCATGTGCCTTGCAATTATGGGCTTAAGGTTTTGCATATAATGAAAACAAATGTGTACAAACAAAACAGGAAGCCTAAGCAGATGTTTCTATAAAATCTGCAATGACATTAGCCATAAAAAATACCCTCAGTTGATCGTGAACTAAAACAATTCCAGCTGTGGCATAAAAATAAAAATAAAATCAAGAAAACAAGTGTTGACGATCCACAGGAGGAGTTCATATATGGGCTAATCGCACTCACACACTCCACTCAGCGCATTACTCTATCAATATTTAATTACCTCTGAGCGGCCAAGATCTGCCTTTATAAAGTCCATTATCCGAACCGAAAACTGCAATCAAATGTATTTACATAAAAGCTGGGAATGACTAAAACATAAGTCACCTATTTTCTTCTGCTTATCCGGGCCGGGTCACAGGGGCAACAGTCTGAGCGAGGACTCCAACACTTTGGCTACGTTCGTCAAATTGAATTTTTTTTGCCCAAATGTGACCTGGATCTGATTTATTCACGACAGAGTGAACAGTTCAAATCTGATTTTTTTCAAATGCGACCCAGACCACTTTCGTATGTCGTACTACACTGGATTCGAATCTGATCTTTTGCCAAGTGACTGCAGTCTGAACAGGCAAGTCAAACTAATCTGACTTCTACGGCGCTGAAATTAAACACAATACACTTTTTTTTACATAGGAAAAGACAGGAATCTAACAGATGAAACCTTCAAACGTCTGCCAGACACGGCGGAGAGGCTAGAAAGTTTCAAACTGAGTTGGTTTAGACAAAGGTAAAATATCAACTTTTGCTGATTTAAGACAAAAGATAAAGATGGCTGTAGGCTTGTATTGATAAATGCTTTCTCACTGTTTTGTCCTGTTTACTTTTCCACATCAGACACTTTAGGGCTGTTTGCGTTTACACCTGAAAATTGATTTGAGTCACGTTTTATTTGCAATGTAAACGGCCTTTCCTATAACATCTGATTAGGGAAAAAAATCTGAACTCAACATCAAGACTTGCACTTCCTACACCCCAGACACTTCCTCCAGCTCCTCCTTTACACTCCTATCAATTCCATGAACATAAACAATACAGACTTTTAACCGATGCCATTTAAAACAAAAAAACAATTTACAAAGACAGAATCTTGATTGTGGTCCTAATTTACACCATGATGATTTTTCAAGATGTGGCACGCAACCTCTGACCTCAGTTACGTCATCAGTCTCATGCCGCGACCTGATTGGCTGCCGCTTCTCTCTTACATCACCACATAAATCAGTTCAGACAGAGCCATGGGCGCTAAAGCGTTCACAAACTGCCTCTGGATGGATTCGTGTTGGGCTGGGAGTTTGAACACAGTTAAGAGAAGACTATTACATCATTGTGGATACGCAGTGTAGAAATAACTAAAACGTATCGAGGGAGATGACAAACGGAGTCCTCTAAGGCAGTATTGAGTCACATCGGTGCAGTGGGGAATTCACAGCAATAATGTCTATCAGCTGTATTTCTGTCACTGTTTCTTTGCACAGAACTTGGTACCTTGATTTATTTATAATTTGCATACATAATTTGCATGAGTCCAGAAATTGAAAATAGTTTTAGTGTAGAGTAGGGCTGTGCAGGTTATCATATTTATAATTTCAGTTATTACCCTATTCTATTACAAAAGTGTTGTATGTCGTTATACAATGAATAGTCTTCCTTTCAGAGTTATAAGTGACTCCCTTAACCTCAAAACCTGGAGCTTAGGCACATTTGTAAAACTTTACTAAGAAAATATATTCAGTCTATACTTTCTCTACAGAATAATTTTGACAATATAGAAATAATTGTTTGAAATAATTGGGATTTCAATTATGAGCCAAATAATTGTGATTATTATTTTGCCATAATTGAGCAGCCCCAATGTAGTGTCATGTCATGTTGTTCATTGGGATTTCAATTATGAGCCAAATAATTGTGATTATTATTTTGACATAATTGAGCAGCCCCAATGTAGTGTCATGTCATGTTGTTCATTGTTGACAAAGTAGCTCTTAATATGCTTGAATATTTACGTGATTATGTGTATGAAAGATTCAAAAGAAAGCTGGCTATAATCATAATGTTTAGAAATTAGCATTTGTGTTTTATGCAGTAAAATGTGGAACAGTTTTGGAGGAGGGACAGGCCTCTGCTCTGACAGTGTCCAAATCTAGGCTCTGTTTGCTGTGAACACCACTGAAAGGGTTTGATCTGCACTCTGACCTTTTAAAGTACACTTTGTATTGTGATTGCCCTGTCTAAATCGACAAAGAGTTCTGGTTTTAGTATCGATTGAAGATCGATGGTTTGTTTCATGGCCAAAATCGACAGCTTAAAAACCGGAGCAATCGATGGAGGATAAGTTCTGTAGATATTTTGGGCTGACCTGTGGGCAATTCTGATTAATTTAATCAAATCCTATTGTTTAAAATTACAACCTATTCATCCACAACCATACAGACCCTTTATGGTTCTAGTGTTGACATTCTATCCCATTCATTTTAACGCACCAGTAAATACAAATACATACATGTTCATGACATGTGCCAACAAGTAATAACTATCAATATCTAACTTCAACCTTGTAAGGTTGTTAACATTTTGTTGCAATTGCTAATGATAACAATATATACAAAACTTCATGTGGTAATATTTTCTAACTCTGCTCGGGTGTTACTTGCATGTGGTCTAGTGGTTGTCACAACAACAACCTGGATTTTCATAGTTTGTGATGTTTGGTGGCTGACATTAACTTTCCCACTGAAAATACATTAGTGCTAACTCCTGGAAAGGTACAGGGATAATGGAATGTAGCTTTTTGTTGACAAGCACTGGAAGGGTCTATGTCTCAACAAACCCATACAGGAGCAGTGTCATCACACTTTGTGCAGTGTCTTCTTTACACTGAAGTCGACTGGTCAGCCAAAACAACACACTGGCCTATGTTGAAGATTTTAGGCCAATAACAATTACTCTCAATGTACATCTCAATATATCATCAGTGTCTATTGATTAGTATTGTTGTATGGATGTCTTTCAAGATGTGTAAGCTACAGGTTTCAGAAGTGTTTATGTCTTAATTATAAGTATGTGTGCCTTTAGGATTTGCAGGTGATCACAAACAAATGTTCACTTAATCCTCTATATCCACAACATAAACAGACATGAGTGAGCAGCAAGGAGATGCAAACAGACCGCTGCAGGCTGTTTCTTTAAACACCGTCACACACTGCCTTCCCCGAGTGCGACTGTTCAGGACCAGAGCCAGGAGAACACGGCGGCAGACAGGAGTATAATGGAAATGTTACACATGTTGAGCCATGTCCAGTCAACATAATTAATCCTAACCTAATCGAAATTGCAATTTGAATGGTCATATTTAGCTTAGATGATCTTAGATGTTCCAGTTATTCAAAAGTGCATTATGTAACATTCCAGACAAAGTAATAACATCTCCTGGCTGGAGACAAGCACATGGCAGACCCTTCAACACAAAAGTTACATAGTGTACATTTAAGTACAACAATAACACTTTATTATAACTACATTTTTAACAGCGAATGAACAAACGAATGAACAAATAAAGTAGTAACTACACCTGAATCATTCTTATTATGAATTAAGTCTATGTTCATGCTTTATTGTGTCTAATTACGGTTTAGTTATTTTAAAATGGTACCGAATAATGTTCTGTAATCTCTAAATGGGTCTTATTCTGTACAAAACCTGCTAATGCTGTAGTTTAAACCTCTGCAAACATTTTCTGAAATGCATGAGATTCTTGGATTAGTTTAGCTGTTCATTTCAGTCTTCTCTCAAATGTTATGCTCTAGGATGGTGTTAAATTATTCACTGTGAACTGAATCCTGATTTTAAAATATAATTCATGAATCTAATCTCAATTACAATACTCGTCAAATCCCAACTATATCTATTTTTCAGCCTCACCCGGAGCTGGGCAGGAGAGCCGCGAGAGCAGACCGTATGACACCGCAGAGTCCATGTCATGTAACAATACATATTTGATGTCTTCACCGGCTGCGTATAAAAAATGAAGATTCAGCGCTTGTCTACAGGAGGTCACCTAATGACGGTTAAGTGTTCTGTCTGGCTCACACTGGCTCACACATGACACTTCCTGAGGGACCGAATGGATTGGAACCAAATCGCCATTCCTTTTTTGTCCAGCCGGGTCCCCCAAAGCAGTATTCTGGGGCCGTTTCTGTACAGTATGTATATTTATTCATATATATAAAGTGTGTTTAAATTAAGGTTAAGGTACCGAGATACAGTATTTGTCCTATGCATTTGACGCATCCTTCAATGCCACTATGACAACCTCTGCAGAGGGTAACCGAATGGTTGCGCCCGGGGAATAGAGTTTAGATTTTTTGCCCGAGCCCAGAGATGGACACTGTGAGTTAGGCCTGGGCAATTTATCAAACTTTAATTGACACCGAGAGTCAATATCAATGAGACTGAGTTCTTTTTTTTAAATAATGGTTTATAATGGTTTAGAGTAGAATTTAGACTTTGAATCAAGAAACTGGGTAATCTTTTGTGGTAAATGGTGTTTGAATGTTTAAAGGAAAATATAATGTATTTTTTGTATTGTTTTTAGACTTTAAACATGCACTTGAGTACCTTTTATTTGCCTTCTCATGTTTTGAAACAAACAAAAAAAGGTTTATTACTAAATTATTCATGTTTTCCCCAGGAGTCTGGAAAAGACACTTGCTTAGTGCATCCAGCCAGTAAATGGTGCCAAGTGCTTAGCTATATTATTTCTTGAAGCGAATGTGCTAAAGGCAATTATCAACCTAGCAACAGCAGTTGTTGTGTTTAGACGGAAGAAATGCTCAGAACAAGGTTATCGATGACTTAATGATTTAAACCAGCAGAAGATTCTCGGATAAGTGTCGTAGATGATCTGAAAATATGTCAGAAAATCCAGGAAGTTCAGCAGGAAGTGTGTTTGATGCCAGAGGGGGGAGGATTTTCTAATAAACATTCCTCAAAACAGCGTGAATGCAACTGAATGCTACTTCAGGTGTGTTTTTAACGACAGAACATTGTTAGAACATGGTTAAAAGAGAGAAAACATCACTGTAGCAGAATGTGCTTTAAGTCTGTTTTGTTTTTGTCAATTCAATCAATATCGAAACAGTTAATTTAGTTTTTTTTTTAATTCTAAGAAGAAAATTCAATCAAAAATCAACAACGATCAATACGAAGAAATGTGATTCTTTTTTTTTTTTTTTGCCAAATCGCCACAATCTCAATGCAGCTACTTTGAGAATATAGTGGGGAAATTGTAGCCATATACCGTC
This sequence comes from Rhinogobius similis, assembly GCA_019453435.1. Lineage (NCBI taxonomy): Eukaryota > Metazoa > Chordata > Actinopteri > Gobiiformes > Gobiidae > Rhinogobius > Rhinogobius similis. The sequence continues at coordinate 35,438,085 of CM033629.1, forward strand.
TATGCAACGAGCACAGAGGCTCAAACAGGCAAAATCCTCTCGCTGCATGAAACATCCTTTTGTTTGATCGAGAGCTAAAATACAACGAGACCCTCGCAGAGTCTGAACGCATTAGTGTTCATGTCAAACATATATTCAGCGCTAAAGCTCGGCGGCCTCTTGTTTTCACTCAGCGAGGCAGTGAAAACTTTTAGATGACTCGTTAGCTTTAATGCGAGTAGCCTGTAGTGCCTCTCCCATGTCGTTGGGCTGGCACAAAGTGGTTTTGCTAAATTATCTTTCATCCAAAGCATAGAAAAGAAGCCTCCTCTGACCCCGGGGCTGCTCTGTGTGCGGCTGGAGCAGGGGGCGGGGCCTGAGCTCTGAGTGAGCGCCATGAGGGAGAAAACTCAGCGGAAAAGCGTCTGAATAAATGTATTTCGGGCTTCTAATTATCGTATTAAACTATTGGATTGTTTTGTTCGACTGTCTGAGGGACTTTACCAGTATTCCCTTTTAATTTGTTTGTGTTGTTGGTTGTGTGCTAGACCTGTCCATTGATAATTACAGTGTCAATATTGCAGAGAGCCAGTTAGTGTTCTCTGCTCAACGCCAATCGCTGGAAGACACAAATAGATCGATGTGAGCCTTGGGCAGGATACAGCACATCGATGGCCGACAGAGATTACGACGCCTTACTCCTCTTAAATCTGCACCGTTACAAACACATTAGAACAATAAACACTTACAGTTTGACACCATGACATTCCAAACTGCCCAGAGTTAAAAGCATCAGAGCATTTGCTGTTTAAATGTCAGTCTCATTGCAGATGTTTTTACCCTGGTTAATTCAACGTCTTAGCTGTCTGCACAAATGAACTGAGGTTAATATTATTTCAGGATAGTACTACAGGTGAGCACGAACTTTCTGGTCAACCCCTTGCCTTGATTTCATGGAGATGTGTTTTCTTTTTCTTTTTTTCCCAAACATACGTGTCACTGTGGAGAAAAGCAGTGCCATCAGGCCTAATTACAGGTCACATTTGTGGAGAGGCGTGTACGCTAACAGTGAGAATGCATGTGTCTGAACGATAAAAACACCTGTAATTGGATTGAAGAAGATGCTACGGTGCAGTCTTTTGGCTTTAATTGGCTTTTATACAAGCTTTTGGTTGCCTTACAATTAGTTTCACTTTCTAAACTATCATAATGTCTATATATGGAAAAATACACTTGACAAATTACACCTTAATTTAATTTAGGCATTCAGCAGTGGGAATGAACAATGAAAAAATAAATAAATTAAGCCCTTAGGCAATTAAACTGCGGCGCTAGAGCCATGCGTTGATTGTGAACACAATTTGTCAAGCAAACGAGTCGAGTGATGCTTTATGGATTTAAATACAGCACACAAGAGGTCTGAATTTTACCTGAGAAAAGAAGGAAAATTCAAACGAAATAATTTGTGAGGCACAAAGAAGTAAAGACGATTAATGAAACAGCTGTGAATGTAAAATACAGCTCCAGGTATGTTTTTAATGAGTGGACAAAAATAAAAGCTAAAAAAAGTCTGTCTTGCATAATATGCGGCCTTAGATGCCTAGTGCATCTTTAAAATGTGGTGGCAGTATTCAATCACAAAGTTATTGATGCTGATTGAAAGGATTTAGAGCGACAAGATAACAAAATTTGGACTCAATACCATAAAATGAATCGAAAACTGCAAATTCCCCATAGTTATTTATACTCCCTTGCCCTCAAATCTGTAATTATGACATCAAATTCCTGTGAACTCAGCCTATCAACACTATAATTGAGTGAGCTGCTCATAGTGCGAAGATTAGACACTTGACTACCTTTGGCGGTGGCGGGACGTATCTGATAAAATGATTAAAAAGTTGGCAGGGTAAAAATAGCTCTGATCCTGTGAGGCAGCGCTGTCTGAGTTTGGAGGCAAAATGATCAAACGCTTTTGAAAATGATGGCAGACATCCAAGTGAAATTAAACAGCAACTCCCAGAAAAGATAGACTCACTGTTAGCTTCTTGTAATGTACTGGCGATGGAACAAAGTGAATCTGCAAATCAATCACCAAAATGAAAGGAATTTGGACGCACATGCTTTTTTGTGCCATATCTTTGCTATTCTCGTAATAGATATCAAAAAGGAAAGTCCACAAATCATAAATGAAGTTGGCTTGTGCTTGTGTTACAAATACAAAGTGGATCAGTTTAGAGCCACACATCTTTGTGTGCAAATGTGGGTAGTACTTTACTCGAGTAACTCATTGAAGAAATTGTACTTTTTCTTGGTGTGTTTACAAGTGACAAAAGTAGTAACAATAAATTATTCAATTATTTCTTACACCGTATCCCCAGATATGTTTTTGTAGTTTTTGTGTTTCTTTGTAAATATCAGAATCTGTGCATTAGTTAATGTTTTGTCTGTACAATTACATGAACTCACAAATCTGAAATCTTAAAAACATTTTACGCCCAAACTGTTACTCAGTACTCAGGTTAATTTAATTATTTTACTCTTGCTAGAGTAATAATTTGGGTTACTATGCTTTACTTCTAGTAATATTATTTTTAACTAATGTTACTCTTACTTGACACATTTTATCGACTCTACCAAACTCTGATTGCACACAAATGTGCCTTCATGACTGTAGCAAGAGTACCCTGAAAGAGATGGAAATAAATCGATCTAAAAAAAAAAAAAAAAGTAAAAAAGAAAATTGCAATTAGGTTTGTTTTGTTTTTTTGTCCACAGTAACAATAACAATATAAACTTTGAACTAATACATAAACTAAGCATTTCAGAAGAGGTTAGGTTCAAGTTTTTTTTTTTCCACAAAATGACTATTATTATATTGCTATTACTATATTTTGTTGTTTGCCGAGGACATTCTATGAACTAAATACTGGCCTCGGCCTCTGTCATTTACCAAATGTCTCTTAAATGTCTCCCCATTTCACACGTATGGGACAGTTGTAGCGTGAAATGGGTAGAGGGAGATTATGATCAAGGCCAGGAAGTGAACCCACAACACCGTGGTCGTGGTTACCAAACATATGCAATGCCTTTAACCACTGCAACAACGGCAAGAACTGAAAAATAATGTCAGTTTTGTTTCTTTACAATGACAATGTCCGTGTGCCAGATTTTGTTTCATGAGATCAGGCCCAGTATTACAGAGATATGAACCATAAACCAGGACAAAACATCTGCAATCTGACAGTTAAACAGCTAATTCCACCATTCTGGCCTGTCCTAACTCTTTTATACTAGAGGGATTCGGGAATGGTATGGTGTCGTGTGAAAACAACTTTCCCATTTCTTCCTCAGTGAGACTCAGAAGAAGCATCTCTTATCCATAAAATCCCCCAAACCCTCCAGTGCAAGTGACTTTCTCAAATGAACACCACAGTCTGTGCGTGTGGACCAGCGGTTTAGAGCAGTATTGATCGAAGAGCTCCGAAACACAGACATTAACCTCTTCACTCTGTCCCACTGCACTGCTAGAATCTGCTGTTTTACCATCACTTCTTCTCCATGAGCCGAGCAGAGGAGTCGCCTTTCGCCCTGGAACGAAACGGCCCATTTTCCTCCTTATGAGCCTTTTATCTATATTTGACAGAATAGCGGCTCTAGGTGCTGGGTGACCACAAGTAAAGCAGGTGTAAACGTCTTCAGTGTGTCCTGAATGTGTCCTGGGAGAGCTGAGAGGGACATGATTCAAACAGTAATGTCTATTAAGAATGATCTAAGCAGGTGAAAGGACAAATTATTCATTTCATGTATTGATTTGCTCTTTACCACATGGCTCTTTTTCTTATAGTGCCAAGTGTCTTGTGTGTCACCTCTAAGGACATAACGTTTTTATAAACTTGAATTGAATCCTTCATCTACTGGGTTCACGTGACATGAAAATATTTAAACTGACCATAGTTTAAAACACTAAGATGTGTTAGAGTGTTAGAATTTTATGGTAAAATTTATTTATTTATTAAAATATATTTTTTGAGCTTGTTTAAAGAAAAAATATAGTGTATTTTTTGAGCCTTTAAACCTGCTCAAGTATCTTCAGTTTGACATGTCATGTTTTAGAACTAAAAATAAAATGCTTTTACAGAGAAAAACATAATTTTATAACTGCATTGGGAGATGCCATTTTGACGATCTACTGGCTGTTGATGCAATTACACACATGTAAATATATACCCACAATGCATTGCAGTAAAGAGTGGATCTGACGAAGTTGCAGTTATCGTGATTAGACGGAAGAAATATTCAGAGTGAGTCTGAGGGATGATTTAAGGACTTAAAACAGCAAAAGATTCTGGGACGTCAGCATCATCTTCGTCACATCGAAGGAGTTCAGAACACAGTGTTGGAGAGAGAGGATTTTCAAACCAGCATCATCAAACAAACGTGAATGCAGCTAAATGCTACTCCAGGTATGTTTTTGATGTCAGAACAATGTTAGAATATGGATAAAAGCTCAACAAATTCAATTTTGCATAATATTTTTCCTTTAAGGTTTATATCTCTGTAATTACTGGGCCTATGAAACAAATAAATGGCACAAAGTCTTCTCTGTCAGCACAAATGAACTAAGGAAAATACATTTTCAACATAATGATATACATACTGTATTTATTAAAACATTTGCTGCCTAACTCAAAGATAAATGATCACATTCATATAGGGCTAGAGCTTACCTTAAAGGCACCCAAAGCACTCTTTCATACACCAGTGTACACGGACACTGGGGTGCAGCAGGTTAACTGTCTTGCCCAAGGACATAACAACAAGATTCACCTGAGCTGCCAACTGGATTTGACTGCTCAATCAAGGATGTTTATGACATGAGCGGGATTTAAACTGCCAACCTTTGGATCAGAGGACAAACCCTCTACTAACTGACTTACTGCAATAATAGATTATTTATGGACTTTAAAAAGTGCAAGTGCATGTCTATCTCTGATGTCGGACTAGGCAATGTGGTGATAAAAATTGAATCGTGAGCTGATCCCTGTGATGATCTGTCATTTTTGAGGAAAAAGGTAAATGGTGATTTGAATCATCAAATCATGATTTAATCCCTAATTTAAAAAAATAGTGATGAAAAGATTCAACAAGGTGTGGTCATTTTCGGCCACAGAGTTACATACAATCTCCATCTGAAATCCTAGCATCAAATTCTCCACCCACATAAAGGCAACCAACAAAACCGAACCAAACCGAACCAAACCAAGGACACTGCTGTCAATCAATAGTAACACAATTTTATCTTTACAAGTTTCTAGTTTGATTTCCATTTTCCTACTTTCTCTAGTATATTTCTGCTATCTCGTACAATAAAGCGCCTTTCCACAAATCAAAGCGCTCGTCCTTCTCATCCTTGGAAGTGCTCCTCATAAAACGGTGACTTTAACCTTGTCCGACGGTGCAAGGAGACCGTGCAATTACCTTATGATCACCTGCACACACACACGCACACATGTAGAGGAGGACACATGCGGCGCAGGAGCTGTCAGGGCACAAAAATATGTCCGGTTATGCCTGAATACTCCGCGTAATAAGCTCAAAGGTAAAGCCATAAATTCTACATGTGTGGAGCCTAAGCACTTTCTATTAGAGTGGATCTTCATCATTGCGGACAGCGGTCATGTGATGGTCCATGATGGTGATGTGGGGGGCACAGGAGGAGCGTAAACGTGAGGCTCGTGGTGAAGAACGATGGGAAATAAAGCGTGAAGGAGGGAGTAGGGCTGGGCGATATGGCAAAAAATTATTATCACGATTTCCTTGGGGCCAGATCATGATTTCGATTTTATCGCGATTCATGTTCACTTTGTATTTTTCTATTGCCTTTAACAGAGCTGCACGATTTACGAAAAATATCTAATTGTGATTTTTTTTCTGACCAGTGCGATTAAGATTAGATTTGCAATTTAGGTTTGAATAATAGGATTCTGTTGAAATTCACATTTTGAACTACATTTCGTTGCTTTTTAGTTTTTGTCATGATCAGTTGTGTTTGTCATATTTAAACGCGTCTTTGTTGTTTTTTGCCACGATTTTGTCGCGCTTTGGTGCACTGAGTTGCGTTTCTTGTCTGTAGGCGAGTTTTTGTTGCTTTTGAGCACATTTTTATTGCTTTTGGTTGCGCTTTTTCTGCTTTTTTCGTTGAATTGTGCAGCCCTTGTCTATAAGAGGCAAATAAAGTCAGAGACTACAGAGGCTAAACAACAGGATAAAAGTGTGTTTGAACAGACAACTGTATTAAAGACAGAAAAACAGTGAATCTTGACATGTCAATTTCACAAAAATAGCAGACTGTCACAGGGACGAGCTCACAATTCAATTTTTATCACCATATCGCCCAGCCCTAGGAGAGAATATCACGAGGAACCTACACTGAGTCGCATCTTTGTCGGCTTTGTGGAGATAGAGATACGTGCTAAATTAGAGTATTGAGTATATCGTACCAATAAATGACCACAAAAAGAAAGGAAAACATCTGCAGTCTTTCTCAAACTGTGGTACGTTCTAGTCACATTATTCACATTCACATAATTACTTTGTTAAAACTACTGTGGTAATGCTGTGTTCCTACTTGGTTTAGTCCTAATTAAACACACATTCTTACCGTCATGTCATACTATGCCATACTATCAATCAAAGTTTATCTATAGAGCGCTTTACAACAACACAACAAGAAGACCAAAGTGCTTTGCAGAACGGTAGGAGGTTTAAAACCCAGCAGACACAACTAAAAGAACACAGCGGTCGCTCATCTGTGCAGAGTGTAAGCGGCGCACACTGGAAACACGTGTTCAGCGAGACACTTTGGATTAGTCGCGCTCTGGAGCCCTGGTACATCGTCTATAATTAAAATATTAGAAATTACCAAAAAAAGAAACATAATCGCCTACTGTAATCTCCCAAACAGGTGTGTAAAGTGATATTTCTGCCTTCTAAGGTTTATTGTGCATTTTTGTTTTGTGTGATATTTGAACCTCAACCAAGACATTTACAGCACATTTTTAAAATACCGTCTGAATAATGTTATCAAGATTATGCAAAAAATATAGATAGATTCATTTTTTGTCAATATCTCCCATCACTAAACTCCAGCTAAAGTGCTCCTGACCAAAATCCTGGCTCTGGAGATGGATTCCCATAAGTTTAACCAAAGTTTGAAGAAATAGCAAATGCAGATGACAAATTTCTCCACAAAAACAATATATTCATGACGAAAAGTAAATTCACAAATGTTTAATCTATAGTAATGATGGACAGGTTAATAAAAAAAAGGTAAATAAACATTCTCATGCAAAATTTTCTTTAAAGATTGCAGTTTTTAATCAAATTTCAATCACTTTTGAAATACATTCTATATATTTTAGTTATTATGCACATATAATTGTTTAAATCAACTCAAACAGGGCTGGAGCAAAGATGATCTCGACGCCAAGGTAAAATGATCTAAACCAGAGGTGGTTCAACGTGTTCAATAAATCTCACTGGTATTGAGTTCCTTGGAATTTTATTACTGACTTACTTATCGAATCCAAACTAAAATCACTAGTCTCACCCATCACTAATCTTTATCTCCCTCGTCAACTCTTCTCCATGTCATTTCGGATCTATATTGAACATTACATTATATAAACGTTGAGTCAGTCTGTTTGCAGAATGACTCGTCTCCCAAAGGTGCAGCGACCGAATGTGGTGCTTCAGCGGAATCTGATCCGTCCACAGGAGCACCCGACCATCAATACGACTCCTCAGTGACCTCTGACCTTCATATACATTCCCATAAAATTCCTATATCACCTTCCTCTTCCACTGTATTGCCTTTTCCACTCGACCCACCACAAATCGCAAAGGCTGCAATTCTTTAATATTCTGCAAACAATAAAATACCCAGCCTTCATTGGGTTTTATTATGTGGAAAACCTGCTAACCTTGTACTGCAGAGCTCTCAAAACAGAACTGCGTGTATTAGTTTACTTTTCTCCGATGTTAAAACTTGGACGTATTTCAAATGTTGCAATATGAACTGAAAATCTGGGTTGTGTGGCAGAATAATTGCTATTTGATATTTTCCACAAAACAGTTCTACTCTTGTTAAAAAATGTTTTCAATTGCGAATCTGACAACTACTTTCCTTCATTTCTTTCTTCTATGCCATAAGATAATGATTGTGCTCACATGAGGAAAGTTATCCCGGCTTAGACTCTTGAGAAGCTGTATCTCCAAAAAGCAGTGCTTCAATGAGAGAAAAAATAGAAAAAAATAAAAATAAAAAATAATAATAAAAAATTGCGAGCCCAAAATAGCAAACTTAACTTCACAATTTATTTATAATAAATTATGTCAAAGTATCGTTTGTGTAAACCCAATTTCGTATCTCACTGTCACTAAAACTACTTTGATGACTACTACTGCGACTATAACTACTGCTACGACTACTACTACATATTTATTTCAGCAAATGTAAGCAGGACAACTTTCGAATCAATTTTAATTTGTCTCAACATGAAACATAAACAACATACTTATCATTATTGTCACTTAACTTATTGTTAACTTCATTAACTTCAAATTATTACTCAGCTTATAAGGTACAATATATTCTTACTTTAGAACTAGTTTGCCGCAAATGGGGTACTTATTATCTTATAGTAATTTTTTGAACCACTACTTTGTACTTCCATTGAGTATAATATAATCTACTTTTATTTAGTAAGTAACCATTTTCGTCATGTGCTTTTTCACAACTCACAAAAGCTGATTACGTTTCTCTCCAGTCATTTTCAGCATCAAAGCAGCTCCAGGGATCAGGATAAGAATAGAACGCGGTGCTATTTTTAAATGGCGGTAAAATGCCTGGCAGGCTAAACAATGGACCAGCGCGGGTTTGGCTCTCACTTCACAGAGGACATGAACACAAAAGGGAGAGATGACATGACAAAACCTATCACAGATCAAGATAAGAGGGCAAAAGCAACAGGACGGAGGGGGGATTTCATAAGAAAGAAATCAGCCACGAGAGAGCAATTGTTTGAAAAGTTGTACTAAACTACTACTTAGGAGCTAGATATCAAATCCATGTTTCCCCTGGTCAATGTTCATATTATTGAATGTAGAGCAGGCAATGGTTGATACGTTCTGCCGATACTTTTGGGTCAATGTATCAGGGCTGAATGATGTGACGCTGAAAAACAATTGTAATCTCATCCTTTTGACGATATGCTTTTTGGGCAATATTATCTGAATTCAGTAATTCTCTATTTAATGCAGCTCTAGGCTCAAAAACAAGACACTTTTCCCATCCATTTCCCTATTGGTCTGCCTCTGACGGTGGATTTAACCAATAAGAGTGAAGAGTGAACTCACAACTTCTCTTGCATGCAATATACAGATACTGAGTATATTTGAATTTAGATTAAATCAAATTAGTGATCTGGCTTTAAGAACATTTTGGCCAATGTTAGTTTTCTGGTGTATGGTCTGTCTCTGGTTTGTTTCATTAAAATATTATTGCTTTGTCTGGAATTTTCCACAGTATGACACTGAATTATTTTTTATTTTTTCAATTCCAAGCATTTTTATTGGTTTGGAGGAGTCACCAGCTTGTTTCCATGGAGACCACTAAGCTTGATGTCTTTCTGTGGAAAATTCAAGGCGAAACAACATAATCTTCATGAAGAATAGAATGCTTCAGACCAACAAAGTTACAAAGTACCGTAGAATGCGGACTATTGAGCGCTCCCGAGTATAAGCCGCACCTGATTATAAGCCACGGGTGTTGAGACATTTACGTTGCCGGGCTGGTTTGGGAAGAGCACGCGCACGTGACAGAGGCGTGCGCACGTGTTTTGTTTCTCCACGCGAAAGAGCGCGGTGTGCAGCCAGTGCTGTGTTGTTTTCCTCCTCATCCTCGAATAAGTGGCCAAAATATGTTACGTGCCTAATGAAAGTGCGCGGCTGCTACACGGAGCAGAGGAGAGAGAAAAAAGAGCGCAACGGAGGAGAGAGAGCAGGAGGAGAGAAAGGGGCGAGGGAGAGATCGCGTGGGCCAGCGTCAGCAGAGGAACAGGCCCGTCTGGTACAGGAGACGTCCCGTTGGTGCAGGTAGAACACTGAACATGTAGTACTTACTTATTCTGCCTATAAACCTCTGCTCGGAACTTAGTTTACGTAAGTCCGGTTCTACATGTGCGCGGGCTCGGTTCGGGTTCAGACACACGTGCGCGGCCGGTCGAATGACGCAGCAAATGACTCTGAGTCTGGTTGGACAGTACCCGCGCGGGTGCGGGTCAAGTTCGGGTCGAATCGTGCCCAGGTCGAGTTCGGACAGTACGGGCGCGGGCAGGTCGGACTTGAATTTTTGAGCCCGATCTAAACTCTACCCTAGAGGCTGTTTGCGGAAAAATACATAAATAAGCCGCATCGCTGTATAAACCGCAGGGTTGGAATCGTGACTCCTTGTAAGAAAGTCTTGAGGATGACACACTGACAAATTGAACTCCTCTTGAGTCAAAATAGACTTAGTTTGGTACAATAGAACAATACAGGTATTTTCAAGGTCTTTTTGTATAAAGCAAAGCAGAGCGGAGGTAGAACTGCAGCTTTCAAACTTTCTCATATTTGCTCTATTCATTTACATGTAGAGCTTTGGAAACACTTTTGAATAATTCATTGTAGAAATGTTGATACAAAGAGCAAAATGCAATCCTCAACCAATCTTTATATCAAGAGAATATTCATTGCGCAGAGAAAAAACTAAATAAAAGTTTAATGTTCATATTATCCTTACAGACATGATATAGGCTGAAAGATTATTCTACGTTTTAAATTATGCATTATTTGTATTGTTATTGGTCTGTAAACATGCTCTTGAGTATCTTTACTTTGACATCTCATGTCTTAGAACCAAAAATTAAATGTTTTTACAAAGAACAATACAACTTTATCACAGTCTTGGGAGTAACTTAGCTTTGGCTCCATCTACTGGGTGCAGAGGCAATTACACAATTTGTACATACACAAAGCTTTGTAAAGCGAGCAGTGCTGAGCTGTGACACAGTTGTAATGATCGTGATTTTCTAACCAGGTTTCATCAAACTAGCCTGAATGAAGCTAAATACTACTCCAGGTATGTTTTGGATGAGGAAAAAAAGTTAGAACATGGTTAAAAGCTCAAGAAAGTCCATTTTGCATAATATTTGTCCTTTAATGCTCTTGGACTTACATTTAAACATTTAAACATAAACTGGAAAAAACTGCAATAAAATAAATTCCAGTACTGTTCAGCTGCAGCAGACATAGTGAAAATGACACTAATATGGAGTTCAATATGTATCATGTTCAATTTATTGACAAAAGTTGCACAAGAATAGCCTCAGATCAATTAGCATAATGTCATTTGACCTTTACATGGCAGCTAAAGAGTCCGACTGCGCTAACATGGGAGAATTACTGTCAGTAATTGCAAAGTTTGGCTCGGTGGCGACTCTTAAATCTTTGATGGAGACTGGAGCTGGCCTGGGCACAGACGGCTGACAGAGGCCGGGCTCGTGCAGAACAGATACAGCTCTTAATAAAACATGAGCGATCGCATGAGAAGGAGAAGAAGACATCAATGAGCTCTGGTCAAAGGGAAAGAAGAAGGAAGGAGAGGAGCCGACGTTCTATAGGAGCAGCTATGATCACTGGGGGTGCAAAAATGTTGAAATACTGACAAATCGTGATACTGTGGAGATACATGAAACTTGATACTGATAAAGACTGAAATAATACATAAATGGAAGACCTTCTGACCGTTACAGCATAGTTTTACCTCTTAACCAGAACTAGTGTAAGACCAGGGTTTATGCAGGTCTCAGCAAATCAAAGTGAATGCTTTGTAATGTCGCATTTCATGATTTTTAGTGCCATAATCAATATCAAAACATTAACACTTTTATGATGTCAAAACCACTGGTTTGTAACTATTCCACTGGGCAACAGAATGACAAGAATGTGATACTACTTTATAATATTCAAAAAGCTCATTTACATGAAATTTAAACCATGTAAATGTATGTTTTGAATGCCAGCTTTTGCTTTTCAGATGATTTGATGAAAGTTATTAACATCTAGATTAAATAAATCCACATCTAACCTAAATGCACATCTGGGATTCAAAATAAATGTGAATGTCATGGATAGGTACTTCTGATTGGCTGATACAGAAGCTCTGGGAGGACTGGAATAATTATTTACTCTTATTTGTATTACGTTTATGGTTATTGTTCAGATGGATACATCAGTACATCAATGTTTTTTATATTTAATGCCTGTGGGGATTGAATCCTTAGTTTTGCCAAAATTGATTTAATGACTTTTAATGCTTTTTAATGCCCCGCAGAAACCCTGAAGACCACAGGATATTTTTAAAGAAACGATTGGTATTTTTTGTTGAAAATTACATTCCCACATTTAATATCTTTTTTTATATATCATTGTGGTATCAAAAAAAAGCATGAAGTATCAAGCCTTCTCTGAGTGTCCAAATCGAGTTTTGAATGTTTGTATCATGAACATTAACTTTCATGTTAATGAAAGCTTGTCTTCTCTGCTCCATCTCTAAGCCTCACAAAAACACTTGATTCCAAATTTCCCAGATTTGTGTCATTAAAGTTAAAGTTCCTGTGACGTTGTAAGTGCATAAATCATCACTGGACTTGTTCAGAGCATTTCTGCGTCAAATCCCGTTCATTACAACTGCTTGTTTACATTAGCGTGGCATTTTTCCACATGGTAATTTCATCCGCTGCCTGTAGATGGCGAGCTAACACCAAATCCTGATGATGGAACGCCTGACTGATGGAAAGTCGTACGGTTTTCATAATTTCAAGTTCTGTAACGTGAGATGCCAAAGCAAAGGCACTCAAGAGCATGTTTAAAGGCCGTTAACAACACAAATAATGCAGAATATGCGTCATTTAAATTCAAACCAAACATCTCTCCTCATGACCCACTTCTGATGAACTCTGAATGTAAAATGTCACATGATCTTAGTTTCCGTATATGGTTTAATTATTCACTGTGTGCTTTCATTATGCACAACATCCACAGGGTCATGTCCTCGATACTCCACTGAGGACGCCAACTTGTGTTAAGTAACAGCTCACACCACTTTTGTCCTGCATTATTCCATGTACTCCTCCTTACATATGGAAAGTGATGCCTTGTGGATTTAAATATTACAATGATAACTGACATTTCTACTCATAATGAATTTAATGTAGTGTATACTGGAGTTTTCCTGAATATATAATACACTTTACCGTGTTCTCAGATATGCATGATCAATTTAAATAAGGATTTTACTGCACAATTGTTTATTTATTTACAATTTAAGGCTGATTTCGTACTGTTTGGCGCTGGTTTGATCTTCTTCTAGTCCTGATCTAGAGTTGGTTTGCTCCTGTTTTACTAGTTTAGTCATAGTCTAGTCTTGTTTTGTTATAATCCTAGTATTGTCCTGATGTTGATGTGTGTATTCTGGGGTCTTGCTCCAGTTTAGTACCAGTTTTGATGTTGTTTATGGTCTTGGATTCGTTCAGTCTGGTCCTCTTCTAGTCCTGGTTTAGTCATGGTCTAGTCTTGTTTTAGGCCCAAGTTTGATACCCGTTTTGCAAGTGTGAATGACAGGTTTTTATGATTTTATCGTGACTTTATTTGGTGTATTACCTGTTGTAAATGTAAATTCTAGTTTTACACCAATCAAATAGCCGTTTGTGGAGAAAAATAGAAAAAAAACAGTGGAAAGTTACAGGAAGTAGACGCGACATCACACTGGAGAGCGTAACTTACTACGCTTAACTTTGTCTCTACTTTGAACTACTTTTTTAACCCTTTAAACATAATTCAACAAAATAAAGGTGTTATTTGACAAATTTAAAATGTGTAATGTTATGTGAGTGTTTGCCCAGTGTACATGATGGTTGCTTGGTAATTTCCTACTGTGATGTCATCATTTACAACCAGAAAATTTGCTAAACTGGGATAAAATTTGTATTAAAGGTATTTTAGCAAACTTTGAAATATATTTATCTCAACTGCATTTTAGTCAAATAAATAGTCCAAGGTCATGACGAACATTTAAACTGATTGGTCGCAGCGTCGCAAAAGTGGAACATGCAGAGAAATCAAGAAATCCAGTTTCTTCCAGCACAGACTTCTTCCTCGTCTTCAAATGCACAAAGCACTTCTATGTGCACGTTTTCAAAAGCAAAATAGTCCGTAAATGTGTTAAAATAGGCCAAAGTACATCCGTCGGCGCCGCCATGTTTGTTTAGGTTTGTCTATTTGACTTCCACCCAAACCACAATGCAGGGCTGTGATTAGTGCTGCACAGAGCGGCCGGCGCAGCCCCGACAGCGGCAGAGCGCCCAGATGGATTCTCAAGAGATTGTGAACTCACAAATATCGTGAGAATTCATATGGCAGGGCCAGGTTATGTCTCCAGCATATGGCAATATTTGTTTTATAAAACTTTATTTTAACAGTTGAATGCCATGGCATTGCATTGTGACTTTGTTACTTCCCCTAATTAAACGTTTAAAATCAAGTGAAGTGAAAAGTATTCCTAGCAGTTAAGTTAGTAGTCATTCTAAACCATTTTTTGGGGGCGAAATGATTAAAATTGGCCATGCATATCAGTAATCAGCTGTACTCTAACATCATCAATATCGGTACTGGACATGAATAAACCCATATTGGTCAGTCTCTAATTGCACACCACAACACTGCATCAACTACAGTTTAATAATGGAAAGCACTATCAAAAGAACAAAACTATACTTCTTCTGCCTGCACACATTTATTGTTGTTGTTGTCCCTCTATGATTGAGTCCAAAGTGAGGTGGACTTTATTGAAAAGGCTGCATTGCGGGGTGGGTATAGTTGCACTCTGTTTGCTCACAATTGCACCACTGACAAACCGCGGTCTCCAAATATATTCCTCCTACAAGATGTTTCTCTATGGCACCCTGACCTACTTATCCGACACAAGCCGGGCCTGAGCTTTACAGCGACACTGGGGACGGATTAAGAAGCTAAACAAAGTGCAAAGTTTTCAGAGACTGAGGAGGAGAAGAGTAGAGCTGCTAGACAGATCACAAATATAACAAAACACAACATTATAATCAAGGAAATTTGCATAGGTCACAAACACTGCCAAAACTGCAAATATTGACGTAACATTATGTCTCTTCAAACAACAAAATATCCAGTCTTATAATCTAAAACTGCTAACCCTGCAGTTTGGACAGCTACATATTTGATTTCTGAAATGTATATGGTTCTTGTATTAGTTTGGCAGCTCATATTTCAGTCTTTTCTCATATTTGAACTTTGAACTGAACACAATAATTTAAACATTGTATCTAATTTAAGGCTGCACGATTTGGGAAAAATATCTACTTGCAATTTTTCTGACAAATATTGCAATTGCAATTGGATTTGTGATTTCCGTTTTAATAATGGGATTCTGTTCAAACTTCACATTTTAAAAGCATCCTGGAAAATTGACTGAAATAGGTCTGTAAACTGTTTTTTGCAGTATAACACACAAAAACACACAATAAAGGTGAGAGCGGCCCAAAGTGCAAAGTATTAATTTAGTATTCATTCATTGAAAGCAGACATTAAAAACTGACAAACCAATAAAAGACTGCCATGTATTTCAGAATGCTCTTATTTCAGATGATTGTGCAGATCTAAACCGCAGTGTTAGCCGTTTTATGCAAATAAAACAGGATATTTTGTTTTTTGTAGAGGAAATTATGTGCATTAAAAATTGCAGCCTTTGCCATTTGCTAATTGTGTCCAATAAAATTGCGATTTCGATTTAATTTCCATTAATCTTGTAGCCTTTATCTAATTTCAAATTTTCAGTCTCAATGTTCGTCAGAAAAAATGCAATTATATATTTTTCCAAACTCGTTCAGACCTAAATTTAGCTTTACAAACATGAAATGAATGTGAATCTTCTAGTTTAAAGCTAGATCTCTCTTAAATGTTATGGTTCCTGGGTTTAAAGTTGGGTAATATACTGACAGTAATATTTAGTATAAGACATGTACATTTCAAGATTAAAGATAAAATGCTGTTAAACTGTAAAAACACCTGATTAAAAATTAAAAGCAAACTGCAGGGAAATCTGTAATTATGAGTTGTTTATGCTTTCATCTATTTTAGGCTTGATTTTGTGTACTTCATCAACTACTGTCAGTTCAAAATGCTGCTGTCCGACTGCTCACAAACACCAGCAGATACCGTCTGACTTTATTACCCCTGTCCTCCTGTCCCCACACTGGCTCGCTGTCATATATCGAATTGATTTAAAAAAGAAATTATTGTCTTTTATAGCTTTTAATGGTTTGGCACCACAATATCCAACTGACCTCCTCGCCCCCAAGTTCTTTCCTTCGCTCCGTTCTGGGGAGGGCGCCATACTGACTGTCCACTGAACCCAGCAGGTCACAAAGGAGACTGTTTTTATTGTCTACTTTTAACTTTACATTATTTTGTTGGATTTAATGTTTTCAGTATTATGTCAGCTGATGTATTTGGTTTTTATTTTTCCAGTAGTCTACTCTGGGAAGTATTCAGAAGATTATTATTATTATATTATTATTATTATAAGGGTACGTTTTTCCATTTTTGTGTCATACTGTAAACCAGCGCTATTCAACTTGCGGCCTGGGGGCTAGATCAGGCCCTCCAAACAATATGATCCGGCCCACAACACATCTTCCAAATTTAAAAAAATATATTGTCTCTTGTTGACTGCTTTAATTCTGGATTTGTACAGTTTATACTTTTTTGGTTCAAGTTTAGTCTTTGTTTAATTCTGCCGTAGACCTTCTTTGGTCCTGGTTTCGACCTGTATTGATTTTGGGTTAATCTCGGTTCTGACCTGGTTGATATCTGGTCCTTGGGTGCGTTTACATTTGCGCTTAGACCACATCAAACCAGGGACTAAACCGGGACTAAACTTGGAACCAAATCAGGACTAGACCATAATCAAACCAAATCTACACCAGGACTAAACTGGGCTCAGAACAGGACCAAATTATTACAAGTGTGAACACAACCCTAGTTTAATTCTGTTGAACTTTATCATTATTAAAACCGATCTCAGTGATTCCCGTCCTCTGAAATGTTTGGTCCTCAGAAATATGAAGTCAAATAGACTTGCTTTAAACTCAACCAAAAACATTTACAGGCACATTTAAGCACAAGTCTATAAAATATGATCTATTTATTGTCAATAATGCCAAAGTTGTTCAGAAAACCCTGTAGTTTAGACTTCTACAAACATGTTCTTAAAGGGTGTAGATTCTTGCATTAGTTTAGCAGTTTATATCTAAGTCTTTTTTGCTTTTTTTTATGTTATTACTTCTGGATATAATATATTTCCCCCAAACAGTTCAGCTCTACCAGGGAGTAATGTGCCGCTCGGAGTAAGAAAAGCGGAAGTCATGAAATATGCACAAGGCCATTACAGAGGAAAAAGAAAAGAGCACCGACTCAAATGTACAGTAAACGTCCATTCACTTTTGACTCCAATTCCTTCAGACACGCCCGCACAGCCGAAAAGATGTTATCAAATGAGCCGGGAACACTTTTGTGCTTTCAAAGACCAAAGTACAGGCGTTAAACACGGGAGAAACACCTGTGTCCACGCTTTTTGTGAGCGCCGTAATGGGGTTGTGTAAATGATTGATTGTGAGCGAGCAGAAAAGCCCAGCGTCAGGTGGTCTGACACGAAGAACATGTAGAACAGAAGGAAACAGCTGACACCACTGAGAGGGTCTGCTGAGGTGAGTGCGGAGTGTTTAAACCTAAAATGAATAGTGTGTTTGTCTTAGTAGAGGTGGTGGGTGGACGAGTTTGTGAGGCTTTAGTATAAACGTGTTAGTTGAGGTTTCGTTTTCAGACAAATGTGATGTTTTGTAAAATGAATCACAAATGAAAGTGCAAAAGAAATATCATGTCGTATCTTATTTGAAAGTTTACAACAGTTTTTCTTTATTAATCAGCTCTTTTTGAAGCATTTTTCACTATAAACGATATATTCCATGTTAAAATTTGGTGTAACTTGCACAACATTATCTAAAATTGAATGTATTGTTCACCCCAAGTTTCTAGTCCAGTGCGAATCGTCTGTGCGAAATGTCTGTAAAGATTCTCCTGAATGTATCTACTGTATTTCAGAAAACTCATCTTAGTCCTGTGTGAATGTTTGCGATTTTAGCTGTTTTTTGGTTGTGGGTTGAAGCTTCATTGATTCAAAATGTTTCAATGGTCCATTTTAATTCATATTAATAATTATTCCTAATAGGACTGCATGATATTGGAAATTATTGCAATATGTGATACGGCTATTAAGATGTGCGATATTGATATTATTGCAATATTTAAATACACTTTTTGACTAAGACTGAAACTAACAATTATTCTAGTGGTCAAGAAGCGATTATTTCTATTTTAGATTGAGACTTAGAATAACATTAACATCTTTAACCAAATAAATGTTGAAATATTGTGAGTGAAGGCTTCTAGATAGAGATTATTTATGAATAAAGTGTATAACTGAGGAAAATCAGAAATGGTAAATTCTTTTTTTGCCAATTTTCTACTAATTTAGTTTGAAAAATCACGATTTCATCACGATTTTTCCCTTTTCACTTTTTTCATTTTATAAACAGAACATTTCTATCAGATGGAAGACTTAGGTGCGATATATTTTGTTTGTTACGATATTGTTATTGCGTCAGTCAATATTGCGATTTCGATACTTTTGCGATATATTGTGCAGCCCTAAAAGCAAAAAACACAGAACAAACTGCAGTAAAGATGTGATCCTCAGAAAGTACAACTCTGTTGTCGTGGCAACCAAGAACAGAACAGCATGGAGGCTCTTTTGCACCAGCCGCACTCTTTGGGTGCGTTTGGATCGAGGGGCTGTGTCAGCGTGAATTAATTAGAAGAGAGACTCTGGCTGTTTCATTCCACAGATGTCGGTCTGATCAATGATCACAACAAACATAGTGAGCAGCGACGTTTTACTCCACAGCACAGGTGACAATGCAATACTTTAAAAACTTAAAACAGTTGAAAATAGAAGAAACGCTAGCAACATGGATAAATTACAATGGGCATCAAAATTCACGTAAAATGTTAGCATTTCAATTATTGTGAGAAGTAATATTACAATCATTTACAATTACTGACACCAAACAACAGTGAAATACATAACTTATTTTAATTACAATGATATATCACATCTCCTCTGTGCTTATGAAATCAATCAAACTTTCTAAATATATAGTTAATGTGAAATAAATGACCAGATAAAAAGCACTTCAAGTTTACATTTTTGGAGAATGAGAAGCTTAATTTTGCTTCTAAAATTCTCACAGATGATTATTATTAGTTGTTACGATTACATTGTGACCTGACAAATGACGATTAACATTTCTCATGACCGTACGGTTGTCAATGCGACTCTCTGGCAGCAGTGCAGTCCACCTCAGCCAGCAGCTTTGCACGGCAGATTTAGAGGATGGACATGTTTGTCAAATCGGATAAGCCTTGTTTAGTCAGTCATAGATCTGCATTTGCACCACAATGTAATGGATTTTTATTCTACGCAAAAATATCGATGTCCCCATTTAACATTTCCCAAAGTAGGGCTGCAAGATTAACAGCACAGAACAAACTTTCTTGCTTGGATTGATTAATCAACTAATTGAAATACCTCAACAATGTGGCACTTATAAGACACAAATTCAGAAGAGTTCAAAAGTTATTTTTGTCTTGTCAAATAAGTTTACCTGGATAGTTCAAATACTTCAAATCTCTCAGTATAACAGATTGATATCAGTCTGGTCACAGCGTTCATCTCAGTGAGTTTAGGTGGATTAACCAATCAGGGACACTCATGGACCATTTGTATCAAAACAAAAATGGCTGCTTATGAAGGAAAAAAAAAGAAAAAATGTCACAGAGGACTGAAAAACATGCCATATTTCAACAGAATCAATGAACGAAGCATAAAAGTTAATTCATAGATGACCAGACGAGTTCATTTGCTTCATATGTGTCACGGAAATAAACGAACTTGATTGCACGGTTCTGTTTGAGTTTGGCTTGAGGAGTGACAGAAACAGTGGTGACCAGACTCATCCTTCTTAATGAACTGAAGAAGTGTGTTTTCTAGATCCCAGGCTATAAATAAGTGACTGTGCAGTTAGAAAATGGGAGTTTAAACTCAACCATTCACTCCAAACTAACTGACTTACCTTTTCTTCTCCATATAATCCCAAAAAAAAACAATCTGTCAACAAATACAAAATGGTTGACAGAGACACCATCGACTAATGGCTTACACCTCTAATTTCTTTGATTTCGTATTTCTGTTGTCACTGAAGCACTCCTGTTTGAAACTACAGCCTCTCAAGAGGTTTTCTCAGCAGCGTTAAGCCTTTTTTTTTGTAAACACGTAGGGAAAATATCTCATGAAATTTCCACGTGTGTGCACAATCTTACGCCAATTTAATCTTGGAAGATCTTGTGGCATACCTATCATTTAAGCCTTTTTGAACCCTGTTATGTATTTTTCGCTTGATAGGTAAAAACTAAACATTTCTGAGCACTCAAGCGTCAAATGGAGGACAATTCAAGATTACTCGAACATACATGAATCAATTAATGAGGGAAAATCACTAAAAACATAATTTAAAGCTCCTAAATTGGTCTGATTCGTTATTGCATGTAAAATTAAATTGAAAATCTAATCACAATTGGCGATAAATGTCAGAAAAATTGCAACAAGATATTTTTCACCTAAAATCGTTCAGGCCTAGCTCATAGATGTCGATACATTCAGCTGTTTTCAGAGTAAATTATTGTTTAATCAATACTGTAGTTACTGAATCATGGAAAACACCAGCTCTGTTTTGGTCCTGAGGTGAACCTGTAGTGCTTGTTCAACATGGATCTCGCTAATGTCTTCACCTCAGGCAGATTTTCCGTCTACAGTTTCCCTCTTACAATGCGGTTTTCTGTCTCGTCATTGTAAGCCGCGTGTGTAATTCATTGTTCATTGTACGAACAACTTTGACTGAGCAATACTATACAGCAATACTATCAATAGTCTGGGTTCACAGGACGTCATTGTGGTGCAGGACAGGTCAGTTTCCTATGGTACAGTTTGTTTTGTAAAGTGTTTTGACCTGGTTTATGGTTAATATCTGGGCCTGATGTTGTAAATGAGATACATAGGAAAATAAGGAGATCGTTGAAATTGTAAACAAATACATTTTTAAAGGAGACATGTTATGCTTTTTCAGGTACAGAGTATTGAACTCTAACATAAGTTTATAATAATTTTATATTTTGTTCATTGTAAACCGCAATATTGATCTAAAACGGATTAATAAAAGTAACAGGTCCATTGACTTCCCGTTCAAAACAGCAGAACTGACAAGCCCCGCCTCTTAATAGTAATTATTCATCGTAATCACGCAGCACTTTGTCACATTTTTTAAACGTGGCTAAGTGACATTTCAGAAACCAATACGTTTCACACTGTTTTCATTTTTCAAATAATTAGAGCTAAGCACAGGGAAGTGGGCGGGGATAGGGCGTAGTTGAAAACAGGAATTTTCTGAGCACTTGAGCCTCAAATACAAGACAATACACAATTAACTCAGAAATGCAAGAATAAAAATACAACTTTGACTAAACTAATGATGAATGACAAGTTTAAAAGCTAAATCTGATTGTGCATTATATGTCTCCTTTAAAACTATGTTGTTGTGTTGTTGTTCCCTCACCAAACACATTCTTTGTTTTGTTTTTTTTCCCATTTGCATGTTCGAGGAATAATAACGCATATTTAGGTCAGCCTCCCTTTTCAGCTGTCAAATCGCTTCCTCAAGAACAATACATGACATCTTGTGGGAATCTCTGGTTTTAAAGCCCATACACCTTCACCAGACAAAAAATTCCCATCACAACACAATTAGAGCATGTTCATGTTTGATCCGACTCTGTAACTTCCAGTCCTGCAGATCTCTATAGACTTACGTGGAGAAACAGCATGAAAAACACAAATACACATGCACACTAGGGCTGGGCAAGCTTGATTTTCAATTAGATTTGATTTAGTATTTTCAAAAACTAAATAAAAATATCACAATTGCACTTTAAAGTAAGAGCTGAGTACTTATTTGTTATCTTTAATGCGGGAGAAAAGAATTAAAAAAGATGTAAATGAGGGAAAATATCACAATACTTGACACCCATTTCGCACTAATTTCCAATATTGTGCAGCCCTTTTGAAAATACTAAATTTAGGAATGATTTCATTAACATAAACTATATAGACTCTGTGCCATTTAACACAACAAACAATAACATAGCTGTGGACTTCTAAATTCAAAAACCCCAACCATTTCACTGACGATTAGACATGACTGAATCTCAATCTCTCCATCTTTCGATTAATTGCCCAGACCTGATGCACACCTAACAAGAGCATGTGAGGAAAAGTGTACAGTTTAGAAAAATACATTTACATCTCGTGACTCTAAACAACGTCACCTGCCAATTTGAATTGAA
Source organism: Rhinogobius similis (assembly GCA_019453435.1). Classification (NCBI taxonomy): domain Eukaryota; kingdom Metazoa; phylum Chordata; class Actinopteri; order Gobiiformes; family Gobiidae; genus Rhinogobius; species Rhinogobius similis. The sequence continues at coordinate 35,460,771 of CM033629.1, forward strand.
TTAATTTCCAGTGTCCTTTGTATTCAGTCAAAGTAGCTGCTTTGTGTGAATGTACGTGCAATACCAAATCGAAGCTGAATTGAACACAATAATATTTAAGGCGAGACACTACAGGCAAAACTCTTATTTTTTTCAACTTTTTGTTTTTTGGTCAGTTTGCTCTCTCAACATATCGGCTTTCATGTGGAAACAACAAAAGTGTCCAGTCTGCTCCTAAAGATGTTTTATTCTTCTATCCACTTCATCCATAGATTTCTCTGGGACATTGTAACTTCAAAGACCATTTTCTTAAAATTAATTTTTCTCCCCAAGGGACGTGAGGATCACCACTTCAAGTAGATCACACACACCAAACTTTACAATCCTGGACTCGACAAGATTTTGATAAAACGTATGGAAGGATTTTTTATATCTAATTCTAAAACTGATTTATTGAAGTTTTAAATCAAAATAATTATGCAAAATTTGAATTTTTAGGACAATTTTCAGTACAATCTAGTTTAAAAAACTAAATAAGAAATCAAAAATCCCCTTTGTATATTTGTTTTGTAACTAATATGTGTACAAAATGAACCAAAGACATTTAAACCTGGTTCTGTCCATTTTTCAGATTTAATGTCCCAAATATGTGTATTTTTGGCTATTTTTACACACAAAACACCTTATTTCTACATGAAAACATTACATGATGAAAATCTTGTAATATATTTTTTTCTTACATTTATGTGAGTAAACTACAGGGGAAGTTTACAATTGATATCTTTAAATGTAAGATTTTGTCCTATTCACCTGCAGCGTCTCACCTTAATCTACAGTCTTATATTGCTTTTTCCTGGTGCTCAACAACAATTTCATATCTGATGCATCATTCATTCACAGCCCACACTGGTTTGGCTCCTCCCTATTTTTGCGTCCACACCCTCTCCGACCACCACCAGAGTACTTCCAGTAACTTGTGCGATCCTGTAATGCTGTGTGCTCCTCTTTTAGCAAATGCAACAGACTTGTGTTCCTGGCTCGGGTCCAGGCCTCGGCTCAGACCAAATACAGACACATGCACCTGGAGGCACTGTTTGTTTTGTAGTAAACTAAACGCAGTACTTTATGAATCACACTAGAAGCCATGTGCACAGTCACATTAGGTCACAGTGAATATATTATAGAGCTCACATAAAATTGATCTTAATATGTTAGAAATGTTATAAGATTTAATTCACAAAAATGGTAATATTTTGAGAGCACAGTCAAGTTTTTTTAATACGGAAGAAGGCAAGAAGAGTCATATCTAGCAGTCAAAATGAGCAAATTTCATTATAAAATTCATGATATAAAACCTGCTAACACTGATGTTTAACCCTGGGCTGTACCTAACGATTATTTCTATTGTACACTGATATTTTTTAAAAGATTATCAACCAAATAAAGGTTGAAATATTGTGACTAAAGGCTTGTATATGGAGAAAATTTGTGAATAAAGTGTTATTGATGAAAATTGTTTATTCTTTTTGACATTTTGATTTAATAATGCTGCTGTCTTTATTATGAAAAGGTCTTTGCGTACATTTTTTTTTTTTTTACTGTCGAGTGGTCATAATTAGTTGATTAATAGTTGCAGCCCTAGTTTAGACCCCTACAAATATGAAATGCATGTGATTCTTGAATTAGTTTAGCAGTTCCCTCTTTGTTAACGTTAACACCACTGGACACAGTAACTTAGGGGTGGGCGATATTGACAAAAATTAATTTATTGATATTTTTTTAGAGAATACCAATAACAATATTCAGATGATATTATGTCAATCCGCAGATACGTGTTAAAACATGTCTTAGAACTTAATAGTACACCTATACCCTTCTTTTTTTAATCTATTTTTTAAAATCAGCTCTATTTGTTGCATTTTTTCCTATGGAGTGACCGTCCAGTCCTTGGTTCCAGAAGTAAATTGTCCATGTTTTTTTTAAATGTTTGAAAGCTTACTCAAAGCTAACCAGCTCTGCGGTGAGTAATGAGCATAAGACCTATTCACCTTATTCTGCCCCGCCCACTTTTGCCGTTTTTTGCCACAGAAATGCACTTTAGTTGTAGAGTTGTAGAGAGAACTCCATTAAAGCTAATGACGAATGAAGGAAAAGTCTCGCCACTAAAATGTTACATAAAGTAGATTGATTTTTGTAAAATGTTTAATGAACACGAGCAACAACAAGTCAACAACGCACCGATTTCCTGGTCAGTCTGAAAACGACTTTTTAGTCCATGTAGAACTTATTTTCTGTTGAGCTGGTCTGCTCCGTGTAAACTAATACAACGGAAACAAGATGGCGGCGTGTACGGCACCTTCCGGAATAAGGTGAATAAGTTTATCTAAAATGTGTTTCTAAAACTTTATGAAAGTTAAAACATTACGCAGAGTTTTTCGCAGGTTTTTGGGCTAAAAACAACCCAGTTATGGACATTAATTACCACATTGCTCATTAGCCTCTGTCATGCCATTAAACTCGTGAAAAAAATGAAATCCCTATGCCAAAAATGAATATGAAATTGACTTCAGGACCGCAGCTTACATGTGGGCGGGACAAACTGGTGAGCTCCATAAAATGCTACAAAGTTTTTCACAATATTAACTAAAATCTAATATATTCTCCACCCCTAAGTGCACCGCAAGTAATGAAAATGTAAATAATGATTTTCAAATGACAGTTGCAATTTCTAGTTTTGCTCAACATTGTCTAGTCCCATGTGCCATTCCTCTCCAGGCTGCACCAGTCGTCTGCTCGCTCCTCCACCACACCCACACTTCTCTTATTCCTCCTTCTGGCTCGAGTCCACGGCCTCGGCTCAGAAAACACAGACGCACACTTTCTGTTTTATTGCTCGATACGATGAATCACTGTTGTCCTTTAAGAATGTTTACTGTGAATATTACAGATGCCATGAGAAAATCAATAAGGTCTGCACTCCAGGAATATGCTGAATGTCTGTCTTTTCTACCCTTTCCCAAATGATTTCCATTCCCCTGTCCTTCCACATAATACAAACTTTCAGACACAGTGGCTAAGCGGCCTCACTCTAAAAGGTTTCTGAGTTCGATTCCCAGGTTGTGCGGGGACTTTCTGTGTGGAGTTTTTTCTCTGTGTGTCTGAGTGGGTTTCCTCTGGGTTTCCCCCATCAACCCAAAACATGCTCCAGAAGAAAAATCCTCCAGCGATGGGCCAAGACTAGCTCGAGATCTGGAGAGACACTGTTCCTGAAAGATGGGTCAAACACACAGGACAAATTTAAAGTAGAGCTGCAACAAATGAATCGATCAGTCGCAACTAATTACTGAAATAATTGTCAACTTATTTAGCAATCGAATAATCATTAACTGGTCTATACGTAGGTTCAAAACATGACATGAGCTGAGAAAAGAAGCGTTATGACTCAAATTGATCCGTAATGGCATGGAAATGATACAGAAAAAAGTTGACATTTAGTGTATTTGATATAAACACTCTTTTGTCCATAAATGTGCTCCACCTAGATCTTCAAACAGCTTCACTTACACTTTATGTGTCAAATTTAGTAACCATGACTTGCATTCTAAACAACAAAATGATCAATCAAAAGAATAATGTCCAGACTAATCGATTAGCAAAATGATCCTTAGGTGCAGCTCTACTTTAAAGTTGGAGGTACCAGACTTTCAAACCACTATGTATTCAAATGAAGGTTGTAACGATTAATCAACTAATTATGATTAGTCGAGTATAAAAAATATTCGGTAACACTTAATCATAAGTACACTTATTCCTGCCTTAGTAAAGCATGAACACAGACTTAATTCATAGTGAACAAAGAATTTATTAAGAATGATTCAGGCTTATTAAATTCTTAACTAATAGTCTAACCCAAATTCCTGGCCCCAACCCTAACCCTAACCTTAATTAAGTAGTAACTAATCCTGAATCATGCTTAATAAATTATTTGTTCAGTATGAAATAAGTCTTTGTTCATGCTTTGTTAAGGCAAAATAAGGTGTAGTTATTATAAAGTGGTACCAAATATTCAACAATAAAAATTGATCATCCGCTAATCGTTAAGTGAACTATACAAACTCTAAAACACTCGTTTATAACAAAGACTTTGTACACTTCATTCATAAATATTCCTTCTGTCACCATATTTCAACTTTTATTTGGCTGATAATGTATTTTAAAAGTTGAAATATTTAATAGAAATAATCGTTTGACTAGTCGACTACTAAAATCATCCTTAGTGACAACCCTAACTAAAATCTAACTAGCTTTCTAGTTCTCACCAGCACTCAACTGTCTAAGTCTAGTTTGTTGTGGTGATTTCAGATTGTAATTCAGCCACAAGGAAGCTGTGTCAAGTAGCTTTCCACCGATGAAGATGTAGACTAGGGCTACAGCATATATCGCAATCAAATCAAAATTGCTATTTGAATGATCACTATTCACAGAGACAGGTTTAGCATCAACAACAAAATGTCCACTTCTCACAGTTCCTGAAATGCATACGATTCATTAGGTTAAATGTCTTCTCTCACATGTTAATGCTCATGCTTAAAACTATTCAACTATTAAAATGTAAATCTCAAATCTACCCACAATCGCAATGCTTATCAGTTTTTTTTTTATTGTTCAGCCCTGACACAGACGGAATGAAAAAATGCAATGTAACTTAGGGCTGCACAATATATCGCAAAAGTATCATTATCGCAATATTGGCTGACACAATAATGATACCGCAACAAATAAAATATATCGCAGTAACACCAAAGTCTTCAATCTGATAGAAAAGGGAAAATCATGAATAAAATGTAGCTTTTCAAACTAAACTAGCCTTGGTTTTGTATTTGTTGTTTATTTTAATTTAACAGATAATATTGCATCAAAAACAGAGCTGCAATAATTAGTAGAATAATAATGACTAGTCTACTATAAACAATAATTGCAGTCGTATTTTGGCTAAACAGACACAAACTTAAAGACTTTTATAACAAAGGAAGTGACATTATTAAAGAAAAATGGCAAAAAAAAGTATAGACCATTTCTGATTTCCTCAATTATACACTTTATTCATAAATACTGTCTATCTAGAAGCCTTTATTCACAATATTTCAACATTTATTTGGTTCAAAATGTTAGTTTATTCTAAGTCTCAGTCTACATTAGAAATAATCGCTGACTAGTTGACTTCTAAAATAATCGTTCCTTTCAGCCTTAGTCAAAAAGTGTATTTAAATATCGCAATAATATCAATATTAACAGATCTTAATAGCCATAGTGCTGCCCTATTAATCCATTATAAACTGAGAGCTTGGTTGTTACGCTGTTTACCATATTATTTACACGCACATCCGCACCCAGACTATTACTGCTTTACTGCCTGTTATTACTCGACTGTTTGAATGAAACTTCAAACAAACTCCTGCTCTTGGCTTTGGTCCACGTAGCCTCAGACCAAACCCAGACTCTGCACCTGCTCTGAGTGATTTTCACGTCTAGCCCAGTGGCTGTGTGTACAATCCATGCAAATATAACAACCTTTTTATTTCAACAACAAGCTGCATCTGAAACGAGATTAATCGCAACGGAAACAATGCTGAAATGTGAGTGAGCAAATTGCAATAATGTCTTCAAAATATCCTGACTACGTGTTCATAAAAAAACTGCCAAGCTTGTAGTTTAAACCTCTGCAAACATGTTCTGACGTTAATATGATTCTTCTATTGGTTTAGCAGGTCAAATTTCAGTTTTCTCTCAGATTAGAATGATTTTTGGCTATTTTCAGCTCTCATTTATTATTGATGCACTGCAGATTGTAACGTTTCATGTTGTGTTTTTAAAGCAAAGTTTTAGCATAACTTGTTGAAGAAATTGTTCCGTACAAAGTAGTTTTCAGATGCCATATTTGTAGGAGTCTCACTTGAGTAAAAGTTTCGCACTGTGAGTAGGTCTACAACCGAGAAAAGCTTTATATTGACAATTTTAAATTATTTAAATATTCATGCTTCTTACATTGCTCCCTCAGTTTTTTTGTCTAACAGATAACATTTCCTCTAGTCTGTAACCAGTTTTATGAAATCAAACTTTCTCAGTGATAAAGTAAAGTTAATAAATTACTAGTAAATTAGTAAATAAATATATTAGTTAACATAAACAGCCAGATATACTAAGCTTTTTTTGCATTCAGGTTCACTCTTTTAGGGTATAGCTTGAACTGTAATAGCTTTTTTCTGTTGTCAAAATTTGTCACAATTATTATTTTGTCATTTTTATATTGTGACCTGAATAACAATGATTATTGATTAACCTCAAAGTCTGATTACATTAACTCAAGAATCATATATCAGATTATAAATATGTTACTCAGTACTTAAGTAGTTGTTTCTTCAAAATACCTTTTTTTACTCTTTGTTGTTGGGTTATTACGTTTTACTTTCTACTTGAACGTTTTTATTTATTTATTTTTCTTTACAACCTTGCTCTGACACATTCTGGCTACCCTTTCTGCATACATTAAAGACATTAAAGGCAATAAAACCAACCTAGTATCGACTGACAAACAAGCAAATGTGACCCCTTTATTCTTTATAATGTTATTATTACCATTTTTTCCACACCCATACAGAACCAGTCTTCCCTCCACGTGTAAATCTATTGCTTCTTAAGGACATAACTTGTTCCAATGACGCCAACATGAATGACAATTGTCTGTTTCGTGCTGTATTATGGGTGACACAGGCGAGACATGCTAAAATTAGAGATATTGCAATGTATTTAAGATTAATTCCCCAATTATAGTTAAAAAATAAGGATGATTACGACTTAATGAATGATCATTGCTATTGTTCCATGTGACAGAAGCTCGAATATACCGTGCACAATTCAAAACCACGAGGTGCCATGGAGGGGTGAAAAAAAAGAAAAAAAGGGTTCGTACCTGGATGTTGCAGGAGATCTCCGAGTCGTCCAGGAGCCGGATCGTGCAGCTGATCTCCTGGTCCAAAGATCGGAGGCTTGGGCTGCGAAACCGGAGCATTTTCATCTTCCTCCCGGGTTCAGCAGCGGCGGCAGCTCCTCTTCATGTCAGCGCAGACCCGTGTGGTTTGTTTACGCACACCGCACCGACTCCACCGCGCCACAGACGTACGACACACCGACAAGAAGCAGACGGCGTTACGTGCTCTCGACACCCGCTCCCGAGACGCTCCTGGGCAGAAATGAGATGGAGGAATGGTGAAGCGGATGGATGCAAAGCGGTAAAAGAGCCGAGGAGGAGGAGGAAAGGCGTGCGTCCTTCTCCCGATGTGCACTGATGGAAGTACAGGAGAGGGCAGGGCTTTAACACAGCTCTCTCTCACCTATTTACATCACTATTGTACTATAATACTATTTACTGTAATACTATTTGATCGGTAATTGTATACGTATTATTATTTTTTTTTTTTTCCTGGCTTAAAAAAAATGAATGACAATAATAATAATAAAATGTTATCGGTTTGTTTTATTTACATAACATTGCTATAGCATGTCATAAACATCCAATTTATTTAATCTCTTCTCTCTCTGTCTGTCTATCTATCTATCTATCTATCTATCTATCTATCTATCTATCTATCTATCTATCTATCTATCTATCTATCTCTATCTATATTTCTATCTAAGAACGTTGAATTTTTTACTTTGTTTTTATTGCTTAAATATACATTTTACTCTGTTTTTTTTTTTTAAATCTTATTTAACTACACAATACTAGCAAAGAATGGATTTGTAATTCAAAACATTTTGATAAAAATATAATTTTACCTTTAATGCCTGGATATTATAAATGTTACTCTTTTCAATACCCACGAGGGCTTGCGTTTGTTTTGCGTCATCACGTCGTAAGGTCGTAAGGTCGTAAACACAGACCGTAAACCACCACGCGCTTCCGCCATTGCTGACCGATGTCCAGCATCATGGGCGTTTCAGAGAGAAACTTTAGTAAATAAAATTGCAGCTCATGGATTGACGAGGTAGGCACTGCAGAACGTGGATGTGCTGTGTCATGTTAAACGCTGACGTAATTACGTGACTGTTCAATAGCCTGTGTCACTTTATAACCTGATAATAACGCCAATGTTTGTGTCATTTCTGTCCATTGTCTGGACGTAACAGGTGGCTTCAACGCCATGATCTACATCCTGATGGGAGTCTCCGGGTGTGGAAAGTATGTTATTAATTGTCTGATTATTTTAAGTGCAAAGTAATCAGCATTTGTGAATGGTCATCTGGTTTTATAGAGCACTAGAGAGCCAAATTAAAGGCTTCCATAGTAATAGACATGTCTTGACACTTGCCAACTTGCTAAATTCTTCAGAATTTGTATTTATAGTAGTACTTGTGTGTTAGATTGGAATACACCTCAATTCTCTGTTCATAAGACCTTTATAACTTTGTCCTCTGTTCTTTAGGAGTTCTTTAGGTGCTCTCCTCTCTGAAAAGGTGAGTTATAACATACATTAATGTTTGTACCACTCACGGCTAAATTAATTTGTCATATTTCTGTAGCTTGGTTGGCCGCTTCATGAAGGAGATGAGTTCCATCCACAGGAGAACATTGAGAAAATGGCACGAGGAGAAGCTCTCACTGACCAGGTGAGGACATAATTGTTAAAATGTGATGTGTTGTTAAAATCCAATTGAAGTTCAATCTAAAGTTGCATTTACTTTTATCAGAGCATTGTCTCGTTCCAGCACCAAATGGCTCACAATTAATTTAATGTATTGTAGTAACAGATTAAAAAGTAAACTTAAATGAACACCTAAACATGCACAGTAGCATTTGAGAGACATGAAGTGTTACATTAATACAGGAATCCCATGTATGTAGAGGTCTATACTAAAGGGTTAGTAGTGCTTATAGTTTCCTAACAGACCTGTTTTTATTATACCTTGGCAGTTTCAGTTGCACTCTCCTCAAAAGTGTCACATGATGCTGCTTTGACTTGTCTGGTCAGCTGATTTAAACAGATGTTGGCACCATCTCTCTACATGAAGCAGTTGGACACACAGTAACACGTTGGTTGCCTTCAAAGCATAATGGCTTAAGTTTGGGAAAATAGAAAAAAACACTTTACACTTACCAGATGACTTACAGATGGGAAGTGTTTTTTGGCTGTAAAAATCTTTACAGCAGGGTCTAGAGAGAAGAATGAGTTAAAAAGCTAATTTTGGACAAAAAAATGATTTGGGCTGTTATACTATGAGGCCATCGATATTTGATATTGGCATAACTAAAGGTCAGTGTTGGAATAGTAATTAGATTATTGCCAATTGCTCCTTCTAAAGGTAACTTACATCAGAAAACTTAATTTCAAAAGTAATCAAATTAAAAATGAATAGTGTTCAATAATTCTAATTCTAATATTATATCTAATATATAATTATATAAATAATATAAAATAATGCTACTATTAATTGCAATATGGGTTTTCCATGGGTTTCTGAATGATGGAATATTAGGACCATTCCCAGAGCACTTGACAATTTAGAGAAAATCTATCTTTTTAGTGGTAAATTTCATCAGTCACCTATAACAGAAACTGAAACCCGTGAATAAGCTTGGAACCAACTGATTTTGAAATGTTATATCTCCCAACGTCTCAGCTCTGTTTGCAACGTATGTGGCTAAGACTGCTGATCACTCATTTTGACAGCTATCTTTGTAGTAAATAGTGTTTCGTTTCTATCAGGACAGATTTCCGTGGCTCCTCAGTCTGCATGAAGTCATAAAAAGGTAAGAGTCAACACTACAAACACACAGCTGTAAAAGTGTCATAAAGATCAGGGGCATCAGCGCTGGTTTGTGAATCAGGATGAAAAGCACAGAGTGGAGAGACGAGAGAGAACGATTAGTGCCTTTCCTTAAACGTCAGGCGCGATATCAAAGAGCGTCTCATCCTCCAGTCCTTTTAAGCATGACTGATACACGGCTGTTTGTGACCTGGGGTTACTTTAGCTCTCATGACCTGAAAAACTTTTGCAGTAGAGAAGTTTACAAGTTACACTGCTTTTAAAATAGGGAAATGGTTGTTCAACTTGTAGAATGTGATCTGAACTTTTATTAGAAATAAGCAATAGGAATGATAAACATTAAATGTTGCAATTGCAAGAAACAACTGAGCCTGGAACATAATATTCGCAGTTGTATTTTGATAATTGTAATTGTTATCTGGACTATACAGACTCTAAAACACAAAAAGACCATTTTATAACAAAGACTGCTTTAAATCAAATTATCAAAAAGAATGAACAATTTCTGATTTTCATCAGTACACTTCATTTGTAAACATTCTCTATCTAGAAGCCTTCTTTAGTTTAGTTGTTAATTAAGTATTTAAATCTCAATATACAATAGAAATCATCCCGTACTAATCAACTAATAAAATAATCGCAGTCTGCAGCCCTAAAGACTACGTTACCACAAAAGTACCGCATCATTTAGCAGAAAAACATTGCCTTATGTGTCAGCAATGTAATTTTCTCAAATAAAGTAGTTGTAAAAGCTCTGAATGATGTATCTGAAGTCTCTATTTCTTCAAAATTATAATTCCAAAACGAGAATCCACAAACATTTCAACCCTGAGCTTTGTTGACAGGTAAAATACTTTTATAAAACTGAATTCTGACTGAAGGTTTACATGTTCAAAACACAGCCTTGCTCAAACAGACAAATTTATGACACCTGGTGAGCTACCAGTTCTGGACTTTTATGACGTGGAGAGAAACTCGACAAGTTTGTTGGTCATTGATGTATGTGAGACCGATATTCCACACAGAAGATGCATGAAATCATTAAGCTGTTTTTTTGTTTTTCTGTTGTTTGTATTTTCTTTTGTGTGTGTGCGTGTTGTCTTTTATAGAACACAAACTTAACAAGTCAGAAACACCACATTTTTGTAAACACAAGCTTAAATGTGTAAATGTGTTAAATGTGCATAAATGAGACCCTTGATTTTTGTCATGAGTACTTGAGCAGAACGGTTTGTTAATGGCAGTTGACCTCGGACTAAAATCTGGGTCTTTCCTGTGAGGTGAAAGTGGCTTTCACAAGCACACAAAAATATGATAATTGATAATAATTCATTATTGTTAATTATTGAAATGTCATGCAAACCATGTTACAGCTGATGAACGTAATCTGATTTCCCACAAGGAAATATTAGGAATATAGGAATACAAGGAATATTATGCTAAAAAGGACAAATTAATGTGGCCGGACAAAAATGAAAGAGAAGAAGATTGAATTATTTGAAAATTCATTGTATTTTAACTGACATGTTTTTGATTATTATATTTCTCTTGTGCGTATAAGCACAACACCAAAATCAGATCTAATTATTTGATTATTCTAGTTATCTGCTTTTTACCATCCATGTAAACACACCCAATGTTTGTGTGCCTGCAGAGAGCGCTGTGGGAGGACGTGAACGCCCTGGTCGCCTGCTCCGCTCTCAAACGCCTCTACAGACAGATCCTGCTCCACGGCGCCAGGGCCTTCACGTGCTGTCCTTCTGGTTCTCAACAGGAAGTCCCGCCTCCTCCCGCTGCCTTTCCTGACGTCTGCTTCCTCTTCCTCCACGGAGATTATCACGTCATCTACCAAAGACTGGCCTCTCGAAAGGGCCACTACATGAAGGCCATCCTGCTCCAGTCTCAGTTCGACACTCTGGAGCCTCCGTCAGACGAAGAGAACGTGTTGCCTTTGGACATCACCACATACACAATCACAGACATGGCTGAACAGGTGGAGAAACACCTCATGAGCCACAAGAAACTACTGTTGCTGTAAATGAAGAAGTAAAACACATGGCATTGAAAGAAGGACGCAGCCAGCTATACATTTATTTTTATTAGTCAGTGTTACAGCCAGGCTTGGTCCTCACAGAAGATTTATTTTATAATTATGAATTCCAAAAATAATGAAACAATACTTGAAGCAAATATATCAAAACATTTCAAGTGTGTGGTTTGCAGTGTTTTTGATACTGTGATGTAGTGTTGAGCAGAATACTTTGACAGTGTATTACAGAATACTGAATACTTGCAATAAAATGTTTTATGTAACATATTCTGTTAATTAACCTGAGTATTGTATTCTGAATACTTAAAATACTCCCATATTAAAGTGCATACTATTTTACACAGTGAAAAGACGACACAGGATTTAAACAACTTTATGTTTTAGTTTCACTGATGTACTGACTATGAGAGCTGCATTTTCTATTTTTCTGTTCAATCTATCTATCTATTTTCTGTACATGCATTACATTACTTCTCAACACTGGATGTTGGGCTCCACTATTTTGGTAGTCGACTAGTCAACGATTATTGTTTCAATTAGTTGAGTAGTCAATCCAGTAATGCTATGTAATGCACATTGAGACATTTTTAATATTAACTAAAGGTTGAAATATGGTGATTCAAGGCTTCTAGACGTAGAACATTAGTGAATAAATTACATCCATACAGATGAAAATTAGAAACAGTTTATTATTTTTTTAAATTTTGATTTAACAATTTCACTGTCTTTGTTATAAAAAGGTTTTTTGCACGTGCCTAGAGTCTAGATAACGATTACGATTATCAAAATACAACTAAGATCATTTGTGTAGTCTACAAGTCACGATCATTTGATAATTGTGCAGCCCTACAGCCCTACTGTGATGACATGATTATCAAATGCGTTTTACCAGAACTTTTGCATATGTACTTGGTGTGATCATTTTGTTTTATTTTTGGGTTTGTTAGCAGCCACCAACCACATTCCGCTTTCTTTAAAATTTGAAAATTTATTTAACTGATTAGGCCTGTCACAATAATTTCAATATCAACTTATCGTTCAATAAATCATAGCTGGAACGGTATTTTTTGGGGCTCAGTATTACTCATGTGCACATTTTACTTGTATTAGTGGGAATTTTGTAGTATTTTTATGTAGTACAATAAGATCTGAGCATTACAGTTGAATAAGAGACAACTATGACTCATTATATATACAAAACTGTGTGTCATTCAGCTCTGTATTTGTAGCAGTTCATGTTTTTAACTATATTGTACATTTAGAAAAGAGTTTATCTTCGGATTCTCCTGCTTTAGAATTCTTGTCTCCGTGGTATAAAAATAGTTTCCAACATTATCATTTATCCTGATATTTTGGATGTTTTGCTGATCAGCGTTTAGTGACCTCTTCTGGTAATCTTATGTCATCTTTAAACATTGGTCCGTCTTTCAAGGTCATTCCAGATGCTGCCATGTACGCGTTACCCACCATAAAAAAAGAATCTATTTTTATGTTGCGCGTCTGTTTTTGGGCCATGACGGCATCCACCAGCTTCCCTCATCCTGAATATTTCGGGAGCTCTAATCCTCTGTCCCCGCGGCTCTCCTTCTTATCTGTCCCGCACAGACAGGCCCCTCTGCCGCTGTCTGGCACCCGCGGCGAGCATACTTCCGACTCACGCAATGACAAGTGAACGTGACATGTGCAGGAACGGATCCAATGACACAGACAGGAGACGATGCAACAGGACCGTGAACGGGACGCGGCGCACTGCTGACCTCTGCTGGCACGACTGGCCCTGGGCAGTAAGACAAAATACTGTGCTAATGATGCGGTTTTTTTACCATCAAGTGTAAAGTGCAGCAATTTAATCCAGTCCAAATATACACAGACGCGAGCTGAGAGAAGAGGAATCACGACTTCTGGACAGAACGGTTATAAGAGAAATAAAAATTACTTTGAGAAATTTGTACATTTTGTGTTTTTGGCTCTTTCCGTTGTAAATATTCTCGACCAGATAGCTTCAAAGCGGCATCACTTCTGCTTTATCTGGGTAAAATTGATCAAAAATGTCATACAGGCCTTTTCCATTTCTAAACAACTAATCCATTCATTTGAAATAATAACTTAATCGATTTTGCAAGATAATCATTATTTGAGGCACTAGTATGTGGTATTGTTATAAATGATGCAAATATAAAATGTATTATTATTTACAACTTAATATTTATGTTTTAA